>CM054198.1:2969739-3569739 GCA_028830015.1 Eucalyptus grandis x Eucalyptus urophylla | reverse complement strand
ATTTTGTCTCTCTAGTTCTCTTAGAATTCTATGTCTGCATTCAGCAGTGTCTTACTCCAGCCCGTCCGCTAATCCTCAAATAAATCCCAAATGAAAAACAGTACTCCCATCAATGAATTTAAATAAGCATATAAATAATCGTCTTCATCACCTCCCCATCAATATCATGATTGATATCAGAATGGCGGACAGGCTCATACTAGTGCGTTAACCAAGCATATGCGGTCATGATCATCAATCGTATATGTACTGAATTTCCTTTTCCGTCAACTGCAAGTGCTCCCAATTTCAACAAACCATCATGGTTTTGCTCCTTCAATTTGTGTATCGAAGAGACGATCTGAGCTGATCTAACCTATACTCATTTTGAAGGAAATAAAAAGAACTACTTCAACTGATGTGCTTATCATCATCCTCCTCCTCCTCGCGTTTTTCCTCGCTCTCCCGCACGTCCGACCTTCACTCTCGCTCGCGTACTTCTTCGTACCCGCGGAGCTCTGCTTTGCCTGTGCGCCGTGGCGGCAAGTCTCCTTGCTCCACCTCTCATGAAGATATTTATGGTAGGGTGATTGGTTATTTTTTGCACTATTATTATGACTATGCATGTACCATCTCAATCGTCATGTTGCTAAACCAGGCCACCGAATGAATGTTATCTTGTGATCCCACATTTTTACCTCCCAACTTCAGATATTCCACATTATCGTTACCATTTTAATAATAAAAATAACAAAAAAAGTCATAAATCTATTATAATGTGTCAATTGAGTTATGAACTCTTTTCTTTTCCTAGTAAATTCATAAACTTTTTGTATTTATGTCATTTTAGTCATTCAGCCAATTTTGACCAAAAATTATTAACATGAATGTTGGTCATTTTATATGGCGTGGCCGGTGTTGACAAAGATAATTTTTAATAATATTTTAACTTTTTTCGAAATTTTATTTATTTTTTCTTTTGTTTCTTTTTTTTTTCATCCCTTCTTCCGCTAGCCAGTCAGCAGTTGCCAGACCTTGGGTGGCTACGAACGAACGAGGAGAGAGATAGCTGAAGAGAGAAGACTTTTTAATTTCTTTGCTTAGATTCCACATCAATTGTTGACATGGAATGGTAGAGACATGTCAATATATTGATGGATACGAGTGAAAATATGGATGCTGCGCAGGATGTTGACGCAGTGTTATTAGATCCCTGAATATCTTCTTTGAGAATGGGGTATCGCAAACCTGTCTAAGCCAAGCTCTCTCACAAAACAAGCAAACCATCTGATTTTGAAAGCGTATTGGAATAGTAGTGCTCACTTTATTTTGTCACAGCCTTGCGAATCTAGTTCCAACTGAGCTTAATAATGCCTGCCATTATTAGAAGAATGAAAATACATATATAATAGACTTGGTGGAGAGAGAGTGTGTAAGGACTAGGACCCTCAAGTTGCACAATTTCTTCTTTGCCATCTTCTAAGAGGGGTGAACGAGGCCATTTGTCACGCCCCGATCCTCGGACGCGCGCACATCCTTCTACTTGGTCGATTTTAGAATGCGATATCCCAGGACTATGTATCGCCGACCCCTTTCTTTTTATTTAAGCACATGCGGAAGCAGTTATAAATCCTCAGACAATAAAACAATGGGATAGGAAAGTAGGCCATATTTTTCATATTGAAATTCATAACCCCACTTTCATTAACAGCACAACTTATAGTATATTTACAATACTATTCACAACATACTTGTCTCACACCCATCTACACTAAGACGGGGTTTACAAAAGGGATGGGATCTCAGTCCACATCCGGGTTATAATCAAGATCCCTCTCTGGATCGTCTTCTTCTTCAAAAGTTTTTCTCCCCTTCAGGTTCCTCTTCCTTAGCTTCTCCTCAGGTTCCTGAAATGGTTATTCAATAACCATTGAGACCACGTCTCAGCGAGTCCTACCCCCTAAGACTCGATTAATAAACCAATACGCCATACGGTTGCCTAAGCACAACATGAGTCAAAGGACTTACCTTGGCCTCAGTTCCAACCTGCAATTCAAGGTTAAACACAGATATTCCAACAATTCACGACATTCGATCAAGCATTGATCAATCGACTAAGTCGATTACATGTCAGTCAGACCCTCTCTAGGTCATTCCCACTCATATCACGCTTTCCCAGTGGTGTACTCATTCACCAAATCACATGTGTTTCTCGGGCGTCATTTTCGCCAATGACATACCGATCACCGACACCGTGCGTTCTTTAAGGCGCCGTTTTCACCAGTGATAACCTTGATCACCGAACCACGTGTCCTTTCAAGGGCGCCGTTTTCGCCAAGGTGACATCGGCTATAGACAATATCGTGAGTTCTTTAAGGCGCCGTTTTCACCAGTGATATTCCCATAACCACCGAACCACGTTTGTCCATAAGTCATTTACGTGCGTTCTTTAAGGCGCCGTTTTCGCCAGTGATACTTCCAATCACCGAACCACGTATGTCCTTTAACATCGTACCTGATTGGTCTCAGCCAATAACATTCTTAGTTAGCTCTCACCGCTCTCCCTACTATATAGCCCATCGATGTACTGGCGCTATATACCCATGCTTGGCCATTACCAATCAAATATTCAATAACAAACAATTTATGACAATTCCTAAAATTCCACAATAAATTCAATTCCACACAACGTAGAGCTCAATTAAATAAACGGACTGCACCACGACAATCGGCACGAAATTCCGGTCACCGGCCATCCCGGTTGAATTTCTGGAAAAATAATTAATTAAATAAATAAATTTCGAAAATAAATAAATAAACATTAAAAATCCAATTTAGGCCCATATTGCCTTATTGGAGCCCGAAACGGATCGGGAAAAATCCCGAGATGCATTCAATAAATAACCAAACATTTGTACTTGCTAATAGCTAGGTCTAACCACCTAACATGCATCATTAAGTCACTAAATTAATTGTTCTAACCTAATCTAACCACCTAAGTGCATGTAATTAAATCTAACCAACCCTAAGACATAATTAGCAAACTAATAAAGCATTAGTGAGTAAAACTCACTTGACAAAAGCGGAGATCGAATCACCGCAACGGCGACGCGACAGCGGCCGAAATCGGACTTTCGACGACACCGGCGGACTTGGACTGGGCCTTAAGCTTGGCCCAACAAATCTCAGTCCAATTGAGATTTGTTCTTGCACTGGATTGGGCTTCACTTGATTGAACGGGCCTTGAATGGGCTGTCCTCGCAGCCTCTAATTTTGCTGGGCTTTGGAGCTGAATTCGCTGGGCCTGACTTATGGCCCAAATGGACTGAACCTGAGCGGCCCAAAATATTTAAAATTTGCTGGGCTGATAATGCTGAAGATGGGCTGAGCAATTAAACTGAAGGTGGACTGAAGACTTTTGGCTTCGCTGGGCTGCAGAGTTGGGCCGCAATCCACGAAGAGAAATTTGCGTGGGCTGCTTCGGTCGATCTCAAGCAACAAGATGGAGATACCAACAGCGAAGGAACCACTGACGCGGCAGACGTGAAGACCGCACAAGAAAAAGACACGAAGCTGCTGCAGTTTCGGTGGATGCTGAGTTCTCGGTGGGTTGTGGGCTCCGGGGAGTCAACAACGTTCTGCCGTGTTGACTGGTGTGCTGGCAGAGTGAAGGACGCTCGGTGGGTCTCGCTGAATGAAGACCAGTTGAGGTGGCGAGCTGGCTTGCGAGTTGCTTCGTTCAGCGTCGCTTCGCTGGCTCAACTTGGCAGCAGCTTGGTCAACAAATTGAAGAGAAGAAGGCTTGGAGTTGACTGGCATGGGAACTTGAAGCAGCTGCGGCAGCAATTGAAGACGCGTGGAGGATTGAACGGCAGAAGCGTGAGGCTTCGGTCGCGGATGGCAGCTTCGCAGGGGAAAAACCAAAAGTAGAGCAGGCGGCAGGGACTGATCGAGGAAGGAGGAAGCGAAGTGGATGGCTCCCACGATCGGAAGGGAGGAGGAGAGATAAATGGGGGGCCCTTTGGCTTGATATTTTACAAAATATCTCCCACAAATCATTCTAGGCCATGCACATACACTTGGTCTTCAATGATCCACCATGACACCCTCTTCTAGAAGACTAAGTGGTTCAAATGTTGCGGCTAGGTGGGGGTACACGAATTTGAGGGAGATGGTTTCAATTGCACAACCATTCTCTCTTGATTCACTTTCACTTGGCCCCCACAATTCAATTGATAATTCATTGATCGTCCTAGCATTTTTCCTCATTCAAGAATCCACCAAAAATCCAAATTGATACCAATGTTGCACACCCCCATCTTAAGATTCGATTTTTAACTAAGGCGAACTAAATTTCAATTCCTATCTCTCCAAATTGAGGTCCAATTTTGTTGTAGAAAAATCCCAAGAAATTTTCTATAAATCTCCGACACACACAGGCTCAACCCAAAAGTCAAATTTCCCATTAATTTAGCCAATCTGAACTTCGGCCAAATTTCCGCAACGTCCGAATCCAATTTCCGTAAAAATCTCGGGACTTCCGAAAAATCTTCTGAGACTGAGTTGACGTTCCTAAAATAGCTTGTGACATCACTGAACTTTCGATTTCTGAAATGACTCAAATTGACGGTTAATTTCACTCCAGCGTGCTTTTAGTGTGACCTAGACTACCGGGTAGTTTTCAGAACTTTTTTGGGCAATTGACTCGTGGTCGATTTTCTTCAAGCCACAATGAACCCACTCGACACATTGGCGACTCTCAATTGTCGTGAAAATCTCGAGGGCTCGACTACCAACACAGGGTACCAAAACGACAGAAAATCAAATTAGTGCCGGTCGACGAGAATTTTCCAATTTAGTGGAGTCACCCACGATTGGCCACACATCTCAGTCTAACCGACCTATCTCTGATCTCAATTCGATCTTTAACTGTGCAGTAATGACCTCTAAAGATGAACACAGTCGAGAAGCCGCTTCCTGATTGAATTCTCAAGTCTATTGCCTTAATATTCTTTAATGGCTTACCTAGTTAGTCTAGTTATCTCGAGAGTGATCAGCTCTGAGAACAACCCTATAGACACGTCAATGAAATGCCCGATTAATTTAATAGAAAATAATACTGAAAATTCTGGATGTCACACCATTCTAGTAGTGGATTTAGAGCCGCCCATAGGGAATATTTCTAGAATTTTATGAGAATATCTAAAAGGCAACGGCGAATAATGACTGGCTCAAAGTACAAATCCTTTCTATCTCAATTATTGATGGGACAAGTTTTTTTTTAACCTTACATTAACATTCAATTATGATAGTCTTGTGGTACACGATGAATCATATCCATATCTCGATATTATATGTTGACTAATCACTCTAAGACAACAGTATTCCCTCAAAAAAAATCTATGCTCGACCATACTACACTATTGTCAAGTCCTTAGACAACCTCGGCATCAGGACAAAGTCTTGGACGGCCCCGTTGGGATCTTTTTCAAGGATTTTGTTAGGAAATATGAAGAGCATTTTCCCAGGGAATTCCTGAGTAACGATGAGGATCAAGAAAGGCGCAAGCCGCGGAAGAACGGTTTGGGCAGCTTCTTTTGAATGGGCCAGGCCCAAATAATTGTCGTGGGAAAGCAACTTGGGCCCTTTTTTTGTTTGTTTTTTTGGAACGAAAGCAATTAAATCTTAGGAGAACGGATTTCTTTTCAAAAAATAATTTAGTGTTGTGTTTTTGAATTGATGTTTCACCCTTTAAAATTTCACTTAGAAATTGCATTTATTGTGTAGAAAATAAATGATTTGAAAAGTATTTTCATAAAAACGATCGCTTATCTCTTATACAAATAAATCAACAAAAAATATTTTTGTTGCCTTGAAAATTAATAGGCATATATTATAGTCAATAATGAAAAAAATTTCGTTGAATATTATAATTAAGCATTGGAAGAGATTCTTCTTTGGAAAAATATGTTTTGATTCATTTATTTTACACAAAACAAACACATTTATTGTTTTTGCTCAAGCATTTTATTTTGATTTCTCAAAATACTTAAGTTTTTCATACACATAAAATAGGCATGCAGATTCTCCTACAATCTGTTTGAAAATATTCAAAAAGTTTGAGCATTATTATAAAAGCGTAAAGGATGAGTTACGCTTGGTATTATCAATTCGTGCATAAAATTGGCATATCAAGTTTTGTGGCAAATTGCGGGAGAATGTTGAAGTTAGTGAGCCACATTCAATTCCCTGATTGGAACTCGTTACATCACTCAGTAAACTAATTAGTTAATAATTATGTTTAACCCAAACAATGCTAACTAATAAGCAATGGAACAGCTTATCGTTGCTACCGGTCTCCTTAGGCGATAAAATAATTGATGTAAGTTAATCATGATCTTATAATTGGCAAGTACTTCAGGATTTGATGTTTCAATCAATAACACTCCCATGAAAGAAACTCCAAACAAAATAAGGAAATTATTTTGCGCAAGTGCCGGTTTAGGATCTCACTTTCCCACAATCAATCGAGAAAAAACGATGTTACTATAAATGATCGTCACTCAAAATGTTTAATCATTAAATCAGTCTTTGGATGTGCAAGATCACTATACGTATACATACGTAAGAATTTACGAGACGAATTATGCGAGAGAATTAAATAAAAGAGAGAGAGAGAGAGGATGATATCCTTTTTTCCCACCCAATGAGAATCCTGCCGCGACCTCTTTTATTATTATTATTTTTTTTTTTCGTGAGGGTGGGTTGTGATGACGAGGCATCGTGGAAGTAGTCCACCACTAATCGCTTTAATCCACGTGGAGAACGCTCATTGGGTAGGGTCGTTGGCGAAAAGTTCCTGCATGCAATGCAATAGACCTGGTCCTGCTCCTCCTCCTCCTCCGATCGCGTCGCCTCCATCTAAGCTCCCTGCAAATTTATCGATTCCTGACGGAGACCCTCCTCCCAATCTCTCTCTCTCTCTTCCTCTCCCTCTCTCTCTCTGCGAAAATGGCGGTGCAAGACGATGGCGGCAGCGGCGAACCACCCTCGGGGGGCGCTCTGGGCGCGGAATCGCTTCGCATTCCACTGGTACCGAACCATGTCGCGAGCCCCGTTTCATCAGCGCGATAGCCATTGAGATTTGTCTCGCGTGCGCTGCCTGAGATCTCCTTCTCCATCGTTTTGCTTAACGGTGTACCGAGACGAAATGGGTCACCCTTCGCATATCTCGCCTGTTTTTTTTTTTTTTTACGCCTGAATGGCATTCTCTTCGTGATATTTTTTTTATAAAAAGGAGCTCCTTTTGTTGTTTCACCGGAACAGAGGACTGCCTCGGTTGTGTTTTCGGGTTTTCTTCTTCTTTGTCAGGGTTCGAAACTTACGGGTCCCATCAAGAAACAGAGCATAGAATGCGGTGGAATGAAAAGGGTCATCGATTGATGAGGTTTGCTTTCGCAGGGTCCGACGGAGAAGCAGCCAAGAAGAACTCGCGAGGAGGAGGCTACTGGAGAGAACGCGGGGTTGATGGAGCTGCCCACCGAGATAATCTCCAACATACTGTCAAGGCTGCCGGTGAAGACGCTCCTGCGGATCAGGTCCGTTTCGAAGGGCTGGCGCTCCATCATCGACCACCGGTCGTTCGCTGATTTAGTCTTGGCTCAGTCACTCCGTTGCTCCGACGTCACCTCGCTCATAGCCATCGTCGGCAACATCGAGCCGACTCACTTCGGCTGCAGGTTCTTCAGCTTGGACCATCAGACTGGATTCGCGGTTCCCTTGGGCCAACTGGACCAGACCATCATCTCGACCGGGCAGGAGTGGCAAAGCGTCAACGGGTTGATTTGCTACGACATCGGGGACCTTACCTACCTGTGCAACATCAGCACCAGAGAGGTCAGGGCCCTTCCGCCCGCGGGTCCCGATTTCCCCGTCCATTTGCACCGCGGCATGCACAGCTTCAGCGCCTTGGGCTTCGATCCTGTCACGAGACGGTACAAAGTCATGAAGACGTGGGTTTCGAACAACCTCAACCATGCGGGCGAAGTTATCACGGCGAACAAGATTCTGACGTTGGGAACGGATTCGTGGAGGAAAATCGATAGCGGCCCTATCGATTTTCCCTGCGGAGGCAGCGTTTGCATTAATGGAAGCATTCATTTCCTCACGCTTGACTTGATGAGCAACAAAATAATAGTGGCGTTCGATGTCGAGACCGAGAAGTTTAGGACTTTAGCATTGCCCGATGGTGCCCCGAATCAGGTGCATAAGATGAAGTTAATAGCATTTGGAGGCTGTCTGACGGTGTTGGACTATGAGCATCTTGAGGATGAAAACACCATTTCAATGTATGTACTAGAGGATTACAAAAATCGAGTTTGGATGGAACGTCCAATCGTGCTGCCCCGTAGTTGGAAAGAGGATCCAAGTCGTTCAGAGCGGTTTCTCGTCGGTAGTGTCCGTGCCGGAGAAATCTTGCTTGCTCCAAAGGTTACGGCTGGTGAAGTGTACTTCCTGTCTTATGATGTAGAGAAGGGGACTCTGAAGAAGGTTCAAGTCCATGGTCTACCGCCGTCTCTATTGAGGAGTCCTGTGATCATCGCCTGCGCACCCATCGGATATGTGCATAGCATTTTGGCTTTGAGTGAGGTTTAGGCCTTCTTTATATAGCATTGGTGTACATATTTGATCATCTGATGTGCTTTCAAGTTATGGTCTTCTGAAGAATATTTTCAAATAAGTTGCATGTTTACTTTGACACTTGGAGCTGGTTTCCATCTCTTAACATTGTGCTGTATATAATTGGTTCTTTTCATAGCATTACTTTCCATGTTTATAGGCACCGCCAATTGTTCATATTGTGCTCGATTGGCTTCGCATGTTAGGATTTCTACAATTTTCATTCCTAAGTAGGCTCCTCAAATATTTTGACTCATTTCTGTTAGGGTCAACTAGAGTGATCGATGGAGATTTCCAGGGATAGGCGCTGAAATAGCTCTTCGAGAGGAAAGTAAGTGAAATTGTTTTGTTCGAATGGGTTAGAAGAAGCCTTATCTCTTCTAATTTGAATGCATCTATTTGTCAAATCTCTCTCTTGGCAAATTTACAAGTTCTTTCTTATTTAGTCTCGAACTGAAAAAAGATCAACAATCTGCACAATGTGACCTGATTATTAAGCATAGAACTTCCTTATGCTTCTGTTATTCCTTGCTCTCAGGGAAGATGACTGCAATTTTCCGCTTATTGTTGTTGTCGCAATTACCCGTTCAGCTATTGCATTCATGAAGGGTGTTTGCACCTGCTGGTGCGCATGGTAACGCTTGTTGGCCGGGAAACGGTTTCTTTTCAGAAATAGTTTGTTTCTATTTCAACTCCGGGAGGAACAGAAATGTTACCACGCAAGCACTTAGTGATTAAAGTAAAGAGCCTTCATATATTACAAAGTAAGTCAGCTGAGGGTTATCGGTGCTTCCGTGTTGTGTTCGACACGTGTCGGAGCGTGTCGGACACGTCGACACGCTCGGACACGGTCGGACACGCGTTGACCGCGTGTCCGATTTTTCGACACGCGGTCAACATTTTTCGACACGCGTCGACACGCGTGTCCGGAAGCCTGACGGAGGGTGGAGGCCAGGGAGGGCGAGGGAGAAGAGGCCGCGAGCGACGGCGAGACGAAGCCGCGCAACGGACCACTGTGACGGCGAGAGAGAGCAGCCGCCACTGTTGCGATGGATCGGCGACGAGGAGGAGGAGGAGGAGGAGGAGGAGGAGAAGGATCAAGAGGAAGGGGGTCGTGCAGAGAGGAAGGTGGTCGTGCGGTGAGGAGGAGGAGGAGAAAGATCGAGAGGAAGAGAGAGGAAGGGGATCGTGCGGCGGGCGGCGTGCGGTGAGCGGCGAGAAGGAGGAGGAAAAGTTCGCCGAGAAAGAGGAGGAAAAGTTTGCTAGGGTTTTTATGAGGGAATAAAAAGTAATAAAAAAAAAAGGGGGACGATGGAGGGAAATGGACGAAGGAAGTGGCGTGGCTTTTGAGTTTTGGGGGAGGGGAAGTGACAGGTTGACAACCTGTCTGTCAGGGGAGGGAAAAAATGTAAAATAAATTTGGGGTGGAGGGAAATGGACGGAGGAAAAAAGGGGTGGATTTTGGGGATTTGTTTTTTTAATGGGAAAATCAAATAAATGAGATTAACAAATAATTTCAAAAAATAAAAGTATTGAACTTTGAATAATAATAAATTTTGATTATTATAGAAAATTATGGATTTATTTAAATAAATTGATTCTAATTTTTTTTATTAATTATTAGTTTCATCAATAATTTTTGTTAAAGGTAAAAACATGTTTCGCATTAACTATAAATATATTTTTTGAATTTTTAATGAGTTGATTTATTAATATTATCAGTGTATTTATTATAGGCTCCTTTTTAATTAATTAATTATTTATGAATTTGAATTAAATTAATTGAAAATAAAAATATTTATTTAATATACAACGTGTCGCAACGTGTCGGAATTCTCTGTTTTTTAGAAATGACGTGTCGACGTGTCGTGTCGTGTCGGACACTCGTGTCGTGTCCCGTGTCGGTGCTACATAGGTTATCGCCGCTTGGCACTAAGCTGATATAGATATTTGTCTACATCATCTTCGATGTCTATTCCATTCCTAGACAAGACAATTTTTTTCCTTTAAACTCTTCTTCTTGAGGAGTGTTTTTCTACAGTCAACACATCAGGGGGATTGTCCGAAAGCCAAAGTTCTCCCCTACCTAATCTTCTGTAACTTGTAATAGTCGCTCACATCCTAAGTTGTTTTGATATCGCGTTGAGAAGAACAACTGGAAGAGTAACAACTCGTTCGAGTGGCAAAAATTTTGTCCATGGGTCGGTTGCGTGCTGGTATTGTAGATTGGCGTTAGTGGGTACGAAGATCACCAACATTAGCAGATGCAACTGATTGATAGATGATTAGCAGAGATTTAGTATACTATGGGAAGAGAAAGTCACTGCTCATATGTCGTTATCATCGTCGGAAGTTCAATGCACATAAGATCGCCTCATATACTATGGGAAGAGAAAGTCACTGAAAATGTACCGTCATAAAATGGGAATTCTATGTTGTATGATTATACAAGGTTCCCCGTGTTCCAATCCAAAATTGCAGCATGTTACTTTTTTAATTTTGAATGACGTCGTACTAGAATGTACAACGTTTGGTCGTACTTGAAGTCAATTGCCGTATTTTTTGTTGTAATTTTAGCCGACGTTTTGCCAAGGCGCATGACATTCAATCGTATCTAAGGGCCAACATCCTTTTGCATTGTTTTTTTTTTTTTTTTTTAATTATGATGAGATATCTTACCAAAAACGTAAACATTCTATTGTGCTTAAAGGCTAATCGTCATATGTCTCTTTTATATAAGTATATAATGAGTGCTCACATTGCATTCACAAGTAAAAGAATAATTGCATAAACATTAAATAAGATAGCACCTAATGATTTACGAGTAGCTAGCTCTATGCATGTATGTATTAGGCATATGGTGTTTAGTCAGTATTTAAAGCCAAATCGTCATACATTAATTTTTAATATAATACAATATTTTGTAAATATGTATCACTTTGTATTGTACCCCCGTATATTAGAAATTTCTTTAGTGGGAAGGTACGGCGGTTCATCACGTTCCAAGCCAAATTACATTTGTCCTGAAGGATCCTGCAAATGGCTTGCCCTGTTTGCTCGGCATTTCTCTGATGAGAACTGCATATTTCCACATCCATCTCTGCATCATCTTCAAAGGGTTGATCTTTTGCTCATGAAAGTTTCCTTGCGTTAAGGCGTTTTGGAAGATTCCCACTTCTTTATTCGAGAAACTCATCCGATTCCAGCTTATGCTCAATTGGCAACACTGTCTTCTCAATTTTCGATGGTTTAATATCATTGAGAATAATAATGCAGAAGAAAGGAACAAAAAATTTATATACATATTTAAAAAGTACACCATCGCCTTGTTAGATAGCTATTCTAATATAATATCTCCCATCAAGATATGCACCATCAATCAATGGAGATATCCATATAATCTTAAAAGATATAGATAATCAATAGAATTTTCAAAATATCTTTATCCTAAGAAATCCCTACTTACCTCTATCATCCTCTCTCAACTTTGAGCTTGAGTATGAATTTGCCTTCCATTAAGTGTAGTACCCTGTGAGTGAGGGTTCTTCCCTCTATTTAAAAGAACAACCCATAAGAAAATTAAAAATTACAAGATAAATTATTTTATACCGCATCTCTCCCACGCATCTTTAAAGAAAAATGTCAACTCAACCTTTTCTATTATCCAAATAAGATCGAGTTAACTTACGTCACTAATCATACTAACTGGATACATCTTCAGACTTGATTGCACAAATTAAAAATTTCAAGCTGCGTTTTCTCAATAAATTTCAAGATGATTTACTGCCTTTGTCAACCGACTCCGTGCTTAATAGCAAATAATACACCATACTCCTGAGGAACGTGTCATCTACTCGTTGCACAAGATATTTTCTAGTCACGAGCAACCAACCGGGGGTACTGACGTGGCATTCACGTGCCACGTCATCAATGCCCATTATAAGGGGGCAAGGAGACGAGCAACCCAACTTAGAAACCACCCGACGGGACCCGAACCCGACCGGTTTCGTACCTCCTCCTCAAGTCTCACACCAAAAAAAGAAAAACAAAGAGTTCATCTCTTTCCTCTACCTCCCTTCTTCGCTCCGAATTTAAGCTGTAAAAAAAACCCTAAATTACTGTCACCTCTCCCCTCTTCAATCGAAGCTCCTGCTCTCGCGATGGTGCTCTCGAATTGATGGGCAGAACGCGCGGCGCGTTCTGCCCTCTCTCGACTGCGCGCGTGTCGCCTCGGAGGCAAATTTTTGTCAACTGATTCTTTTGCCTCGTGGGCTACTCTCCATGCTTGTGGCTATGTCAAATTCTTATTCATCGACATCCAAGCATCACTCTTAGCAGCGATAACAGATCCAGGTAACAAGTTATGAGCCGACTTCACAGTAAAAGAACCCG
Organism: Eucalyptus grandis x Eucalyptus urophylla; assembly: GCA_028830015.1. Classification (NCBI taxonomy): domain Eukaryota; kingdom Viridiplantae; phylum Streptophyta; class Magnoliopsida; order Myrtales; family Myrtaceae; genus Eucalyptus; species Eucalyptus grandis x Eucalyptus urophylla. Next base: position 3,556,689 of record CM054198.1, on the reverse strand, counting down.
TCCTCGACCAGATGAGGAGTCGGACAATGTGGACAAGCAAGGGACCGAAATACTACGTACGATGTTTACGATCTCTGCTGGAAGATTTAAGGCTTGAGGAGGAGATGTCCCGAGAGTGATTTGGCAAAAATTGAACCTATCAACAGTTGAGTTATCCCAATGTCAAGTTCAGCTTCTGTGAGTGAAAAACAAATTTGGACAAAGCCGCAGACCTCGCAACTGGAATGGAAGGATGGAGTGGAAAAACCAAGGTCGCAACCCATTTTCCTCGGACTTTTTCATTGATCCTTTAGATTCAACTTTTGAAACACACCCTATTTAACTTATTCGCCCTATAAATAATAGTCCGCTCGCGATATTTTACATGTCAATTATTGATCTTCTCATGCCATCCTATATTTATAGCCAACCCATGTTATGGATGGAGATGCAAGACAACTTTAGTCTTGCAGACTGGCTTGAATAGCCTCAAAAATTATAAGTTTCACCATGATTTTCGGTCATCGGTTGGCTGTAATTGTTGGAGAGGGTTTGCATTTCAATTAGGGTCTGTGTGGAGGGTTAAGAGAAATTGAATATGTTAGTATGATCTCGTGAATAAGAAAACAAATATATCTAATACATAAGATGGCGAATCTACACCTTGATCATAAAAAGTGATTTTAGTTCACCTACTTTTAACTTCAATATTATTCAATCCAAGTCCAACAGAGGATCCAATAATTAGCAACTCACTTTCACTTCAACTACATATGCCCGATTGTGCACAATTGTATTTGTTATTAAGATTATTATATGGTAATGACTTCTTTCGATTATATAACTTTGTTCTTCCATGTGAATCATGATAAGATTGAAGATTTTGATGTTTTTCGTGGCAACCAAGTGGAATCACAAATTTTACGGCACAACATTGGCCCATCGGCTGAAAAATTCAAAGTGCATTCGTAACACAACATCTCATCTCCTTAAGCCAATTTCCCCAGGCCGAAGTCATGCGAATCCTCGTATTTTCTTTCGACGACAGGAGCGCGTCTGAAGAATCAGTGTCCGTTCGGCCATTCAAACTTTCCGAAGGGCCCAAGCCCAAACAGACACGCCTCCCAACTTTTTTCTGGGCCATTTCTTAATTTGGCCCGCGCAAGCTTTTCATTCCCCAGAGGCATCCCAATCTTTTGTCTGAGTTTGGATTCTGCATCTGCATCTGCCGGTGATCCTCCGATCGCCAATCGGAGCTTCAGCAATCCGGGTAAGAATCCCACGGTCCCCCGCTGGTTTCTCGATTATTTTCTTCAACTGAATATCTGGCTCCCAGCGAAACAGAAGGCATTGAGCTCCAATCTGATTTGTTTCTGGTGCAGAGGTTCTTCCCCTCGTCGTCGCGATTGCAATCAAGTGAAAAACCATGGGATTTGTCGTCACGAGCCTGATTTTTACAGTGATTGGGATACTTGCATCGCTCTGTACCAGAGTTCTCTGCAACAGGGAGCCATCGAGTCTGGTAGGGTCTAATTGGTTGCATTTGATATTCGGTGCATGCATCGCCTAAGGTAATTTTGTTCCGTCGCCTCACGAATCGCCACAACAAGTCCATTATCATTATTTAATACCAATTGTTAGCTGTCCGTGACGAACTTTCGAATCGTTCAACCCAAGCTGTCAACATGGGTTAGAAACCCATTTTATGACTCACTTTTAGGGGACCGATTTATAAATGGGTGGAAACAAGTTTAAGATAACTGAATGTAACTTTATATGGATCTATATGGTTTGCACATGACCCATATTCAACCCATTTAGTTTACCAGCCCAACCCATATAGCTGCCCTCATTTTGCTCGATTGCCTCGTTTAGGGAAAAAAGAAAAAGAAAAAAGAAAAATGAAAACACAGCTCCACGAAAGCGTGTAGCCAACACTCGTGCTCGGGGATCTACAACTCTTGGGCAAGCTGCATCGGAACGAGTCGAGATGTATCGTCGTGAGCACTACAAGACCTCCGCGACATCGGGTTCTGGCTGCTCGGCCTGATGAGGTGGCCGCCCTGTGCTGCGAACCGGCACAGCGAAGTGGGGCAGTCGAGGAAGGAGAGTGAGGCGCAAGGTAGTGGAGGTTGATGCGCATCGGGGAGGCAGATTTGTGGAAGAAGGAGGTGACGGTGGCGAATGAGGCACGGGATGCAAAGGTGAAGGAGGAGGAGGCAGCGGAGGACGGCGGTGTGCCTGGTCGGCTCGGGCTAGGTCCTTCTTCTGGTGGTGGATTTCTTTGTGTGAGAGAGAGAGAGGCTTAAGTTTCTAAATTGGGAAGGAGAGTTTTTTTTTTTTTTTTAATTTGAAGAAAAAAATTGATTTCATTTTTCAATAAATTAGATTTTTATTTTTTATTTTTTATTTTTACTTTCATATTATTTTATTTGAAAAATATGAGATATCTCAATGTTGACACATACTTGAGTAGCAGTAATATCTAATCCCCATTATTTTTTAGCTCGATTAGTATATTATTTAAATATTATTTTTGTTTATGTATGAATCGATCAATTTCAAAGTCATTGATTGACAAAATCCAGAGTCTAATAGTTTTAAAAAAAAATGGAGGAAAATTACAAAATGAGTTTTAAAATTTGTTGATTTCTTTCATTTTTTTCTCAAGCCATTTATAACTCATTTAAAATTAAAAAGAGTTGCTTATATGAGATTGAGCTCGTTGAATCTGAGTCACAAAACGGGTATAGAACCCATTGTGCAGCCCTAAGTCTTTATAAGTATTTCAATTTATAAGTTTTTTTAAGTTTTCTATTTTACTTACTAATTTTTCATTATTTTTTTTTCATTTGACATGAAGTTTTATCTAAGTAACATAGACATGGGAGGTGTTTTGGATACGTGAGAATGGACCTCAATCCACCCATTTCAAATACTACTTTGATATACAAAAATTACATTAATTAGAGAAAATCAAGCGATCTCGTATGAAATTTATGATTATATTGATTATATGGTAGTGACTGCATGCATTGCTCTCAAAACCAAATATAAAGTTTTCAAAATCATGTTAATGTTGCCATTTTTTTTTTTGAGCAAATGTTAATGTTGCCATTTAAGTCATCATACTTTTGTCTTGTAATTCTTTATGAATTGCTTTTTGGGGGACAATATTCGAGGAATGATAGTGATTTGGAAGCCATCCAAGTACCTTTTCCAGTTAAGACAAGTGCATAAAAGCACCAGTGTCTTCCAAGTCAAAACACGAGTCTACTATAACCATATGTTAATCTTCAGGTAGCAGAGAATGTTCATCCAGTAGGATTCTCAATAGTGGCCAAGACGATTAAAGAGAGACTGGCGCATAATCAATCTTCTCGAAGAAGAGATGTGTTGGTGGGGGTGTAGATGTCAAAATAAGCACAAATACCTTATTTGAGTATTCAGATTTCGCAATAAATAAATAAAATAGAAATGCATACATAGGGTAATGAACTTGAGTCATCACTTTGAGATTCTAACAAAATTGGACAAATCATTAAATGTTGGTTTATCCTCCTAATCGACTAAAATATAAGTTATAATTGATGTCGATTGCCAAAATTGATCTCTTACTCTCCTACCTTTAAATAGCCCTGAGAGATGAGAGATGGATCGTAAAATCGAATTCAACACTCATTAAGGGTTCGTTCGTTTTGCGAAAAATATCATGTTTTCGGAAAATATATTTTTAGAAGTTGTTTTCCAGGAAAATGACTCTATTTTACAATGTTTAGCCAAAATCTAAACTTCCAATAGAAAATATTTTCCACCGTTCATTAGCTAATTTGATTGTTCGGGAAAATTATCAAAAATTGAATTTTAATATTTTTAATTAATCAAAAAATTGGTTTTATTTTTTTATATTTTTTTAAAAATGAATTTTTAATTATTTGTATTTTTGAAAATTGAAATTTTTATTATTTCTTTCTTTTCTTGTTCTTTTTTCCTTTTTCTTTTCCTTCCTCCTTCCTCCTCCTTCTTCCTCCTCCTTCCTCCACCGTCGCATGCCTGGCGACCGACCAAAACCCGATCGCCAAATCCGATGAGCTTGAGGTTGGGCTGATCTCACCCGAGCCTCGCCCAACTCGTTGAATCTGGCGAGGCCTGTGCTTTGCCCCTGGCCGGCGGGACTCTGCCTCACCCGATCTAGCGAGGCTTGAGCTTGCTGGGCTTGGGTGAGCTCAGCTTCACCAGATTGGGCTAAGTGGAGCCTCGCTAGCCTGGGGCGAGGCTTGAGCTGGCTTGCGGCCGATCGTCGGCCACCGCCATGGCTGGCGACCAGCCACCAAAGAAGAAGATCAAATGGAAAAAAAAAAGAAAAGAAAAAAAGAAAAGGAAAAAAATTAAAAACTCAAATTAAAAAAAGAAAAGAAAAGAAAAGAAAAAGAAAGCATAAATGTGTTGGTAAAAAGAAACAATGTGGAAGAAGTTATGGAAAATGTTTTCCTCTTCTCAAAAGAGGAAATCATTTTCCATAATCTTAAGAGGAGATTTTCCATTGACCGGAAAACATTTTCTTTGACCGTCTATTTTCCACCATCCGAACACCGGAAATTCCGGAAAATGCTTTCCCGAAAGTTGTTTTCTATGAAACGAATAGACCTAAATCATGTTCAATAGGTTAGCTTTGAGCAATACAACATCGAAAGGGAGTGATAGGAAGTGTTGGCCTTTTGTAAGGATAATCGTCAAAATTTATAAATGATAGTTATTAATGCATAGTTCTAATTGTACTTGAAAAAAAAATGATCTTAGAGACGAATAACTTACTGAATGAAAAATAGTCATCAATGAGTGACAAAATCTCTTTGTTTTGTTGGACAGTAACTTGGAACAATATTCTTACTTGTAAGGATCTTAGGAAACAGAATTTCATTCTTGCGATTGGTGTTGCATGTTCTTTTGTTGACTTTGTGACTGAACAAAACAAAGTTAACTGGACGAACAATACTGAATGAGCGTGAGAGAGAACAGTTTGACTTTGAAGAGTTACTAGGTGATCTAATATATTCTATAAATATTAAGTAAACAACCATAAGTTTTCTCAGGTTAAATTAATGTATCAACGGCAGTTTACTCGAGGAAACTTGCCTGATGAAAGATATGAAGAAGGCATCAATATCCGCAACAGGGAATTTGGTTCGGATATGCCGTTCAACTGAAAGCTTACTCGCAAAGCACTACTTTTCGCACGTCCACTTCCCAGACAGACGGAGTCGCCTAGGAAGATAAAGGTACCTATCCTGATAATGGCCAGTAATGGCCACTCTCTTCCCCACTTTCCCTCACCATTTATCACCGGGAAGAGGAAAATTCTTGGGAGCATGAAGCAGACCATCACTAGATATATCAGATGAAACTGGCCAGGGATCATCATTTTTTTTTTTACCTCAGAACTCTTTCCATTACTCTCATCAATGATAATGATCTCTGTTGAATCCCGTATCTCCTGACAATTTATTGGACCATGGATGTTTCCATCAGTCTCATTAGCGTTATCAATTTTCGAGATTCTTGCTTCATCTGAAATGCCGTAAAACCAGGTCAACTATAAGAAGCAACTACCACATGTACAAACTATCTCTTCAGGATCCCAAGGTTTTTCCTCAGTAATGTCCTAAACAAGTCAACATGCGCATCTTAAGTATCAAAAACCTTTCACGAAATACATCCCACACCCACTTTTCTTTTCTCGAATAAACAGCATCTCTAGAAAGAGTCCCGACGACCGAAAGATTCGAGAAGATCATACATTTGTGAACAAATGACGACAAGGATCCAATTTATTCCTCCAGACTGGAGTTTCCTAGGTAGGGACATACTCTATCAAAAGGCCCGCCAAAATCTCATTGCTAGAACATCCCGAACCGGGTTAATTCGGCGGGCTAATAACAGCGGAGCCGGGGAAAACTGCATCTTTCCAGAAGCAAATTGATGTAGATTCCCACTCCGACAGTCAATGAGAACCCAAGGGCATTCGACACTATCCTAAGGGGGACTTGCCATTAGCATCAAAGTGGTTACCTTCTGGAACAATGTCAATATCGAACTGGTTACCTTCTGGAACAGATTAAGACACGTAACCAAAACCCAAAACTCAAATCGGAGCAACAGAATCGGTTTTCGAAAAATCATTCCGTTCTTCCAACTTTCATCACACTCGTGTGCAAGTACAAACCGACACCAACAATCGAATCAGAGAAGCGAAATGGGCTCAAGCGAATGCATGCTGCAGCCTTGGTTAAACCCTACGGATGCCGAGATCTCCACATGCCATCCCAAAGATCCAAACTTTAATACGGGATTAGGGAAACCAATCAGTTCCTACGCGGTCACAGCACGTTTTTTCAAATCAAAACTCAAATGGCACACGCACTTTTTCATTTTTCTTTCCTTTTTACTTTCAATAAAATAAAAAAACTCCGTATAATCACATTCAATATTGCAAACATTAGTGTTAATGAATTTTACTAGGATAGTGCACGGACAATTCTTCAAAAGGTATTGTTTTTCTAATGTAATCAATGAATTTGCAAGTAAAGTAATCAATTGAAAGTACAAAAATCCAAACCTTAATCTAGGATTAATGGAATTAATCTAGAATGAATGCTAGCTATTTCCTACAGGAAAGACCTCTTGGCGAGAGTAAACTCTCGACATGATCTAAAAAAGTCAAAACACAAAATTCAGGAGACACATCATCCAACCCGAAAATTTCACTCCGCCTTAAGCCGTTGGTCTTCAAGTTGTAGTAAAACATGCACACAGGCTTTGATAAGGTTCGAGGCGCGAACAATAGTTCACCAGAACGAACCGTACCCACTGGAAAAACTCGGCGGTCCGCGGGAATCTCCTTCCAATATGAGGGCAAGCTGAAAACTCTCTTCTTCCAGATTTCCTGATCAAAGTCCTCCAGGATCCACATAATAATCTCCTCACAAGACAGAGCCTTGTTACGATCCACCATCGCAACGTGCTTCTCGAATTTAATAAGGAGGGCTCTGTGTATATCTTTGTGGGCTTCGGCGGGAATTGTAACCATGCGAAAACTCTCCGTCCTAACATCAAACGCCACCAGGTAATCATCCCCATGGACGCCATGCAAACAACTCCAAGCCATATAATAGACCACCCCATCGAAGCAGACCTCGCGACCCTTCTTATCATTGGCTGCACAACCTTCGACCTGCCTCCACTTCTCTGTCCCCACGGTGAGCACCCATGACTCCATGATCAACCTGCCATCGAGCCCTCCCATAATAATCACACGTGTGCTCAGAACCTTATGCTTCCTCTCGACAGGATCGAATCCAAAAGAATGCATTTGTTGATAACATGAAAAAGAAGCATATCGCTCGGTTATTCTAGGCAATCCGAAAGTCGCATACATCCCTGTCAGGGGATTTGTAATTTGGATGTGACCGCCGACTTCGAGGCTGACGAGGCCTTGTTGAGACTGCAAAACGAAAGGACCAGTCCAGCCATGAAATGAAAAGGGCAGTGTAGCGATTTGTGCTCGACCGTTGTGAGGCTCAAGTTGGTCGACTGAGAAGACTCCTCCACGCTCATCATCTGGGTCGTGGAAACCAACAAGGAGTTTCGGGCGAGTCGCGGAGTGAGTCAAATGCAAGTCGATGAAGTAAGGATCGGAGATGAGAGAGCGCCAACGAGTGGAGACGCAAGTGAATTGGCAAAGCGATTTGATGGGGAGTCTTTTTAGGATCTCGATCAACAGGTGTTCGGGGACGATCATGGAATCTGTTGAAATATAATATGCAAAAACAAGAAGATCTTATAAATAAGCCAACAAGAAAAATATCAAAAAAATAAATGACGAATAATAAGGATCAAATATTTACGTGATTCGGTCTAAATATTAATACTCACATCCATGAGAAGATTAAGTAATAAATAATTTACTATAATAAGAGAAATAGAGTTTATAATTATTCAAAGTATTTCTCATACCTAGATTTAAACCTAAACCTAAAGTATTTATAAATAAATATGTTAAACTCAGGACACAAAATCACTAGTGTTCAAGCCAAAGCAGTACACAATAACTGAGTTCTTTCTTCTTAGCTTTATACGACAGCTTGCGGCTTTTCGCTTTATGTGACTCTTCTATATTCTCAGGCGGCGCTCATTCTCGCTGAAAAGAAACCTGGCTCATTCTCGCTGAAAAGAAACCTGGCGTTTTATATATGTGCCCAAGTCAACAAATTTGACCTGGGCCCCACCGTGTACAACTCCAACGATGGTTTTTAATTTTTTTTGGTCTGATCCAACAATGGTTTGGCTACAATAACAATTTTTTAGGTAAAATTACTTATGATGGTCATGCCGTTCTTTTTGTTTCTAGTTTCTTATAGAAGGTGGAAACAAACAGCCTAAGTTGATATCACTAAAGGGAAATTATAAAGAAGTAAACCTGAATATAACCACCTTCCAATGAAGGCATAGGAATGTCGAATGCAGGAGCGAAAGAATAAATTATCCATGCACTACAGCTAAGTTTGCTATTAAACTGAAACGATTAAGTTGGATTACATGGGTTGAACAGCATACTATGAAAACAAGAAAATGCCAACTAAGGTATAAGTAAGGAACATAAGTTTCGCTAGGCTTGGGTTTCTACTTCACAGCAACTAAGACATACAAAAACATTGCTTCACGGAGTAGTAAACTTAATAGCATAATCGGAGAAGTCAAAGGGGATCCATCTGACAGGTCAAGAAACTTTGAGAGGACTATCAAGCCAACTATCTCCTAAAGGCATTCTCAAACACCAATTTTTTAAGAAAATATAAACTGAACTCTGCAATGGCAATGCATTTGAAGCATAGTACAGGAAATAGTGGATTCCTAAACAAAAAGACTAGCTCAACAAAGAAACCATAACAAAACACTGATGAATCTGTAGTGTGCGAATAAAAGCAGCAGATGGCCATTTATAAGATCCGAAAGATCCTAGAATATGGAATGAGTCGGATTAGGAAAGAAAAATGTCATACATTGCACCATATGAGGAACAATACCTTTTTCAAAGAAGTTGATGGAGCAAAAAAGGCTTCATATAGTCCCCCCTGAACTTTTTGCCTTGCATAATTATGCACGTTATTTTGATCCCTTCTCAATTTATTATCCAATTGCAAATGAATTTTTGAGTTCCACTATAAATTTTAATTTCATTACATTATCCACCGGCAACAAATATGCAAGATAAGTAGTTCATAGACAATCCATCGTCTATTTTTATATTCAACATGTTCTTCTTAAATACCTGATTCTGTGCTCATCAAATTATGATGCTAAATTTGACTAGCATAAAGATCATTTGTTTCTGTACCCAAATGATTCAGCATCTTAGCCAAATAAATTCACCGGAATCACCACATACAAAATCTATAAGCCAAACATCAAGCAAAGAGATTGTCCTGAAAACAAAGTATCGACAAGAAAAAAAGAAACCAAATTACGTGAAAAAATTTAACCTTTTTTTATACGACTCTTTCTTTCTGCCTCCATTTTCTCTGCTTTGATAGAGAACAAATCGAGACCTGCACTTAGGGTGACATCACGCTCAATCTTCTTTTTCCAATACAAACGTGCAATTTCCTTACCCTATGTCAAATATCATAATCATCAAGAACAAAAACTTTAATTTTCTTACCTTTACCAAAAAAAAAAAACTTTAATTTTCATCTTCTTCACAAGAATGCATTATCCACAGATAATTTTCGAAAGGAGAAAGGTTCCCAAGCTGCAGATAATATTCTTGCTACAAAGAACATGGACACGACAATTCTAAAACACTATTATTATAAATGGTAAATAGTAAAAGTAATAAAATTGGGAAAGGACAATTCGTCTGGACCATTAGCCGACATGTCCGCATGCCAAAAGTGATGTCAGTGAGGGTCAAATGCATCTTATAAATCTCAAGCAAAAGTATGTGAGCAAGATACGTTAGGTAACTGGCAGCTCGACAGCGGGAAAAGGAGCAATAAGTATCTAGTTTAGCAACCAGCAGGCTAGCTGATTTTTCCTTATTTTAACTCAGTAGTAGGCCGCTCTCCAGTTTGTTTTGCTTCTTAAAGTGAAAACTGCAAGCTCCAAACTATACTCAGCCTGGGCCTCGGGGACAGATTTCTCTAGCCATGCCTCTAAAACCTATTCCTCTGGTCCACAGAGTGAAAATAATTTCTCGCGATACCAACAATAAGATCAAAATTAGGTTTTTCCCTCATTTAGAATGGCCAAGAAATAATGGCTCGTGCCATTCAAGGAAAATGGCAAAAATCAGAATTCAGCTTCGCGAGCACCAGCCACATTATGATTGAAATCAAGATCGTCCCTGAACCGACAATCACTTCGAGGGCGATCCTCAATTCAGAAACGAAAACTTACACTTCTCGTTGAGGTTAGAATCACAGAAAGGACCGTCACTTCAACTTCTTGGCAACGCACATTGCCTGGATAATCACAGCAAGAGAAGGCCAATAATCAATCAATTCTACACAGAGCAAAACAACGAAAATCAAATCAACAAAATACCAAATTCTGAACGCTCTGCAAAATAAGCCTCGAGCTACGCATGTTCCGTCCGATCGTTCCCCTTTCTTCTACCTCGATTCCGGTTCCTCTCCGAAGAAGAGGATGCTTTCTTCTTTCTTGTTTCTATGCGATTTGCGCGAATGGCTCCAGTTTTGGGGGTTTCAGGCGTGCCCTAGATAGGAGATCAGGGAAGAATTTGTAGCTAAAATGCCTTCAAAATATCCATATAACAATTTGGATTTTGGTGGATTCGATTAGATTAGATCTATCCGATTATCCTTAATTCAACAAAATTTTATTTCCTTTTGCCTTTTCAAACTAAGTCAATCCCCATTAACAAATTTTCAAACCAAGTCGATCCCCATTAACAAACAAATTTGTAATTAAAAAGTGTCATAATAGTTATAAGAACCCAAAAGGAGAAGAAGAAGCAGAAGAACAAAGTTCATGATAAACCTTTGTACGCGTTTACTGTGCTTGTAATTACACTAAACTCTAATTTTGCAATCGTAATTTACAATGTTCAAGATAATTGACAAGAAATCTATGAATGTATACCAATCTAAATTGGACTCAAAAGATTATCGAGTATTCTATAAACATCTAACTCTATCAATCTCACTTATATGACAATGGAAAGCATGTTTAAAAAACGGATCATAATCTTTATATATTATTATACTCTATTAATTTCACTTCATTATTTCTATCTTCACACACAAATGAAACAAGTTATCCGTTACTAATTTGAATTAAAAATGAAAACTTCTTATCTTACAAGCTAGGAGAAGTTTCTTCGAGATAGATAAAATCGTTAAATATCACCTCCTTTTACCTAATAAATTTTTCCAATTTTTTTTTTTCTGGACACGGCACCATTAGGTGTTTACCAACAAAGGATGAAGGGAAAAACAAATGAAAGATGACAAAAGTAAAAATAAAAAATAAAAAAGAAAAATATATATAATCTTCACATTGATTGGATAGGATAGATTTGGGAACCGTGGCGAGGGGAGAGCTGAATGCTTTAAGGAAACCGTGCGGAAAAATTATTAGAAAAAAATTACTGTTTAAAAAGTGAAAGTTATTTTGTTTTATTTCAAGTAAGGGTAACACTCTGAAAAACACTAATCTAACACACATGAAATTTTTTTTCCTAAACTAATTTTTTGATAATGAAAAATTGTAAACATATATGCCTATAACAAATTTATCCTAACTGACAATGAAAAATAAAAAATCGATATATTTGCAATAAATTTACCCAAAATTAATTTATTCAACTACCAAAAACCTAAAACTAATACATTTGTGATAAATATATCATCCGTTAAATTAGATTAATATCACAAAAAATCACAAAATTTTTATCATTATGATAAATGGAGAGTAAAATTCCAAACCAGTACATCAATTAATTTTTACGTGTCATTCAAATTAGTAATTTGACAGTAAAATTTAACGAAAACTAACAAAGGGCAAATTTATCACAAGCATACCAGTTTTTGGTAAATTTGTCAAATGTATACTAGTTTGCTATTGTCAAAAAATTAGTTTGAGATAAATATGTCTAAACTATAGTAGGTTGGGATTTTTCAAGTTATTAACCATTTTATGTATTGAGATGCAAAAGTATAGGATTTTAAGATTAGATATTGTGTAAAGTGCAATTTCAAATAAATAAAGATAGTTATTTTTCGCATTGTTTCAATAAAATGCCTTCAAAATATCCATATAACACTTGGACTTTGGTGGATTCAATTAGATTGGCCCAACTATTCTTGATCCGACCAACTTTTACTCTTTTTTTTTTTTTTTGCCTTTTCAAACCATGTTGATCCCCATTAAAAAACACTTTTCAAATTCATAATTAAAAATAGTCGTAATAATTATAAGGAAATCTCTTAAATCTCTTGGGCACTTTGTAAATCTATCCTAATAATTAAACAAATCCGATCATGACTTCAATCTCAACTTTTTACCCAAAAAAGAAGAAGAAGAAAGTTTGTGATAAACTAAAGTATCTACTGTGCCCACGATTACACTTAGTTCTAGATAGCAATCATAATTTACAACATTCAAAATAATTGACAAGTAATCTATGAATGTTTACCGTTCTAAATTTAGACACAAAAAATTTTCGAGTATTCTATGAACATCAAACTCTCTATTAATTTCACTTATATGACAATGAAAAGTATGTTTAAAAAACAGATCAGAATCTTTACATATTATTGTACTGTCTATTAATTACACTTCACTATTTCTATCTTCACGCACAAACGAAATGAGTTATGTGTATTAATTTCAATTAAAAATTAAAACTCGTTATCCTCCAAGTTAGGTGAAGTTTTTTCAAGATTAATAAAATCCTTAAATAACGCCTCCCTTTTTACCTAATAAAATTTTCCAATTTTTTCTAGACACGGCATCTCCGTTGCTTCGGCGACGAGTCATGGCTTCGGGACTCCGGTTCTAAATCGTGCGATCTTCCTCTTCTTATACTTCGATTCCAGTTCCTCTCCGAAGAAGACGACGCTTCTTCTTCCTTGCTTCTCGGGGGGCCCGGCATTTCCCTCGAACTGCTCCAAATTGCGAGCATTTGTGTAGGGGTTCAGGCATGGCCGAGACCGGAGATGAGAGGCCACAGACCATGATATTTGTAAATTCATCATAAATTTTAGGACGCTAAAGGAAAAAAAAAATATTTGTAAGCGTCATAAGTGTTGACAAATTTTTTTTTTTCATTTTTTAAAATTTTCGTTACCTCGTCATTTTTGTTGTCCATATATTATTCTTATCATATGGTGTTTTGGCAAATAATAAAATCATCACTTCAATTTATCTTTTGAAGCATATATTACACTAAAAGTGAAAAGGACCCCAGAATTGCGGATAAAAAAAAGTATCATAATTCATTTGGCCTGGAAATAACACCGACCTAATTCATCTAACTCGCACGTTTGATTATTTCAGCATAGTAGTTCGTGGACCTATAAACGATTATGAAGTAGATATAAGCCATGTAACTCCTATTCGAATGAGAGCAAAGTATTTGTTCATCATGCATTAAAGTCAATTATAAAATAAATTCTTGAAAGATTTTGCATTCATTATTTTTTCCCTCAAAGACACATATTCATAAAAATAAAACATAAAAATATAAAAAATAAAAACCTAATAATTATTGATCAATGGTATAGTCTTATTGACTAAGAAAATTATTTTCTTTTTTAATATCCATCAAAAAAAATTTAATAGTTATCTACTTCCGACTCCGTATGGAAAAAAAAATCGAGATGGGCTACCTGGCAAAATCTTTAGCACAGAATATGCAATGGTGGCTTGAATCATGTAGGAATTCTCTGTGCGAGTATCAATTGCCCCCTGTACATGAATTCTAAAACAATGTTTCGAGGAAAGCTACGCTAAACAACGTAAATTTTGTCTCTCTAGTTCTCTTAGAATTCTATGTCTGCATTCAGCAGTGTCTTACTCCAGCCCGTCCGCTAATCCTCAAATAAATCCCAAATGAAAAACAGTACTCCCATCAATGAATTTAAATAAGCATATAAATAATCGTCTTCATCACCTCCCCATCAATATCATGATTGATATCAGAATGGCGGACAGGCTCATACTAGTGCGTTAACCAAGCATATGCGGTCATGATCATCAATCGTATATGTACTGAATTTCCTTTTCCGTCAACTGCAAGTGCTCCCAATTTCAACAAACCATCATGGTTTTGCTCCTTCAATTTGTGTATCGAAGAGACGATCTGAGCTGATCTAACCTATACTCATTTTGAAGGAAATAAAAAGAACTACTTCAACTGATGTGCTTATCATCCTCCTCCTCCTCCTCGCGTTTTTCCTCGCTCTCCCGCACGTCCGACCTTCACTCTCGCTCGCGTACTTCTTCGTACCCGCGGAGCTCTGCTTTGCCTGTGCGCCGTGGCGGCAAGTCTCCTTGCTCCACCTCTCATGAAGATATTTATGGTAGGGTGATTGGTTATTTTTTGCACTGTTATTATGACTATGCATGTACCATCTCAATCGTCATGTTGCTAAACCAAGCCACCGAATGAATGTTATCTTGTGATCCCACATTTTTGCCTCTCAACTTTAGATATTCCACATTATCGTTACCATTATAATAATAAAAATAACCAAAAAAGTCATAAATCTATTATAATGTGTCAATTGGGTTATGAACTATTTTCTTTTCCAAGTAAATTCATAAACTTTTTGTATTTATGTCATTTGAGTCATTCAACTAATTTTGACCAAAAAATATTAACATGAATGTTGGTCATTTTATATGGCGTGGCTGGTGTTGACAAAGATAATTTTTAATAATATTTTAACTTTTTTTGAAATTTTATTTATTTTTTCTTTTTTTTCTTTTTTTTTCATCCCTTCTTCTGCTAGCCAGTTAGCAGTTGCCAGACCTTGGGTGGCTACGAACGAACGAGGAGAGAGATAGCTGAAGAGAGAAGACTTTTTAATTTCTTTGCTTAGATTCCACATCAATTGTTGACATGGAATGGTAGAGACGTGTCAATATATTGATGGATACGAGTGAAAATATGGATGCCACGCAGGATGTTGATGCAATGTTATTAGATCCCTGAATATCTTCTCTGAGAATGGGGTATCGCAAACATGTCTAGGCCAAGCTCTCTCACAAAGGAAGCAAACCATCTGATTTTGAAAGCGTATTGGAATAGTAGTGCTCACTTTATTTTGTCACAGCCTTGCGAATCTAGTTCCAACTGAGCTTAATAATGGCTGGATATCGGTTACAGTTGATATTACTTTTTCTGCGTTTGATTCTTTTTATGTAAGGATTATGTTCTTCAATCGTACTTACTTATCAATCAAAACTCAGTAGACGATCTGCATCATCATGCATCTCTTCATATATGCAGGCATAATACTCTGAAGAAATTACAAAATGATCGTGTCCACGAAATAAACAACATTGGATCTTAACAAATACGTCTCAGTCCTTAAAGAACGAAATATACTATCCACTGAATTAGTAGGCATCATCAATGAATTCACTGGCAATGTATGCATGCTCTATCACATATCAAATAATTCACACGAGAAAGAAAGGAAATTGGTACTCAGTAGTTATTTTTGGCTAGCACACCATGATCAATTACAATCACATATTTCCTGTCCATGGCGTTCTACTAAGCATTTTCTCATTTTGCAGAGACCTGCTGGGCTATTGCATTAAAGTACTTACACTCTATTATCGTCTTTATATATTGATCATCGGCTATTAGACTTACCATTCTCTGCTGATATCGATAGAATTAGAACAAAACTATCTACCATAGAAGCGTGGTCACCCACGAACTGCCCATGATACCATCTCTGGATATTCTGGGTCAATGGAGGCCAGCCAATGTATGGTATCTTGTAACATATTGGTGTCACAGCCATGTTACCTGATAGAATTCATTGAAATATTGTAGATGTTGGTAACAAAATAGGACATGACAACAGCATGCATGGTTAATTTTTGGCTTTGCGTAGCTGCAAAGAACATATCTAGGTCAAGGGGAGGCCCATAAAAATAAACTATATCATTTCTCAAATTCACAATTACCAATATTAGGAATAGATAGATAGTATTGTTTCTCCAATTTATAGTAGTTCTATTTCTGAACTTGAGCTTCAATTATATTTATTCTAATTGAGTTCGGTTGACATTATTCTTAGACAATCAAATCTAATTGAATTGAATTATTAAAGTAACACTGATCGTGAACTTGATGGGAATGAGCCATTGTGCTATAATGTCCTCAATCTTCATAAGTCGAGTAGTGCTCGACTTACTCCTTTTGGGTTTTGGGGGCCTAATGCCTCATGAATCATGACCAAGAATGGACAATTCCATTAATATATACACCTTAAATACTCTAACAAGTGCGATGTGTCAAATCTGCTCTAAATTTAATATTTAGGAACAATCTCAGTTTTTGTACACAACAATAGTGATAATACTAAATGATTTTATATAAATTAACCCTTCAATATATAAGATTGGTAATCAATTTTTGTCATGTTACCTTTTTATTATTGAGACGTTTTCCTTCTTCATTTAACTTGTTTATTCTTTTTTATTCAAATACCTCATTGAATATATTAAAGTGGCTATATTTATCAAATTTTAGCAAATTATAGTTTAAAATTATTAGTACTATGTTTTTTTTTTGTTATCAGTAATTTAGTTAATTTAGTTTCATGTTATTTTCTATAAATTTTCATCTTTCACAGTAGGTAAGGGAAAAAGAGATATTTCCTTTAAAAACATGAGATTATATTATTGACACTTGAATCTCTGTCGACTTTGTAGTTGTCCATTCTATTTTTCAAAAATAAAAAATTCAAGAAACATAATGGATAAGATAAAAACAAAAAAGCGAGAGATAACAAAATTTTCATAAAAACTAAAAAAATAATTAATTAATTAAAATTGAAAAGAAAAAAGAAAAAAAAGAAAAAGGGAATATAGAAATAAAATCGAGTGGGCTGGTTTTGTCCAGCCCACTTTGGCATTTTCCGCTTTCTAAGCCCCATCCGCCCCCATCTAGTCTTGCTCTTTCTTTCTGGGCCCATCTTTTGTTTTTCCTTTTAGCCTATATTTTTGTTGCTTCTTTCTCAGTCCACCTCTGCCATTGTTTTCGAAGCCCACATCAAAATTAAAATGAAAAAAGAGCGCAGCCCAGCCTCCTCCTAACCTTGCTTCAAAGGAAAATAACAGGGTGTAGGCCATGATAGACAGAAAAGCAGCTTGGACTGACGGAAAAAATCAGCAAAATTCGCTGGGCTTGTCTTCGAATTCTGCCTTATCTCCAGAATTGTCAAGCTTTAAATTTGCATTGATTTAGATTTGATTTTGTTTACTGGATTTTAGAGTTATTTGATCTATTATTGTTCCTTATCCCGGACTCCTAAAGACATAGGACAATACTAGTTTTGCCTCTCCGTCAACATCCCCACTTCTCTCTACTTCGAACTTGTACCTCCCCAGCCAGCAACGCTCAGAGAGCATCCTTCTCCACAAAAGGAACAAGCGTGTCCTAGCAACATTCAGAAGTATTTCCTCCGCTCAGAAGTATCTCGACCCCCTCTCGCTCTTTCCATATTAGAAGAAAGCTAAATTAGCCATTAACTCATGTCCTTTTGATTTAATTAATCGTGATTAGCGATTGTGCCTCTGGAGCGTGAACTTGTGGCTTTGGATCACCACATTGTGGATGCTTCCACCCTCCATGCGTGCATGGGTGGTTGAGAATGATGAGTAGTTTGAGTCGTTCCTTTCAATTGTTCTCTCTTTTCCATTAATTGATTGAGGAGGAGCTTATTCAGTGTTTGTCAACAAAATATTTCTTGTCTGATTGTCTATCTTGGGAACTAGAATCAATCTAGAGTTAGAGTTTCTTGCTTGGTGCATATCGAATTTCCAATTTTATTTGCATAGCTCGTCCTATGTAGTCAGAGATGGATCGCTTGTTGATTGTTATATTTTATTTTACAAAGAATTTTCATCTTCTTCCTCTCTCTCTCACAATCTCACTTCCTCTCCCATCTTTTCTTTCCAATTCATCGAGGACTTGATTATTTCCTAACACGGATCCTCCAAGGAATGAAGATGAACCAAGTTTAAAGGTAGGAAATAGAAGGTCCTTGTGTGGAGACACTATAAAATCCTTCACGAGCATGCAGCTGACAATATCATGTGAGCATTCTTTAGGGACAATGGATTCTGAACGAGGAAAGTTTTCTGGCTGAATTTGCAAAGAACCCCTTTCCCAAAGGGGAATTATCAAAGCAAGTATAAATCTTTTCCTCTTACTCTCACAATATCACTTCTTATCAAAAAATTTCCTCCCACTTTATAATCTCACTTATTGTCAAATCTTTTTCTCCCACTTCATCTAGGGCTCGATCAATTCCCAATGTGAATCCAAGTCTCAATATAGCAAATAGAAGGCGGTTGCGGGAACGCTATGAATTCCTTAAGAGTGCGGAAGCATTTGACAATATCATGCAATCATTCTATAAGGATAATGGGTTCCTAAACGAGGAAACTTTTTTTGTTGCATTTCCACCTCTTTGAGCAGAGGAATCATGTCCAAAGAATATGCCTTTTTTTTTTTTTTTTTTTAAATTTGGTTCAAATCGGTCATTGCATGAAAGAGTAAATGTAAATACTGACTAGTCTTGGTGACATTGTATTATTTGAATATTCTAACAATAAGGCTGATTTATAAAAATTAATCTGAAAAATTATCGAGTATGTTAAATTATTTACAAAATTGAATTCTCCGGATTTACTATGTAAGTACTATGAAAGTAGACTAAAGTTTGCAAAATAAATCAACCACGCAGCTTATTGATCTAAACGTGCTGTTAGAAGATCATTTGCATCGTGAACCTTCAACATAATCCGCCGTAACAGTAGGTAATTCAAACTAGCGTTTCATCACCATCAATCATTAGACCCGCAAGGGCAATCCTTACTTGATGTTAGTGACCTCTGGCCATCGTTGAGGCTCCACGATGGCCGAAAGAGAGGAAAAAGAGGGTAATTGTCGCTTGTTAATCACAACACCTTTAAGATTTAGGTAATAACAATTTTTTATAAAATAATCACGACAAATCACTACAAAAAGAAAAGAGTAAAAATCTCATTAATTAACCACTAAACTTTCTCAAGATTAAAGAATTCAGAAGGAACTGGTAAAAAAGTTAGGGTCCGTGTATTTTTGTTCTTGACAAAAAAAAAAATCCTTTTTTTTTCCTTTTAAAAAAAGAAGATCTAAGAATTTTCAGAAATTATAAGCCGTTTTTTCTACTTGCTAAATTAAATAAACCAAGTATGCTTCTTTAATAATTTGAGGTAAGGGTACGTAAGAACAAGACACAAATGGAGGATCGAAGTCTCAAGTTCGACAATTGTGAATTAAGAATTAAATTATTGATGATGAGATTTGCAATAAATCTAAAATTATTATTCAATGCGTATATATTAGATAAAAAAGCTAATATATAATGGCAAAGGCACCTAGTTCATTTGAAATTGTCGAACTTGATGCTAGGATTTTCGAGTTGCACATCGGTTGATCGTGCCCTGAACTCAGACATTATCCTAAGAGTTTTCATCGATGGGGGACTCATCTCGACCTATATAATATTGGTTGCCGAATTTGGAGTTTCTTCAACTTCGTGCAATCTGGTGGCTGCTCCGGCCCTGCAAAGGAACGAGAAATAAGCTTGCCGCCAAGCGAACAATAAAAATTGTAAGATAATGCATATCGAAATGTAACCTCTTAGCATATTTTTTGTAGTTTAATATCAACGGAAAACTTCCTTCATTCCTATTCTGCTTTCTCAGTCTGATACGACAATCGGGATCAAATAAGACAGGTAATTTCATTAGGAAAAAAATGAAACACGCAGGCACAAATATATATAAAAAAAAAGGAAAAACTTACATGACAGGCGAAGTAATGGGTTTGAGATTATCAGCCACCTGTCGATGCTTCAAGATATCCAAGAAGCACATAAGCACGGAAAGACAACAAATTGAAGTGACCACTTACCTCATCTGGCAAATCATCGTCAATGAACTCCCACCGTTCCTTCTGAAGGTTTAAAGTTTCTCTGTCCTCGTCATCGTACAAGACCTACAGTCCCAATCAGGCCACATATATTTACCACAATATCAAAGAACATGCAGTTGCAAGATCTCAGAGTTAAGGATAAGAGGTAGTAGCACATAGAGCAAGAGACGCCTACTCAAACAATGACAAAATTCTGAAGAGTTAGCTATCAGATGGGACTCGAGGATAAAAAAGAACTGATCTGCATAATGCAGATACATCCAAGAAGCTAACTGAGCTAATCAAAACAAACGGTAGGTCACAGTTGCAAAAGCTTCTGAAGACTATGATAGTCAGCTAATCTCATGCTTTTCTGTTAAATGGTCCTAAGATTGAATTCGGCCATCATAGAACCTCTGAAACAACCAATTAGGAATAGGAAGAAAATGAAATAAACAACCCTCGCTGCAGTAGACCATCACTGAAGCAACAGCAGCAGCTGGCCATCATTGAAGGAACTGCAGTAGCAAGTGCAAGAAGGAGATGAGAATTGAAAAATGACATGGTCAACTGTGACAGAAACAAAGCATCCCAAGTGAGGCTCACATCTCATCCAGTGGCCACAAGACCTTTATTCTGCGACCAATTAATCCATCAGCAAGCACCCTAGACTCCTGAAAATTGTTTCAGAAAATACATGACTTCATGAAGAAAATGAAAGGCGCAAAGGCTATGCCACCCGGCAATTAGGAAAAAGTAAGAGAGCTTGGGTAGATGCTTCGGTCTTATAACAATGATAATGTTAGTAATAAAAATTGAAGAAGGCATACTTAATAATATAGCGACAAAGAATGTGATAGATTTATAATATCAGATCCAATCAGTGTACGAAAAGTATAGTGCAACAGTTACAATCATAACCTTGAGGTGCCTTTACTAGTTTTGTTTTCTCCTTCGGTTGGCAGCTTCATTTTTTTGTCTCCTAGATCAATGGGAAGCAGAGCTGCCTCACCTCGCATAGACTCTGTATTTGACTGCACTGTAGTTCTTCTGTTTGTTCTAGAAACTGTAGGTGTAGCTGAAAGATCAGCTCTGCTTCAGGAGATCCTTCTTTGGTGGGGTTCTTTAGTAGTTAGACTCTCTTTGTACAGCCAAGAAAGATCATATCCTTCCTCGGTTCTCATGATTGAATTGGGTTTTGGTTCCCTTTTCCTGGGAAATATTGAATCCCTGGAGTGTAGGATATTAGCAATGCCGTGTTTAGGAGAACTATTAGGTCTTAGCTTTGCTGCAAAATTTGAGATCAGTTTCTCTCCCAATTTCCAACCGGAAGGTGCTGCTTTCTGCAAGATGGTATATTCCTTATTAGAGAATGAACAAATCAAAGCCAAGTTAAAACAGCAGAAACATATACAAAATGACAGTAACCTCATTCTCCTCCAGCACATTAGCCAGGAGACAGATAAGAAGATCTGAGCTGATATCTTCACTTTCAGCGAGGATGTTGGCCATTATTTTTTCCATGGCCCAGTATTCATCAGCAGATGGATTTGACCTTAATAAAAAAAGCACCCATCAAAATATAAGAGAGCATCAAAAGGTAAAACACTAAATTGTTAAAAGATAAAAAGATGCTGAGAACTATCATTTATTAAAGTCATAAGAGTGTTGTTGCAGTCTGTCGTAACAAAACTCTTAAGCAACAACACTCTTAAGCCAAGTTATAATCCAACTACCACAAAGCCATTTAGGTACCATTATTTTTCCCTGCCCTAGAATTAATGCAAGAGCTTGCACAGATATCACCAAATCCCAATCTCTCTTGTAGAGGGAGCAGTGTAACACCTTACATAAAAGGTCCTTGCTACACCAAGCAGAGCATTGAGTTTAGCAGGAGATTCTTCAACAAAATTGAAAGGTTTAAAGTACCAAAACAAAACCAACATGAAATGGTCCAAAGATTCATCCAATCATGAAAGGCAAACTAACTTATAAATGAACACTGATCTTCAAGGAAACTCATCCGTGATTAACTAACTACAAATACCATCTTTTTGAGTCATGAGAAAGGTTACTAGACAGCAAGACAAGCGAAATTGTGATAATCCTGAAAACTAAAATGAAACTCAAAAAAGCAATTTCCATTAACTATTGTTATTGGTCAAAGGTTAAGAAAGCCATCCTTTTCTTATGATATCTGGTAAACTATCATGTGAAAAGAAAAAGAAGGGAGCGTAAAATGTTACTGATTAAAATATTACCTAGTAAATATCCAGAAATGTTGGCACATATGAAGAATTTGCGCCTCACAATCAAGGTCAAGCATTAGCAGGCATGCTTTCACCCTTGCAATGTAATCAAAGGGCCTTTTCATAACACCGCGTCGACAGTTGAGATAGCTTGGAAAGAGCCTCCACGATCAGTTTAAAAATTTCCTGCCCAAGAATGGATACTGAAGAAACTGTGAAAGAACAAAATTTTATCTAGAGAGGAGTGAGTTCATCATATTAGAAAATCTCCAGAGTTTTGTTTTATATACCTTGATTTTATCTTCATTATATGGTTGTACTGGCGATGCCATCCTCAGAATCTCACTGAGGCGAGATGCCACCATAACATCCTTATTACAATGTTTGAACAGAGCTTCAGCTATGAGACCCTTCATGCCAGGAAGAAGGGCATCTTGGAGGAAGTCCAGTAGTTCTTGCTCCATATTTGCCAAGACATCATGAGCATTCTAAGTAGGGGGAAAGTGTAGATGAAAGCAAAAGTCAGGTTCTATATCTAAATAAACAAAAGTAAAGAGTACAGAAATGTTTCTGGAAACGTAGAAAGTGAACACTCCTTTCAGATGCTCCAACAATTGGTGATGATTGTCCTTTAAGAGGTCAAACAAAGTGGGGCGGCAAAGGATAAAACTAGAGATTTGACTTCCTAGCTCATGGTAGCACAAGAAAATCATCCAGTGGATGGAGAAGTGGACAGCAAAGAACACCAAGTACAAGGAGCAATGCTCAAACAATATCCATTTAACTCGGTCAAAGTAATATGCTGAAACCAAAGTTCTATAGTTTAGCAAGGATTTTGAAAGCCGTCATATGAACTCACTCCCCTGTTCCAAATGAACTAGATGCCTTCGTGCATAACCACCAAATGGATAAGCATATATAGACCAACTAAAACAACAAAGATGGCTGATGAGCAAACTGATGAGAAGCCCAAAGACAGGAGATCAATCATCCCCCAAACAAACATCAACCAACCTCAAGCATTCAAATTTATCCCAATGAAACACAAATAAGAAATCCCAATGCAAGTAAAGCTTTACGGCTCCGCAAATCATATATGCATGAATAGGTAAATCGAGGCAACATACATCAAGAAGGGTGAGGAGTTCATCAACAGGAGAGGGGGCATTGAGGAAGCCATTTCCAACCAATCTAAGCTGCACTGCCATAGTCCTCTCGAATGAAGAAGATGACACCATTTTTTTCTCTTTTTACTTTGGTGGCCACACACGCTATACAGCTCAAACAAACACGGAAAGTACTAGTATTCTCTTGCAGATTTGCAGAGAGTAATCAGAAACTCATCTACAAATTTATAGAGAAAACAAAACTTAGCAATTCAGAGGAAGAAATGGAAACACGGTAAGTTTCCACCTATGCTATGAACTTGGTCTTATCCCTTGGGTTCTGATTTAGCTATCAATTTTGGTCTCTTGGTTGGACTTTGACTGTGTGCTCTTTGCTATCGTGACAAAAAATGAACATGATAGTTAGAAATATTATCATCCTGGATCTCTGAGTGTCTCTAGGCTCTGAACTAAAGGTCAGAGTAATTTTCTGCTAAAAGGTTGTCCCTAATTCTTTAAACCTAATTAATAAAATAGAGTCCCCTCATTCTTTTTTGAGACCTCCAGTAATACCCGTCTCTCTCACATGAAGGGCAGCTACACGGATAAGGCAAAAAGCTGCAAAATCCAGAAACAGAGACCCATGAAGTCAAATGAAAGACCAAAAACGGAAGCTCTCAGCGAAATACTTCAGAGAAAAGAATGGCACGATTGGGAACTTCTTGTTGGTGTGCAAATTAAATCTTGCTCATGATAGTCGTACCTGCTCACCCTCTCTCGTCCATTGCGTGAACCTCTACCTGCCCTCTCCCTCTTTCACATTAACCTCCCTCACTCTCGCTCACTCTTGCTCACTGTCACTCCTCTGCCTTGCTCTCGCTTGTTGTTGCCCCTGTCCCTCACTCTCTCTCCTCTCACATCGCCCTCAAATGATTCGTTGATTTTTTTTTTTTTTTGCCTACTCACAATTTTTGTTTGTCTTGTTGAATGATGTTGTTAGAGATGGATTTGGGGAGGCGAAGTGCAGGGGGAAGAGAGGTTTTTCTTTCGGGTCATTTAGAGGGAAGAAAAAGATGAAAAAATTGTAGTCATAGAGTAAAGAAAAACAGATGATGGAAAACTTGGAAAAGTTTGTGAGAATTAGTGGCTAGGAGTAGTGGTCCGACTAGATTGGCCTTGCTCCGAATAGATTAAGAACTAAAAATCTGAGCTTAGCCTTTGAAAACAGCCTCCATCAAAGGTAATATTGAAGTAGATTTCATGGGTTGCGTCCATATGAAATGCAATGGTAAAAAAAGAATATTATAGTCACGGTTCCATTAGAGATTGTTCTGTAATTCATGGTGCCAACGAAACAGATTGTTTTGATCAACTTAGTTTTTCCACCATAACAAACAATGCAAAGTTTTAGGATAGTAGCATTGGGTACTTAATCTTGTTTCCAATGAATATGCTAAATTACTTAAAAAAAATAAGTGGGTATCTTAAGAAGTTATAAATGCAATCACCGCATAGGAGTCAAACACATCAATTTGCTAATCAATTTTGCAAACCTTTTCCCCCTTAAAATTGACTTTAATTAACAACTATTTATGAGTGAGATAACTTATATAAGCTATATAATAAATGAAGATATTTTTTTAATCAAATGATATATAGATAGTTTGCTAGTTCTTTTCTATAATAAAAATGATTGTCGGGAGAGAAAAGGGCAAAAAAAAAAAAAAAAAGACAGGGAAAGCAAGAAAGAAATAAGTAAAAGGGTTTCTAAAGGTTTTCATAAAAAAATCAGAAAATTTATAAAAAATAGAAATCTTCAGAAAAAACTAATAAATTAGCTTTTTCAGTGGTATTTTTCATAAATAGCAAAGAAAAAATCCATACAAAATTGAAGTCCAATCGATTATTAGTGTGGAGATCCGTCTAGTCCGATTCGGGGTTCCGTGGAACATGAAATTAGAGTCTACCTTCTTCCTTATCCCCCGGACCACCCAAACTTGTGAGTTAGTGGTGATTGCAATTTGAGTCGATGAGAGTCTCCTTGATGTGGTGCCTCATCACTTTAAGGTGTGGTTCATTAACGAGGGCAATGGTGCTCAGGAAGGTCCCTTGCAGGGTTTTGATGGACCGCCCATTGGAACGGAGGATGGGGAAGTAAGTCACCCTATGGACATCGATATCTCAAACGGTGTTGTGGAGGACATAGAGCCCGAGTTGGAGAGGTCTGGGGTGTAGGTTGCCTAGGAGTATCTTTTTGAGATAGACTCATATATACGAACTTGTAGGGTTAACTTGGTATATGTATATAAAGTGTAGTTTCTGAAAAATCACTAGCATGTTTTTACTATCCCTATGTTTACTTGTTGGTCGGGTGTTTATTTAATTCTCTTCCGTATGTGCTTAATTGAAAAATAAAAAGAGCAGGTTGGCAACGCATCAAAATGTATTCATGTAGAGATGAGAACTTATATATCTAGAAGGAAGTAGTGCATTGATAAAATGGATTCATCTGTTATGATTCAGAAATTTAAACAGGTTGTTTCTCTTGCAATAAACTCTTCTCACTATAAGGATTGAGGCCCTTGTCATGTCACTTCCTTTGTGGTTCAATCATTTGACATAAAAAAAAAGTAGTAATGAGTTATTTAAAATAATTTTATGAAATTAAATTTGCTAAACGCACACTAAACAAACTTAAAGCTGGTTCAATCATTAAATTTGGGTTAGCACGAATGAAACTAATTCTCCAGAGAGTGCCGCTGTACATTCAAAGCAATAATGGCTTGAGAATTTCCTATCTCCAATCGATTAAAGTTTATCTCGCATTAGATAACAACTTGTTCCCATATGCAACGTTTATAAGGATCCATTGTACGCAGTCGACAGAAATAATCGACAGACGAACACAAAGCATTTAGGTACAAGGAAACGAAGAACAATTCATAATTGGTTTTTAAACTAACGGACCAATTGAAATCTGAGTGAAATCTGGAGATGAAAATCAGTCTTCCGGGTCTCCACGCATGTCCTTTGGGTCAGGTTTGAGTCATAATTGGTTTTTCAACTAACGGACCACTTGAAATCTGGTGGTGAAAATCAATCTTCCGAGTCTCCACGTTTGTCCTTTTGGTCCGGCTGAGGAACTACATCTATAGGTGTTCTCCTTGAAATTTCAGCACAGATCACCGCGTAATGGATGCATAATGTTAAAAAATATTTCGAGGAGTCTGTGAACGAAATTTAACTCAAAATGAATTCTAGTAAAGCATGAAGTTGATTTTTTAGATGCGCAACCAGCTAGTGCAGGATTTTAATTTTGGTAACTTGTGGACATGAAATATTCCCCGGAGAAGTGGGAATTGGCTAAGGAAAATTAAAAGGAAAAAAAAAAAAAAGGTCCTAATTTAGACTTTGTTTCCTCACTTGGCGTGGACTTCTCACATATTCCAATCTTGGATCTTTTTTCCAAAAGCAGTAGTATATATAGTCAGATCATGGGATTTATAAAAAAGTGGCCGTTGAAGCGCCGTATGAGTGCTTGATAGTGGGTTTTCTCCGTGGATTTTGTTCATGTAATCACACCAATATTTATGTGTTGAAGCTGATTGATAAGATTTGTTAATTCTTCTATGAGATTAAGGGATTATTTTGTGAGAAATTATGAAACTAAAAATCATTGAAGTTATTAGGTGTAATTGAGAGTCGGAAAACACTAAGTACTTAAGTGACTCGAATGTGGTTATAATTTCCATTATAACACTTGATTTGCAGTGATATTTGTTACTATTCTTTCCACAAACGTAGGTCACATTGATCGAAACACATAAATATGGAGTTCAATTTATTTTATTATTTTGTCTATTGTATTGTTCAATTGCTTGTTTCCACAACAATTGGTATCAATGCAAGGGTTGGTAGAGTTAAAGTAAATCGATGGCTACTATTGACATCTGATTTTTCATTGATGCGTCATATAAAATTAAGACTTCTGATTGCTGTCGCGACCAAATTTTGGTTGAATCACCTAAAGTTTGGCTAATGGATTACTAAGTCTAAACTTTGCTCGAGCTCTCCCAAGCCCATATCAATTTGCGACTTAAATTCAAGTTCTTAACATGCAAATGATTTTCAATCAGGAGTTACCACTAATCTATTTTTGATTGGTCGATTAGAAACCCAAGTAAAGTAACGGGAGATTTAATTTACTTATACGAACTGGAGATTGTGAGTTGGGGACTTGATTACATTAGATTTATCTAACGCCCTTTCAGTAAATTTCCTTTTTATTTTGAAAAAAATGTTTTGCAGGCAGTTTGAATTGATTTTAATTTATCTCCCTAACATGTGAGGTTATCATGCGGGTGCACAAACCACCAATTTAACACTCAGATATAATTCACATCGACAGTCTTAGATGTGATTTCTAATTAACACGCAATTACTTTTTTTTTTGTTTGTTTTCACTTATTTAATGAGAATCATGCTTTATGCAATGCATACTACTAATCTAACATGAAATGATATGACATAATAATATGATCTAAACTATATCACTTGATCATAGTAATTTTTTTGCATTTCCTTAATGATTATACAATCTATCCTAGAAAATAAAATTAATTCTAAGATAGTTCTTTTTGGTATTTTTCATGCAATTCAAAATTAAAATTGTCCAATAATTAAATGTGCAATCTAAATTAACCAAATGACCTAATTCTAATGACAAACAATTTCTAATTAAATGGACCTAACAAAAAATCACTAAATGATGTGCATTTCATGAACCTAATTCTATATGGCATGCACATGGTATTTTTGTATTTTTATATAAAAATCGTAATTAGAAATTACTAATAATAAAAATCTAACTAAAGCGAGATATTATCTATTTTAAGTATTATCTATTTTAAGTTAGGAATAGACTAATATGAATCCTATTTTAACTTAGAAATTTATCTTAACATGTAATTTAATTCAAAAATATTATCTAACCTAGATACCATGTAAACATGTATTCTAATATAATTGAAAAGAATCTAACTACTCTATCATTCAATTCTATCAAGGAAGTCAATTCTAATCTACATGATATGCAAATGCAATCTTTCTTGTATTTTTGGGATAAATAAAGCAATTAAAAGATAAGCACCAAATCATTCACGGTCATCAAAGGCATTATCCATTGTTCGAATTAAAAAAAAATATATCTAATCAATTTGAATAGTTCGCTAATAAAATCGATAAATTGATTTTAAGCTTTAAAGATCAAGATATCAATTTTATTCTCGCGTGATTAATTATTCTATCTAAAGCCTTATAGATGGAATAAAAATTTGACATGCGGTTGCGGATTTAGCAATAAATCCTAATTGGAATGCATTTATCATTCAAATATACATGTAAGATACTGAAAAGTATGTTTTAGGCAATAAAATATCTAAATCAAATTTAGATATGATAATTACCTAATTCCGCAAATGATATTTACCAAATTTGGACCGAGTGGAATCCACTCAACGGGTGACCAGTGGTGTGTGGTGGTGCTTGGCCTCGGTTGATGGCGCAGTGAGGATCGGGTCTTTACGACTCATGGACGGACAGGATGATTCAGCATCGGTGCCTCGCTGGAAAATCTATTTGAATATTGAGTTTGCAAACTTGGACTGACAGACGGTTCGGCTTGGACAGATGGTCGGCAGTGGACTGAGTGTGGCCAATGTTGGTTGGTTGCTCGCGATGGGGTTCCTCGGTGGCTGCTTGCGGTCTTGGAGTAGCAAAGCAGGAGACGTCGGTGATTTGTAGCTTCGTTGCTGGGCTGTCGGCGCACAAACTAGCCTGCAAAGTAGAGTGAAAAACAGAGCAGCTAGCAATCTCAATGCCGCGGCTGGGCTTGACGGTTGGTGGTCGACAATGGATCGATCAAGAATCGTCGATGGAGCAGGGTTCTCTGTGAAGAGTGCCGAGCTCCAGGCATAAATGAGTTGTGCTGAGATGCATGGCGGTGGACTAAGCAGCTATTGAACGGCAGCGCAAGAAAACTAAAATTACTGTTGGGCGCTCGAAAATTTGCCGGGAAACCTACAGAAAATACCAAGAGGGCGCCCATTTCGACCAAGAGCTTGGTTGGCCGCTGCTTGACTGCGAAACGTTGACTAGGAGACCACGTAGATATGCTGGTGGAATTGCTTGACACCTGGACTCCTTGATGATTGCCAAGGGACTCTGCCGGATCATCGAAATGGAAGAGCACCGCCGGAGAGCAACCGAGAACTAGAGCAAAGTTCTGCTTCTCTTGGGATTTTGAGCAACCGAGAACTAGAGCAAAGTTCTCGTCCTTTGACTATTCTCTCTCGTGGCCGTATGTCGTGAATGTGCTCTCTCCTGTGGCCGTGTGTTTCAATTGTGTGGCCCTCCTCCTTGCTTGTCCGTAGATGGTCCTTTTATAGGTAAGACTGACCTAGGTTTTCGAGGAAAGAGAATAAATCTGCATATTATATTTTAGAATCATGATACTATGTAGCCAAAAATTTTCCAATTCCTTTCCATCCATGTTCCTCGATCTTTTTACCCGCATCGTCGCAGAATCCGCCGAATTCTTTCTTTTATTTGCTTTATCTGTCCACGTTGTGTCCATGAAACAAATTTCTTCTAGACAAACCAAATATACCACCATAGATATGCATGAAGAGAATATATGGTCAATATCTCTAAATTTTACTTCATTTCTCCGTATCTTCCTCAAATATTGGCAAGCTTTTGAATATCGCCCAAGCAATTTTTTTTCGCAATTTCAAACATCCATAGCCAAATTTCGCAACAAGCCCTTGAAAATAAACATGTTCAGCTAATTCTAATGCAATGCAAAATTTTGCTTTACTAAATAATAATGCTCCTAAAACTATATGTTATGCAGTTTCATTTAATATTTTGTTTAGGGGTTAAAAATTAATCCCTAATTTTTAATGCAATAAATAAATGATCGGATCGTCAAAATTTATGTGTCAACAATTGCGAAAGAGATTGTTTCTCAACTAAAAAGAGTCATTTAATACTTTTTCTAGCATTAGCACTACATTTTCCTTTCATTTTCACTTTTACCTAAAAAAAGTCAAAACATTGACTTTTACGTTTACATTTTGATCACTTTACCTGATTTTTTTTTTTTTTTTTTTTTGGGCTCATAAAAATGATGTCCAGTTTGGATAAACCACACCTTACCTGGTGGAGAATGTTCAAATCAAGGCCATTAAGATATTGAGAATAGACGAAAGAATTAAGCCTATGCCTTTCAACTTACAAACAAAACTAAGAGGGCTCGGTTTGTAACTACAACATTGTATTTTGTTTTGTTTTTATTTTTATTTTTATCTTTTTATATTCACCTCATTGAGGAAAAAAAATATTGGGGCTAACAATAAAACTTAAAGGGAGGAAAATAAATTGTTTGAATAACTCAAACAATTAAATTAATAGGTAAGCGTGAATTTGAAAATAATCGAACTCATCATGTTACAGGATACTCTTTTTTTTCTGTTTATTTTTTTTTTCTTTTGGCTTGTAAAAATGATGTCCAGTGTGGATGGACCACGGTTTACTTGGTGGAGAATGTTCGAACTAAGGGCCACAAATTTTGCCTGCTGTACGAGTCATCATGCTCGCTCCCCGAGACGTATGAAAAGGAGAGAGCAAACGAGGGCGTCGTTCTTGAGGAAAGGGGACACACACAAAGAAGAGAGGAGAGAGCTCTGGAGCTCAGAGGAACAACGAATGAACCTTAATTGTTGATCATCACGAGCTCTAACTCCACCATTAGTCAAGATTTCAACTTTCCTTAGCCTCGGTTGTTCCATCGTCCCTCCATTAGAGCCGTGGGTTTCCATTCTCAAGCAACGTAAGCCCCTCTCTCTCACTGGCTGTCGCTGGAGGATGTCGGAGGGATTTGCCAAGGAGGGCGATTTTATCAAGAAAAGGGCGTGAGTTCTTCTCCTTCTCATCAAATTCCGGTCTGACACCCTCTAGAGACCTCCATTAGTCGCCTCCAACTTGCAACCGGTCATGCTCTCGTGTGACACAATCGAGGGCTATTGATCGTTAAATCCATTTAATTAACCCATAGTTCAATTACGAGGTGGCTAAAGCTAATTGAATTGCATAAGCAGTACAGCATGGGTAATGCGGGTGGCAAGATCAGCAACTCTGCGTTGTTGTGGAGTGAAGAGTAGATTCGTCGTCAACGCAACTAGACTAGAGCAGCAACATCGTTAGGGTTGACAACAGCGAGCTCGGCACAGCAGGCCTTGCAGCTTGTCGACAAGTTGTCGCGGATGATGAGAGCACGATGGCAGTGACGGCGTGGGTCTCGGCCAAAGCTTGGCCAAGAGAACTGTAGTTCTCTCCTCTTCTCACTTATATCTCTTCATCTGGCCTTGTATTGAATTGTGTGGCCTCCCCACTTCCTTTGTCTGTAGTGAGATGGCTTTTATAGGTAAGAGGACTAGGGCTCTCAAAGAAAGAGCGTAGACTTTCTTTCCTATTGTTAGCACTTTTTAAAACATTTTATTTTCTTCTTCACCATTTTTCCTTTCTACTCATGCATGTTCAAAATATCCCTTTCCTTGTGTTGATACTTTTTTTATATAGCCAAATATATGCTTCATGCCAACCGATAACGTCTTAGCGCACTTGCCTTTTATTTTTCTATTATTATTTTCTATATATTGCAAGAATATATAAAAAATCAAGTGCCATGTAATCAAATATTGGAAGAATAATACAAATCTTTTCTGAAATGTACTCATCTCCCAACTTGTCAAATTAAAGCTCGTCTATCACTGATCCAATGCAAATGTGATAAAAAATAAATGCTCTCAAAACTAAATGCTATAAAATCTAATTATGATATTTTTTTAGGGGGTTAAAAATTAATCCTTGATTTTTATGCAATAAATGAATTACAGGGTCGGCAAAATTTAGGTGTCAACAAATACTTTTTAATTCAAAGATAATAGTATTGAATTTAGAGATATGAGATTTAAGAGAAGCACATTCAGCCATACGAAGAATGAAGTGTCATTGCAAGCCTCAACTAATTGATGAGGGATTTTTTCCAAAAAAAAAAAAAAAACTCTTCAATTTATTTCATAAACCTATGGCTATTTTCTAATCTAGGATCTCATGTAGAACTTTATTTGTGAGACACAACAAACTAGTAGATAGAGAGCTCTTTCCATCTAATTCTTTGCACTTTTCATCTGATGTGCTTTCTTGTTTCTTCCCTTTTTCAAACAGAGTCTTCTTCAAACCCTATTGCATAAGAATAGCCAACATACAAACTTGCCATAGGTTGAAATTGCTGCTCCCATCAAACTTCTTAATATCAAATCATGTTGTTGAACTTGAAGTCATAACCAAAAGATTGAGGAAAAAAGAAGACCCAAGGCTCTGAAACTAGATTTGTTATGGTGAATGTGAAAACTATAACAAAATTGAAATTGAGAAAAATAGAGGAATGCTGGATTTTATGTGGAGACCCTTGTGGGAAAAACCACGAGAAAAAGAAGAAGCAAAATCCACTATAGAAATCAAAGATTACAAAAGGTGGCTCTAAAAAGTTTTGACTTACCTAAGATATCGAGGAGATCTCAGCAAGGGCAAGGGCGGCTAAGGGCACGTTTGGTAACAGAACTGTTATTGAGAACAATTTCCGATAAAAAATGATTATTTTTTATTTTGTTCATGAGAACAATTTCTGAGGAAAAATGACACGTTTGGCGACTACACAAAATTTTTGATTCTGAAATAGAAAAAATAACATAAATGCGTTTGGTAACCACATAAAATTTCTATTCCAATTAAATTTTTTTATCAAATCATAGATATTCTATTGATTAATTATATTTATACTAAGTAATAAAAATATTGGCTAATCAATTTTTTTTATTAAATAGTAAACTATAGTATAAACTATAAATATAAATATTAAATAATAAATAAAAATAAAAAATTAAATATGTATTCTATATATAGCAAAATTTCAATTCCTACTTCAAATCATTTTTTTTTATGTTTTAAATAATTTTATTTTTTCCTTTATTTTTTATTCTTTTCCTTTCTTCCTCCCCTCCTTGTTTTTCTTCTTCTAGGTGGCTGGTCGCCGGCCTTGGGATGACCGGCGATCGGCCAGAAAAGGGTTGGCGACCTCACAGGAGCGTCGCCAGCCCTTGGCAAGGTCGTGCCTCGTTGGCCAAGCCTTGGCTGCGTGAGCTCGACCTTGCTTGATCTAGGCGAGGTTGAGCCTCACTCGACTAGGCAAGGTTCGCCGGTGGCCGGGGGAGGCCAACCTGGCCACCAGCAAGGCTTGGCCTCGCTAGTGGCTAGGCAAGCCTTCGGTGAGCTCGCTTAGCCTCACCGGCACCTGGGCAAGGCATTGGCAAGCTCACCAGGCCTCGCCGATGGCTGGGCGAGCCTCTAGCAAGCTCCTCGGCGATCGATGCCATTCGATGGCGGACGGCGGCAAACAACAATGGCTGCAACTATGGCAGCAAACGGCAATGGTGACGGCAGCACCACTTGAAGAACAAGAGAGAGGGAAGAAGAACAATAAGAAAGAGAAGGAAAAAGAAAAAATAGGTAGACTTGATTCTAGAATTATTCCCGAGAACAAATAATCAACTTTATTTATTTATTTTTATTCTTGATTCTACTCCAAATTTGTTCCCCAGAACAAAAAGTTTACCAAACACGATTCTGTTCCCAAACTACTCCCGGAAACAAAAAATAATCTAAATAAACACTGTTTAGCCGATTACCAAACAGGCCCTAAGGGGCTAGACAACGACCTCACGGAGCGACGTAGGATGGTAGTGGTGGGGGTATTTAAGACTAGAGTCGTGGTAGTTGGGTATTATAGGTGGCCCATTGGCGTTGCTGGACTAATGGTTGCTAAGGAGTCACTCAAAAGCCTGTAGAGAATGAATAAATTGATGACTCTATTGCGAGCACTAGAGTTACTGGTCAGGCACCTGAAGGCTACGATGTTGTCGTTCGGAGGTGGCCATAGACTGGTTTGGGTGTGCCTAGATCTACTGGGAGTCGGTCACTCAATGGTCTTCGCATGACATGGAAATTCGCTGGACTCAATAACAATGGCTCCTTCGGCGTGGGTGCAAGGATGGCAAGATGTTTTGGATTACGGCTAGGCTGCCGCAGGTGACGTTTACTAGGACCTTGGGGAGCGACAAAAGTTCTACTAAAGTGTTGGTGAAGAGTTAGGTGCAAGAAATCACGGCTTTGAGAAATCAACATAGCTGGATGTTGAGCGAGGTTTGCTTTACTGATGAGGATAGTGCTAGGGTGTAAAGTGTAGCAGCGATATTCAACAATGCAGCAATTGACAAATCGTGACGTTGGAGGGGTGAGACGCAACAATGCACGAAAGCAGGAGGTTTGATGGTCAATCTACCATGACTGCAAGAGCGTTAGGTCACTGAGAGCAAGGACAAAGACCAATAGGTGCAATGTTTATGGATTAATCTATTTGATAACATCAGTTAGAGGTGGCAAAATGAGTCTTAGACCATTATACATGATCAATTTTAATCATAAATGAGCAATGTATGGGTCACTTATTTTTTAAAGAAACTAGTTAAATAAGTTTTAAAATTGAAGATTTAAGATAAATGGCTCTTAAATTGATTGGACTTAGAACCCATTTTCAACTAAAACCTCACAATATTTATCTTCCCTGTTTAACTTTATAAAAATCGAAGTATCTTTCAATTTTCTTTCCTTTTTTTCTCGTTTTCTTTTTTCTTTCCTTTTTTTTTCTTTTTTCTTCCTCCTTCTTTAGCCAGTGGCCAGCATGGCGATGATTGGCAACAGACCAGGCAAGGCTTGAGCTCACTAGCATCAGACCAGCTTGAGCTGGCTGCATTTGGCGAGGCCTGTGCCTCGCCAGATGTCATTAAGGCTCAAGATTGCTAGACACTAGCAAGGCTCGAGCTTGCTGGCATTAGGCAAGGCTTGAGCTGGTCAGATCCTGTGAGGCAATGGCCTTGTCAAATGTCTGCAAGGCTCCAACTTGCCTGATGCTGGCGAGGCTCAATTCTCGCCGATTTGGCAAGATGGAGGCCATGCCAATGTCTAACGAGGCTTAAGCCTCACCGATTGGGCAAGTTGGAGGCTCGCCTATGGCCGGTTGCCGGCCATTGTCATGACTGATGACCAGCTAAAGAAGAAGAAAAAGAAAAGAGAAAAAGAATATTTATATTTTTAAAAGTAAAAATAATTATAAATTCAATTTTTAAAAATTAAATTTTAAAAAATTACAAAATTGTCCATTAAATTTGAATTGCATAAAAGTATCTTAGCAATACCATTTAAAAAAAATCATAAGAAATAAGCTTTCTTAGGTTTAGTTAAATGGGTCGAGTCAGGTATGGGTAAAAAATTTTCCACTATGATAAATGGGTTGTAAACAGGTTAAATGGGTTGATTTGAGTCAAACCATTTATGACCCGACCCAAACCCTACCTGACCCACCCATTAAACAGGTCTAACGTCAGTACGGAACACTATTCCCAAAAATAAAACTAGAACAAAATCAAAAGGTAGAAACAAGTTATTTATATGTTCCCAAGGATAATTCTAGAATCAAGTCATATTCTCTTCTCTCTCCCTCTTTTCTTTTCTTCTTTTTTTTGTTTCTTCCTCTTCCTCTCCTAGTAAGTTGTAGGCTCAGCGATGGCCCATGAGGAGGTCTTTTGGTCCTGGCTAGGCAAGGTCAACCTCGCCTTGGGTGGGCAGGGCTCAACCTCGCCCAGATGAGGTCAGGTCTCATCGATGGCTAGGCAAGGCTCTCTCAATGCTAGTGAGGTTGCCAACTCTCATTTAGCCGATTGCCAGCTATCGTGGAGGCCCACTAATGACTAGAGTAGGAAGAAGAAGAGAAGGAAAAAAAAATCTTGCAAATTTATTTAAAAATTAAAAGAAAATTCCATGTAACAAAAAAATTTGAGAGTTGTACCGATCTAACTCCTGTTCTTTTTCTATTTCGGCAATAAAATGGATTTTTAAAAGCTTGTCCAAGGAAATAAAGCAAAAATAAAAATAAAATTAAACAGCATTATTTTTAGGAACATAATGATTACCAAACAAACTCACGAACTGATACAAGAAGCCATGATCATCCCTCGAGAAGAAGACCTGCCCCTTTTATTGTGCAAAAATTTCCTTCAACATCCTAGAATTTCCACCCTCTTGCCATGATTTCCAATCAAATATGTTGTCAAATTTCCTCCTGGCTGGCTATGATCTCTTTATTGATTTTGCCTCTTCAAATCTACTCATGCATCCTTGTTTCAAATAAGGCATAATTCATCTTAGAAATTCAAACATCTATAATGCAAATGCTCGTTATATTAAAGATACATTTTATTTAGCGTTAGGCTCCATCCCTAATTTTTAGGATTAATGCCACAAAAATTGTCAAACAAGTACATCAATGACAAATTTATCTCAAACTATTTTTTTAACAGCCATAAATTTTCCAAAACTAATTTTTGTCCAACAAAAATCCAACCTGATATATTTGTGATAAATTTACTCTCCATTAGTTTATATTAAATTGTATTAATACCCCAAAAAAATCACAAAACCGATATACTGGTAACGAATGGAGGGTAAATCAAATACCCTTCAACAACCACATATCATCCGTCCAACTTAGGAATTTGATAGTAATGGAAACTAGCAAAAGATAAATTTGCCATAAGTATGCCATTTTAGGTTGTCACAAGTGTACTCATTTAAGGTTTTTTGTGATATTAGCCCTAATTTTTATGCAAATGATTACACTTGAAGCCAAAATTTAAGTATCAACAATTGATAAATTAAACCTTTGATTAGATAATTTTGTTTTGGTTTGTTATTTTTAGAAAACTTATTTATTAAAAATTTATGATTTGCCTAGATATTTTAGTGTGTTTTTGTTCTTCATTAAATTACTTTTCTACAACTTGTGGAAAAAAAGTTAAATAATTAATAGGTATTATTAATTAATGAAAATGAGCCAAGTTTTATATGTACAAAGTTCTAACCAGCCTTCTTTTTCCTTTATATCTATAAATCAAAATTGGCTTTGGTTTTCTAGATTAATTGAGATTATTTATAAGCTGAATTTTTTTGGTCAAACTATTAATTAGCTAATTATCCTTTAACGAGATTTGGGTTTTGGTTTTCCAGATTTATTGAACTCATTAATTGATCATTTAACCTTTGGACTAGATATTGGGGTGGGACTATTTTTTCTTGATTAAAAATTATTAAAACTTGTGATAATTAATAGGTTTCATTAAATCAAGAGGGGCCAAGCTAATAATAATAATCTTCACATGTCATGTTCCGTGCCAAGCAACATACATTCATTACATCGACAAAAAAAAAAAAAACAAAATATACATTCTTTACGTTTGGGTTGATTAAATTAAACCTACTCTTGCATATTAATATGGTTAGACTTATTACGAACTCACTTTACGTAAGATGTTGGGCCATCCATATTACTAAATTCTTGGTACCAACAAAACCTCATTAAATGTTCAAAAGTCAAGTTTTCATGGTATATGAATAGAAAAAGGGTACCCGCATTCTCGCATGAACATATTGTTAACATTTGAAGGTTTTGCGGAATCGTTTGGTATAGGCTATCTGAATTATTAGTTAACAGAAAGAAAGAAATTACCAATGGAACAATTGGAAATGTACATATATAAACAGAGAAATATATTTAAACATTTTGATTTTTTTTTAATGATTGCTTACCAGATTAAAAAGATTCAAAGTAAGATTTATAAAGGATTATTAGTTTATACATTTATCCATTGATAGAGTGTTAAATAAAACAACTATATGGGATTTAATTTGTTAGAAAACCTAAGAAGTAAGAAGTCATCTTTATTGGTTGAGCTTCAGTTCCTTTCGAGAGAGGTCTGGAGTTCGAATCCTTGCGTCATCTGCCTTGTCGGAAAAGAACCCACGACTTGCCCGGGGTAGAAAGGGTGGTGGTGACTCTTCTGCTCCTCTAGGGTTTACTCCACCACAAAGCTGTGCACGGAGGTTCCCTGGGTACCAAAAAAAAAAAAAAGTCCTCTTTACATAACTTAATATAATAGTCTGCTAGATCGACCGGTTTTAGCTATGTATTCATGTGATTATTAGAGATGAATGTATGATTATTAAACCATCTATAATTTTTTTGCTTGCTTAGGTATTTGTTCCAAAAGGTTATGTTAAAATCATAACAATTAAAGGGACATTTTCTTTATAGTTTTAAATGGGACTATGTTTTTAGACTTGAAAGCTAGTAACAACTTTATGGGTAGATTGTATTTTGCATATCATTTTAAAAAATTGCAAGTTTAATAAGCACATTAAACACCGATTCATCCACAAGTGTGCTTCTGTCATAGTTAACCATAAGGCTTAAGAGGCACAAAAAAAATTGAGCAAAATCCAATAGAAAAATTATAATTCTTTCGTTCTTTTTATTTTACATGTTTATTGTACTATAAAATAGGAATAGCTATTAATGAGCAGGCTCGAGAGGGGATACAAGATTGAGAGCCGCAACGCAATTGTTCCATGTCTCATTGCTCCTCCTATAGATATAAGATATTGTCCCCTTAATCGGCTTGTGGCTCAAGACGCTCAACTCCACAAATTGGTTATGGCATTTCTTCCTTGCTTTCAAGAGCTCATGACAACATTCATTGGTGGGTGTAAAAGTGTCAGCAAGGACTATGATTTGAAAGAATCCAGACTTGTAATCGTTACTTATTCCCTTTCCGCAATCAGGGTTTTTGACCTTGGCGAAGGTAGCCTTAGGAAGCAATGCAACAGGGACGACTAACAAGATCATGAGAGTGGACAAGTTCTTGGGCATTGCCATTATGGTCTTTTGGGGATAGGAGGGTTAGAAAATTGTGTGAAATTGTTGATTGTCTGGTGATGTAGTTGTTCTAGAGATGAGAACTCATATAGGCCGAGGGAAGTAGTGCATTAATGAAGGGTAAACCACATACCCGTCGACTACCACATATCATCCATCCAATTTAGGAATTTGATAGTAAATTTTAACGGAAACTAGCAAAAGATAAATTTGTCATAAGTATACCAGTTTAGCTTGTCACAAGTGTACTCATTTAGGGTTTTTCGTGATATTAACCCTAATTTTTATGCAAATGATTACACTTGAAGTGAAAATTTAAGTATCAACAATTGATAAATTAAACCTTTGATCAAATAATTTGGTTTTGGTTTGTTATATTTAGCGAACTTATTTATTAATAATTAATGATTTGCCTAGATATTTTAGTGTGGTTTTGTTCTTCATTAAGTTATTTTTCAACAACTTGTGGAAAAAAAATGAAACAATTAATAGGTCTCATTATTAATGAAAATGAGCCAAGTTTTTATGTATAAAGTTTTGACCAGTCTTATTTTTCCTTTATATCTATAAACCAAAATTGGCTTTGGTTTTCTAGATTAATTGAGATTATTTAAAGGCTGAATTTTTTTGGCCAAATTATTTATTAGCTAAGTATCGTTTAACAAGATTTGGGTCTTGGTTTTCCAGATTTATGGAACTCATTAATTGATCATTTAACCGTTGGACTAGATATTGGGGTGGGATTATTTTTTCTTTTTTGAAAATTATTAAAACTTGTGATAATTAATAGGTTTCATCAAATGAAGGGCGGCCAAGTTGATAATAATAGTCTTCGCCTGTCATCTTCCGCGCCAAGCAACATACATTCATTACACTGTCCAAAAAAAAAAAAACTACATTCTTTACATTTGGGTTGATTAAATTAAACCTACTCTTGCATAATAACATGGTTAAACTTATTACGAACTCACTTTATGTAAGATATTGGGCCATCCATATTTCTAAATTCTTGGTACCAACAAAACCTTATTAAATGTTCAAAAGTCAAGTTTTCATGGTATATGAGTAGCAAAAGTGTACCCACATTCTCGCATGAACATATAGTTAACATTTTAAGGTTTCGCTGAATCATCCAGTATAGGTTATTTGAATTATCAATTAACGGAAAGAAAGAAATTACTAATGGAGTGTGACGTCCTGAATTGTTCAACTTGTTTTCTATTGAATTAATCGGGCCTTTCATTGACGCATTTATAAGGCTATTCTCAGAGTCGATCACTCTTGAGATAACTTGACTAGCTGGGGAAGCTATTAAGGACCTTAAAGCAAATAAACTTGAGAATTGGATCAGGAATCGACTTCTCAACCGTGCTTATCTTTAGAGGCCAATATGGCACAATTAAAAATCAATTTGAGATCTGAAATAGGTCTGTTCGACTGAGATGTGTGGTCAATTGTGGGTGACTCCACTAAATTGGAAAATTCTCATCGACCGACACTAATATGATTTTACTGTCATTTTGGTATCTTGTGTCCGTAATTGAATCATCGAGAGTCTCACGACAATCGAGAGTCGCCAATGTGTCGAGTAGATTCATAGTGGCTCGAAGAAAATCGACCACGAGGCATTTGCCTTAAAAAGTTCTGAAAACTATCAAGTAGTATATGTCACACTAAAAACTCACCAAATGGAAATCAATTGCCGATTCAAGTCTGATTTCAGAAATTGAAGATTATGTCATGTCACAACAAATTATAGGACCCATGACTCAGCCTCAGAAGATTTTTCTAACACCCAACACTTTTTGGGACAAAGTCGTCATGTGGTCGTTTTTGTGCAAAATAAGCCAAGAATTGTTTTGATTTAGAAGATGAATTATTA
Organism: Eucalyptus grandis x Eucalyptus urophylla; assembly: GCA_028830015.1. Lineage (NCBI taxonomy): Eukaryota > Viridiplantae > Streptophyta > Magnoliopsida > Myrtales > Myrtaceae > Eucalyptus > Eucalyptus grandis x Eucalyptus urophylla. Next base: position 3,515,297 of record CM054198.1, on the reverse strand, counting down.
GGTGAGGGAAATTGGATGCAGGAATGCAAGTGGGGACCAAGTGCTCTAGTTTGGAATTTCTTTTGAGAATCAATTAGCTGATTCAACACTTTTCCCCCTTTTTGGTTGCAAGTTTCTCTCTCTCCCTCTTTCCCTCGTGTGAAGCCTCCCCCCCTCCCACCGACTACTGTGCCATTTCCTACTTTGCTTCTTTTACTTTTTGACTTTTCAACTCTCTCTCTCTCTCTCTCTCTCTCTCTCTCTCTCTCTCTCTCTCTCTCATCCCACCCTCACTCTCTCGTGGACGACTCTCTCTCCCTTCTCTTGTTCATGTGACACCACCCAGCAACTCCAGAGGAAGAAGCTAAAGTTGCATGAAGACAGAAGCAGCTCGCCGTCGCTAGTAGGTCGTTTGAATGTCGTAGCCCCGCTAGAGTCGCACCACACCCACCTGCGTTAGTTGCACGACCGTTTGCTCTCTCCACCATCCAGCCATCCCTGCTGTGAGCCTAGCAGCCGTTCGAGCACCCATCAGCCATTGTGAACGGCTGAAGAGGCCACCGGAGCAGCCGTGTGCCTCACCGAGCTACCATCCGCTCATCTCGATCCTTTGCCGCCACCAAGCAACCCTTTTTCTCCCTGTTTTGCAGCAAGGTTAGTAACCCAGCGAGTGGCTTTCCAGCAAGTTTGTGGGCTGTTTTCGGGCCTTTTTGGGCCCCGAACCTGAGACTTGCTTTGGGAGGAAGTGATCCTCACGTCATCCCCGTTGGTTTGATCTGACCAGTGCGCTAATCAAGTGAGTAATCTCACTAATCCTTGCTTAGTAGACCACTTATGCTTAAGGGTTGATTAGTGTTAATTAAGTAGGATTAGGTGGTTAGATTAGAGTAAATTAGTGATTATTAATTAATTGTGATACATATTAAACATTTTGATTGTGCAATTAGAGAATAGATATATTCTAATATTTTTTGAAAGCATCTTGGGATTTTTGCAGACCCTTATTGGGCTTCAATTAGGCAATACGAGCATAAATTGGATTTTTAGTATTTATTTAATGATTTTCGAAATTAATTAATTAATTATCTTTCGGAAATTAGGCAGGGATAGCCGACAGCTGAAATTTTGTGCTGATTGTTGTGGTGCAATCCGTTTATTTATTTGAGCTCTACATTGCGTGAAATTGAATTTATTGTGATATTTGAGGAATTATTCTTAAATTGATTGAAATTGCGTGGAATTGAATGATTGACTAGTAGATGGCAGAATATATTTATTTTAGTGCCAATAATGCGTTCATGGGCTAAAGTAGAGAGAGTTGTAAGAATGAATTGGGAATTCTCTTGGCTAGGACCAATCAGGTATGGCTTATGGCAGGCGTGGTTTGGTGATTAGGAATATTACTGGTGAAAACAGCTCCTTAAGGAATACATGTAAACTGTCTAAGACCTATGACGGGTGTGGTTCGGTGATAGGGAATATCATTGACGAAAACGACGCCTTAAAGAACGCTCGTAAACTATCTGTTACCCATGTCACTTGGCAAAAACGACGCTCGAGAGACCTATATGTCTCTGTGACTAGATATGCTAATGAAAGTTATGTCACTTTGGCGAAAACGATGCCCGAGAGCATTATTAGGGCTTTGTGACTAAATGTACTATTGGAGGTTATATGGTGTGGAATGAATGACCTAAAAACGGTTCGACTGACATGTAATCAACTAGATCGATTGATCAATGAATTAATCCGATTGTCGTGAATTGATTGATTGTTTGATGCAATATTTATGAAGCATATGTATATAACCCTGAATTTCAGATTGGGACTGATGCTTAGACAACCATGTGGTGTCTTGGTTTCCTAATCAAGTCTTAGTGGGGTAAAACTTGCTGAGACGTATTCTCAATGGTTATTATATAACAATTCCAAGCCCTTAGATGGCAGCACCAATACCTCCCCCTCCTCCAAAGAAGTTTGGCATTCTAGTGGACATTACCGAGAAATAAACTCACTTCCATGTTCATGGCCATCCAGAAGGATTATAATACGTTTTGATTGAATTGACGGTGTGGGTTGAAGTCGGTCGGGACGACCTAACACCCCATGAGTATCGGTCTTGGTATCACTACTTTTATGATGGGCAAAGAATAGGTCCCGACCCTAAAGAAGAAATACCTTACTATGTTCTAGAGAAAGCTTTTGGTGAGGGGATTGCAGACTCCAATGGTGGAGGCGTAGTTGATGCCAGAGATCCTGCACTTAGGAGTGAGCCGACTTCACCTGTATACACTGTAGAAGATGAAACTTTTGAGGAGGGTGAGATCATGGAACAAGAAGTAAGAGGTCTAGAGGAGGACGAGGGTTGGGGGGAATGCTAAGGAGGAGCTGATAGAAGAAGAACCTGAAGAAGACGAGGAGTCTGAGGAAGAGGAGAATGAGATAGAAGAGTCAGAAGAGGATCAGAATGATCCTGTGTACGACCCGGATGAGGACTAAGATCCTATCCTCTTTTGTGAATATGTGAATAGAGTGAGACTAGGGAGTTGTGAATAGCTTTGTGAAGCACCTTGAGTTATGCTCTGTATAAAAGTATGGTTGTGGATTTTGATATGAAAAATATGGCATTGCTTTTCTATCCCTTCATTTTATTGTCTAGGGATTTATAACTACTTATGCATGCGGTATTAAAAATGAAAAGGTTGGCGATACATAGTCTTGGGATATCGTATAGTGGTGTAGCACCACTTCCAGTAGATGCTGGGGTAGTAGCCTCAGGTGATCGGGGCACAGTTAGGATTGATTAGGCCTTGGGTGCCATGAGAGAATTGATGGTGCAGCAAGCCCGAGATCAAGTCGTTGGTTTTACTACCGCTGTTGCAGTCGCTGCTCAAGTTGCCGCTCCTACTGCTGTTGTCGACGTTACTGAAGCCGCCCTTATTGCCGCACCTATAGTTACACCTGCTGTTGCCCTCGCTAAAGTTCTGCCAGGAGTTGTGGTCGCTGAAAGGCCAATTCATAAGCTAGTGGAGCAATTCCTGAAATTACACCCACCTTAGTTCACCGGGACGGGGGATCCTGAAGTCGCTGCCTTGTGGGTTTAGAAGTTGGAAAAAGCATTTGCACTACTGATGTGCAATGAGACTAAGAAAGTATTATTGGCAACTTACTAGTTGGAGGGAGTTACGAACACCTAGTGGATGACTGCATGAGGGACGATCTTCCCAAAAGGCACTTTTTTGGAATGGAATACTTTTCTGGAAGCCTTCAATGATATTTATAAGAGGGCTGAGTTCCAATGTCTTCACTAAGTTTCCCTAACGGTTGATGAGTATGAGGCAAAGTTCGCTGAACTTTCGCGATATGCTCCAGAGCTGATAGAAAACCCAGTAAACCGAGTGAGAAGGTTTAGGGATGGGTTCAAACCAGATTTAAGAAGCATCTTGGTCTCTTTGGATTTGAGGACTCATAGTGACATTTATAAGAGGCCATAGAAAATTGAGAAAGATTAGAATGAGAGAGTAGCCTCATATGGATCAAGGCTTGGCTCTCATAGAGAAAATATTCGTCAAGGGAAGAGACCTATGTTTGGAGGTAGACCGAATGCTCCACCCTTCAAGAGAATCGGATTCATTTGGTCGATGCCAAGTAGAGTTGATTCATGTCGCTCTTGTGGAAGGCAACACAGGTCAACTTCGTGCTCCGCCAGGTCAGGAGCATGTTTCAAATGTGGCCAACAGGGTCACATCGCAAGGAATTGTCCAAGGAAGCAGAGAGCACAACCTCAGTTGCCACCGCCACTGCCGATGAGACAGATCAGAGGGTATGCCCCTCAGAATGCACCGCAGGGAGGACAACAGAGACCTCCAGTTCAGGGCACTATTTATGCAATTACACAAGGTTAGGCAGAAGCTGCACCTGATGTGATTACAGGTATGGTTTCACTCAACTACCAACCTGCTTATGTTTTGTTTGATTCGGGAGCAACCTATGCCTTCATTGCCGAGTAGTATGTTAGGATGCTCGGGTTGAGTCTTGTATTATTGGAGTCGGCAATTTGCATATCTAGATCATTGAAAGATAAAGTTATTGCTACTTTGGGATGTTCGAGGTGCAAGTTAGAGATTGGTGAGCAAGTGGGGAAAATTGACTTGTTAGTCCTAGCCATGTATGATTTCGATTTAATAATTGGCATGGACTGGCTCACCAATCAACGAGCTAAAATGGACTGCTATCGCAAGGTGATTCGGTTTGACCCGTTAGAGGGTAAGAGCTTCGAGTTTGTCGGGAATCAAGGAGGACCCTCGATTGCCTTAATCTCGTCACTAGAGGCAGCTCGTTTGTTAGACGAGGGTTGCCGATGGTACTTAGTGTGGCATCCCAAAAATTCAAGACAAGCTCTAAGGTGTATTAAAGCCCATAATTAGGTAATGAAATTACCTATGGTTTATGTTTTAGCCATTAGTCTCCTCTTAAGACTAAGTGATATATGCTTGTTTTCATGAATTTTTGAAATTAGTATTATGGGATAAATTAATGAGAATAATCTATTGTTGGCTATGCACCTCATAGACTAAATTCCTATAGATAAAATGTTACAAGATTTTGGCCATGTGAAATTGAAAACTTGAAGCCCATAAAAGAAAGAATTAAAAGTGTTTAAAGGTAAAATTTAGGGTTTAATTAGGTTTGGGCCTTAGGCCCAATAGGTTGGACTCTTGGGGGGTGCATGATAAAAATTATTTCTGTTCCAGAAATGATTTTTCTGTTCCAGACCAATTTCTGGAACAGAAACTTGTTTGATAACGCTTATCAAATTTTCTATTTCTGGAATAGATTTCTATTCTAGAAATAGAAATGGAGGAGAAATCAGAAGTAGAAATTTTCTACTTTTGATTTCTCCCAACCCTAATTTTACTCTTTTCTCCCTCGTACGCCTCTTCTCTGCCCAAAATAAAAATAAATATATTCATTTAAAAATAAAAATAAATTTATTAAAATAAATAAATTATTTTTATTTATCATTTTATTTTTAGTTTACTAAAAATAAATTTATTAAATTTATTTATGATAAATAAATAAATATTTTTATTAAAAGTAAAATTATTTTTTATTTGCCTTGAGTGTTTTGCCAAATAAAATTATTTTTATTTTTATTTTTATTCATTTTAAAATAAATTTATTTGTAAAATAAAATAAAATAGAATAAATAAAATAAATTTATTTAATTTATTTAAAATAATTTATTTATGATAAAAATAATAAATTTTTATTTACCTCGAGTGTTTTGCCAAATAAATTTTTATTTTTATTTTTATTCATTTTAAAATAAATTTATTCGTAAAATAAAATAAAATAGAATAAATAAAATAAATTTATTATATTTATTTAAAATAATTTATTTATGATAAATAAAAATAAATTATTTTTATTTGCCTTGAGTGTTTTTCCAAATAAAATTATTTTTATTTTTTATTTTCATTCATTTTAAAATAAATTTATTCGTAAAATAAAATAAAATAGAATAAATAAAATAAATTTATTCTTATATTTTAATTTTAAAATAAAATGATATTTTTATTTTATTTTTTTATGATTTATTTTATTTTGTTTTATTTTATTCATTATTTTTTTGTTACTAAATCATTTTTATTTTTATTTTTTATATTAAAGGTCGTCGGTCGTCGTCGCCGCCGTCCAAAAGGAAGAAATTTTGTGTCGTTATCAAACAAATTTTTATTTTTAGAGTAGAAATTGTGTCTTATCAAACGGTTATTTTTGCTTAGAAACTCTTCGAGAAATAGAAATAGAAAAATCTATTTCTGTTCCAGAAACTATTTTTGGAACAGAATGGTTGTCAAGCGCGCCCTTGGTGGGCCAAATGGCCGGCCCATTGAAGCCCATGGAGAGGTGGCCGTCGAGCAAGGAGGGGAGGAGTGGCTGGCCCACTTCTTCCAAGCCCAAGCCCATCTTGCATGAGCGTTGCGAAGTGGCAAAAAGGAAGGCTCCATGCATTGGCTTGTTGGGGGGGGGGGGGGGGGGGGGGGGGGGGCACACCATCATTGCTAATGATGGGAATTAGGGGAAACAAAAGGGAGAGAGGCCAGCTGATGGAGGGGCTGTCGTCCAAGAGAGTGAGAGAGAGAGGGTTGCGAGAGAGGAGAAGAAGGAGCTGTCGCCATCCGTTCGCCGTCCGTGTGCCGCCGCCCGCTTGATTTTAGAGGCAAGTTAGGATCAATTTCTACTCTTGCATATGTGTCTTGCATGTGTGGTTGAATTCTTGGGTGTTTAGAGGTAAGGAACCGAAGCTAATGTGGTTTGCTCTTGAAAATACTTGCTGATTTCGTGTATACTGCCAGACCCAGAAACTTGTGGAGGCTTGCATGCATGTTTTGAGTTGGATTTTGACTTCGACTCCAGAATGAAAGTTGTAGAAAACATCTCAAAGTATAACATATTAAAATTTGAGACAAAATGGATGAGATTTAAGGGGTGAAACTCTTCTCCTACGAAGACACTAGATCTGGAACTGCTTTGCTGACCTTTTGGTAGTTTTGTGGGTTGCATGTTGCTTTTTACGGAGAATCTCACTTCTACTTCTGCATGAATCTTGTAGAAAACATCCTAAATACTAACATACTCAAATTTGAGGTAAAATGAGCAAGTGTAGCCTAGTGAATAAACTTTCTCTTGAAGACAGTAAATCTGGAAATACTGTACTGGACACCCGAGACTTCTTGGACCCATATGGTGACTATTATTTGGAAATTTCACTTAGATCCCTTCATAAAAGTTGTAGGGGACCTCTTGAGGCAAAACATATCCAAATTTCAGAGGAAAAGAATAAGAATAAGGGGGTGAAAACTCAATATTTCGGAGAATAGCTTTACTGGACGTTATGGTGCTAGAATCAGGAGCTTCGGAAGTCTATAGAAAATTATCTAGAAGGAATATGGCCTAGATGTCTTCATGAAAAATATACTTAATTTTATTATCTATAACCTGTTAAAATTTCATAATTTTTAAGGTCATTCAAGTATTTTAATCGAATTATTTCAAAAACTGCGCAATCTGTTTCTATCCGAAATTACATGCTGTATTTGTGTGAATTATATCTTCTTGTGTAAAACTCTTTAGGGCATGTGTTCTTCATGAAATTGTTATCTTATTGTCTTGTCTATCATATGTCCTGATTTCATGATTTTTGAGAATCATATGGATATTTAATTTAAATGTTTTCTAAAATGATACAAGCTGGAATTTAGTAAACTTCAAAAAGGCATGGTTTGTGGACTATTTTAAATTGTATGGACTCCATGAATTGTATTGTTATGAAGGATTGTGTCTTGCTGCATGTATGATGATGATTGGGAATGCATATATGAATCAAATGATGAAAATGATCTTGATTTGCCATCACATCACATGCCATGTTAAAATTAAATTATAATTGAAGAAGTGAATTGAGATAAGTGAGAAGGCCGTCGGAGGTGTGAGCCGATGATGCCTCGGGAGTGTTGGGATGCCTAGCTAGAAGGGTATGACCGGTTGTCCGGTGGCCTAGAATGGCCGGATGCTGGAGGGTCCTCGGGAGTTTCGAGATGCCCGGAGCGTGGGGAGCCGGAAGCTCTGCAGGTATTGTGCCTGGAAATGTCTCGTGATGCCAGTTGGGGTACGAGATGCTTGGCAGGTATTGTGCCGGATGCTCGGCAGGTATTGTGCCGGATGGTTCTCACGATACCAAGTGGGGTGCAAGTGATGAATGTGGGATGCAAACACTGGTCCCGGGAAAGAGAAATGTGGCGGTCCAAAATGAAAGGATGAAATTGAGAAATTGAAATTGAATTATGCATGATGGTATATGCATAACATGATGATGATATGTGCATTGATGCATGGTAATGATGATGGTACATGTGATATGATGATGATGAGTGCATGGATGCATGGTAATGATGATGGTACATGTGATATGATGATGATATGTGCATGGATGCATGGTAATGATGATGGTACATGTGATATGATGATGATGAGTGCATGGATGCATGGTAATGATGATGGTACATGTGATAAATGATGATGGTAAGTGCATGGATGTATGTGCACCTATGGCATGATGGTATAGGTGACATGATGATGGTAAGTGTATGACATGATGGTGATGACTATATGATGATGTATGTACATGAGGTATGATGACATGTGCATGATATCAAGGTAAATTGTTCATGGATGCTTTAATGACATGTGATGCTATGATTGTGATGATTGTGGGGCATGATGCATTGAGTGGTTTATTGGTCCTTTACCTGCTGAGTGGTTGTACTCACCCATTCAGGAACCAACATTTCATATTAGAAAGATGCCGCTCCCTGCTGTCACATAAGGCGTCTTTTACGGCCTTCCTTCGAATGTAGACGTCGAGTGCGTGGAGATCGACTGTCCCAACATTCCTGGTCTTACGTTTATTCGGGTTCGTGCAATAGTGATGTACGGTGTAGGCGTAGCTGAGGGCCCTGTCATTCAGGAGTTCATATCCATTCACGTTCATCGAGATGGAGTGATGCGTGGGATGTTGTCGCCGCTACCGCCTGATGCACTGGGATGGGTGTGAGGGCCCGTGCATGAGAAGTAGGAGCTGCAACTTTTTGGAAAGTAGCCGACACTAGTTGATGGGGGATCTTACACGTAGTGGGTCGAGTGTTTCTTTTTGGAGTTATGGCCGAGTGTAGCTAAAAGTCTTGGCCTTTCTTTTGATGTACCGACCCGAGAAAATCCATCAAGAAAATATGTAAATACCTTATTCTTATGATGTTTAGTGGTGTGCCATTGTATCATAGTTGTTGAAGGGGGAATTAGTAAGACTCGATAATGCTTCTGCAAATAAGATGTGCTAGGACCATTAAAAAAAATGCTTAGGAACTAAGGTACTTCTTTGGTAAGATGTGGCGAACTTGGGCGCTTCGGGGTGTCACACTTAGCAACTGTCGTGGATACGATAGTTGAAGAACTGAAAATGGAGGATATTTCAGTGGTACAAGAGTTTCCAGATGTCTTTCCAAAAGAATTGTCAGGGTTACCGCCAAAAATAGAGGTTGAATTTGTAATTGAACTAGCACCGGAGACAGAACCGATCTCAAAGGCACCTTACCAAATGACGTTATCTGAGTTGAAGGAATTGAAGGTGCATATGCAAGAGTTACTAGAGAAATGATTTATTTGTCCTAGTGCATCATCTTGAAGAGCCCCAGTTCTGTTTGTTAAGAAGAAAGATGGTTCGTTGCGCCTATGCATCGACTATCGATAGCTCAATTAGGTAATGATCAAGAACAAGTACCTATTGCCAAGGATAGACGATTTGTTTGATCAGCTGCAAGGGGCGTCAATTTTCTCAAAGATCGACTTGAGAACAGGATATCATCAGCTGAGAATTAGGAAGGAAGATATTCCTAAATCAGCATTTCGTACTAGGTATGACCACTATGAGTTTACAGTGATGCCATTTAGGTTGACGAATGCTCAAGCTACTTTTATGGATTTGATGAACAGAGTGTTCAAGGAATATTTGGATCAGTTTGTGATCATGTTCATCAATGATATCTTGGTCTATTTGAGAAGTGATGAAGAGCACGAGAATCATATGAGATTGGTGCTCTAGACTTTAAGAACTCATCAGTTGTATGCTAAGTTTAGCAAATTTGAGTTTTGCTTGACTCATGTTGCGTTTTTAGGTCATGTAATTTCCGGAGAAGGAATCTCCATCAACACGAGTAAGATTGAGCCGTGATCAAGTGGCCAAGACTGACAATAGTGATAGAAATCAGAAGTTTTCTAGGCTTAGCAGGTTATTACAGACGGTTTGTGGAAGGTTTCTCATTGTTAGCGTCGCCTCTGACAAAACTCCTAAAGAAAGAAGAAAATTTGTGTGGTTAGACAAATGCGAGTGGAGTCTCCAAGAGCTGAAAGAAAAGCTGACTACCGCACCTGTGCTGACGATTCCATCTGGTCCTAGAGGATTCGAGATCTATAGTGCTGCGTCATTCAAGGGACTAGGTTGTGTGTTGATGCAACATGGTAGAGTGGTTGCATACAAGTCGCGTCAGTTGAGGCCCCATGAGTAGAATTATCCGATGCATGACTTAGAGCTCGTAGCGATTATCTTTGCCTTGAAAATTTGGAGACATTATTTATGTGGGGAAAAGTTCCAGATCTTCACGGACCATCAAAGTCTCAAGTATTTATTCTCTAAAAAAGAGTTGAACATGAGACAACATAGATAGATGGAATTATTGAAGGACTATGACTGTGATATTCTATATCACCCGGGGAAGGCGAATAAAGTCGCTGATGCTTTGAGTCAAAAGTCTTCAGTGGCTCACCTACTAATTAAGGAGTGGAACATAATCGAGAGAGACAGAAATTAGGTATTCGAGTATGAGGTAGGCCATCTCTCGAGTCTTATGGCCACCTTCAAAATTGAATCGGATGTCCAGGTCAAAATCAAGCTACTCCAACCAATGGATCCAAATGTACTAAAGATACTTCAAGAGGATACCGATAAACGAAAGACTGATTTTTAGGTTTTTGATGATGGGATACTAAGGTTCCATGGACATTTGGTTGTACCTGACGATGTAGAGCTTAGAGAGGATATTTTATCTGAAGCACATCATAGCAATTACAGCGTTCATCTTGGAAGTACCAAGACGTATCAGAACTTGTGTCAACACTATTGGTGGTCAGGTATAAAGGTGGACATCGCCAAGCACGTTGCCAAGTGTTTGACTTGTCAGCAAGTAAAAGCCTAGCATTGCAGGCTGAGAGGGCTCCTGCAACCTTTCGCGATCCCAAAATGGAAATGGGAGCATATCTCGATGGATTTTGTGACTGGACTACCGAGGAGTTAAATAGGAAATGATTCAATTTGGTTAGTAGTCGATAGACTGACAAAGTCAGCTCACTTCATTGCACTTTGAAAAGACCCAAGTCTGGATAGACACGCAAACTAGTATGTGCCTTAGGTGGTTTGAATGCATGTAGTGCCGGTTATAGTAACATTAGACAGAGACCGGAGATTTACTGTCGCTTTTTGGAAGAGCTTGCATAGTGCTTTAGGTACAAAGCTTCAATATAGTACATCGTATCATTTTCAAACGGATGGCCAGTCTGAGAGGACGATTCAGACCCTTGAGGACATGCTGAGAGTTTGTGTAATAGACTTCAAAGGAAGTTGGGAAGACTATCTTCATTTGGTGGAGTTTGCCTACAAGAACAGTTATCAACAGAGTATCCAGATGGCTCCATTTGAAGCGTTATATGGCAGAGCGTGTAGAACTTCAGTGTGTTAGGATGAAGTCGGGGAAAGAAAAATCATAGGCCCAGAGTTGATTTAGCAGTCAGTAGATGCCGTGGCAGTAATTAGAGACAGATTAAAGACCGCATAGAGTAGGCAGAAAAGTTATGCAGATAAACGTCGAAGGTCTTTGGAATTCCAAGTTAGTGATCATGTTTTTCTGAAAGTGTCACCATGACGGGAACTTTGCACTTTGGTAAGAAAAGCAAACCGAGTCCAAGGTACGTAAGTCCGTTTGAAATTCTTGAAGAAATTAGGAACCTAGCATATTGTCTTGTATTTCCGCTGAGACTAGCGCAAGTGCACAACATCTTTCACGTGTCAATGTTAATGAAGTACAAGCCTGACCCGACTCACGTACTCAATTTTGAGAAATTGGAAGTGGATGACCATGTGTCATACGTTGAAAGCCCGGTCTAGATCATCGATTTTACAGAGCAAGTTTTGCGCATAAAGACCATCTCGTTGATCAAAGTGGTTTGGCAACACCACAGTACAGAAGAAGCAACATGAGAGACTGATGAGTCAATGAGAGAATTGTACCTCCACCTTTTTGATCAAGTCTTGTAATGGTTCAAATTTCAAGGACGAAATTTTTATAAAAGGAGAAGAGTTATGACATCCTAAATTTTTCAACCTGTTTTCTATTGAATTAATTGAGTATTTCATTGACGTGTCTATAGGGCTATTCTCAGAGCCAATCACTCTCAAGATAACTAGACTAGCTAGGGAAGCTATTAAGGACCTTAAAGCAAATGGACTTGAGAATTCAATTAGAAATTGGCTTCTCGATTGTGCTTATCTTTAGAGACCATTATGGCACAGTTAAAAATCGATTTGAGATCAGAAATAGGTCTATTCAGCTAAATTTGAAAATTCTTATCAACAGACACTAATTTGATTTTACTGTCTTTTTGGTACCCTATGTCCATAATTGAATCCTCAAAATTCTCACAACGATCGAGAGTCGCCAATGTGTTGAGTAGGTTCATAGTGGCTTGAAGAAAATCGACCACGGGTCATTTGCCTCAAAAAGTTCTGAAAATTACCTAGTAGTCTAGGTCACTCTAAAAACGCGCCAAATAGAAATTAACCGCCGATTCAAATCTGATTTGAAAAATTGAAAATTTTGTCATGTCACAATAAATTCTAGGACCCACCACTTAGTCTCAGAAGATTTTTCTGACATCCGACACTTTTTGGGAAAAAGTCGTTGCGTGGTCGTTTTCGTGCAGAACAAGCCGAGAATTGTTTTGATTTATAAGATGAATTATTGGGTGAGGGAAATTGGATGCAGGAACACAAGTGGGGACCAAGTGCTCTAGTTTGGAATTTCTTTTGAGAATCAATTAGCCGATTCAAAAGCAATGGGATAAGAATTTTCTATTATGGGAAATTCTTTTCTTTTGTTTTCTTCCCATTTGTTTTTCCCTTTTTGGCCAAACACATTTTCCCCCTTTTTGGCCGCAAGTTTCTCTCTCTCCCTCTTTCCCTCATGTGAAGCCTCCCACCCACCCCCACCGACTGCTCTGCCGTTTCCTGCTTTGCTTCTTTTACTTTTTGAATTTTCAACTCACTCTCTCTTATCCCTCCCTCACTCTCTCGTGGATGACTCTCTCTCCCTCCTCTTGTTCGTGCGACACCACCCAGCAGCTCCAAAGGAAGAAGTTGAAGTCACGTGAAGACATAAGCAGCTCACCATCGCCAGTAAGTCGCCTAAACGTCGCAGTCCCGTCGGAGTCGTGCCACCTCCACCTGCATTGGCCGCACGTTTGTCTGCCCTCTCCACCATCCAGTTGTCCCTGCCGTGAGCCCAACAACCATTCGAGCACCCCTCAGCCATCGTGAACGGCTGAAGAGGCCACCAGAGCAACCGTGCGCCTCACTGAGCCACCGTCCACCACCAACCAACCCTTTTTCTCCCTATTTTGCAGCAAGGTTAGTAACCTAGAGAGTGGGTTTCCAGCAAGTTCGTGGGCTGTTTTGGGGCATTTCTAGGCCTCGAACCCGAGATCCACTTTGGGAAGAAGCGATCCTCACGTCGTCCCCATTGGTTTGATCCGGCTCGTGTGCTAATCAAGTGAGTAATCTCACTAATCCTTACTTAGTAGACTAATTATGCTTAAGGGTTGATTAATGTTAATTAAGTAGGATTAGGTGGTTAGATTAGAGTAGATTAGTGATTATTAATTAATTGTGATGCATATAAGACATTTCGATTGTGCAATTAGCAAGTAGATATATTCTAATACTTATTGAATGCATCTCGGGATTTTTTCCGACCCTTATCAGGCTTCAATTAGACAATACGAGCCTAAATTGAATTTTTAGTATTAATTATTATTTTACGAAAATTAGGTAGGGATAGTTGACAACCGAAATTTCGTGCTGATTGTCGTGATACAGTCCGTTTATTTATTTGAGCTCTACGTTGCGTGAAATTGAATTTATTGTGATATTTGAGGAATTATTATTAAATTGTTTGAAATTACGTGGAATTGAATGATTGACTGGTAGAAGGCCGAATATATCTATTTTAGCACCAATAATGCGTTGATGGGCTAAAGTAGAGAGAGTTGCAAGAATGAATTGGGAATTCTTTTGGCTTGGACTAGTCAGGTATGGCTTACGGCAGGCATGGTTCGGTGATTAGGAATATCACTAGTGAAAACAGCGCCTTAAAGAACACACGTAAACTATCTAAGACCTATTACGGGCATGGTTTGGTGATTAGGAATATCACTGGTGAAAACGGCGCCTTAAAGAACGCACATAGACTGTCTGTTACCCACGTCACTTGGCAAAAACGACACACAAGAGACCTATATGTCTCTGTGACTAGATATATGAATGAAAGTTATGTCACCTTGGCGAGAACGACACCCGAGAGCATTATTGAGGCTCTGTGACTAAATGTACTATTAGAGGTTATATGGTGTGGAAGGAATGACTTAAAAACGGTTCGACTGACATGTAATTGACTAAGTCAATTGGTCAATGAAATTAATCCGATTGTCATGAATTGATTGATTGTTTGATCTAATATTTTATATATAACCATGAATTGCAGGTTGGGACTGATGCCAAGGTAAGTCTTCTGATTGATGTTGTGCTTAGACAACCATGTGGTGTATTGGTTTTCTAATCGAGTCTTAGTGGGGTAGAACTTGCTAAGACGTATTCTCAATGGTTATTGTATAACCATTTCAGGCCTCTAGATGGCAACACTGGTACCTCCCCCTCCTCCAAAGCAGTTTGGTATTCTAGTGGACATTACCGAGAAAGAAACTCACTTTCATGTTCATGGCCATCCGGAAGGATTAGAATACGTTTTGATTGAATCGACGGTGTGGGTTGAAGTTGGTTAGGACAACCTAAGACCCCGTGAGTATCGGTCTTGGTATCACTACTTTTATGATGGGCGAAGAATAGGTACCAACCCTGAAGAAGAAATACCTTACTACGTCCTAAAGAAAGCTTTTGGTGAGGGGACTGCAAACCCCGATGGTGGAGGCATAGTTGATGCTAGAGATCCTGCACTCAGGAGTGAGCCAACTTCACTTGTATACACTCTAGAGGATGAAAATTTTGAGAAGGGTGAGATCATGGAACAAGAAGTGGAAGATCCAAAGGAGGACGAGGATTAAGGGGATGCTGAGGAGGAGCCGGTAGAAGAACCAGAAGAAGATGAGGAGTCTGAGGAAGAGGAGAACGAGACAGAAGAGGACTAAGATTCCATGCTCTTTTGTGAACACTATTTATATGTGAATAGAGTGAAACTAGGGGGTTGTGAATAGCTTTGCGAAGCACCCTGAGTTATGCCCAGTATAAAAGTATGTTTGTTGATTTCGATATGAAAAATATGGTCTTGCGTTCCTATCCCATCGTTTTATTATCTAGGGATTTATAATTGGTTCTGCATGTGCTATTAAAAATGAAAGGGTCAGTGATATATAGTCTTGGGATATTGCATTATAAAATCGACCAAGTAGACGGATTTGTGTGTTTTGAGATTTATTGAAGTCATTAATTGATCATTTAACCTTTGGACTAGATATTGGGGTGGGACTATTTCTTCTTGATTAAAAATTATTAGAACTTGTGATAATTAATAAGTTTCATTAAATGAAGAGGGGCCAAGCCGATAATAATAATCCTCGCCCGTCATCTTCCGTGCCGACCAACATAAATTCATTGCACCGACCACAAAAATACATCCTTTACGTTTGGGTTGATTAAATTAAACCTACTCTTGCATAATAACATGGTCAGACTTATTACGAACTCGCTATGCGTAAGATGTCGGGCCATCCATATTTCTAAATTTCCAGTACCAACAAAACCTCATTAAATGTTCAAAAGTCGAGTTTTCATGGTATATGAGTAGCAAAAGTGTACCCCGCATTCTCGCATGAAAATATAGTTAACATTTTAAGGTTTCGCCGAATCGTCCAGTATAGGCTATTTCAACTATCAGTTAACCGAAAGAAAGAAATTGCTAATGGAGCAATTGGATATGTGCATATATAAACAGAGAAATATATTTCGAGATTTGAATCTTTTTTATGATTGCTAACAAGATTAAAAAGATTCGGAGTAAGATTTATATAAGATTATTAATTTAAGCATGTATCCATTGATAGAGTGTTAAATAAAAACAACTATCCCGGATTTAATTTGTCAGAAAACCTTATAAGTAGGAAGTCCTCTTTACATAACTTTATACAATAGTATGCTAGATCGACCGTTTTTAGCTACGTATTCACGTGATTATTAGAGATGAATGTATGATTATTAAACCATCTATTAGTTTTTTGATCGCTTAGGTATTTATTTCAAAAGGCTGTGTTAAAATCGTAAGAATTAAAGTGGCATTTTCTTTATGGTTTTGTATGGGACTATGTTTTTAGACTCGGAAGCCGGTAACAACTTTAGGGGCAGATTGTATTTTGCGGATCATTTTAAAAAATTACGAGTTTAATAAGCACATTAAACACCGATTCATCCACAAGTGTGCTTGCGCGATAGTTAACCATAAGGCTTAAGAGGCACAAAAAATAGAATAAAAGAATTGAGCAGAACCCAATACAAAAACTGTAATCCTTTCGTTCTTTTTATTTTACACGTTTATTGTACTATAAAAATAGGAATAGCTCTCAATGAGCAGGCTCGGGAGGGGATACAGGACTGAGAGCCGCAACGCAGTTGTTCCATGTCTCATTGCTCCTCCTATGGACATCAGATACTGTCCCCTTAATCGGCTTGTGGCTCGAGACGCTCAACTCCACAAATTGGTCGTGGCAGTTCTTCCCCGCTTTCAAGAGCTCGTGACAACATTCATTGGTGGGTGTAAAGGTGTCGGCGAGGACTATGATTTGATAGAATCCAGTCCCGCAATCCTTACTTATTCCCTTTCCGCAATCAAGGCTTCCGACCTTGCCGAAAGTAGCCGTAGGAAGCAATGCAATAGGGACGACCAACAGGATCATGAGAGCAGACAAGTTCCTGGCCGTTGCCATTATGGTCCTTTGGGGATAGGAGGGTTAGAAAATTGTGTGAGATCGTTGATCGTTTGCTGATGCAGTTGATCTAGAGATGAGAACTTATATAGCTCGAGGGAAGTAGTTCATTAATGAAATGAATTCATCATTTATGATTCAGAAATTTATGTAGGAAACATGTAAAATTATTTCTCTTGCAATAAATACATTCATTGAGGGCCTTGTCATCTCACTTCGTTTCCAGTTCGATCATTTGCCATACGAAAAAGAAAAAAAGTATTAATGACTTGTTGGGTTGAATCTGTGAATGAAAATACTTAGTTTTCGACGATATTTGTTGTGCAAAAATTTCCTTCAACGCCCTAGAATTTCCGCCCTCTTGTCATGATTTCCAGTCAAATATATCGTCAAATCTCCTCTTGGCTGGCAACGATCTCTTTCTTCATTTCGCCTAGATATTTTAGTGTGATTCTGTTCTTCATTTAACTGGTTTTCAACAACTTGTGGGAAAAAAGTTAAATAATTAATAGGTCTCATTAATTAATGAAAATGAGTCAATTTTATCTCAAACTAATTTTTTGGCCACCATAAATTTTCCGAAACTAATATTTTGACCAACAAAAATCCTAACATGATATGTTTGTGATAAATTTAGTCTCCATTAGTTTTTATTAAAATGTATTAATACCCCAAAAAATCACAAAACTGATCTTTCTAAGTTCACCCACTGTTGGCTGCCTTGAGGTGGGTAGGGCCACCTTCGGCGACCAAGCTGGCGCTTCCCTCTTTCCGTTCAATGGTTTCTTATACCCGGCCTTAGTTCAGCCGAGACCAGGACTTTTTGCTCTGTGTTCATTCATGTTGAACGCAAATAATGTGAATCTGAGTTTGCTTCGAGTGTTGCTTCTGCACTATGTATTGCTGTTGGCTCGAAATCGTGTTTGATGTTAGTCCTTGTTCTCATTTCAAAGTATCTCAGAAGTCCCAAGAGTATTTAAGAAGAACCTTCCTAAAACCTGTCCATTGAATCCTTAACAGCATGCTTAAATCCCTACGGGAGCCTTTGATCCGTTTATTCTGCCTCAATTTCATGAGATTAAATTATAAGGCTTTCAGTGCCCTTAGTGTTACCTCATTGTTGTATTCTGGTGCTCTGCATTTCATGATTCCAGCAACGACTTTTGTTAAGGTAATATTCCCTTTGATTCGTGTAAATCATCTTTGGATATTGCATTAGCTTTTGGGTTCTTGTGTTTGCTGGAAAGGAGGGATGGCAGATTGAGGAAATTGCATGGAAGAAAGAATGCCAAGGAAATGGGCTTAGTTAGGCTATTACTTAAATTTGGGCTTAGGTTTTTTGGTTTAGATTCTGGGTTAAATTAGATTGTGTTGGGCTGGGATACAAATCAATTATGATCAATGGGGGTGTCTGCCTTAGGGGGTCCGGATTGACCTTGGCCGTGGGCTTTAACACTTATTGAGGATATCTTCATGGGCTTATTTAATTAATTTCGAATAAGCCTTAAAGTTAGCCCTATTTTCAAACCAACTCGATCCAATAGGGTCGGGTCGGTTCTCTTGACCTGAACGCACAAGTAGTACTCCGAACGGCCCAAGAAAAGTTTTTTTCGATTATAGCCGAGGTGGTACAAACCGGGCAGCGGGAGGAGAGCCTATTTCATTCGCATTCCTTCCTGTGGCGTACAAAAACTTTTGAATGTAGGTGCTTGAGAATTTGTTCATTTCCTCTCTTTTTCAATTTTTTTGTTGAGATGAGATACTCATCTCTTTTGAAAGTCGATTTTCAACAGGTTTTCCTTCGATTGCCAAAAGTAGGAACAAGATTTTCTTCATTTTCCTCAATAATAATTTCTTTTTTTTCTTTTGATCTCAAGACTATCGTGAGTTTTTTGAATTTTTGAATTTTTTATTATTTTTATATTATTTTTTATCTTTTAATATTATCTAGCATTGTCTCTAAAAAGAGAGAAAAAAAAAAAAGGCATCCAAAAACATGCTATGGTAAAGCCTAAAGGCTTATTCAATAGGGTTTCAATTTTTTAAGGATTTTTCTTTACTCTTTAAAAGAAAGCTCTCCAAAAATCTAATTTTTTAGTTTTTCCAATGATTTCTCATTTTTCTGAATTTTTTTTATTAACTTTCTAAATTTTATAATTTTATTATTTTTTTCTATTATTTATTATCTTTAACTATTACTTAGCATTGTCTCTAAAAAGGAAAAAAGCTTCCAAAAAAAAATCCAATTATATAACCCTAAGGCTGCGTTTGTCAATCAGGATAAAATTCGGGATATGATATAATTTATCCTATCCTACATTTGGTGCTCACTCTGGACAGGATAAGGTCAGATATAAGGGGGATATAGACAATATAAAATTATCCCATGGGGGAGGTGGGATAAAGGTGGATAGGATTTCTAATGTCCATAATAGGAAAGTTATTTTTCTTAAATAACAAACTTATTCAATTAATAAAATCGAAATCATATTTCAATATAAATAATACTTGAATTCTAATTTAATAAATTAAAAATAAAAATTTAATTAATCTTATTTTAATTTATATATTCAACTTTAATTCTATCTTATAATAAACATTCAATCTATAAATTAAATATTTATATTTATTATATATTTTAGGTATTTTTGTATTTTAGGTATGTTAGTATAGTTTACTGTTTGATAAAATTTTATTAAAGAATTATGAAAGCGGAAAAAGGAAATAATAATGAAAATAATATAAAAAGGAAAAATAAAAAAATAAAATTAAGGAATAGTGTTACGATAAATTTTCACCATCTTTGTTTATGAACATTTAGGTTCATTTATAATGAAATGTCATATATATATATATGCATATGATATGATATGAACATATCCGACTTAAATATTACGATTTACTAAACAATGGACAGGATATAAAAAAATCCTAGGATTTTATATCCTATCCTATCCAGTCCTATCCTGATTAGAAATCTAGACGACCAAACGTAGCCTAAAGGCTTATTCAATAGGTTTTCAATGTTTTAAGGATTTTTTTTTCTTTTTGTTTTTACTCTTTAATAGAAAACTACTAGAAAAGCTAATTTTTCAGTTTTTTTTTTCTAAAGATTACTGATTTTTATGAATTTTCTGATTATTTATTTTTTAATTTTTATTACTTATTATCTTTTAATAGAAAACATCTTTTAATATTAAAAAATCTTTCAGAAAAAGGGATCCAAAAAAATTCAAAAAAAAATCTCAATTTTTTCTAAAAATTTTCTAAATCTTTCATGAATTTTTTGAATTTTTAAAATTTTTATTGTTTTATTATTTATTATCTTCTAATATTACCTACCATTGTCTCTTAAAATGAGAAAAAAAGGCATCCAAAAAAATCAATGGTGAAATCCTAAAGACTTATTCAATTGACTTAATTTTTTAAGGATTTTTTCTTTGCCCTTTAAAAGAAAACTACTCAAAAAACTAATTTTAATTTTTTTCTGAAAATTTCTGATTTTTTTTAATGAAAACCTTTAGAAATGCTTTTACTTATTTCTTTCTTTCTTTTTCTGTCTTTTTTTCGTTGTCTCTTTCTTTCCCAACAATCATTGTTATTAACAAAAAAATTGTAAACAATCAATATATCATTTAATTAAAAATTATATTCACTCATTATATAGCTTGCATGAATTCTCTCACTCATAAGTAGTTGTTAATTAAAGTCAATTTTAAGGAGAAAAAAGATTTGCAAAATTGATTAGCAGAGTGATGCATTGGAGTCCTATCCGATGATTGCATTTATAACTTCTTGTGATACCCACTTATGTTTTTTTAAGTAACTTATTATATTCATTTGAAATAAGATTTAGAACCTAATGCTACTATCCTAAAACTTTGCATTGTATGTTATGGTGGAAAAACCAGGTTGATCAAAACAATCTATTTCGATGGCACCATGAACGACAGAACAATTTCCAACAGGACTATGATTGTGATATTCTTTTTGCCATTGAATTTCATACGAACGCAACCCATGAAGTCTACTTTAATATTATCTTATTGGAAGTTTTTTTCAAAGGCCAAGCTCATAATCTATTCAGACCGAGGCCAATTTAGTTGGGCCATTACGCCTAGCCACTAAGGCTCTGTTTGGTAAAAATAATTTATGTTCTCCGAAACAACTATTTCTATTATTTTGTTTCAAGGAACGGAAAAAATTAATAGAAATGTGTTTGGTAAAAATTTTGTTTGTGGAAATAGATTTGGAACATTAAATAGAAAAAAGTAGCTTCTTGTTCCTAAGAACAATTTTTTTCTTCTCTTCTTTTCTTTCCTTTCCTTCTCCCAGCCTCACCGGGCCACTACCAAGTCGGCGTCGCCCAGCAGTGGCCTAGTGAAGTCGACCTCGAAAGCCTTGTGGTGGCTAGGCGAGGCTTTGGCGAGCTCATTGGCCCTCGCCTTGGCCTAGTGAGGCTTTAGCGAGCTCGTCATACCTCACCCAACCGATTGCCAACGGCCATCATGGCTGGTGACCGACCACAAAGGAGGAAGAAGGAGAGAAAAGAAAAAAGAAAAATAAATAAAAATGGAAAATATAATAAAAATATTAAAAAATTAAAAGAAACAACAAAATTATACAATTTTACTAAACGCATTTCTATCTCAGGAATGTAAATTTTGTGCAGTTACCAAGCACATTCTTATATTCAAAAATTGTTCCAGAGAATAAAAACAAAAAACAAAAAACCATTTCTAATAAAAAAATTTGTTCTCCATAACAGAATCGTTACTAAACATGCCCTAATTCTTACTAATTTTTCCATTTTTTTTGTCATATGTTTTTCCTTTAGCCTATGACTAAAATTTTTCCATCTTCTTAGTGAAAAAACTCTCGCCAAATCTATATCTAACAACAGCATTTAAAAAGAAAACAAAATTTACGAATTGTAAAAAATAAAGAAAAAAAGACTCACCAAATCATTGAAGGGTGGCACGAGAGGAGCGAGAGTGAAGGAAATGGGCAACGGTGAGTAAGAGTGAGCGAGGGTGATGCAAAAGAGAGAGGGAGTAGGTAGAGGTTTGCATAGTGGGCAAGAGAGGGTGATTAGGTAGGGCTACTATGGGTGCGTTTGGTTCAGCATTCCCAATAGGCTTTCAGCCTCCAAAGCCCCTTAGGAAAATACTAAACTGTTTAATAACAATTTTGAAGTAACTTTAAAGTGAAAGTCATCATTAGAAATGTTGAAAGCCCAATGATAGTAAGGACTAGCTTTGGGTTTTCAGCATTTGGCCAAATGTTGAAACTTAATTATTTTCTTCTAAAACTAACCTCACTAATTCTTCAAATTCTTGATTTTACCCTCATTATTTTTTTTTAAATGCCAAAATGATGCTAAAAAAATTAAATATATTTTGGTATTTTTTTAAAAATTATATATATAATTGATTTTTTAGCATATATATTTGATTTTTTTAGCATTATTGTCAAAATTTATATTTAAAAAGTTTCATACATTATTTTTTTTTTAGTTTTAAACAAATAAAAATTTAAAAATTACAACGAAGGGTTTGGTCTTTACAAAAAATTATATATATATATATATATATATATATATATGTATTTGATTTTTTAGCATTATTTTCAAATTTATATTTAAAAATTAGCATACATTATTTTTTCAAATTTTAAAATATAAAAATAAAAAAAAAATCGATGAAGGATTTGGTCTTTTTATAACATATATATTTGATTTTTTTATTTTCAAAAATTATATTTAAAAAGTCACATACGTTATTTTCTTTTTTCAATTTTAAACAATTAAAAATTTAAAAATTATGATGAAGGGTTTTTTCAAAATATATATATATATATATATATATATATATGTATTTGATTTTTTAGCATTATTTTCAACTTTATATTTAAAAATTCGCATACATTATTATTTTTTCAAATTTAAACAAATAAAAATTAAAAAATTTCCATGAAGGATTTCGTTTTTTTTAATTATATATGCATTTGATTTTTTTAGCATTATTCTGAAAATTTATATTTAAAAAGTTACATACATAAATTTTTTTTCAATTTTAATCAAATAGAAATTTAAAAATTCTGATGAAGGGTTTGGTCTTTTTTAAAATATATATGTATTCGAGTTTTTTAGTATTATCGTCAAAATTTATATTTAAAAAGTTGCATATATTATTTTTTCAATTTTAAATAAATAAAATTTAAAAAAAATAATATTAATCATCCAAAGAGCTTTTCAAATGTGTTTTTTACCAAACGGCATTTCTCTCAAAGTTGCTTCTCAAAGTATAATTTACCAAACGGCATTTGCATTTGCTGAAAGTCCTTTATGGTAAATTGTTTTGTATTTTCCCAATGGGCTTTCAAAATGCTGAGCCAAACACATCTTAAGGACCTAAAAAAGGTTAGCCACAACAAGGTGAGATAAATCTCAGTGAGTCAACAGCCTAAACTCCAATTAGGATGCAAGTTCGCCTCGAAGGCAGTCCTAAACATGCACCATACAAAACTCACCTCGCCTCAGCATATCCCTGCATATTAGAGCATCACATGTGCCATTTTAATTAAGACAAGCGTAATTAATAACCGAAACGCATAATTCTCATCTTCAAACATTCACATGGGTCCTAATTATAAGGTAAAACCGTTATGACACGTCTCATATCATGCCACACAATTTTGCCCCGTAATTAGGCACAAAGTATCACGACCATTCAAGCGTGTTCCAATTATTACGACCCATCAGCCACGGCCAATTCAAAAGTCGGTGGTCATCCGGCATAACCAGGCATCGTCTCACCCCATTAGGCATGGCAACGTCTAGCACACCCTACCTAGACGGCATTCCATAAAGGAGCGTCGGCTTGGCCTCCACCACGACTCGGCATCCCATTAACACAAGGGCATCCGAACTTAATTAGGTATTGTCCCACGTAAAACGCATCAAGATGGTTTCCACTTAGTGACCATACGAGCACATATTTAGCCAAGAACACCATGCTTTGCGTTCAAAAGCTTTGTTTTCAAATAATGAACTTGGCAAATTTTTCTTCCTATTAAAAATCCGGTAAAATAATCTTGCGTGGTCACGTATTCAAAAGTGAATCGTCAAAGTTGATATGCTCTTATTTTAAAACTCCATGGTTTTATATAGTGCATAAAAATTGACGTCCAAAACCAACACCTAACATTTTCTTTTCTATTTAAAAGCCCATAAAAACCAAGTTTTATACTAAAAACCAATAGCTACCATCAAGCAATCAATTTCACATCATAGCACTTATAAGCCATCACAAACACGCATAATTTCATCCAAGAAAAATGAGCGTAAAATTCTACGAAACGGCTAATCCATCACTAATTACACTAATTACGATTAGTTAAATAAATTGCGATTAATTAAAATAATCCAACTTAATGAACCTAAATATAATTAATTAACCTAACCATGGTTAACTAACCTAACCAAGGCTAACTAACCTAACCATGCTTAGTTTACACTAACATAGGATTAACTATTAATCCTCATTATTACTAATCTAACTATGATTAGCACTAATCTAAACACCCCTAAATGCAATTAACAGCCTAATCAAGGATTAGGGAGTTAACTCACGAGATTATGATGGCGGCGGGCTCACGGCAACGACAAGTGACGGCGGCGAGGGCTTAGCAACTGTGGCTCGGATGAGGCTCAATCGCCGGCGGTGTTGGTGCTAGGCGTGTGGAGCTGCTCGATGGGCTGAGGGGAAATGGACGATGGAGATGGACGCTGGTGGGATGATATGAGGGTGAGCTGGTGATGGTTGCTGGAGTGGCGTGAAGGGGACACGAGGTGGTGTTGTGGAGCCGCTGGTGTGTTGGGTTACTGGTGGGGTTACCTCTGGAGTTGGCGTGAAGTGGAGTGGCGGTGGATGATGGTTTTGCGGGTGTAAGGAGCGGTGCTAAGGTGATGTGGTGTACGGTGGTGGTGAAGCTGATGACGTGTGAGATGGAAGGTGGGTGAAGCTGCTGAGGTGAGGGGAAGTGGGGTTGGAGATGATGAAGACTTGAAGATGAGAAGCTGCTGAAGATGTGGTGTGGCAAAGATGAAAAGGAAGGCAGAACTAAAAGTAGGTGAAAAGAAAATGAAGCTGGCGGCAGAGAGGGAGACGGACGTGCGTGAGTGACGATGAGAAAGAGAGAGAGAAAGAAAAGCAAGGTCAATTGAACCACCAATCACAAACCTAGTTAAATATCTAACCACTCATTACATATGCCCCAAAGTCTTCATGCCCTAAAAGTCTTTGGCCCAACCAATCACAAATTACCTCAAATTTCCACAATAAAATCTTTTTTGGGCAGCAAATTTCCCCTTTTTTTCCTTTTGATCCGAATTTCCATTAGTTTTCTCGCTTGTCCAAAAATCATTTTTCCGCAAAATTTCGGACTCGACGAAAATTCACCGAAAGATGAGACAACGTCCTATAAATGAATTGTGACACACTCAAATATCTAATTCCCAAAACCGAATTCAATTTTGTGGCTAAAATCGACTGAACGCAACTTTAATACGACCTAACCTATCGAGTAGCTTTTAGGGATTTAGCGCGTTTGACCTGTGGTCGATAATTTTCGTTCCACATTTGTGCATCTCCAAATCGTAGACGACCCTCGGTTGTCATAAAATCGTGAGGTTTCAATTATGTATCCCAAATATAATATCAATAGAAAATCAGGTTATAATTGTTAGGCGTGAATATCGTGCAGAATCACCTGCAATTCGACTACACAATTTCGTTGAATCAACTTATGTTTGTTTGCAATTCGATTTATAACAGTGTCATATTGACCCTTGCCGATTATTATAGTCGAGCAATCGATTCCTGATTTAATTCTCTAGTCTATCATGGTTATATCCCTTAACGGTCTCACCTAAAATATTAGTTAACTCGTGAGTGGCCAGCTCCGAGTAAATTAACTATAAGCGCATCAACAAAACAACCATTTCATATATCCGAATCACGGGCCAAATGTTGGGATGTCACAAGCCCTGTGAGGTAACTCTATGATTTTTTTTATGGTGTAAGAAGACTTGATCATTTCGAAACAAAAATAAATAGAAACATGGTTCCAATAAAAGGTAACCATGGACCATATTCGCCTTCATTTTGAGTCTTGCTAACGTCTCAACTGAATTCAATGACATATTCAAAGAAATTCTATCATTTTGAATGGTTTGTGGATTCCAAAAATCTATACTATTCCAAAAATCTATACTAACTTCACCTAATAAGATAGCAATTACAGCCCAAGACGTAATAAGGACTTGGCCATGGACTTGAAATCCTCCTATTTGCCAATAGAAATGTTGGCCTACTTCCACACCTGATATATCATATTACCCTTTTGGTGTGTTGCTAGAACATGATAAAGCATTCATATTGCCCTATGATAGAAACACAACTTTCAAGGGAATTATTTTGATTTAACAATCTCCTTTTCGACTTGCTTAGTTGAATTCTATTTTGGATATGACCAATCACGTGATGTCTACAATAATTTGGATCTCTTTTATACGATTCAAGAGTAGCAACCGATTCCAGAAATTTATGAAGTTCAAAATATAATTTATTTATCTCATTATTACTCAAGGAGCATCATCATTTGCTGTAATCAAAATATTTGCAAGATCCAAGTCGCAACTTGAATTGATTAAACAAATTGTTGGAATTCCCAAAGTGATATAATTTCGAAGAGTTGTATATTTTTCTTGTTGATCAACAATAATTACAATATGTTCGAAAGTCTATATGGAATATCCCGTAGATTGCTCATCAAAATTACATAATAGGAAGGGAGTCTTATTATGGTATGACGTTGAAAAGGAAGAAACCTAAATAAGAAGTAGTCCTCTTTATGAAGAATAATAGGATATAATTCTAGTGACTACCTAAATTAGAGGAATTCAATAAATCAAGAAAGCTTCTAATTGGGAGGTGATTACCAATTGGGTAGGAATCCTAATTTGGGTAGAGGTCTACCATTATAAATAGAAGGATTGGATGGAGATTTAAACAGCACTAGAAAATATTCCAAAAAGATCATAAGAGTCTTTAGTATGTGA
This sequence comes from Eucalyptus grandis x Eucalyptus urophylla, assembly GCA_028830015.1. Lineage (NCBI taxonomy): Eukaryota > Viridiplantae > Streptophyta > Magnoliopsida > Myrtales > Myrtaceae > Eucalyptus > Eucalyptus grandis x Eucalyptus urophylla. Next base: position 3,488,320 of record CM054198.1, on the reverse strand, counting down.
GTAACACAAGAATTCTTGAGACTTTTTAAGAGAGGATGTGTTTTGTGGCAGTTGTGAGGATCTATTGTGAGAGAAGTAATCCTTTGATTATAGTGGAGAGTTCCTGATTAATGTCTCATGGTCTTTCCCATCTTGAGTTTTCCACGTAAAAAATTTCTGGTCAATCGTTCTTATTTTCTCTCATCTACTATATCTTTTACATTTCACATATTGCGCAATTTTGATAATTAGAATTCCCTTTCAGTTGATTGTAATCCAACTTATTTTACAACAAGTAGAGCTATAACGGAAATGAAAAACAACAACCACAACCTTATTGTCGCAACGTACCATCAAGGGGGCGCCTTAGGAGAATAGGTTTAGAAGTACTAGCTTATAAACCGTGGACTATCCTTAAGTCCATACTTCAAGTGACATTCGTTTTCCTAATCTATATGTTTAAAAAGTGTCTCGTACTAGCCATTATTTGAGGTCGGCTAGGAACCCTAATCGAGACGTAGGACTATTGTCTTGATACATGCACAATAAGGTATTTCGGAATCGGGGATTTGATTACCTTAACTATTTAACTAGAGTTGGTATCTGAACTCGACTATTTATTAACTAAAATGTCATAGCTGCCTATTGAAGATTTTAAGGTCCATCCTAATCCATCTAAGAAAATAACAATCATTATATTGAAATTGGGTAATCAAGTATTATCTAATTGAAAAGTGCAAGTAGCAACTTAATAATGCCTCTAAAAAGAAAAGGCATCCAAAAATCCTATGATAAAGCCCTAAAAGACTTATCCAATTGGATTTCATTTTTTTAAGGATTTTCCTCATTTTTGACAAAAAAGAAATACTCATAAAGCTAATTTCTAAACTTTCTCTAAATTTTTTAATTTTGGAAAAATTTTAATTATTTTTAATATTTTCTATTTTTTATATTTTTTTAACATTTTAAATTCTGGAAAATGGACTCTGGACCCGGTGGATATGGGTCTGACCTAGACCCTAATGGTCCGGGTTGGGTTTGGAATTCGGACCAGCCCCTGGGCCTAGTCCAAATATAACCAACTTCTATTTCATTTGCTAAGCCCGCAACTCCTGACCTTCAAGCCCATGACAGCTAACCCATATCTAATCCTGAACCAGCCCATTCTCTATTAAGCCCATGGATTTTTCGTTTCCTCTCTTTTTAATTACTCTTTTTCTATTTCTTTTGTTTTCCTTTCTATTGTCTATTTTCTATTTTTTCTCACTTTCTTTTTCTTTTGTTTTGTTTTATAATTTCTTTTCTTTTTTCATTTTTTTTATTTTTCTCTTCCCTGCACGTGGTCTTCTTCCTTGTGAAGCCATCTCTTCTTCACGATGTCTTCCCCTTGCCGACATCCTCACCTAAAGCACCAATAATCCGAGGAATCCTCATCGACGCTCATGCCACTGTTTGGCTGCAATCTGGCATTGGTTTTTCGGTCCAATTGACGCTAGTCATCGCTAGCTAGCTACTGGCTAGTGATTTCTTGTGTCACTGGATCCACTCCAATTCATTCCCAAGTTTGTTTTTCTTTTCTTTTCTCTTCCAATACACTCTAACACACGAATCCATAACATTGATTGATTTTCTCTTTCTTCAAGTTTTATGAATTATTGGAATGAAATTGAATTTTTGCAAATTAAAACAATGATTGATATTAACAAATAGTGGATTAATGTTTTTAGTGTAAATTCATTCTATGATCATTTATTATTATTTATTTATTTATGAATTTGAATCAAATTAAATTGATTAAAATAATCATAAAAATGATCATTTATATAAAAATATACATTTAATATGTAACGTGTCTCAACGTATTATAATTCATTCTTCTTTTTTTAAATGACGTATTGACATATTGTGTCGTGTTGTGTCGCATGTTGCATATCGCGTGTTGGTGTTAATGTTGGTGCTACTTAGTTTGTATTATCAAATTGGATGGCTAGTATTATCCATGCCAATTTCTTAACTATTAGTAAAAAAAAAAAAAAAAAATCACATTCCCACCATTGTCATCATCTAGGCTTGTGCCTATAGACTCTTGTTATTTTGTTTTTGGAGAATACTATGGTACATTTTTTGGGAAAAGTGTCAATAGAAGTCCTAAACACTTTACATTTATGCCAATTTAATCATAGACATTTTATTCATACTAATTTAGTCATAAATATTTTTACTCAATCCCAATTTAGTTCTTTCCGACTAATTTTAGCTAGATTTTGCTAATTGGGCACTGATTGACTGATGTGACATGATCGATGCTGATGTTGACACTTCTTAATAATATTTTAATATTTTTTATTTTTTTATTTTTTATTTTATTTTATTTTTTCATTTTCCTTTCCTATTTCTTTTTTCTTTTTTCTTTCTCCTCCTCCTTCCTATAATTGATCACCAGACTTCAACCTTGCCCGCCTCTACTGAGTCTCACGGCCACTAGCAAGGCTCAAGCCCTCACTAGAGGCTATGAGGGTTGCTCGGCCATGGCCAGCAAGGGGCGACCTCAAGCTAGCCTCGCCAAAGGTTGGACAAGGCTTGACCCTCACTAGATCCAATGAGGGCAAGCCTCCCGTGAGGCCACTTTCGCGGCCTGGTAGCCTCAAGCTAGCCTCACCGGATTTGGTGAGGCCAAGCCTCATTGCCTGGCACAAGCAGCACTCGGGGCCTCTAGCAAGAGCTCAAGCCTTGCTAGGGGCCGTGAGGGTCACTAGTGGCCAAGAAGGTCAAGGAGGTTTGGCTGGAGAAAGGAAGAGGGGAAAGACAAAAGAAAAATAAAAATATATATTAACATATTATTAAAATGTATCTATGTCAACACCAACCATGTCATGTCAATTGACCGACATCCCATCAATCAGCAAAATCTAACCAAAATTAATCGAAAATGACCGAATTGACACCAAATTAAAATGTTTATGACTAAATGGATTAAATTGGCACCAATGATAGGTTTATGATTAAATTGACCGTACTATCAAAGCTTTAGGATTTTTTTTTTTATACTTTTCCTTGCATTTTTTTTCTTACATGACAACCTTCATGTGATAATTTGTTGCTTTAGAACTTTTTGGATAAATTTCTCTACTACATTCATATGTGAATTCTCTCTTTTGTTTTGTTGTTATCTCATGGTGGTGCTCTCTCCCTTATTCTTCACCCTCTTCTTAAATCTCCTTAACGGGTGAAATCTATGAATTCTCTCTTTTGTTTTGTTGTTATCTCATGTTGGTGCTCTCTCCCTTGTTCTTCTCCCTCTCTTTAAATCTCCTTAACGGGTGAAATCTTCTTTGTTTTGTTCAAATGTTAAAGAGAGCAGTTCACTAACTTTAAAAGGATTTTCTCTTTTAGTTTGTTTTCAATGTCAAGAAATCAGCTGAATTTGTCAAGGGGCTAGGCTAGCATAGCAAAGCCGTACTTATAATTTTTTTACGGTCTAATGCCAGCCACAATTATTTTTAAAGGAAAATGGGAGAGTGATTTGACAAGTTTCAAATTCTTTTAACTCTCTATCATTTATTTGGGATTCCAAACACCACTCTCTAAGACCCAAAATAGTGAAATGAGCACATAATGATTCATTATTTTATGGAAATGGACAGTCTATTGTCAACCATTGATTTTAAAGTTGGAAACTTGGAGATTGTCTTGTCCGATTTCATATTTATTTATTTTTTGGAATACTTTTAGGGCATCAAAATCGACCCATCAAAAGTCAAGGCTATTTGTGATTTATGGCCTTCGACTATTGTCAAAGAAGTCTGCAGTTTATTATGATGGCTAAACTACGTGGCAAGGTTCATTTGCCAATGGTCAGAAATAGCAAAACCATTTTTCAAACTCTTGAAGAAAAATGTGAGGGTTAAGTGGGATGATGAATGCCAGAGTGCTTTTGAAAAGATAAAGCACAACCTCTCGCATCCTTCGATTTTGGTCCCACCAGTTCCCAAAATTCCCTTGATTTTGTACTTGACAATACACGACGAGTCGTTGGGAGCCATGCTAGCCTAGAAAATACCAAATGATGGTAGAGAATGTGCGATATACTACTTAAGCAAGAAGTTCATTGCTTCTAAGTTGAATTATTCTGAGATTGAGAAGACTTGTGTGGCCCTCGTCTAGGTGTTGCACAAACTGCGACAATATACCCTCCACTACCAAATCCTATGGGCAACTGAAAATTACCCTATCAAGTACATCTTGGAAAAGCCGGCCTTGGTCGGGAAATTGGCCAAATGGTAGATCTTAATCTTGGAATTTGACATACAAAGCTTGGGTCAAAAGTTGATTAAGGGCCGTGCCATAGCAGATATGTTAGCGGAAAGTCTTGAAGAATTACAAGGCCCCGAGGTGGATGGTGATGTGGAGGAGCAAATAGAAATTATTGTATGCCAAGCAACATCAAAGGTGTCGATTTCAAAGGATGGAATGTCTAGTGTTTTCTAACCTCGAGAACTAATGGAATTGGTTGTGAGTGGCGTGAACGAGGCGTGCTTTAGAAGAATAGATCTGTTACTATGCCATCCTATTGGAATAACAAAGGCATCTTAGAATACCCAAAGTTTAACATATGAAGTGAGTTTTCAAGAAATTACTCGAGTTTTAGCCAAAGCAACTCTCTGGAGCCGTATCAATTGGTTGAAATGCCAAAAAGAGAACATTGTTATAGGAGAGATGAAACCTGTTCATACTAAATTCAAAGGATTAGTGCACCGTTCAAGGCAACATAAAAACATTTTTTGGAAACCAAAAGGTAGAATTGGGAAATAAAATATATATTGTTCCACCGCAGAGAATTATTTGATTCTTCCATTTCCAAGAAGTTTCATGATACATCAAAATAATCATTTGGAGGATTTAATGATTCCTAAGAGTGGATTCATACTTTTTAATTTTAATTGATAAAACTCTTTATTTGTGGTCATATTATGTAGTAAACGAAATAAAGATAATGATGAATAGAGGGTAGGGATTTGGATTGTGTATCGACATCAACGGCCAATCCCTGGTAGAAGAAAGGGTTCCATCAACAAAATTATTTGGTTTAGGGCAACCTCGTTGCTTTGAAAAAAAAAAAAATAGAAGTGTTGGGGGGGGGGGGGGGGGATGACAAGAAGATATTGAAATATCAATTTGGAAAAGATGATGTAAGGAGGAGTTCATTTTGGCTATGGTATTAGAAAATGGAATCCTAAGATGGCACCTCATATTTCTACCAAGCGCAAAGGCATTATCGCAAATCTTACTAAAATTGCTCGTCTTTGATCAAAAGGTTGTGATTTAGTTTTTAATATAGCAAGTAGGGGAAACGGTTTTTATTATTGGTACCAAGAATAAAGCAGTTGATTCAATAGCATATGCTACAATAAGGGTTTAGTGTCATTATGTTAATAAAAAGTGGATCCATAGTGGCCCACTACAAAAATGAGACTTTATAAGTCCGAGAACTTGAGAATTGAACAAAAAGCGAGGAGACTCAATCATCTTTCCAAAAGAGATGCAGCTATGTTGAAAAGACAATTATCTCACTTGCAAACATATGTGGGCAAAATTAAATATATGACATGGTTACCTATTATTGTTATTATCATTGATTGACAAGAAGAATATATGGCTCTTCAAGACTGTATCACTTTGGGAATTCCAACATTTTGTTTAATTGAATCAAATTGTGACTTGGATTTTGTAGATATTTCAATTACACCAAAATATGACACCATAGATTCAATCAAATTAATTCTTAAAAAATTAGTATTTGCAATTTGTGAGGGTGGTTCTAGCTATATACAAAATCCTTGATTAATAATAACATAAATAAATTATATTTTGAACTTCATAAATTTCTAGAATCAGTTACTACTCTTGAATTGCATAAAAGAGATCCAAATTACTGCAGATATTATGTGATTAGTCGTATCCAAAATACAATTCAACTAAGCAAGTTGAAAAAGAGATTGTTGAATCAAAACTTTAAAGTTCTATTTCTATCATAGAGCAATATGAATATTTTATCATGTTCCACCAATACACTAAAAGGGTAATACGATATATCAAGTGTGGAAGCAGGCCAACATTTCTATAGGCAAATAGGAGGATTTCAAGTCCATGGCCACATCTTTATTACTTACTGGGTTGTAATTGTCATTTTATTATATTCAACTAGTATAGATGTTCTGAATCCACAAACCATTCCGAATGACAATCAAAATTTCTTCAAATATGTCATTGGATTCATTCAAGATGTTACTAAAATTGGATAAGAATATGTCCATGGGTTCCTTTTATTAGAACTATGTTTCATTTATTTTTGTTTCGAATTGGTCGGAGGCTCTTATATTGTGGAAAATCATAGAGTTATCTCATGGAGCCGCACCCACGAATGATATAAATATTATCGTTGCTTTAGCTTTACTCATGTCAGTAGCATATTTTTATACAAGCCTTACTAAAAAAAATGATTAAGTTATTTCAATAAATACATTCAACCAACTCCAATCCTTTACCCATTAACATCTCAGAATATTTCACAAAACCTTTATCAATTAGTTTTCGATTTTTCGAAAATATATTAATCGATGAATTAATAATTGTTGTTCTTGTTTTTTTAGTACGTTTAATGGTTCCTACACTTATGATGTTCCTTGGATTATTTGTGAGAAGTATTCAAGCTCTTATTTCTTTTCAATTTAGCCACAACTTATATAGGTGAATTGATGGAGGGTCACCATTAACTCATTTTCAAAATAGTCATTTTTTAGTTTAGCTCAAGGTAATGTACATGTAACTTGAGACAATCTACTTAGGCAAGATAAAAATAAACAAATAAGGAATATACGATTTAAGGAATAGAAAAAAAAGATTATGATATTTTGATGTAGGGAATTATAAAAAAAAAAAGAAAAGAAAAGAAAGAGATCTAAAAGATCTTTTTTCCTAAAAATCCTGTTTGGCCCATTTAATTTCTATAATACTTACCCCCAATAAATATTTTCTATTACTATTTTATTTAATAAGGAAAATAATAATAATAATAATAATAATTTTATATTATTATTATATTATTTATATAAATTATATAAAGAAAAAAAAGAAAATAATTATAAATATATATAGAAATATAAAAAAAGGGAAAAAGCCACGAAAAACCCTAAACTTTGCCCAAAGTGACACATTTACCCCAAACTTTTTTTTGTGACACAAAAAATCCTGAACTTTCGTTATGTGACATTTACCCCCAAAATTAGAGGGCATTTTGGTCTTTTCATTTTTAAAAAATTTTTTAATTTTTTTTTACTTTTTTAATTTTTTTTTTCCTTCTCTCTTCCCTCCGTCGGCTGGCCGGCGAAGGGAAGCCGACATCCGGCGAGGGCTGCCCTCGCAGGCTTCGGGCGAGGGCTATCCTCGCCGGCGTCCGGCGAGGGTCACCCTCGCCGCCCTCGCCTGCGTCAGGCGAGGGGTGCCCTCGCCAAATCTAGCAAGGCTATCCTCACCTAACTTCGGCGAGGGCCGCACTCGCCTGCGCCGAGCGAGGATGGCCCTTGCTTGCGTTGGGCAAGGGTGTCCCTGCCCTCGCCAAATCTGGCAAGGGTCGTCCTCACCCGTCCTTGCCCGATGCCAGCGAGGGCCGCGTCCTCGCCTGAGTCGGGCGAGGGTGTCCCTGCCCTCGGTAGATCTGGTGAGGGCCGTCCTCGCCCGACGCCGGCGAGGGCCGCCCTCGCCTGCGTCTGGCGAGGGCTATCCTTGCCCGACGCCAACGAGGGCCACCCTCGCCTGCGTCGGGCGAGGGTGTCCTTGCCCTCGCCCGACGCCGACGAGGTCACCGGACGCCGGCTTCCCTCCACTGACTCCACCATGGCCGGCAAAGGGAAGAAGAAGCAAAAAAAAGAAAATGGAAAAAACATAATAAAAAGACAAAAATGCCCTTGATGGAGTAAATGTGTCACGGTTTGGAAAGTTTGGGGTTTTTCACGTCACAAAAAAAAAAGTTTGGGATAAATGTGTCACTTTGGGCAAAGTTCAGGGTTTTTTGTGGCTTTTTCCCTATAAAAAATGGTATGAACTTTTTCTTATACTTTTACATTAATGAAATACCAATATTTCTACCTATGTTGTTCAGTTATTTGATCTTATGAATCTGTCCATGTAGATCGTATACGTGTAGAATAATGATAAATAAAAGGAAGAGTAGGATTGATGCGATTCAGAAAAATGAGTTAGTCAATATGAATGGATACAAATCGGGTATATATATAATGGAATGGCTAGAATCCAACTCTTGGATGTTCTTGTTTCAAAAATCAAAAAATAATTCTAAAACTGATTTAATCAAATATACAAATTGTTGGTTTACAATATGGAAGAAACCCATGTGTATGTGATATTAGATATTGCTACTTATATATGAACTAAAATTAGATCTAATTTAATCTGCTCTACACTACTATGAATTATGAATTTTGATAGGGATTTCAATAAAACTCTATCCCTTTCGTCTATGACTATGAATTGAAGACTAAAAAGATGAAACCGAAAAAAAGAATGAAGAATTTGACCAATAGTTTGGAACAAAGAAATGGAAGAACATAAGTTAGATGGACTCGCAAAAATCTCATCGATAAGAACTAAGAAAGAAATATAAAAGTAGTTCAGATGATTCAATAATATTATTTTATTATTTGAATTCAAAGTTGTTAGTTACTTCATCCGAATGAATCTTAGTGATGGAATAATTGAGTCATAATTCATTGGAAGATTGCATCATTAACCATTTCTTTTTGTGAGAAACTTACCACGAATGCACTGATTTCTACTGCTTATGTTATTGCTAACAGGTTAGCTATTGGGCTTACTTCTATTGGAGCTGGAGTGGCTCAAGATACTGCTACGGGCCAAGTTATAGAAGTTATTGCAAGACAACTCAAGCCAGAGGGAAAAATATGAGGTTCTTTATTGGTTAGTTTGGCTTTTATGGAAGTGTTAACAATTTCATGGATTAGTGTAACCTTATCGCGTTTATTTGCAAATCCATTTATGTAATATGATAAATATCAAAAATACGTATTTTTTTCCTTATTTTTTTTTTATGGCCGAGGCTTGCTCCTTGATTTTTTCGAATTATATGAATATTTTACTCCTACGGTTATTTATTCGTTGAGACACTAACCCTTGGGATGAATGGATTTGAGGATGAGGAATTATATCAATATTTTAGCAAATGAAACTCTGTTATTTTTTAGAGTGCATTACAACAAACAAAGTATTCCCCAATTGAGATTAAACTTAGTCACTGATTCTAATTAGTATTATTCTTATTAGGAATTTCCAATTGAAGAAAATCCATTTCAAAATCAACTATATTTTTTTTCTATGTAGAAATTGTTAAACAGGAACAACAGTGATCATTGAAAATTGATATGGGGAATCATGTTGATGATGTGATTGTAGATGCTACTTTATCAAGTTGCTTGTTGTTCATTTTTATAAAATTGGGTGATAGTTCATCTCTATTATTTGTGCCCCTCAAGGTGGTTTTTAGTGCTTTTTAGGATGATCGTCTGTGAAACCCAGTTGTGAGATTGGCTAACATAGAGACAGCTGCACTTAGATGCTATATTTTATTCTAGAGCAAGGAGCAGTAATACAACTACTTTTCATCCTAAATTAGATGAGGAGCTGAGGCAAAAGAAGGTGGATTCCTGATGCAAAGCTATCTCGAGGATATTCGATCTGGTAGATTCTTAGTAGGGTCAGTGTGGGAAACTGAAATGCAATAAAAAGATGGTTGATTGGCGTTTTCGAGGGTATAATTTGTAGTAGAATATGCTTCACGGGATCAACAATTAGAAAAAAAAAATCTCGTTTTTCCGTCAGACAACACTAAGGAAGTGGCAGAGCATGGCTCATTCTCGGCTAAGGACTACCACGATCTACTGCCGGCATTGTTGATAGACCTGGTGGAGCTAGGCAAGTGCTCATTGCTGAGTTCATTGCCACCTTCCTCTTCCCTTACATCACAGTGTTGACTGTGATCGAGGACAGTAGCCAGACCGACCCCAAAAAGGCAAGTGGCATTGGAATCATCGGGATCACCTAGGCCTTTGGTGGCATGACAGAGTATCCAATCCCACCATTATTTCCTATTGTCTATTTGTTAATCGACCGTCCAATCTTAGATCTTTGTTAAACTCTGAATCAGGGTCATTTCATGCTTGAACACATGTTTCACATTCAAAGTATCCATGTTATGAGTTAAATTTATCTATTGGGTTTGCTCTTATTTAGTTGGAAAAATAATTCTTTGATTCTCTTTGCATAATGTTAATCAGAAAATGTTGGTAACTAAACTGGGTTCCTTCGCTATAGCTTATTCAAGGTTTCTATGGTGGGGGGATATGTAATTGTATTCAGTCACGTAGGAGGTGCTCAATGCTTTAGAGGTTTTTCAGTTATGTGTCAGCAAAAATTCCTGGCCTTTTTCATGTTGATGAATCCCATTGCAATTGCGTAGACGTTTCTAGTATTTTATTCTTGATTCTAGCAATATCAATGAGCAATTCCAGTATATGGTGGCTTGCAGACATTTACAGGAATTAAATGATGATTTTGTGCTAGAAATTAGCCAACCAATTACATTTTTCTTGCTTGGGCTACTGGTCATTGGTTCTAGTCCCCTGATCACACGCCTAGCCTTGGTTTGTCTATAACATAGGTTGGGTAGTGCCGTGGCATAGGATAATCCTGAGTCTACTCCCACTATCACCATGCTAGGGTGATGGTGACAAGCTTGCTCGAAACGAGCAGTAAGCTCATTCTGTGATGGCTGCGGAGCTCCTACAATCTATCCTAGGGAGTTGCTAGTTTTGATCGCCCCTTTCCAGTCTTTTTAATGATAAAAAAGATTTGGGTTTTGAGCGAGACAATATCAAAGAGATTCACGAATGGAGAGACAATTTGTCCAGTCATTATATCAATTTTCACATGTCTTGGATTGTTCGCGACCCTTTTATTATATTCTTTGCCTCTCTTGTAATTATTTCGTTCTGGTGTCCTAAATTTATAATATTGCTATATGTATTTGCTTCTTCAATCAGAGTGACTAGTACTTTTTTCTCAACAGTTTCCAAGAATTCATTTCTGAGTTGGCAATTTTCAATTCATTGTTTGCCACCACTAGTGTGGTACAGAGTTTACTCAGTTCAAATTCTCTTGATAAGTGATGCAATGTTCTTTTCAATCTCTATTGTCTCATTAAGTCTACCCCAAACCTGTGTGCTTGCCAGAATCTTCATATACCCTTTGAACTTCATTTTTCAAATGGCTTGCTAAAGTTCTGAGTTTGCTGCAGTAAGAAGCAAAATCCTATTAATAACAGTGAGTGCTAATTCAAAGTAAATTGTAGTTATTACTTTTGACGTACCTTTTGTGAAAACTTCAGCATCCAGGGAAGCCATTAGGCGACAGCAAAATGATATTCGATTGCCGCTTGCTGCAAAACAAGAGGCACAACACTTTGTCAATGCTGCCAGAGAGGGGGTAACATGTCTCTAAATCTGCGTATTGGTTTCTTAGTTTCATAGTATTTCCTTTCGTTTACTGGAATGAAGTTTGTCTACATACTATCATTGCGTGTTAGATCTATTGTCTTTCACAGACTTCTACCAGTGCATTTACTTTCGTTTTGAGCAGCATGATCTCAGTGCTAGTTGTTCTTTCTAGAGAATTAGTACTCTAAAGTTGTGTATGGTTGTTAAGATCTTGAGATTGGACCTTATAGGAGATGATAGGATAAGATATATTATGGTTAACAAGATACAATACTAATTATTGACATATCTAATCCCTTTCTTTATGAAGAGGAAGCCTATTTTAGGTAGGTAAATCATTGGGCCGTAACATGCCCCCACTAACTTCTTGGACAAGGGGACACATGAGCAAATCCCAAGTGGTGGCCCAAATATGGAATCCCAAGGGGTGACCCAAATATGGAGTTTTGTGACTTCATAGTGTGAGGATTCGAATCTATCTTGTGTTCTTAATTTACGCTTACCAACTACTTGTTAAACACATAGGGAAAAATAGTTGTTCTGATTCCATCTAGTATCCTAATTTGGTATTTCCATTTGTGAAGGAGAAATGCATGTAATTGGAAGTTTAAAATGACAAAGGTTTGCCGCTCTGTATACTTAAAAGTGGAGCTCAATTGTTATTGGTTGCTTTCTTTAAATTCAGCAAGGCTTTGTACTAGATAAGTTTATGATGGCAGTCATATGGTTCTATCTGATGACTACTCTGCGGCAACAAGGACTCTGGATTTACGGTACTTCTGTAAATATGCATCCATAAAAAATGGGATTGCAAGAATATATACTGATGAGAGCAATAGCGAGGTTGATTTTTTGGAATCTGTTTACTAGAACTTGTTTTAAGCACTTGGTGTTGTTGTCTCTTAGGGAACTTCAAGTTGCTTTCTTGGGTCATGAAAATTTAGGATAAAGAAATGTCTGTCGAAACCAAATAATAGCAGCGAACTGCTGCTTGTGTACTCATGTTTGTGGAGTCTTAATGTCCTGCACTTGTTCAAATTAGCATATGTTCATCATAAAGTCTTATTTTCACAAGCTCTGCAGCTTTGCTGAAGCACAGTACAACCAAAGTAATGCAGGATGAAATAATTTCAGAATTCTATCATCTTTAAATATAGGAGCTTGTATTGTCTCCTCTTTATAATTGCTTGGAGTAGGCTGGTCTGCACCGATTAATAAGTCTGTCTCCATTTCCAGTGTGCCAATCAAGCAGAGTACTGGAGATTCTGGCACTAATGTCAAGCGGCTTGAGCAAGAAATGGAAGCGAAAATTGCACACGTGAAGACGGAGGCCACAAGAATCTCTCAGGACGTCGTGCAGATTCTGTCCACTGTAAAGAACTAGGGGCATCTTGTAAGTGAGTCGCAAAATTTCCACGTGTGCATGTTTTGACCGGTGCTTTCTTGCAGGGTATCATGATTTCTTTTTCATTTTTTACCTGATGGGTGTAACTAGTCTTATGTGCTGCTGTGGATCTATATATTTATGAATGAGATTGGTGAAATCATGTCCTATCTAAGAAATCATTACTCTTTATTTGTTGTCTGTCCAAAGAAAAGTTTCATACGCTTATGAGGAGATGTCAATTTTGAAGCTTCGGTTGCATGTTTTTTCTTTGATCTACAGGAGCTCGGTCCAGTTTGGTGCAACTTCACTAAACGCACATAAAAGATATCTTTAGGGGCCAATCTCCATCCCAGACTACAAATGATCACTGCTTATACTTGCAAATGAACAAAATTAGAGCAGTATGAATCAATTATCAAGGTCTTAACTAGAGCCATTTTTTTCTGTATAGACTATACTACACCAAATCAATGAAAGGGCCAAGCATTGGTTGGAGTTTTTAGGCTCAATGGTGAGGCAGGGTAGGACCCAACATGAGGCCAGTAAACCTTGCCCAAGCCCGACATCACACGAGGGACTTGGTACATTTTTTCCTAAGCAAGTTCGAGTTTGGACGAGTTTGAATGAGCGGTGTAGAAATCCAAGTGAACATGAACATAGTTTTGGTGCTTGTCTGAAGAATAATTTGTGCCATCAATGAAACAAATAGTAAGGCTGGACATCCATGCGACTTGCATGAGGAAGAGTTCTAGGAAGGTTAGCAAGAAGCATCGCGTGATTAGTCTTTTCATATCAATATTACATCGACCACCGATGAAGAATGTTGATGTATATTCATTAAAGTAATTGTTTACCCCCGAAGTTCCATGATAATACAAAACTGTCATTTGTGCTCTACAAATGAACTATTGTTCACCTAAAATTGAAAGAACTCCATTCCTTGTGAGTAGAGAACTATTGCAGATTGTGTTATGAGTTGAGCTAAGCAATCTGGGCCTGAAACTTTGGTATCTTCTTCATGTTCGCGAAGCCATCTTATATCTTTACTTGCTCATCTCTATATATAACCTTTGCTATCACCACAAGCTCAGAATTCACCAAGAAGGCCAAAATATGGTAACGTTTCTATTCTCTTTTAGAAACAATTTTTTTATTTATGTTCCACAAACGAAAACGCATTTTCTAACTATAAAAAATCTTTATTTCTGAAACAGAAAAAAAAGAACAAAAGTGCACTTAGTATGACCTTAAAACTTTCTATTCCCAAAAAAATTTTATTCCCAAATTTTCATTTAATTTATAAAATGTCAATTATGGTTGATTATATAAAGTTCTTGAAAGAGGAAGGTGGAATTTGAATCATAAACTCATACTTTTTAAATTAAAGAAAATACTGTCATTGGCTAATTATTAGAACGTGACATGACCTAATAAATAGAATCAGAATATATAATGATACAGAATTGGATGATCTTAATACGATTAATAGTAATGTTGCCAAGTACTAATAAACAACATTACAAAAGTCAAAAATACAACATTATGGAATCTCAGTCATATTGAGATGTCTTGTCATTTTATTTGCAATATTTGTCCTACCATTTCTTAGGACTCATTGCGGCAACAGAGAAGGAGAAAAGGTGTCGATGACTCCTTTGTCTCCGGAGATGGTTGATCGGTTGATACAAGAAGGAGAACTTTCGTGAGATAGAGAAATTTCACGGGATAGAAAGAGGAGAGAGAGAAAAATGTCTTGTGATGCACGAAGTAAAGGGATGAGAAATTAATTATGATTTTTTTGGGAATAAAAAAATTATTTATTTTTCTATTCCAAATCTATTTTCGAGAACAGAAAAATTACAAAATGATTTTTTTTTTATATCTCCAATTTGAAAAGAAAAAAGAAAATAGAGAAATTGAAGCGCTATCAAACTTGCCGTAAATTAATGCTTCAGGATAGTCATCGAATCCATTAAATGTTTATTGACATCAATCGACCTCTTAGCAAAACATATCCTAAACTTCACCTTCGGTAGAATCAACGAATGTCGCATTACTAGTGGTACAAGGAAAATAATAGATGATGTCCTAATTATGTGAGCTTTTGTTCCATCGGACGAGGGGCGGGACGCCAAAAACGCGGTTTCGCTGACGTCATCGGGTGCTAAAACGGCGCGTGCTGTAGGGATGCTGCTGTTGTGGGACTGGGTAGGGTACTGGCGAAGTGCAGGCGTCCCTTAATCCATAGGAGGGGCGATTTTGGGATTGTGTTGTTGAGTTCCACCCAATAAAAATCCACCACGTGCCTAACATTTTCCCAATTTAAAGAAGGATATGAAAATTGTCTGTCTATTAAATTGCCTGACAACAATTTATCCCTTTGAATGCGAATTTTTTCGATTTTACTTGCATTGCGACATTCTCCTAGAACCTGCCTCCTTAAATAAGTGAAAATTTAAATTATCTAATTACACCTCTTTCATCAATATTACCAAAAAATTGTAAATATACCACCAATCAATAACAAGCTTGACGTATTATAAGTGCATAGAAGTCATGTGAGTAAAGAGACTACGTCTGGTCATTCCCGTTGAAGTTTTCAAAACGAAAATTCGTTAATATTTTTTGGACAAAGAAAAAAAAATGCGAGATGTTGAATTTGGCATAAGGCAAAATCTCTGAAATATCATTGTTCCCCGTGTGCCTAGAGAGTATGTGTTGGAGGAAGAGGGTACTTGCGGACATGCCGTGTTCGTAATGGTGCTGCGTGGAGTATTTCAATATTCAAGCACATAAACTAGCATATCACTTCAAAAACTTTGTTAATTAAATGGGTTTTTCTTTTTGCTTACCTAATGTTGAATTATTTCATGATCATCATTTTCTAGGAGAGAAACACGTCAAGGCAGCCATTGGTACAAAAACTCAGGCAAATCATTGGTGATAGGTGGCTGATTGAAATTACCAAAAATTTCCAAGGTAAGGTATGGATTATGATCCTTTTTAAAGACAGTAATTTGAAAGCGCTTCTATGCCTTGATGTTTAGTCATGAGTACAAAGAGCTTGGGTTGCATCGTTATATAACGCTGATGATTGTTTCCGTTGCGTTGAGATGACAATGAATAATTATTCTGTTCTACAGTATTTTTAGGCGTGAAGCAAGTGATCATAGGACAATAGATGGACTTGAATAAGATTAGGATGCGAGGCGCATGAATAAGACAAGTTTCCATTTTGATGAGTTCACAGTACACAGCAGCACGAGCAAATGGTACCAAGAGGAGGCCCATCCAGATTGGACGTTGACATAGCTACTGACTCTTAGATTGGAAAGAGGTTGTTTCGGAATTTCTATGATTTGAACATTTGCGCTTTATTACAATCATAAACTGTAGTCTTCTCTTGGTCCCTATGTCACATGACTGTTTGTTTTCAATGGAGTATCGCAACACTTCTTTTGTTGACATGTTAGGGGAATATTTTTATGATCTGTGCAATTACATAAGAGATAATTACATTTCCTGTTAGCTTAGTTATAGAGGTAGACGGGTCCCGTGAGCGTGTTTGTAATTGATAGTCGACCCTATCGATAGGGTAGAAAGTGGAATGATGCACTTTGTTTTGTCAAATCATCTTTGTTTTCTTATTATTAGGTCCTTGCTTTGCCTTTATAGATGCAAAACTGCCACTAGAAGTTTTCCTTCTTTAAAAGGAAACTTATGCTGCTTCTTGGAGGTTCGATTCATGCCAAAGGGTCTTTTATCTTCCAGCATTTTATTGTTTATATATTTATTTTTGGTCATATCTTGGTAGGAATTGGTCAAGTTTTAGCCTAGTTTTTAATCTATTGAATTGACAAAAAAGAAAAGGGGTCAAAGATGTGGAAGAAGCCCAAACCAAAGTCCCCGTTTTATTGATAGTTGAGGAGGATTTCTATTTGACTTAGACTTGGCTGCGTTGTTCAATATGTTCATCCAACCGTGGGGCTCAATCATTAGTAATGTGATAGGGTGATAGATATCAAAGGTTTAAAATTGAAATGTAATAACACAAAAGAATGCCATGTCAGGTGATAGATGTGATAGTTAGAAAATTTGTTACATAAGATGAAAAATAAGAATAAATTTCTTTAAGCATTGAAATGCTGTTTTTAAGGATAATTTCATCTCTCCAAATACTGAACTCGGTGCTACTTATTCTAGACATATTTACTTCTTTTTTTGACATGTTTTGATTGTGATTTGGAGATTCTCTGCATAGATTAATAAAGGAGAGCATAAATAAAGCAATAAATCATATTAGATACTACAATTCGACTAAAAAAAAACAAATCAAACCTGACAAAGCCGTCATTAGAAATGACTTTCGGGTTTTCAAAATTATCGAAATATCAAACAAGATGGCAGATGATAGAAATAGTGTCAGCTTTGCTGTAGACCAAAAGTCAAACATGGTGGACAGAAAATGATGAGAGGGAGCGCCTTACGTTGGGAACTTGGGAAGTGGTCATGCTTCTTGGCACCTCCCGTCTCGCTTGAAGTCTTCTCACGGGGATCTTTGAGCAGATGCTGCGACAAAATGAAGTCCAGAAGCTTCATCACTGTGTCGAAAGGGCGGCGGATGAATTCGGGACCCATGGAGGCTGAAGCTCCTGTGCAAATGCCTTTTGCTAGAAAATTAACATGTGGGGGGAAAGCCTCTAAAAGGGGTAAGGGCCTCTGTTGTGGAGGAACTCATTGAAGTTTTGAGTAGTTAATTTGATACCAACTACATCATGTAAATTCCTCGCCCTTGTTACTTCTAAGCCTAGCATGCTTGAACTTACAGTCATGATGAATTACTTCCTTCTATTGTTCGGTCGAGCATCGCCATATGCCAATGCAACTGCTCCATCAAACAGACATTGAGGAGGATTCTAAGGACTTCAAAGGGTAAATTTTTATTAGGTGAAGATGGGGTTAAAAACAAAGAAAGAAGCATGTGGTCTAGGGTTCTACTTGGGGACATGGCAATCATACAATTGAAGATATTAGTGGCTTGTGAACTGGATCCTCTATCAGAAGAAGAGGCGATAGGAAATAGCGACTACTGTTTTGTGCGAGGATCGCTTGAGCCATATCAAGAAGTCAAGTTCTTGTGGAAGGATATTTTAATCGACCCATTCTCCCGGTTTGGGCCTATAAATGAACTTGCAACCCAGCTGCTGCAACTAACCTGCATTAAATTAACAGTAATTAATGTCCTTCCGTTTTAAGTAGTTTGATTTTCTTGAAGAGAACAAATTTCTTTCCTTTTTATGGAATTTTTTTAAAAATCTTTTTGACTTCTCTGGAAAAAAAATTGCCATAAATATTGCTTTGCTTTGCCAAATCCAAAATCAAAGGTACACATGCGATATATTTGTCAAATTATTGATAAATAAAATGAGTCCCGAGGAACCAATATATTCTTTGTTCTCATTATCGCATCAAAAGAGAATATTGAATATCATTGTAATTGCACGAACTTATGAATGGAACATAGTCAGAGTAAAAAAGACAAAAGTAATTTAGACGAGCTATTTGGAAACAGGAGACGTTCATGTAAAAATCCTCTTGCTAGTCTAAAATGCACGAAACTCGATTTTCATATCAGTGCGTTCATTTACACCTTTGTTCATAGTTCTCATAAATTAAGAAGAAATGATAGGCCGGTTATTATTGAGAAATTTGTTTATGAAATTACTTTCGTTACTCTCATTTAGCAAACAACTCGATTTGTTTGTAATGAAATTCTTCATTAGAAGATTATCATAACATTGGAGGACGAACAATCTTACCTTACTGTTGTATGTACCGATTTTCTGATTATTCCTTGACTTATCTTTCTCTCTTTCAACCACCGAGGGAAAATAACCAAAAATGTCATAAATTGATTGTTAACGGCGGATTTAATTCTAAATTTTTCTTTTTAATTTTTCCCATGTAATCCTTCTAACCAATTATTGTTGAAAATTGTTAATGTGGATATTAACTGTCATATGTAGTATGACTAATGCTGACATACACAATTTTTATAATTTTAAAAAAAAATCCTGAATTTTTTCCTATTTCGGCTAGATTCAGCGAGACCTTGGCTCGCGCGAGGCAACCTTCGGGCTAGTGACCCCAGCTAGCCATCAATAAGTCTCAATGACTAGCGAAAGGGAAATAAAAAAAAAACAAAAACAAAAGGAAATTAAAAAGTTGTAAAAAAAAAAAACAAAATTGTAAATATCATCTATACTAATATCGGCCATGCCATCTAAGATAGTAGAGGATGGTCAATGGTAACTAAACTGACACGTCAACGACTTATGACTTAAATTAGCAAGAAGGGCTGCTTTTATAAATCATTAAAAGTTTTATGGCTAAATTAACACGCTTGAAAATTTTATAATTGAATTGACATATGTATAATAGATTTAGGAATTTTTTTGTCGATTATCTCGAGCTGCCCACTTTGCTTCTCCCACATTAATTTTGTCATATGGAAATTGTGTGTTCTCTCCTCATAGCTAACTAGTTAGATCTCCATGCACGCCCAAGGAGGCCAATGATGCTAAAGATATTGACACGTAATTAGCAAATAACTAGTTCTAAAGCGATTTAGCCAGAAAAATCTAAAGCACTTGATGCATCGATTAAAGTATTCATTAGAATTTCACTGATAGCTTTTGTGTAATTTATAACCTAAGGGGCAATCTTGGCCTCTCTTTAATTTTGACGTGTCGTGAATGAGCCCATGCAAGAATTCATGCCTGCCAATTGCAGATGTTCAATGCACACCAAAAATATCACATGAGCAAAAATAAATAAATAAGAGAATAGATAAAATACTGTTGATCTCGTCTCAATCTCATCCGTCCAAATTTCAACGACCACTGAATTAGGTTCACAAACTCCAGCTAAATCAATGTAATTGCATTTGTACTCACCATGAGCCCAAATTTCAGTACCCCTTGAACAAATTAAATACGGCGATTGAAAAATGCCAGAAAAGGTATCACCAAAATCTCTATCCTATCCTCTTCATTTGGTCTGTAATTAATAATTCTACTATTAAATTTAAAAAAGCCAAAAAATGTGTCACCAAAATGTATTCTCTATTCTCACCTTTTTGTCTGTAATTAAATTTTGCCAAATAAACAGAAAAATACCGAAGAAGGTGTTAAGAAAATCTCTATCAGTATCCTCCCTATCTAGTTTGTAATTAATAATTTAACCAATAAATAAATAAAATTTCAAAAAAAGATATCACGAAAATCTCTCTCCTCATCCTCTCCGTTGGGCATGTGATTAAAAATTTTACCAAATAAAAAAAATCTCTATCCGTATCCTCCCTATCTAGTTTGTAATTAATAATTTAACCAATAAATAAATAAATAATTCAAAAAAGATATCACGAAAATCTCTCTCCTTATCCTCTCCGTTGGGCATGTGATTAAAAATTTTACCAAATAAAAAATCTCTATCCGTATCCTCCCTATCTAGTTTGTAATTAATAATTTAACCAATAAATTCAAAAAATTCAAAAAAGATATCACGAAAATCTCTCTCCCTATCCTCTCCGTTGGGCATGTGATTAAAAAGATATCACGAAAATCTCTTTCCTATCCTCTTTGTTTGGCCTGTACCTTACCAATAGATAGAAAAAAAAAATGCAAATAAAGATAATGACGAATTTTCTGGGTAAGGACAGTTTCAAGGCTTATCTTTTCACACTGGTCAAAACATCTCATCCCTGTGGTCATTCCTCGTCACCGCCTCTATTTTGCACCTTTTTATTTTATACATTTGAATAATCTTATTAAGGCGTACTTAATTTGTAATTTTTTCAATTTTGGTGTACTAACTTCCATAACATTTAATAATATTTTCTCATTCGTTCCTTGCATTACTCGGCACCTATCGATAGATTCTATTTATTAGATGATCTTCAAACTTCCAGAGGTCCAATTAATTTCGCGCACAAGTTCAATTAATTCCAGGAATGAGTAATCATCACATTCTCATGCTTAAGGTGTACTTAATATGTAGATTTTTCCATTACAATGTACTAACTACATATAACCAGAAACGGTTTTTTATTGCTTTATTGCTTATTATCACTCTACCCCTTGCCAATATAATCTCTGTTTATGATAGGATATCCGAACTTCGAAGGTTCAATTTATCCTCCCCGCTCGCATTGTCATGTTCTTTTGCATAAATATTTTACCTTTTATGTATCATCGATAAAGTTTACACCGATCATTAATTGGATCTTGTTAACTGACGCTTTTTAGGGGTTTTCGTTAATTACACGAAGTAAAAACGTATTTTCATGTTTAGCGTCCTAATCATGCATCCCAAAAGGAGAACTCTATTTTGAAAATGATAAATTCATGTATTTTGATGATTAACAAGCATTCCTGAACATTTGTCGACAAAATGCCAATATTTACTTCAAATAGAACATTTTATATTGAATTATTTAATTATATCGAGGGAAAATGGGAACCAAGAGCGGTTCCTTTGCCTCTTCTATAAAATCCTTCTCTTGCAACTCAAATCCCCTTCTGTATCTTCGTAAAGCAAAAACCCTAATCTCATTCAACTCCGCCATTCGCAGCCACTCACTCCATCGACCCTTGTCTCGCTCAGACGCAGGCCCACCTCTGCTTCTCTGCTTTCCTCGTTCGCTTCGTGTCCTGTATCTGGAGAAATCGTGTTCGTGTCCTTCATCTTTGCTTTGATCTCGGTGCGGTGTTCCTTGAAGCATGCTTTTGTTGCTCTAACATTAGATTATCGACTTCCTCGTGTTCTGTCGCTTTCTTTGTTTACAAAACCCTTTTTCCTTCATTCGATCTCTCGTTGGTGTTTAGTCTGGGTGACTAACGAGTCTCTTTTTCTGCAATTGTCACTTCATTGACTAAAACCTTTGGATCTTCACTCGTTCTACCGTTTATTTATTTTGAATCGATTCGTTATTTTATTTTAATGCACTTTTTTGGGACGTACCAGCTTCGGTCAAAGATGTCCGACTCCATGCATCAACGCCGGTCACCGACTGCACACAACGTCGCCCCTGATGTGGTCGAGCAGGAATTCAACCATCCTGCGATCGATCTCAACCTTCCAGATCTCAACGATCCGAGGGAAGATCAGGATCCGGATTCGTCTGACTCCGATTGCTGGGGCGTTGTCTCCGTCGATCAATCTGGTTTAGCTCTGGTGCCAGTCATCAGCAGCTGGTTGACCATACTCAGCCAAGAAGACATGGTCTACCGCTTTCTCCAGGAGAAATTCATCCGGTGGCTAGGTGTGCTTGAGGCGCAAGTTACCGTGGTAGCAATCCACCAGAACTACCACTCCAGCTTCCCCGCCAAAGCACGGGCCCGAGCGTTTCAAGATTGCTTGCAGGCAGTGCGGAAGAAAGGCAACAGCAGCAACGCCAACGTGAGGTACGCAAGGTATGCAACCTCGAGAGAAGGTGTCTCCGAGATCTTCTCCGATGGCTTTGGCTGCAGGGAGAAACCTCAGAACAGTAGCCTGTATGGTTGTAGACTTTATTTTGCTCCTGAATCTCATCTTCTAGAGAGGTACGAAATTTCTTTTCTTTTCTTTTTCACTCTGAATTGCGTAAATAATTAAGAGATGCTGTTTTAAAAGTGGGAATGATCTAGAAGATACGTCAATGCATATGTTGTCATGGTGTTTCTAGACTTGCGTCATTATATGTGATGATATTGGTCTTGGATAATTTATCGGCAACACTTTGGCAGCGTTAGATTCACTCTATTAATTGCATAGATAATCAATAGCTTATCACAAAGATATGCTGATTTAGTGTGTTGTTTCTTTTTTAACATATGATCGGTTAAATCCAGTAGAAAGGGGTATATCTAATCTATGACTGGCAGCCTTAAATCTTACCCGGTAAATTGAATATATGATCGAGATATACCCTTTAAAAAAGGGGTTCGATTACAAAGATATGTCAATTTAGCACATAATTATATTTCCTTTTTAATCTATGATCAGGAGTATGTTTTGCGAGCATGTTGTTTGACCTATATTTGAATGAGAATGTCGTGTAGTCCAGTGGAGCCTAGAAGAAGGTGACTCGTGCAGACAGCTTACTCCTTTTCAATAGAACTGAATAGCCAAACCAACCCAGCCAGGTCAATCACAGAGATCTTATCGGTGGAAGTCATGTTAACAAATTGTGTATGTGATCATCATGGTCTTAAAGAGTCTCTTGGTAATGCTAGGTAGTATTAAGGATTGCCCGGATGGATCATGACAACCTCAGGGATGTGTTGCTTTGCCAAGTCATATGGAGGAAACTGAAACTTGTCAATTTTGGCTCGGACCAATCTTATCCCAGCTTAGGACAGTATAATTTGGGCATCGACAACTTGTCATCTCCAACAAGATACATTGTTTGGAGCACCCACATGAACACTTACATGTTGCCAAAGCATGTTATTAGCTTTAGGGCCCTTCGTTATTTGAGAGTTAATCAAATTGTTCTTTCTTGTTCCTTCTTTGCATTGACCATATATGTTTGTTTGACTTTGTCTATTGCTTCCATCTAAAGTTGGTTTGATCTATAAATATTACAAGGACCAAGTAAGTGCCGCATCAACATTGTCACTATTTAGTTCTTATCTTTCAAACTCTGTTTTCAACTCACCCCTAATGTTGAAAATTTTTTAAAACATAATCATCATTTTCTAGGGGGAAAGATTCGAAGCATGTGCTAGTACAAAAAGCCCGGCAAATTATAGGAGATAGCTTGGGGATTGAACTCATAAAAACTATTGGAACTAAGGTGTGGATTGTGATCTACGTGAATTGCCTACTATGTCGTGTGGACATGTGATTTTGATTGAGTGACTGCCTTGTTATGAACTGATTACTTTGGGGAATTGTGAACTTATGGTCCTTTGCAGGTGAGGAAAACGACAAATGAATCTGGTTTGGACTTCAGCGATCAGATAGTTTTATCAGAGGGCAAATATCAACAGGTTTGGCATCTCCGCTCGTGTAGAATTTTCAGCCTGCCCCTTCTTTCCTCTAACATCGTTTGGTTTTTCTGCTCCTGTAGAAGGCAAAGGCCCCGCCCCATATTTTTCCCCCATTCCTTCGTGCGCTGCCCTTTTCTCCGGAGGATGCTGACGGTGACCAGAAAAAATGTGAAAAAAAAAAAAAAGGAAACAAGGAAAGGAAAGCAGAGCGCGCGACGTGAGAAGCGCAGGTAAAGAAAATGATAAAAGATTTGGGGGGGAGCAGGCGAGGAGGGTGAGCGACGTTCGCTCGCATGAGAAGGAGGATGAATGTTTTCTTTCTTGTGGAGACAAAACTCGCAAAGAGGGGGAAGGAACGAAGCATTTTCACTTAAGAGAGAAACTGGAGATAAACGAAAGGATCAGAAAAGTTGGTGAGAGCAGAACATTCTTCCACCGCCTGGAACTTTGACAGAAGAGGGAGAGCTTGAAGGAAATACAAGGAAAGACATTCGCGTGAGAAGGGGAGAGAGAGGTTAGGTCATTGTTGCTCATAGAAGGAGGGACGTCGTCGGTTTTTTGAAGAAGACGGCCATTGAAGAGGCGAACCGCAGAGGCTTGGCGTGAGCGTGAGGTGTGCTCCACCGAGAGGAAGAAGAAGAAGGTTTCGAGTGGACTCGACGTTCTGAGATCGAGAACCCAGAAAGGCTCACCAGCAAGAGACAAACCTAAGGAGGCCGTTCGCGTTTGCCATGTCCGCTGCAGTCTCATTTCCGAACCAGGCAATGCCCCGAACGACTTATTTTCCTCTTCTTCATTGAAGCGTAAAGTGTTGAAATCCGATGGTAAATTTTTGATCGAAATGAGTGAAACTTCAGCTTTTTGTGACAGATAATGGAAATCTAGAGCTATGTGTAGCATATTCAGTTCGGATTTCACTTTTTGAACCGCATAACATTGTTCGACGAAATGCCTGAAAGAACACCGAAGAGCAATTTCTTTAAACTCAAATTCGATCCATGTTGGAGTCCTTATTTGTTGATTCACGTCTTACATACTCGTTTTCTTTGTGTTTTTTTGTCGGTATCATGTTTTATATTTCAACCGTTGACGTCGGCCGCGCACACTCCTCTTTCACCGGGGACCCCTCCCGCACCAGCGAAGTTGGCAGTTCGAAGACATATGCTAGTTAGCCAATCTCACTTCATTATAATATATTTTTGCTTGATTATTTTGCCGGAGTTACTTCTGTTAAGAATGCGGGTTCAGTAGGATGGTTTTGCAATAGATGGAGTGGGTGGCCGGAGTTGGTCACCGTCAGTCGGAATAGATGACAGGCGGGTGAAGATAGTTCGGCGGTGATCCAAGTGCCGGTCATAAGCTCGTCGGTAATGGTATTCGTTCCGTTAAAAAGGATTTAAAAAAAAAAAAAAAATCATCGCTAAACGTAGGTTGCTGGAGAAAAGGCTTCGGGGAAGAATGACTGGAGGTTGAAGAAGATAGGCAGAAAAAGACAAAAGAGAGAAGAAAAAGAAAAGAAATCATAAAATCATAAAATTTTTTAAAAAATAATAAGAAAGCATTAAAAAATTGGTTTTAATCCGACTAAGGGTCAAATCCAGGTAGATGGGTAGGGTCAATAGACTGGATTGAGTAAACCTGGTCCAAACTCGTTTTTCCGAATATAATAATAATTTTTAAAATATTAAAATTAAAATATTAAAAAAACTTTAAAATTTCATAAAACATTTTTCAAAAAATAAAAAAATCAGAAAATTCGGAAAATCGTTAAAAAATTTATTTGTGAGGATTGCCATACTTAGTTTCTAGAAATTCATGCTCTTGAATGAGTTTCTTGCCTAGTTCTCGTGTGTGCTTATAATATTGCAATCTTGAATGTCGAATGGTTAGCATTAGGAATGATAGTTAGCGGTGGCCATTAATGTGGCAGCGGTGTTTGTCAATGATGGACATTGATGGATGGTGGTCCGATGATTAAAAGTTATTGGCGATGGCCGTATTGGTTGACCGTGAGGATAGTTTTTCACGCTCCGAGGAGGTGAGCTTCGGCTTGTGCTCCATTCGACTGGAGGAATTGATGGAAAGAGAGCCCGTAATGGGCTTAGCCATCCTATAACATTTGTGACAGTCGGGCCAAATTTTCTTAAGGGGTTTGTATGCATCCTTAAAGTTTTAGGCTTGATTGGGTTTTGGGTTGCTCGGGCTTCATTTAGTTTAAGCTGGGCTTATGGAAATGAAGAGTAGATGGGCTAGCATTTCCGGTCAGGGCTTGATTTTAGGCCGGACTAGCCCCGCATGTAGGCCCAGTCAAGCTTAAGGCCTGGGGCTTTGTGACCCAGATTGACACCTGGGTCAATCTCGACGCGGACTGATTCCAGAGATCTAACCCAAATCCCTATTTCGGATTTAAAAATTCCAATTTAAAAATTTATTAAAAAATATTTTTATATGAAAGAAATTTGAAAAAAATTAATGAAAATTATTTTTTCTAAAAGTTACGAAAAAGATTTAAAATTATTCTTTGAGTTATTTTCACTTAAAATGTGTGAAAATCATTGATAAAAAAATTGTGTTTAAAATTAAACAAGCGATTATATCTCATTGACAAATGCTAGGTCATCGTTTGTGCATTTCCAATTTGACTATTATGTGATTGCGCACTTTTGATATGTTAATTATGGTTTCTCTTTGGCTTAGTTGGAAGTGGTATCAATTCTTATTTCTTAGCGTTAGATTCTTGTTGTGCCTTACAATTTGTTTAATGTTACGTTGGTTGTTGATTGTTAATTTAATGATTGGGCAACCGCATTATCACCTCACATGTAGGTGGATAGGTTTAAAATCTATTCAGGTTGTTGGACAAAAATATTCTTGAAATAAACAAGATTAGACATCAAAATGGCACTTTGTTAATTAATTAGGATAATTAAGTACCTGATCCTAGATCCCTAGTTGCATGGGAAGTTGGGTATATTAACATGCCTCACTTATTTTTAGCTGACCCCTCCTTGTCAATTGAAGTCTAACATTGAATATCCAATGATGTGTGAGGTATGGACTTAATAGATTTGTGCATAATTGAGGGCCATGAACCTGCCTTTCTAAGTAATATCCCTAAACTTATGTCTTTCTCCCTTCGAGCAAAAAAGGTAGACTGCGACACAAGTCCATATGTGAGTATTTGGAAATTAGTCATCTCTCTCAACTCTATGTCAACGAAGCATATCTTAATTGACTTTTCAATTGAATCAAGCCATTACTACCACAATTTTAGCTCCATACAATGCTCATTACATTCTTTCTTTTCATTTCAAGTTCTCCAATTTGACACGCCATGGTTATAAACTTGTCTTTCTTTAAGATCTACGAAGTATTCATTGCTTCTCTTTTGAACAGAATCCAACTACCTTGTTTTAGATTCGAGCTCTTGAGAGCTTTTTGTGATTGATTTTTGCATTAGATCATGTTGTTGTTGTTTTTTTTTTTTTTTTTGGACTCAAGTGCCTTGGCCATTCAAGAGTTGAGAGGTTTGAATGAAAGAAAACTCTTGCTCTTATGAACGAAGTTGCTCTTCTGATGTCAATTTGGATGAACTCTAGCTATTTATTTTCATATGCAAGTTCAAGATTTAGGTCTTTGAAGATTTTTGGACAACATTTAATTCCATATTTTTCAACTCAAGAGCTTTGGCAACCTCTTCTAGTTTTGCCTAGTCCGAAACAAGATTTTATTTCTTTAACGCAGTTTCATCTTTACACTACTTCACCAGCTTCATCATATTTTCTAATTCACCTTCCTTGGATTTAAGCTTTTTGGAAAGCTTTGCAACAAATGTTTCAATGGACCCCAGTTCCCTATCTTTCAAAGCAAGTGTCGTCAACGACTCATTGATCAATTGGTTGATAATGAGCGGTTGACTGCACTTTCTTTCAAAGATGGGAAACTAGAGTCCGTTAAAAAATCTATTTGCAAAGTTCTCTAAAGAGCTTAAATCCAAGGAAGGTAAACTAGAACATACGAAGAAGTTGGTAAAGTAGTGCAAAGAGGAAACTAAGTCAAAGAAGGAAAATCTTATATTGGTCCAAGCAGAATTAGAAGAGGTTGTCAAAGCTCTTAAGTTGAAAAATGGTGAATTCAAAACTGTCCAAGAATCAACAAATACCTAAATCTTGAACTTGCATTTAAAAAGAGACAGCTAAAGTCCATTCAAATTGATATTACACAGTGTGCAAAGCAACTTTGTCTGAAAGAGCAAGAGTTTGCTTTCATTCGAATCTCAACTCTTGAATGTGCCAAGGCCCTTGAGTCCAAAAAGAAACAATGAATTTGATGCAAAAATCCTTCACAAAATGCTCGCAAGAGCTTGAATCTAAAATAGGGCAAGTGGGTTCCATTCACAAGAGAAGTAGGGATGCTTAGCATATCTTCAACTTAAAGAAAATCAAGTTTATAAACTCGATGTGTCAATTAGAGAACACTCTCAACTAGTTTAAATTGAAAGGAAAGAATGTAATGAGCAATATATGAAGCTAGAATTGTGGGTGACAATGGCTTGATTTAATTGAAAAGTCAAGTAAGAAGCGCTTCAAGAAAAATGGAGTTGAGAGAGAGGACTAGTAGCCATTTTGTGGTGATGGTACAAAATTGGAAATACCTATATGCAAGTGTTCTAGCTTCATGTCTAAATGCTCGATCCACAATTGCTTTCGATGGAAAGAAAATGTAGTTCGTATATCAACATTTTCATGAGCTCAACAGAGGGTCCCTAAGGTGCTGGAGATAATTCAAATAGTAACTTATGTCGCAAAATTGGTGTTTAATGCCATGGAAGGGTTTCACCCCCATGATTTAGGGAATAGTGATGGGTACTAGATAGTGGGGTGATTAGAAGGAATTATGGGTTACTAGATATTGCAGTTATTTGAAGAAATTGTAATTTCCTGTTGGAGAATTTCTTACGATATTGAATGGAGATTAAGCCTCAGTAGAGGGAAGTGAAGTTGTAGTGCAACTGGTTGTTGAATTGGAAAGGAAGCTGAAATTTTCACCATCACTAGAGCATTCTTTGGAGTTCTTGGGTTTTTTGAAGCTTTTGAGGCCTATGTAGCTTTTGCCTTCAATGCAAATGAAATTTATGCTTGTCAATTTTACGTCACGGTTCCGAATAGCATTGGAATTGCAACGGGTGCTTGGTTCTTCATCAATGCTGCCTAATAAATGGAGATGTAGGTATTGACTTGGGATGTCTAAATGTGGTTGTCAGTTGTTGTTAGCACCTAAATTTTGCCATTTTTATTTAGGATTTAATTGTATAGAAAATTAGAAATTAGTCTAAAAAATAAAGTAAAAAGTAAAGTAAATAATTTTCATTAAAATGCATCACATATAAACATTGAGAAGGGATTGTGAGGAAGAGAAACAACAATAGTGAGATTGAGAGTGAGAGCGAAGAGTGAGGCCGTGAGTGAAGGGCTCCAGTAGCCAGCGTGCTTAGAACTCAATTGTTGTACCCTTGTCGGTGTGCGCCTCTCTCTACGGTAGGTCTCGTGTGTTTCTTTTTATTTTATGTAGAGTTGCATCGAATTCCCAAGGATCCCAGTTTAGAGGCGTGTGAGGCGATTGGACGTAGTTTGATCTATTGAGCGCCCTCCATATGCTACCATCAAGTTGGGTAGGGCCATTGCTGCGACCGCTCCTGTTTTCCTCTATAGCAAGTCCCCCTGCTTTTGCCCCATTTTAGGCGATGTTGGGCCGGTGCTTGCAATTGTTTGGTTCAATGTTTGTCCATCAAGCATGCATTGGACTCAATTATATATATGTATGTATATGTGTATTGTCGCACCCTATGGCTCATGATTAGCCACGGGTTCACTTAAGGCCATACCTCATACGACATTGGGCGTTCAAGTTGAATGTATGAAAATTTTCTAAAGAATGAGTCGCCATTATCCTAATGTGGTCGGCTAAAAACCAAATGAGTATAAAAGTATATCTCACTTCCTACACAAACCAAAGAATTTAGGATCTAGACTTGATTACACTAATTAACCAATTTGTGCTATTTCGGTACCTAATCTCATTTATTAGTTTTTTTTAAAAAAAAAACGTTTTCTTGCCAGGCAGTCTGGATTGATTTTAGGCCTATCAACTATCACGTGAAATGATCATGAAGGTGCACAGTTATCAACATAATAATTTTTTTTTTTTTTTGTAAAAGGTAAGAAATATATTAAGGAAAGGCCAAATGTACAAAAAGATCTCGACACCAGGAACTTGCACTCCAAATGTAATAACAAAAGAAGTGGAAGGGTGACGAGATGCAAAAGCCGCAAGGGCGGCACAACAACTACAACAACAAGGCCAAACTAAGCACGGCTAGGTCGACCGGCTACCAAACAGAGATAAAAGCAAAGAGGAGGCCATCGTCAGTTCAAGGACCTACGGGTCCCCATTGAAAATAATCGGGTCTAGGCTCCAACTTCTCTGCAACCTTCTGTTTCTGAAATTGTCTTCGACGTTCCTGAAGGTGACATCCTTGTCTCGGACCACTTTGAAGAGGTGGTTCTTCATGGCCGGAACCGAGAGAGGCTGGTCTCTAAAGATGATGTTATTCCTGTTTTTCCAAATGATATGACACAACGCGCCAAAGGAAAAATGGGCTATGCACTTATAGAAATCTTTCCCCATCAAATAGGTAGCTGCCCAACGGAAATTCTCCCCCCAAGCTCTGTTACGCCAGGGTAAATTGCATCTGGAAGCCCAAAAGAAAGCAACGCTAGCTGTGACACAGCAATCAAAAAACAAGTGGTCAAGAGAGTCAGGCACATTCTTGCAAAACGCACAAGCAGCATTTCCAATTATACCATAGGACAGAAGGAGATCCTGGGTTGGAAGCCTACGCTTGGCCATGAGCCAAAGATTGAGCTGATATCGAGGCACTATGGCGTTGTCCCATATGAAGGAGTACCAATGGACCCGCGTCCTCTTCTTCCTGATGAAGTTCCACGCCGATGCCATAGTGAACTGGCCCGAAGAGCTTTCTCGCCAATAGCAACGATCCGGGACATTCGTCAGGATCGGAAGAGGTTGACCCCACGATTCAAGCACCAACCTGAGAGCTTGGCTAGCATCTAAGAAGAGGTCAGCAACACAAGCTTGTCTAGAGAGCCCTGAGCTATAGATAAGAGAATTTGAGAAGATCAGGTTCAAGGGCCTTCTAGGGTGCCAATTGTCAAACCACAGAGAGGTTGTTTGATCAACATAATAATTGATAAACAAGGAAAGCATTAAATGCATATCATTAAGGAAAATATAAATACTAATCTTAACTAGACTAAAGGGAAGCCAAACTCAATGTGTCACTGTACATTCAAAGGCATTTGTCTTTAAGGACAATTGAAACTCTAAATTAGAGCCCTAAGGGCACCTTGAGCATAATTCCAAATTGAAAGGCTTCCTATTTTCGTGAGAAAATTACTTCGAAGATTTATTTTAACCTTTTTGAGGGAATTAAAATTTTTTCGAATTTTTTTTTGAATTTTTCGATTTTTTATGAAAAACAAATGAAATTTCGAATTTTCCCAATTTATAAAAAAACTGGATTTTTGCAATTTTCGCAATTTTTTTTTATTTTTATTATCATTCGAAATTTATGATTTTTTTTGAAAATTTTTGAAATTTTAATATATTTTTAATATTTGATATTATTATATTCGGGAAAATAGATTCAGATTGGGTAAATTTGATCTAACTTGCAAGCCCGATCCGACGACCTGAACTTACCATAAAATTTAAAAAGGACAAAACTTATTTCAAAAATATAGTTTCTGTTTTTTTAATAATAATAATAATTTTTAATTAATTTTCTAAATTATTTTTTTGATCTTTTCCCTATTTTGTCTTTTCTACTGCATTCCTCTTCCCCGAAGCCAATTTTGCTTTCTTCTTCTCTATGTTTTCACTTTTTTTCTGCACCTTTTCTTTTGCTTTTTCTTTTGCTTTTTATTTATTTATTTATCTCTTCCCCCTTGGTCGTCTTCTTCCTGGTGTTCTTATGCTCGACGCATCTTTCTGCATCCTCTTCATCGAACTTTCTCTATAGACCGATTCAGCACCCACCGCACGAAAACACCATGGAATCTCACAAAACGACATCAGCGCCCAACCTCACCAAGGGAGATCTGACCGCCGCCACCAAACACCCACGCTCACCACCGAAATAAGCGAGTTCGCTTTCCCACGTCCTCCATCACGCCCAGCCACTAATTCCGTTCAATGAAGGAGACGCGACATATTTAAAGCAAAATGCAACGGAGTGATCTCATTGTTCATGAAAATCAAGTTTAACAACAAGCACCTCTAGATTCGGACAGGCAGCAACCATTTCTTAAATATTTCTTAGAGACATTTCCTCGAACAGGTTTCAGGCATCTAACTAAAAGTGATATGACATGTAAGTGAACTCAATCCTTGTTGCCGCATTCATCACGCATCAACTGGAAGACATTTCAAATCGATGAACACATACTAAAGGTGGTTGAAATGCAGCAATGGTTGAGGCATTACATCAAGCATTTTGAGCACATTCATTGAAGAACGAACGGGCCAACAGAAGACTCCTGCCGGGATTCGTAAAAACCAACCATATTAAGATACAAGGATAAAACGCAAGGCCGACGTGGAGCGGCAAAAGGCGATCGAGAAAACAAACTTGCTCTCCAGAAGTGGCCCTACCCAACTCGGGGATGACGAATAAAGGGCAAGCTTTAGAAAGGTTCAACTAGTCCGATCGCCTTGCAACGTCTTCGAGCTAAAGATCCTTAGGTCAAACGATTTCGAGATTAGAGAGAGTAAAATCGGGACCAACCTGAAAGGCTGTTTCAAGAAGGGGAGAGGTTGCATTGCCGACCAAGGTTCCGGCATAGTGATCACCAGAGGGGCTCTCTCATTCCTGGCTCTCGCCTCAATGCTCACAGATCTCTCCCTCTCTTCGTCTCTAGCTCTCTCTCTCTCTCTCTCTCTCTCTCTCTCTCTCTCTCAAAACCAACCCCTTTGCAACCTTTTTCTCCCCAAATTTGTCGAAGTCCTAGTCTCTGCAGAACGTTACTCTTCCTTTTATGCTTGGCTAGCGACAAGCGTGGATGGCTTCTGCCATCGCCAACTAGTTGCAGCCTACTTGTCACGGCCGACTTAATCTGCGACCCTGGGATTGCGCTGCCTACTGCCGTTCGCGATCCTCTACCCCTCTTTGACTTGTACTCTTCTTTTCCCTATAGAGGCATGGCCGACGTGAGGAGGAAGAAGATCCATGCGCAGGCCAAGTCGAAATGGAGGGAGATGGACCAGTCTATGAAAAGAAGAAAAAGGGAAGATGGGAGGCGGGTCAGTTAAGGAAAAGGAAAATGAAGGTGGTTGGGCTAGGCCTAAGCCAATGGAAATTGATAAAGAGAAAGAGAAAGAAGGCTGGGCCACCCTAACCTCAGCCCAGCCCCACTTTTATAAAAAAGTTAGATTTAATAATTAGTGATAGTTGCATAAATGCTCCTAATATCTACGTATAATGGAATTTTATGAAAATATACACGATGTATTTAATGAAAGTTATTTATTTTACTCTTTACTTATTTTTTCTTTTTTTAGCGACTAATTCATAATTCTGTACATGATTAAATCATAAATTAAATGGTAAAATTTAGGTGTCAATAGCTGTTCATCTTTGAATAGGAGCTCAAAGATGTTCTTTCTAAAGATTAAAGACACATAAATTTTGTTGGTAGAATTCAATGGTTAGCAGACTATAACCGATAAAAGGGTGCAGAATGATGGCCTTACATTGTAAAGAGGTCATTAACTGAGATGGGAAAGCCTCGTTGGATACAAATGGGTTTTGATTAGAAATGAACATCTATAATTCAAGAATAGACCCACGAATCTTTTGAAAGCGTGCTTTAAGGATAGATTCACCAACTTTGTGGTTTAAGGATAGACCCACCGACTATGTGGTTTAAGGATAGACTCACCGACCGTGTGGTTTAAGGATAGACCCACTAACCTATGGTTTAAGCATAGACCCACAAACTCCATGGTTTAAGGCTAAACCCACCAACCTTGTGGTTTAAGGATAGACACGCCAATCATGAAAAGCATGATTTAACTAGGGAAGCTTGTCATTCGAGAATATTCTAGAATGGTCACTACATAGTTAACAAAATTAAGTATTGATAGAGTCAATCCTCTTTAAGTTCTTGAACTCATCCTTCGCTTAGCCTAAGGCCAACCAATCTTCGAAAGCACCAAACATCTTAAAATGTTAG
This sequence comes from Eucalyptus grandis x Eucalyptus urophylla, assembly GCA_028830015.1. Classification (NCBI taxonomy): domain Eukaryota; kingdom Viridiplantae; phylum Streptophyta; class Magnoliopsida; order Myrtales; family Myrtaceae; genus Eucalyptus; species Eucalyptus grandis x Eucalyptus urophylla. The sequence goes on along the minus strand of CM054198.1, from coordinate 3,454,023 downwards.
GAAGTAAAGGCTTTTGGTCATCCTCTTCTCTACATGTTTTGTTTCATTTCTTGTGCGATTGAGCAGTCAAAATAGAGCAGTATCTTAATCTAGTAGCCTATAGCAAGGTCCTAAGTCTCAGAAAGCTGTCCCATATCAAGATGCAATGTCCATGTAGTCCACTACCATAACTCGTGTTAGTAATGGTTCACCGATCACCATGGAAACACCCAGTCGAGCACGTTGAAGCTGAGATCTGTTATAGTGAGCAATTTGAAGTTCAAGAAGATAGGTGATCGTATTATAGTTTATAGGCCAAGAAAAATAGAGACGCAACTAAGTTAGAGATGTAGAAATCACAAATTTGCAAGTTTGTATGTAGAAATTGTTAAGTCAGAAGAGGTGTGTTTTGTACTAATCGGACTATACCTATTCTCATAATTTCTTTTAAAGATAAGATTACATTGCAATACGTCAGATAATATTCTCTCTCCGTCTTTTGTCATTGATAATACTCAGTTATTGTTGTGCTCAGTCAACTTGATTTTGCATAATTTAATCTACAAAAGGCTAATTGCATGTTTCAGACTTGGTTGGCTGCTCATATTGTATGCTATTTTAGCATAATATTGCTCATCCTTACTTTTAGAATGTTTATATTTATGTCTATTATAGTTGTGAGACTAAGAGTCGGCGTCGCTGGGGCGGGGAGCCGTCAAGTTTGAGCTTGAGACAAAGGCCCGGTTCGCCCACGATACGTTTAACAAATAAGAAGCCCTTATGCTTTCAAATCCTAAGAAAATTCTTTCCATCTCACTTGGTTCAAGTATGCTTCTTTTGCCTTTTTCATTCCTCAGAGTTTTTTCGGTGTTAATTTTATTTGAATGATTTTCCTTATATTGGATTTTGCTGGATAGTTTTGATTTTTAGATGTTTACATGTAATCAATATGTTCGTACTGTTTTGTTTTTTTCTCTTAAGTCTTCCTTTTGTCTTCCAAATTTTAGACTATTTGTTGTCCGGCGGGCTAGGCCAGCTTGGCCCACCTTGTCCATCTTTTGGGCGAGCCTCACCACCAAAACGGGCCCCGTGGTTTGGGCCTGCACTGACCGGGGTGGTGCACTTTATTACCACTTAGGGTGGGCATGTCCAATGATCATATCCTAAGCAAGAGACAAGCCCCTCTCTCTTTATCACCAAAACTAGACCCAAATAAAAATTATGGGTCAAGCCCATGTTTGTTCAGGTATTGCGTTGCGCCATCATGTGAGTGACCGGCTTTTCGGGTTGTGTGCATAGTCTATGTTTGCTTGAATTCCTAAGTGAACTACCTTATTTAGTTTTGTTGTGATTGTGACGTTAGGTTATTGAGCTAGGACATTCCTCGTGTCGGCTTTCTCTCCAAGCTTTCTCACATCGCCATGACTGCATATTGAAGGAGGATCATTCCCAGGGATGTAATGGGTTTGGAGAGATTGAAGTCTTCCTTGGTCCAACTCCATGTGGGATGTGCCATTCTTGAAAGGATGGTGTACAAAAACAAGAACTAGCACAGGTGTTGCTCCTATTTCCAATATCTTTTGAAGTCCTTCCACACCCCCCCCCCCTCCTCGAGGCACAAGCGGCTGATTTGACTTATGTCATACTCATTCTCAAACTCATTTTAATTAGTCCAAAAAGGAAATTGAATCCGAAAAAATGTCTTATTTGAAAAAAAAAATGAAATAGAAAGATTAAAGATTAAAGATTAAAGTTAAGATAAATAGCCAACGAATGATTTGTGGATCTTAAGTGCTTCCTGGTGGTTATGTTTATGCAGCCTGAAAGGTTTGAACCAATGCACTCGAAGTCTCTCTTGTAACAAGCCTAAGATCAACAACTATATTGTGTAGTTTTGATGATGAGTGTGCTTGTTTTAGTTAAGAAGGGAATCGGGGCTTTTGTAGTCAGCTAAGCTAGAGGAGTTATCAAGTTCTGACTTTCAAGTGATAACTGGAAAGAAGCCCAAACAGAAAGTTCATCATTTAGAAAGGTAGATTAGGCTTTCTCATAATGTTGCGGGAATTTTTTGCTTTTAATTTTGATCTACCATTAGTCTTTAGTGTGCGCCTTAAGAGTGATTAGGGAGCACTAGTATATATTGCTGTCAACTTTCCCGTATTTCTTGCGTATTATCTTTTAGCAATTTTCAGTGGTTGCTACATGCATTATTTTTTAATTGAACCATGAATGGATAATTTTATCTGATACTTCTAATGTTTCCATAATTCTGTATTGTAGTCTAAAGTGAAGGAAGTGTGATGTTGGGAAGCCTAATTTCATTGAACAATTCCACGGTGTTGCACAGCTATTGTCACCAGTATTATTCAATAATTCTCCTTTTTGACCGCCCTCCTTCTTTCTGACCTGACTTGAGAAGATGCTCTACTCGTTTGCGATCGGTTAAGCTCAATGCCATCTTCAAACACTAATCTTGAGCCAATATGAATTTAAGCTTGATACTGGACTCTACTTCAAAAGTCAATGTTACATGTTCCCAATTGCTTACTTTCCTCTCTCTATAATCGGATATCTTCAACGTGCGACGTTATGTGCAGATAATTGAACCAATGGCAGAATGATATCCTTTTGTTGGCAAGATACAACAAATTCGTTTGCATCTTAAATTTGGCATACACAAAAAAGCATGTTCATTTTATGGATACATAAATAATTTTTTCTTTTGAGTTTTCAGTAGATACCAAAGCATTTTCAATCACTCTAGATGGACATTTATTGAATTTATGTCCTTGCTTATGCTTCTAAATTATCAAAATTAATGTGTATACTTGACTTTCAAATAGCAAGATATCCATCTTACTTGTTCAATCACTTTTCACAGGATTTTCTTTGACAATCTTGTCATTACTAGCGTGTCTCAAGGTACTAGTTCAGCAAGTATGTATTTGGTCCTTATTCTACCGTCAAAGTAGTTCAGTCTGGTTTGTGTTTTTGGCCTTTGAGAACATTATGGTGATTTACCTAGGTCGCCTATTATATGTTGATGTGGCGATGACATTGCTAGATATGTCTTGTTCCAATCGCAAGCTTTGTTGGAGCATTGACTAAATAGTTCAGCCGAAAGATCTAATTCTACTGTAGAAAAGGTTATGGGCCACGTGGTCAGAATGGAAGAACACCGTCTTAACAAGATTTAACAGACTTTAACCATTGCCAAAGTTGCCATTCCAAGTGAATTAGCAGTCAGACCTTTGAATGGTTATTCAAAACCTAAATAGAAATGATGGACCTTGGTTTTTAGCTTTAGCAAAACATGTTGGAAGAAGGGGAGGACACAGAAGTCTTATATGTTTCTATGCTCCTTTCTTATATATATAATCTTTTTGGACGATATACCGAATTTATCTTTTCGTGTTATCTCCATGCCATGTGATTTGGATGGGAATACATATCATATCATGTGTTAATGCTTAATAAATCTCCTCTCTTAGGACTCACTGACCGGGGAAAAAAAAGGTCGTGCTTACATATCAAGAGGGGGTTGGGGGGAGCTGTTTCGGCTTTTGTCATTTAAGATAGGGTCATCTTATATTGTACATTTTTACCAAATTATATTATTCACTTGCCCTGATGATTGGTGAAATTTACATGCAACAGGGCCTTTGAGAACTCCGGAGAAGTCATGGAATCCAAATGCCCATTGGATCCCGTTTCAATTTTTTGTTAAGGAATTCTCGAACACCTTCCCTCCATCCGACATCAATTTGGTCTCCAAGTATTATAAGGCTTACAAAGTAAGTACCACATCAACATTGTCATCACATAATTCGTCTTGCAAGCATTTTTCCTTTTGCTTACCTAATGTTGACTTATTTTATGATCATCATTTTCCAGGAGAGAAAGATGTCAAGGCAGCTGTTGGTACAAAAACTCAGACAAATCATTGGTGATAGGTGGCTGATTGGAATCACCAAAAGTTTCCGAGGTAAAGTATGGATTATGATCCTTTTTCAACTCAATAATTCGAAAGCGCTTCTATGCCTTGATTTCTCGTCAATGGTACAAAGAGCTTGGGTTGCATCGTTATATAACGTTAATGATTGTTTCCGTTGCGTTGAGATGACAATGAATAATGTATTCGGTTCTACAGTATTGTTGGGCGTGAAGCAAGTGATCATAGGACCATAGATGGACTTGAATAAGATTAGGATGCGAGGCGCGTCAATAAGACGAGTTTCCATTTGATGAGTTCACAGCACATGGCAGCAAGAGCAAATGGTACCAAGAGGAGGCCCATCCAGATTGGATGTTGACACAGCTACTGACTCTCAGATTGGGAAGAGACTGTTTCGGAATTTCTATGATTTGAACATTTGTGTTTTATTACAATCATAAATTACAGTCTTCTCTTGGTCCCTATGTCACATGACCGTGTGTTTTCAATGGAGTATCTCAACTCTTCTTTCATTGAATTGTTAGGGGAATGTTTTTATGATCTATGCAATTATGTAGGAGATAATTACATTTCCTGTTAGCTTAGTTATAGAGGTAGACAAGTCCTGTGAGCGTGTTTATAATTGACAGCCGACCCTATCAATAGGGTGGAAGGTTGAATGATGCACCTTGTTTTGTCAAATCGTCTTTGTTTTCTTATTATTAGGTCCTTGTTTTGCCTTTATAGATGCAAAACTGACACCAGAAGTTTTCCTTCTTTGAAAGGAAACTTATGCTGCTTCTTGGAGGTTCGATTCATGCCAAAGGGTCTTTTATCTTCTAGCATTTTATTCTTTATATACTTATTTTTGGTCATATCTTTGTAGGAATTGGTCAAGTTTAGCCTAGTTTTCAATCTATTGAGTTGACAACAAAGAAAAGGGGTCAAAGATGTGGAAGAAGCCTAAACCAAAGTCCCCGTTTTATTGATAGCTGGGGAGGATTTCTATTTGACTCGGACTTGGCTGCGTTGTTCAACATGTTCATCCAACCTTGGGCCTTAATCATTAGTAATGTGATAGGGTGATAGATATCAAAGGTTTAAAATTGAAATGTAATAACACAAAAGAATGCCATGTCAGGTGATAGATGTGATAGAAAATCTGTTAGATAAGATGAAAAATAAGAAGAAATTTCTTAAGCATGGAAGTGCTGTTTTTAAGGATAATTTCATTTCTCAAAATACTCAACTCGGTGCTACTTATTCTAACAGTGAGAGATACAACATATTTACCTCTTTTCTGACATGTTTTGATTGTGATTTGAAGATTCTCTGCATAGACAAAAAAAAAAAAAAATAGAGCATTAACAAAGAAACAAATCATATTAGAAATGGCTTTCAGATTTTCAAAATTATCGAAATATCAAACAGGATGGCAGATGATAGGAATAGTGTCAGCTTTGCTGTAGACTTTGTTGTACGGGTGAAGACCAAACGTTAAACATGGTGGATAGGAAATGATGAGAGGGGGCGCCTTACGTTGGGAACTTGGGAAGCAATCGTCTTTCTTTCTTGGCGCCTCCCGTCTCGCTTGAAGTCTTCTCACGGGGATCTTTGAGCAGATGCTGCGACAAAATGGAGTCCAGAAGCTTCCTCACTGCTGTCGAAAGGGTGGCGGATGAATTTGGGACCCATGGGAGGCTGAAGCTCCTGTGCAAATGCCTTCTGATAGAAAATAAACGTGGGGGGAAAGCCTCCAAAAGGGGTAAGGGCCTCTGTTGTGGAGGAACTCGTTGAAGTTTCGAGCAGTTAATTTGATACCGACTGCATCATGTAAAATTCTTCGCCCTTGCTACTTCTAAGCCTAGCATGCTTGAACTTACAGTCATGATGAATTACTTCCTTCTATTGTTCAGTGGAGCATCGCCATATGCCAATGCAACTACTCCATCAAATGATAGACACAGAGGAGGATTCTAAGGACTTCTTTTTTTTTTTTTTTTTGGTCAGTGGATTCTAAGGACTTCAAAGGGTAAATTTTCATCGGGTGAAGATGAGGTTAAAAACAAAGAAAGAAGCATGTGATCTAGGGTCCTGCTTGGGGACATGGCAATGATACAATTGAAGATGTTAATGGCTTGTGAACTAGATCCTCTGTTAGAAGAAGAGGCGATAGGAAATAGTGACTACTATTCTGTGCGAGGATCTCTTGAGACATATCAAGAAGTCCAGCTCTTGCGAAAGGATATTTTAATCGACGCATTCTCCCGGTTTGGGCCTATAATGAACTTGCAACCCAACTGTTGCAACTAACCTGCATTAAATTAACAGTAATTAATGTCCTTCCGTTTTAAGTAGTTTGATTTTATTGAAGAGAACAAATTTCTTTCCTTTTTATGGAATTTTTTTTAAAATCTTTTTGACTTCTTTGGAAAAAAAATTGCCATAAATATTGCTTTGCTGTGCCAAATCCAAAATCAAAGGTACACATCTGATATATTTGTCAAATTATTGATAAATAAAATGAGTCCCAAGGAACCAATATATTATTTGTTCTCATTATTGCATCAAAAGAGAATATCGAATATCATTGTAATTGCACGAACTTATGAACGGAACATAGTCGGAGTAAAAAAGACAAAAGTAATTTACACAAGCTATTTGGAAACAGGAGACATCCATGCAAAAATCATCTTGCTAGTCTAAAATGCACGAAACTCAATTTTCAGATTAGTGCATTCATTTACACCTTAGTTTATAGTTCCCATCAATTAAGAAGAAATGATAGGCCGGTTATTATTGAGAAATTTGTTTATCAAATTACTTTCGTTACTCTCGTTTAGCAAACAACTCGATTTGTTTGTAACAAAATTCTTCATTAGAAGATTATCATAACATTGGAGGATGAACAATATTACCTCACTTTTGTATGTACTGATTTTCTGATTATTCCGTGACTTATCTTTCTCTCTTTCAACCACCGAGGGAAAACAACCAAAAATGTCATAAACTTATTGTCAACGGCCGATTTAATTCTAAATTTTTCTTTTTAATTTTTACAGTGTAATCCTTCTAACCAATTATTGTTGAAAATTGTTAATGTGGATATTAACCGTCCTATATAGTATGACTAATGCTGACATACACAATTTTTATAATTTAAAAAAACAAATCTGAATTTTTTCCTGTTTTGGCTAGATTCAACGAGACCTTGGCTCGGTCAAGGCAACCTTCGGGCTAGTGACCCCAGCTAGCCAACAATAAGTCTCATTGATTAGTGAAGGGAAACAAAAAATAAAAAACAAAAGGAAATTAAAAAATTGTAAAATAAAAAAAAATTGTAAATATCATCTATACTAATATCAGCCATGCCATGTAAGATAGCAGAGGATGGCCAACGCTAACTAAACTGACGCGTCAATGACTTATGACTTAAATTAGCAAGAAGGGCTGCTTTTATAAATCATTAAAAGTTTTATGGCTAAATTAACACGCTTGAAAATTTGATAATTGAATTGACATACGTATAATAGATTTAGGAATTTTTTTGTCGATTATCTCGAGCCGCCCACTTTGCTTCTCCCACTTTAATTTTGTCATATAGAAATTGTGTGTTCTCTCCTCATAGCTAACTAGTTAGATCTCCATGCACACCCAAGGAGGCCAATGATACTAAAGATATTGACACGTAATTAGCAAATAACTAGTTCTAAAGTGATTTAGCCAGAAAAATCTAAAGCACTTGATGCATCGATTAAAGTATTCATTAGAATTTCACTGGTAGCTTTTGTGTAATTTATAACCTAAGGGGCAATCTTGGCCTCTCTTTAATTTTGACGTGTCGTGAATGAGCCCATGCAAGAATTCATGCCTGTCAATTGCACATGTTCAATGCAAACCAAAAATATCACATGAGCAAAAATAAATAAATAAGAGAATAGATAAAATACTGTTGATCTCGTCTCAATCTCATCCGTCCAAATTTCACCGACCACTGAATTAGGTTCACAAATTCCAGCTAAATCAATGCAATTGCATTTGTACTCACCAAGAGCCAAAATTTCATTACCCCTTAAACAAATTAAATACGGCGACTGAAAAATGCCAGAAAAAGGTATCACCAAAATCTCTATCCTATCCTGTTCATTTGGTCTGTAATTAATAATTCTACTATTAAATTTTAAAAAGCCAAAAAATGTGTCACCAAAATGTCTTCTCTATTCTCACCTTTTTGTCTGTAATTAATAATTTTGCCAAATAAACAGAAAAATACCGAAGAAGGTGTTAAGAAAATCTCTATCCGTATCCTCCCTATCTAGTTTGTAATTAATAATTTAACCAATAAATAAAAAAATTTCAAAAAAGATATCACGATCTCTCTCCTTATCCTCTCCGTTGGGCATGTGATTAAAAATTTTACCAAATAAAAAAAATCTCTATCCGTATCCTCCCTATCTAGTTTGTAATTAATAATTTAACCAATAAATAAATAAATAAAATTCAAAAAAGTTATCACGAAAATCTCTCTCCTTATCGTCTCCGTTGGGCATGTGATTAAATTTTTTACCAAAGATCTCTATCCGTATCCTCCCTATCTAGTTTGTAATTAATAATTTAACCAATAAATTCAAAAAAATTCAAAAAAGATATCACGAAAATCTCTCTCCCTATCCTCTCCGTTGGGCATGTGATTAAAAAGATATCACGAAAATCTCTTTCCTATCCTCTTTGTTTGGCCTGTACCTTACCAATAGATAGAAAAAAAAATGCAAATAAAGATAATGACGAATTTTCTGGGTAAGGACAGTTTCAAGGCTTATCTTTTCACACTGGTCAAAACATCTCATCCCTGTGGTCATTACTCGTCACCGCCTCTATTTTGCACTTTTTTATTTTATTCATTTGGATAATCTTATTAAGGCGTACTTAATTTGTAATTTTTTCAATTTTGGTGTACTAACTTCCATAATATTTAATAATATTTTCTCATTTGTTGCTTGCATCACTCTGCACCTACCAATAGATTCTATTTATTAGATGATCTTCAAACTTCCAGAGGTCCAATTAATTTCCCTCACGAGTTCAATTAATTCCAGGAATGAGCAATCATCATGTTCTCATGCTTAAGGTGTACTTAATATGTAGATTTTTCCATTACAATGCACTAACTACATATAACCAGAAACGATTTTTTATTGCTTTATTGGTTATTATCACTCTACCCCTTGCCAATAGAATCTCTGTTTATGATAGGATATCCGAACTTCGAAGGTTCAATTTATCCTCCCCGCTCGTGTTGTCATGTTCTTTTGCATAAATATTTTACCTTTTATGTTTCATCCATAAATTTTACACTAATCATTAATCGAATCTTGTTAACTGACGCTTTTTAGGGGTTTTCGTTAATTATACATAGTAAAAACATATTTTCATGTTTAGCGTCCTAATCATGCACCCCAAAAGGAGGACTCTGTTTTGAAAATGATAAATTCATGTATTTTGATGATTAACAAGCATTCCTGAACAGTTGTCGACAAAATGCCAATATTTACTTCAAATAGAACATTTTATATTGAATTATTTAATTATATCGAGGGAAAATGGAAACAAGAGCGGTTCCTTTGCCTCTTCTATAAAATCCTTCTCTTGCAACTCAAATCCCCTTCTGTATCTTCGTAAAGCAAAAACCCTAATCTCATTCAACTCCGCCATTCGCAGCCACTCACTCAATCGACCCTTGTCTCGCTCAGACGCAGGCCCACCTCTGCTTCTCTGCTTTCCTCGTTCGCTTCGTGTCATGTATCCGGAGATATCGTGTACGTGGCCTTCATCTTTGCTTTGATCTCGGTGCGGTGTTCCTTGAAGCCAGCGTAAAAAGAACGCATGCTTTTCTTGCTCTAACATTAGATTATCGACTTCCTCGTGTTCTGTCGCTTTCTTTGTTTTCAAAACCCTTTTTCCTTCATTCGATCTCTCGTTGGTGTTTAGTCTGGGTGACTAACGAGTCTCTTTTTCTGCAATTGTCACTTCATTGACTAAAACCTTTGGATCTTCACTCGTTCTACCGTTTATTTATTTTGAATCGATTCGTTATTTTATTTTAATGCACTTTTTTGGGACGTACCAGCTTCGGTCAAAGATGTCCGACTCCATGCATCAACGCCGGTCACCGACTGCACACAACGTCGCCCCTGATGCGGTCGAGCAGGAATTCAACCATCCTGCGATCGATCTCAACCGTCTAGATCTCAACGATCCGAGGGAAGATCAGGATCCGGATTCGTCTGACTCCGAATGCTGGGGCGTTGTCTCCGTCGATCAATCTGGTTTAGCTCTGGTGGCATTCATCAGCAGCGGGTTGACCATACTCAGCCAAGAAGACATGGTCTACCGCTTTCTCCAGGAGAAATTCATCCGGTGGCTAGGTGTGCTTGAGGCGCAAGTTACCGTGGTGGCAATCCACCAGAACTACCACTCCAGCTTCCCCGCCAAAGCACGGGCCCAAGCGTTTCAAGATTGCTTGCAGGCAGTGCGGAAGAAAGGCAACAGAAGCAACGCCTCGTGAGGTACGCAAGGTATGCAACCTCGAGAGAAGGGGTCTCCGAGATCTTCTCCGATGGCTTTGGCTGCAGGGAGAAACCTCAGAACAGTAGCCTGTATGGTTGTAGACTTTATTTTGCTCCTGAATCTCATCTTCTAGAGAGGTACGAAATTTCTTTTCTTCTATTTTTCACTCTGAATTGCGTAAATAATTAAGAAATGCTGTTTGAAAAGTGAAAACCTATATGGAATATGGTTGTTGAGAAATTTGGAGGAGTCATGGAAACTGACTTCTCTGATGCCATTTCAGATGTTGGCTTTGGAATTCTTAAAGTTGCTTCCATCTAAAGTCGGTTTGATCTGTAAATATTACAAGGACCAAGTAAGTGCCACATCAACATTGTCACTACTTAGTTCTTATCTTTCAAACTTTGTTTTCAACTCACCTCTAATGTTGAAAATTTTTTAAAACATGATCATCATTTTCTAGGGGGAAAGATTCGATGCATGTGCTGGTACAAAAAGCCCGGAAAATTATAGGAGATAGCTTGGGGATTGAACTCATAAAAAATATTGGAACTAAGGTATGGATTGTGATCTACGTGAATTGCCTACTATGTCGTGTGGACATGTGATTTTGATTGAGTGACCGCCTTATTATGAACCGATTACTTTGGGGAATTGTGAACTTATGGTCCTTTGCAGGTGAGGAAAATGACAAATGAATCTGGTTTGGACTTCAGAGATCAGATAGTTTTATCAGAGGGCAAATATCAACAGGTTTGGCATCTCCGCTCGTGTAGAATTTTCAGCCTGCCCCTTCTTTCCTCTAACATCGTTTGGTTTCTCTGCTCCTGTAGAAAGCAAAGGCCCCGCCCCATATTTTTCCCCCATTCCTTCGTGCGCTGCCCTTTTCTCCGGAGGATGCTGACGATGACCAGAAAAAATGTGAAAAAAAAAAAAAAAGGAAACAAGGAAAGGAAAGCAGAGCGCGTGACGTGAGAAGCGCAGGTAAAGAAAATGATAAAAGATTTGGGGGGGAGCAGGCGAGGAGGGTGAGCGACGTTCGCTCGCATGAGAAGGAGGATGAATGTTTTCTTTCTTGTGGAGACAAAACTCGCAAAGAGGGGGAAGGAACGAAGCATTTTCACTTAAGAGAGAAACTGGAGATAAACGAAAGGATCAGAAAAGTTGGTGAGAGCAGAACATTCTTCCACCGCCTGGAACTTTGACAGAAGAGGGAGAGCTTGAAGGAAATACAAGGAAAGACATTGGCGTGAGAAGGGGAGAGAGAGGTTCGGTCATCGTTGCTCATATACGGAGGAGGGACGTCGTCGGTTTTTTGGAGAAGACGGCCATTGAAGAGGCGAACCGCAGAGGCTTGGCGTGAGCGAGAGGAAGAAGAAGAAGGTTTCGAGTGGACTCGACGTTCTGAGATCGAGAACCCAGAAAGGCTCACCAGCAAGAGACAAACCTAAGGAGGCCGTTCGCGTTTGCCATGTCCGCTGCAGTCTCATTTCCGAACCAGGCAATGCCCCGAACGACTTATTTTCCTCTTCTTCATTGAAGCGTAAAGTGTTGAAATCCGATGGTAAATTTTTGATCGAAATGAGTGAAACTTCAGCTTTTTGTGACAGATAATGGAAATCTAGAGCTATGTGTAGCATATTCAGTTCGGATTTCACTTTTTGAACCGCATAACATTGTTCGACGAAATGCCTGAAAGAACACCGAAGAGCAATTTCTTTAAACTCAAATTCGATCCATGTTGGAGTCCTTATTTGTTGATTCACGTCTTACATACTCGTTTTCTTTGTGTTTTTTTGTCGGTATCATGTTTTATATTTCAACCGTTGACGTCGGCCGCGCACACTCCTCTTTCACCGGGGACCCCTCCCGCACCAGCGAAGTTGGCAGTTCGAAGACATATGCTAGTTAGCCAATCTCACTTCATTATAATATATTTTTGCTTGATTATTTTGCCGGAGTTACTTCTGTTAAGAATGCGGGTTCAGTAGGATGGTTTTGCAATAGATGGAGTGGGTGGCCGGAGTTGGTCACCGTCAGTCGGAATAGATGACAGGCGGGTGAAGATAGTTCGGCGGTGATCCAAGTGCCGGTCATAAGCTCGTCGGTAATGGTATTCGTTCCGTTAAAAAGGATTTAAAAAAAAAAAAAAAATCATCGCTAAACGTAGGTTGCTGGAGAAAAGGCTTCGGGGAAGAATGACTGGAGGTTGAAGAAGATAGGCAGAAAAAGACAAAAGAGAGAAGAAAAAGAAAAGAAATCATAAAATCATAAAATTTTTTAAAAAATAATAAGAAAGCATTAAAAAATTGGTTTTAATCCGACTAAGGGTCAAATCCAGGTAGATGGGTAGGGTCAATAGACTGGATTGAGTAAACCTGGTCCAAACTCGTTTTTCCGAATATAATAATAATTTTTAAAATATTAAAATTAAAATATTAAAAAAACTTTAAAATTTCATAAAACATTTTTCAAAAAATAAAAAAATCAGAAAATTCGGAAAATCGTTAAAAAATTTATTTGTGAGGATTGCCATACTTAGTTTCTAGAAATTCATGCTCTTGAATGAGTTTCTTGCCTAGTTCTCATGTGTGCTTATAATATTGCAATCTTGAATGTCAAATGGTTAGCATTAGGAATAATAGTTAGCGGTGGCCATTAATGTGGCAGCGGTGTTTGTCAATGATGGACATTGATGGATGGTGGTCCGATGATTAAAAGTTATCGACGATGGCCATATTGGTTGACCGTGAGGATAGTTTTTCACGCTCCGAGGAGGTGAGCTTCGGCTTGTGCTCCATTCGACTGGAGGAATTGATGGAAAGAGAGCCCGTAATGGGCTTAGCCATCCTATAACATTAGTGACAGTCGGGCCAAATTTTCTTAAGGGGTTTGTATGCATCCTTAAAGTTTTAGGCTTGATTGGGTTTTGGGTTGCTCGGGCTTCATTTAGTTTAAGCTAGGCTTATGGAAATGAAGAGTAGATGGGCTAGCATTTCCGGTCAGGGCTTGATTTTAGGCCGGACTAGCCCCTCATGTAGGCCCAGTCAGGCTTAAGGCCTGGGGCTTTGTGACCCAGATTGACACCTGGGTGAATCCCAACGCGGACTAATTCCAAAGATCTAACCCAAATCCCTATTTCGGATTTAAAAATTCCCATTTAAAAATTTATTAAAAAATATTTTTATATGAAAGAAATTTGAAAAAAATTAAATAATTTTCAGAAAAAAAAATTTTTGTAAAAGTTAGGAAAAAGCTTAAAAATTATTCTTTGAGTTATTTTTCTCTTAAAATGTGTGAAAAACATTGATAAAGAAATTGTGTTTAAAATTAAACAAGCTATTAAGTCTTTACACTAGGGATTGAGTGTTTTTATGGACAAATGCTAGGTCATCGTTTGTGCATTTCCAATTTGACTATTATGTGATTGTGCACTTTTGATATGTTAATTATGGTTTCTCTTTGGCTTAGTTAGAAGTGGTATCAATTCTTATTTCTTAGCGTTAGATTCTTGTTGTGCCTTACAATTTGTTTAATGTTACGTTGGTTGTTGATTGTTAACTTAATGATTGGGCAACCGCATTATCACCTCGCATGTAAGTGGATAGGTTTAAAATCTATTCAGGTTGCTTGACAAAAATATTCTTGAAATAAACAAGATTAGACATCAAAATGGCACTTTGTTAATTAATTAGGATAATTAAGTACCTGATCCTAGATCTCTAGTTGCATGGGAAGTTGGGTATATTAACATGCCTCACTTATTTTTAGCTGACCCCTCCTTGTCAATTGAAGTCTAACATTGAATATCCAATGATGTGTGAGGTATGGACTTAATAGATTTGTGCATAATTGAGGGCCATGAACCTGCCTTTCTAAGTAATATCCCTACACTTATGTCTTTCTCCCTTCGAGCAAAAAAGGTAGACTGCGACACAAGTCCATATGTGAGTATTTTGAAATTAGTCCTCTCTCTCAACTCTATGTCAACGGAGCATATCTTAATTGACTTTTCAATTGAATCAAGCCATTACTACCACAATTTTAGCTCCATACAATGCTCATTACATTCTTTCTTTTCATTTCAAGTTGTTCTCCAATTTAACACGCCATGGTTATAAACTTGTCTTTCTTTAAGATCTACGAAGTATTCATTGCTTCTCTTTTGAACAAAATACCTTGTTTTAGATTCGAGCTCTTGAGAGCTTTTTGTGATTGATTTTTGCATTAGATCATGTTGTTGTTTGGACTCAAGTGCCTTGGCCATTCAAGAGTTGAGGTTTGAATGAAAGAAAACTCTTGCTCTTATGAACGAAGTTGCTCTTCTGATATCAATTTGGATGAACTCTAGCTATTTCTTTTCATATGCAAGTTCAAGATTTTGGTCTTTGAAGATTTTTGGACAATATTGAATTCCATATTTTTCAACTCAAAAGCTTTGGCAACCTCTTCTAGTTTTGCCTAGTCCGAAACAAGATTTTCTTTCTTTAATGCAGTTTCATCTTTACACTACTTCACCAGCTTCATCATATTTTATAATTCACCTTCCTTGGATTTAAGCTTTTTGGAAAGCTTTGCAACAAATGTTTCAATGGACCCTAGTTCCTTATCTTTCAAAGCAAGTGTCGTCAACCACTCATTGATCAATTAGTTGATAATGAGCGGTTGACGGCACTTTCCTTCAAAGATGGGGAACTAGAGTCCCGTTAAAACATCTATTTGCAAAGTTCTCTAAAGAGCTTAAATCCAAGGAAGGTAAACTAGAACATACGAAGAAGTTGGTAAAGTAGTGCAAAGAGGAAACTAAATCAAAGAAGGAAAATCTTATATTGGTCCAAGCAGAATTAGAAGAAGTTGTCAAAGCTCTTAAGTTGAAAAATGGTGAATTCAAAACTATCCAAGAATCTACAAATACCTAAATCTTGAACTTGCATTTAAAAAGAGACAGCTAAAGTCCATTCAAATTGATATTACACAGTGTGCGGAGCAACTTTGTCTGAAAGAGCAAGAGTTTGCTTTCATTCGAATCTCAACTCTTGAATGTGCCAAGGCCCTTGAGTCCAAAAAGAAACAATGAATTTGATGCAAACATCCATCACAAAATGCTCGGAAGAGCTTGAATCTAAAATAGGGCAAGTGGGTTCCACTCACAAGAGAAGTAGGGATGCTTAGCATATCTTCAACTTAAAGAAAATCAAGTTTATAAACTTGATATGTCAATTAGAGAACACTCTCAACTAGTTTAAATTGAAAGGAAAGAATGTAATGAGCAATATATGAAGCTAGAATTGTGGGCGACAATGGCTTGATTCAATTGAAAAGTCAAGTAAGAAGCGTTTCAAGAAAAATGGAGTTGAGAGAGAGGACTAGTAGCCATTTTGTGGTGATTGTACAAAATTGGAAATACCTATATGCAAGTGTTCTAGCTTCATGTCTAAATGCTCGATCCACAATTGCTTTCGATGGAAAGAAAATGTAGTTCGTATATCAACATTTTCATGAGCTCAACAGAGGGTGCCTAAGGTGCTGGAGATAATTCAAATAGCAACTTATGTCGCAAAATTGGTGTTTAATGCCATGGAAGGGTTTCACCCCCATGATTTAGGGAATAGTGATGGGTACTAGATAGTGGGGTGATTAGAAGGAATTATGGGTTACTAGATATTGTAGTTATTTGAAGAAATTGTAATTTCCTGTTGGAGAATTTCTTACGATCTTGAATGGAGATTAAGCCTCAGTAGAGGGAAGTTGTAGTGCAACTGGTTGTTGAATTGGAAGGGAAGCTGAAATTTTCACCATCACTAGAGCATTCTTTGGAGTTCTTGGGTTTTTTGAAGTTTTTGAGGCCTATGTAGCGTTTGCCTTCAATGCAAATGAAATTTATACTTGTCAATTTTATGTCACGGTTTCGAATAGCATTGGAATTGCGATAGGTGCTTGGTTCTTCATCAATGCTGCCTAATAAATGGAGATGTAGGTATTGACTTGGGATGTCTAAATGCGGTCGTCAGTTGTTGTTAGCACCTAAATTTTGCCATTTTTATTTAGGATTTAATTGTATAGAAAATTAGGAATTAGTCTAAAAGATAAAGTAAATTAGGAATTAGTCTAAAAGATAAAGTAAAAAGTAAAGTAAATAATTTTCATTAAAATGCATCACATATAAACATTTGGAACGTTTGCATTATTTAATCTAAAAAAAGAGAAAAAAGAAGAAGAAGCAATTGGGCTAGGCTTGGCTAGCCCAGCCTACTTCTTCTTTTCCCTTTTCCTCGGCTCAGCCTGGCCCTCTTCTCTTCTCCTTCTCTCCACTTTGTCCATTGGCTTGATGACAAATAGGGAAGGAAGGACAGAGGGCAAGCTACCAAATAGTGGTGGAGGAAACAAAGCGAGCATCACACCAGAGTTGGTGGTTGGGGGTAGACCAATAGCAATAACTATTGTTGCGAGAGGCCACGCGCATCAAATGGCTTAAAAGGTGAGGGAAGGGCTCACTCGTTGGGAAGGGATTGTGAGGGAGAGAAACAACAATAGTGAGATTGAGAGTGAGAGCGAAGAGTGAGGCCGTGAGTGAAGGGCTCTAGTAGCCAGCGTGCTTAGAACTCAATTGTTGTACCCTCGTTGGTGTGCGCCTCTCTCTACGGTAGGTCTCGTGCGTTTCTTTTTATTTTATGTAGAGTTGCATCGAATTCCCAAGGATCCCAGTTTACAAGCGTGTGAGGCAATTGGACGTAATTTGATCTATTGAGCTTGCCCTCCATATGCTGCCATCAAGTTGGGTAGGGCCATTGCTGCGACCGCTCCTGTTTTCCTCTATAGCAAGTCCCCCTCCTTTTGCCCCATTTTAGGCAATGTTGGGCCGGTGCTTGCAATTGTTTGGTTCAATGTTTGTCCATCAAGCATGCATTGGACTCAATTATATATATGTATGTATATGTGTATTGTCACACCCTATGGCTCATGATTAGCCACAGGTTCACTCAAGGCCATACCTCACACGACATTGGGTGTTCAAGTTGAATGTATGAAAATTTTCTAAAGAGTGAGTCGCCATTAGCCTAATGCGGTCGGCTAAAAATCAAATGAGTATAAAAGTATATCTCACTTCCTACACAAACCAAAGAATTTAGGATCTGGACTTGATTACACTAATTAACCAATTTGTGCTATTTTGGTACGTTCATTAGCTTTAAAAAAAAAAAAATCTTGCTAGGCAGTCTGGATTGATTTTAGGCCTATCAACTAACATGTGAGATAATCATGAAGGTACACAGTTATCAACATAATAATTGATAATCAAGGAAAGCATTAAATGCATATCATTAAGGAAAATACAAATACTAATCTTAACTAGACTAAAGGGAAGCCAAACTCAATGTGTCAATACTGTACATTCAAAGGCATTTGTGGACAATTGAAACTCTAGATTAGAGCCCTAAGGGCACCTTGAGCATAATTCCAAATTGAAAGGCTTCCTATTTTCGAGAGAAAATTACTTCAAAGATTAATTTTAACCTTTTTGAGGGAATTAAAATTTTTTTCGATTTTTTTTTCCGAATTTTTCGATTTTTTATGAAAAAAAATGAAATTTCGAATTTTCCCAATTTATAAAAAAGAATTTTCGAATTTTCCCAAAAAAAACTGGATTTTTGCAATTTTCGCAATTTTTTTAATTTTTATTATCATTCAAAATTTATGATTTCTTTTGAAAATTTTTGAAATTTTAATATATTTTTAATATTTGATATTATTATATTCGGGAAAATAGATTCAGATTGGGTAAATTTGATCTAACTTGCAAGCCCGATCCGACGACCTGAACTTACCATAAAATTTAAAAAGGACAAAACTTATTTCAAAAATATAGTTTCTGTTTTTTTAATAATAATAATAATTTTTAATTAATTTTCTAAATTATTTTTTTGATCTTTTCCCTATTTTGTCTTTTCTACTGCATTCCTCTTCCCCGAAGCCAATTTTGCTTTCTTCTTCTCTATGTTTTCACTTTTTTTCTGCACCTTTTCTTTTGCTTTTTCTTTTGCTTTTTATTTATTTATTTATCTCTTCCCCCTTGGTCGTCTTCTTCCTGGTGTTCTTATGCTCGACGCATCTTTCTGCATCCTCTTCATCGAACTTTCTCTATAGACCGATTCAGCACCCACCGCACGAAAACACCATGGAATCTCACAAAACGACATCAGCGCCCAACCTCACCAAGGGAGATCTGACCGCCGCCACCAAACACCCACGCTCACCACCGAAATAAGCGAGTTCGCTTTCCCACGTCCTCCATCACGCCCAGCCACTAATTCCGTTCAATGAAGGAGACGCGACATATTTAAAGCAAAATGCAACGGAGTGATCTCATTGTTCATGAAAATCAAGTTTAACAACAAGCACCTCTAGATTCGGACAGGCAGCAACCATTTCTTAAATATTTCTTAGAGACATTTCCTCGAACAGGTTTCAGGCATCTAACTAAAAGTGATATGACATGTAAGTGAACTCAATCCTTGTTGCCGCATTCATCACGCATCAACTGGAAGACATTTCAAATCGATGAACACATACTAAAGGTGGTTGAAATGCAGCAATGGTTGAGGCATTACATCAAGCATTTTGAGCACATTCATTGAAGAACGAACGGGCCAACAGAAGACTCCTGCCGGGATTCGTAAAAACCAACCATATTAAGATACAAGGATAAAACGCAAGGCCGACGTGGAGCGGCAAAAGGCGATCGAGAAAACAAACTTGCTCTCCAGAAGTGGCCCTACCCAACTCGGGGATGACGAATAAAGGGCAAGCTTTAGAAAGGTTCAACTAGTCCGATCGCCTTGCAACGTCTTCGAGCTAAAGATCCTTAGGTCAAACGATTTCGAGATTAGAGAGAGTAAAATCGGGACCAACCTGAAAGGCTGTTTCAAGAAGGGGAGAGGTTGCATTGCCGACCAAGGTTCCGGCATAGTGATCACCAGAGGGGCTCTCTCATTCCTGGCTCTCGCCTCAATGCTCACAGATCTCTCCCTCTCTTCGTCTCTAGCTCTCTCTCTCTCTCTCTCTCTCTCTCAAAACCAACCCCTTTGCAACCTTTTTCTCCCCAAATTCGTCGAAGTCTTAGTCTCTGCAGAACGTTACTCTTCCTTTTAAGCTTGGCCAGCGACAAGCGCTAATGGCTTCTGCCATCGCCAGCTGGTTGCAGCCTGCTTGTCACGGCCGACTTAATCCGCGACCTTGGGATTGCGCTGCCTACTGCCGTTCGCGATCCTCTACCCCTCTTTGACTTGTACTCTTCTTTTCCCTATAGAGGCATGGCCGACGTGAGGAGGAAGAAGATCCATGCGCAGGCCAAGTTGAAATGGAGGGAGATGGACCGGTCTATGAAAAGAAGAAAAAGGGAAGAAGGGAGGCGGGTCGGTTATGGAAAAGAAAAATGAAGGCGGTTGGGCTAGGCCAATGGAAATTGATAAAGAGAAAAAGAAAGAAGGCTGGGCCAATCTAACCTCAGCCCGGCCTCACTCTTATAAAAAAGTTAGATTTAATAATTAGTGATAGTTGCATAAATGCTCCTAATATCTACGCGTAATGGATTTTAATGAAAACATACACCATGCATTTAATGAAAGTTATTTATTTTACTCTTTACTTATTTTTTCTTTTTTTTTAGCAACTAATTCATAATTTTGCACATTATTAAATCCTAAATAAAATAGTAAAATTTAGGTGTCAACAGTTGTCCATCTTTGAATGGGATCTCTTCAAAGAGGTTCTTTTTAAAGATAAAAGACACATAAATTTTGTTGGTAGAATTCAATAGTTAGCAGACTATAAACGATAAAAGGGTGCGGAATGATGAGCTTACATTGTAAAGAGGTCATTAACCGAGATGGGAAAGCCTCGCCAGATACAAACGGGTTTTGATTAGAAATGAAAATCTATAATTCAAGAATAGACCCACGAATCTTTTGAAAGCATGCTTTAAGGATAGATTCACCAACCTTGTGGTTTAAGGATGACCCATGAACCGTACCGTATGGTTTAAGCATAGACCCACAAACTCCATTGTTTAAGGAAAAACCTACCAACCTTGTGGTTTAAGGATAGACGCGCCAATCATGAAAAGCATGATTTAACTAGGGAAGCTTGTCATTTGAGAATATTCTAGAATGATCACTGCATAGTTAACAAAATTAAGTATTGATATAGTCAATCCTCTTTTAAGTTCTCGAACTCATCCTTCACTTAGCCTAAGGCCAACCAATCTTCAAAAACACCAATCATCTTAAAAGGTTAGGAAGTAAAGGCTTTTGGTCATCCTCTTCTCTACATGTTTTGTTTCATTTCTTGTGCGATTGAGCAGTCAAAATAGAGCAGTATCTTAATCTAGTAGCCTATAGCAAGGTCCTAAGTCCGCCAACTCAAAAAGCTGTCCCATATCAAGATGCAGTGTCCATGTAGTCCACTACCATAACTCGTGTCAGTAATGATTCACCGATCACCATGGAAACACCCAGTCGAGCACGTTGAAGCTGAGATCTATTATAGCGAGCAATTTGAAGTTCAAGAAGATAGGTGATGGTATTATAGTTTATAGGCCAAGAAAAATAGAGACGCAACTAAGTTAGAGATGTAGAAATCGCAAATTTGCATGTTTGTATGTAGAAATTGTTGAGTCAGAAGAGGTGTGTTTTGTACTAATCGGACTATACCTATTCTTATAATTTCTTTTAAAGATAAGATTACATTGCAATACGTCAAATAATATTCTCTCTCCCTGTCTTTTGTCATTGATAATACTCAGTTACTGTTGTGCTCAGTCAACTTGATTTTGCATAATTTAATCTACAAAAGGCTAATTGCATGTTTCAGACTTGGTTGGTTGCTCATATTGTATGCTATTTTAGCATAATATTGCTCATCCTTACTTTTAGAATGTTTATATTTATGCCTATTATAGTTGTGAGACTAAGAGTCGGCGTCGCTAGGGCGGGGAGCCGTCAAGTTTGAGCTTGAGACAAAGGCCCGGTTCGCCCACGATACGTTTAACAAATAAGAAGCCCTTATGCTTTCAAATCCTAAGAAAATTCTCTCTCACCTCTCCTCTGTCCATCTCTCGATCTTTCCATCTCACTTGGTTCAAGTATGCTTCTTTCGCCTTTTTCTTTCCTCAGAGTTTTTCCGGTGTTAATTTTATTTGAATGATTTTCCTTATATTGGATTTTGCTGGATAGTTTTGATTTTTAGATGTTTATATGTAATCAATACGTTCGTACTGTCTTCTTTTTTTTCTCTTAAGTTTTCCTTTTGTCTTCCAAATCTTAGACTATTTGTTGTCCGGCGGGCTAGGCCAGCTTGGCCCACCTTGTCCATCTTTTGGGCGGGCCTCACCACCAAAAAGGGCCCCGTGGTTTGGGCCTGCACTGGCCGGGGTGGTGCACTTTATTACCACTTAGGTTGTCCAATGATCATATCCTAAGCAAGAGACAAGCCCCTCTCTCTTTATCACCAAAACTAGACCCAAATAAAAATTATGGGTCAAGCCCATGTTTGTTCGGGTATTGCATTGCGCCATCGTGTGAGTGACTGGCTTTTCGGGTTGTGTGCATAGTCTATGTTTGCTTGAATTCCTGAGTGAACTACCTTTTTTAGTTTTGTTGTGATTGTGACGTTAAGTTATTGAGCCAGGACATTCCCCGTGTCGACTTTCTCTCCAAGCTTTCTCACATCGCCATGACTGCATATTGAAGTAGGATCATTCCCAGGGATGTAATGGGTTTGGAGAGATTGAAGTCTTCCTTGGTCCAGCTCCATGTGGGATGTGCCACTCTTGAAAGGATGGTGTACAAAAACAAGAACTAGCATAGGTGTTGCTCCTATTTCCAATATCTTTTGAAGTCCTTCCACACCCCCCCCCCCCCCACCTCGAGGCACAAGCGGCTGGTTTGACTTATGTCATGACTCATTCTCAAACTCATTTTAATTAGTCAAAAAAAGGAAATGGAATCCGAAAAAATGTCTTATTTGAAAAAAAAAATGAAATAGAAAGATTAAAGATTAAAGTTAAGATAAATAGCCAATGAATGATTTGTGGATCTTAAGTGCTTCCCGGTGGTTATGTTTATGCAGCCTGAAAGGTTTGAACCAATGCACTCGAAGTCTCTCTTGTAACAAGCCTAAGATCAACAACTATTGTGTAGTTTTGATGATGAGTATGCTTGTTTTAGTTAAGAAGGGAATCGGGGCTTTTGTAGTCAGCTAAGCTAGAGGAGTTATTAAGTTCTGACTTTCAAGTGATAACTGGAAAGAAGCCCAAACAGAAAGTTCATCTTTTAGAAAGGTAGATTAGGCTTTCTCATAATGTTGCGGGAATTTTTTGCTTTTAATTTTGATCTACCATTAGTCTTTAGTGTGCGCCTTAAGAGTGATTAGGGAGCACTAGTATATATTGCTGTCAACTTTCCCGTGGTTCTTGCGTATTATCTTTTAGCAATTTTCAGTGGTTGCTACATGCATTTATTTTTTAATTGAACCATGAATGGATAATTTTATCTGATACTTCTAATGTTTCCATAATTCTGTATTGTAGTCTAAAGTGAAGGAAGTGTGATGTTGGGAAGCCTAACTTCATTGAACAACTCCACGGTGTTGCACAGCTATTGTCACCAGTATTATTCAATAATTCTCCTTTTTGACCGCCCTCCTTCTTTCTGACCTGACTTGAGAAGATGCTCTGCTCGTTTGCGATCGGTTAAGCTCAATGCCATCTTCAAACACTAATCTTGAGCCAATATGAATTTAAGCTTGATACTGGACTCTACTTCAAAAGTCAATGTTACATGTTCCCAATTGCTTACTTTCCTCTCTGTATAATCGGATATCTTCAACGTGCGACGTTATGTGCAGATAATTGAACCAATGGCAGAATGATATCCTTTTGTTGGCAAGATACAACAAATTCGTTTGCATCTTAAATTTGGCATACACAAAAAAGCATATTCATTTTATGGATACATAAATAATTTTTTCTTTTGAGTTTTCAGTAGATACCAAAGCATTTTCAATCACTCTAGATGGACATTTATTGAATTTATGTCCTTGCTTATGCTTCTAAATTATCAAAAATAATATGTGTATACTTGACTTTCAAATAGCAAGATATCCATCTTACTTGTTCAATCACTTTTCACAGGATTTTCTTTGACAATCTTGTCATTACTAGCGTGTCTCAAGGTACTGGTTCAGCAAGTATGTATTTCTTCCTTATTCTACCGTTGGAAGTAGTTCAGTCTGGTTTGTGTTTTTGGCCTTTAAGAACATTATGGTGATTTACCTAGGTCGCCTATTATATGTTGATGTGGCGATGACATTGCTAGATATGTCTTGTTCCAATCGCAGGCTTTGTTGGAGCATTGACTAAAATAGTTCAGCCGAAAGATCTAATTCTACTGTAGAAAAGGTTATGGGCCACGTGGTCAGAATGGAAGAACACCGTCTTAACAAGATTTAACAGACTTTAACCATTGCCAAAGTTGCCATTCCAAGTGAATTAGCAGTCAGACCTTTGAATGGTTATTCAAAACCTAAATAGAAATGATGGACCTTGGTTTTTAGCTTTAGCAAAACATGTTGGAAGAAGGGGAGGACACAGAAGTCTTATATGTTTCTATGCTCCTTCCTTATATATATAATCTTTTTGGATGATATACCGAATTTATCTTTTAGTGTTATCTCCATGCCATGTGATTTGGATGGGAATACATATCATATCATGTGTTAATGCTTAATAAATCTCCTCTCTTAGGACTCACTGACCGGGGAAAAAAAGGTCGTGCTTACATATCAAGAGGGGGTTGGGGGGAGCTGTTTCGGCTTTTGTCATTTAAGATAGGTTCATCTTATATTGTACATTTTTACCAAATTATATTATCCACTTGCCCTGATGATTGGTGAAATTTACATGCAACAGGGCCTTTGAGAACTCCGGAGAAGTCATGGAATCCAAATGCCCATTGGATCCCGTTTCAATTTTTTGTTAAGGAATTCTCGAACACCTTCCCTCCATCCGACATCAATTTGGTCTCCAAGTATTATAAGGCTTACAAAGTAAGTACCACATCAGCATTGTCATCACATAATTCGTCTTGCAAGCGTTTTTCCTTTTGCTTACCTAATGTTGACTTATTTTATGATCATCATTTTCCAGGAGAGAAAGATGTCAAGGCAGCTGTTGGTACAAAAACTCAGACAAATCATTGGTGATAGGTGGCTGATTGGAATCACCAAAAGTTTCCGAGGTAAAGTATGGATTATGATCCTTTTTCAACTCAATAATTCGAAAGCGCTTCTATGCCTTGATTTCTCGTCAATGGTACAAAGAGCTTGGGTTGCATCGTTATATAACGTTAATGATTGTTTCCGTTGCGTTGAGATGACAATGAATAATGTATTCGGTTCTACAGTATTGTTGG
Organism: Eucalyptus grandis x Eucalyptus urophylla; assembly: GCA_028830015.1. Taxonomy (NCBI): domain Eukaryota; kingdom Viridiplantae; phylum Streptophyta; class Magnoliopsida; order Myrtales; family Myrtaceae; genus Eucalyptus; species Eucalyptus grandis x Eucalyptus urophylla. The sequence continues at coordinate 3,429,075 of CM054198.1, read as the reverse complement.
GCGTGAAGCAAGTGATCATAGGACCATAGATGGACTTGAATAAGATTAGGATGCGAGGCGCGTCAATAAGACGAGTTTCCATTTGATGAGTTCACAGCACATGGCAGCAAGAGCAAATGGTACCAAGAGGAGGCCCATCCAGATTGGATGTTGACACAGCTACTGACTCTCGGATTGGGAAGAGACTGTTTCGGAATTTCTATGATTTGAACATTTGTGTTTTATTACAATCATAAATTACAGTCTTCTCTTGGTCCCTATGTCACATGACCGTGTGTTTTCAATGGAGTATCTCAACTCTTCTTACATTGAATTGTTAGGGGAATGTTTTTATGATCTATGCAATTATGTAGGAGATAATTACACTTCCTGTTAGCTTAGTTATAGAGGTAGACAAGTCCTGTGAGCGTGTTTATAATTGACAGCCGACCCTATCAATAGGGTAGAAGGTTGAATGATGCACCTTGTTTTGTCAAATCGTCTTTGTTTTCTTATTATTAGGTCCTTGTTTTGCCTTTATAAATGCAAAACTGACACCAGAAGTTTTCCTTCTTTGAAAGGAAACTTATGCTGCTTCTTGGAGGTTCGATTCATGCCAAAGGGTCTTTTATCTTCTAGCATTTTATTCTTTATATACTTATTTTTGGTCATATCTTTGTAGGAATTGGTCAAGTTTAGCCTAGTTTTCAATCTATTGAGTTGACAACGAAGAAAAGGGGTCAAAGATGTGGAAGAAGCCTAAACCAAAGTCCCCGTTTTATTGATAGTTGGGGAGGATTTCTATTTGATTCGGACTTGGCTGCGTTGTTCAACATGTTCATCCAACCTTGGGGCTTAATCATTAGTAATGTGATAGGGTGATAGATATCAAAGGTTTTAAATTGAAATGTAATAACACAAAAGAATGGGGAAACCACCGGCCGCGGTGGCTCCACTGGATAAGACTCTGCTGATCCTCAACGAAGAGGTGAAGGGTTCAAAACCCAGGGAAGGCGCTAGGTGTATTAAGTGTGACTCAGGGGTGGTGGGTCCTCCTGCTTAAGTGTCACTTGGGGGTTTACGACGCGGCTATCGGCTGCAAGCCGATTCCTCCAATACCAAAAAAAAAAAAAAAAAAAAAAAGAATGGGGAAAATTACCAATTCAGTCCTAAACCTATTGCGTTTGTGCCAATTCAGTCCTAAACCTTTTAATTTGGCCAATTCAGTCCTAAACCTTTTGCATATTGTCCAATTCAGTCCTATTGACCGGAAAAATCTGATGTGGCCTACCTAGTCAGCGTCGGCCGTCCTACGTGGCACGGCCGGCGCGGACGTGGTCGCCGGAAAATAAAACGACGCCGTTTCCTTTAATTACAAAAAAAAAAGTAAAAAAGGAAAAGAAAAGAAGACTCACGAAGAAAACAAAAAAAAAGTAAAAAAGGAAAAGAAAAGAAGACTCACGAAGAAAACAAAAAAAAGAAAAAAAAAAAAAGGAAAGAAGAAGGCACGAAAGAAAAAGAAATGCTGTCGTCTCCCCTTCCATCAACTAAAGCCCTAATTGCTCATATCACAAACTCACGAACTCACAAAGAACTCACGAAGAACCCAGATCTGATCTCATCTTGCTTCAATCACGCTCGTCAACCGCAAAATCGTGAAGCCAAGACGACAATCATGAAGAAATCGAGTCCCCCTTTCACCCGACGTCTTCATCCATTGTAGTCTCAGGTTCGAACGTCCAAATCGTGAAGACCCCATTCGTTCATAACCCGATCGAGACCCGATTTGTCTACCACAAACTACAGCAAACACGAGTAAGTGTTGTGGTCCCCGTTTCCTTGTGTTGTCGGCAGCATTGAGCAAAAGCAACAACTTTACGTGGTGGTCCCGAACTCAACGAAGAACAGCCAAAGGTATGTCGTCCTTCCCAAACCACAAACTCACGAAGAACCCAGATTGCTCTTGCTTTTTCTCTAGATCTAATCTCATCTTGCTTCAATCACGTTCGTCAACCACAAAATTGTCAAGTCGAGTCTTTACTGAGAATGTCGTCTTCCTCCCCTTCATGAACCAAACCCCAGATTACCCAAAGCCCCAATTTGAAGTCGGCCAAAATTGCGAACCCTAAAATCATGAAGATCTTGAATTTCTCTTAGATTTTCTCCCAGATTCGATCACTTCTTACAATTTCCCTCGAGCCGAGTTCTTCTTCTGTCGAATCAATAGTGGTCAAGTCTCCCATTTCACTCAATGCTTGCCCAATGCTCGCCCAACACCTTTGCACAAATTCGCTCATCCAATTTGCAAAGATTTGGAAACATGAATCTTGCCTTTTTTTTTTCATGATTTGTGATTACTCAAATGAACTATTTGAAGAAGGTAATGTAGATTTACAGTTCATGCAATTTTGAAGTTTGGAAATATGAATCTTGCTTTATTGACAAACGAAACTTTTGCTTTCGGTTTCTTAGTATAACGGAGGTGGAGGAATGCAAATTGCACTCTCTTGGAGTTTTATTGTTCTGGGCTCTAACATGAGTGGATGAGATATGCATACCTTGGATTGCATATCTTTGACTGAAACTGTCGAAATGTCTTTTAGTATGCGTAGTAACTTTTACTTGCAAATTCAAAGTACATGAATAAGTCACAGATTGCTCATTGCTAAAGCAGCAGGCATTTTTTTCAAAGATAAAATAGGTTGTAATATGGAGAGTCGATATTAAGGTTCCTTTTGATATATATTGGGAGTTTTCTTTCTCTATTTATACTTAATACTCCAAGTTCTGCTAAATGTTGTTTTAAGCACTATCTTGTTATATTCAAGTCTAGATTAGCCCTATCATTTGTTCCCCTACATTGTGCAATGTTGAATTGTTTGATAGATTATCTGAACTGTTTGATGCTGCATTTGTTCATCTATTGCAATAGTTATAATGGGCGGTTATTAAGGCAATAACTATATTGTATTTAGTAGTAAGTGCTGCTCTGGTATATATGTCAACTAACTTTAATGGACTAGCTAAGGTCATCATAGATATGTGCTTCTACAAAAGATAAGTGCACAATGTTATAGATGCAATACTTATTCTATCCTTATTATATCCCTCGCAGGTGGTAGAATCACAAGAGAAAAATGCGGTTGTAATTTTGAAAAAATAAAAACGAGTTCAACGGGAATTGATAGTGAGGTGTCATCACAACAAGAGACCTGCGAATTCATGAAGAGATCCACAAATTCGTCACAATCGAGGACTTCAGTTCCTTCTACTGACAAAGATAATTCTGTGTTTTGCTATTGTGGTTTGAAATCTCCTTTGCGGACAGCTTGTACACAAGAGAATCAAGGAAGGAGATTTTATGGCTGCCCGAGATATAAAAGTGGGGGAAGTTGCGGATTTTTTATTTGGGTTGATGCGAAAATCCATCAACCAACAAGAAGTATGTCAAAAATTTTCACCGAAGCAATGTCGAAGAAGAAACAATTCCAACCCATGATGAGGATGATGGTAGTTCAATGGATGTTGAAGTTAGAGCTCTCAAGGCACAATTGAAACGTGTGAAACAAGACATGGCAAAGTTGAAAAAAGAAAATTTGAGATGGAAGACAATGTCGGTTGTGTCGTGGATGCTTATAGTAATTTTAGCTCACATGTTATTTGAAAATTCGAAGATGAAAAACATGATGAGTTTGCCATAGAGTATGTTTACAGACATTATGTTATTAGCTATTTTGGTACATATTATGAGCATGTTATGTATTCTTCCACATGAAGTACAAGTATGTACAATCTTCTAATGGGAATGAATCGAACTATTTGAGTTTTTGGCTGTTTCTCAACCTGTTCATTGCTTCCCCAATTGAGATGGACAACAAGCCTCTACTTTAATAAATAGTGAAACTAGTTCATTGCAATGCAGTAAACATCTACAACAATAAACAAACATCCATATCAGATAAATAAAACATTTCATTGCAAAATGATAGAGATTACAATAAAGCATTTCACATCCCATCTGTTCCAATCAAAAACCTAAGACACTACCGCACTGATCCCATCATCTAAAAATAAAAAGTCAAATACCACAAATTATCTCGCTATTACTGATCAACGATCAATGACAAAAATAAAAATAAAAATAACATAATTATGACAGTATCTTCTTAAACCCAATCCCGCAAGTGCTTCTTGTCAACGTTGCTTCCTTTCAATATTTTTGCCATTTTTCTTCTTCCTTGATGGTCTTACTTCTTTTGCTGGAATTTTAGCTACACGTGCAAATGATGTTGATTCAACCTGTGGTGATATCTGTGGCGTTTCACTTCTTGTCCTCTTTGACGAGCAACTTGTGGCACTTGTATGTTCAACCTGACATGATGTAAAATATTTGTAAAATATTTGTTGTTATAATCTAAATTTCTAAAAAAAAACACTATTAACCATCCTAACAGCAAGAGGACTTACATTCACACTAGTATGGCCACCAGTACTACCACTTACATTAACATTGCCCGAACGTTTTTCAACCTACAAAGAGAAAATTCATTTACAAGTTTATTCGAGAAGCATGACACAATGGAAAATGGAAGTACTTACCGAAAGTTTTGGCCTTGAAAATCGTGTTTGCGATGATGTAGACCCAGTCTTCTTGATTGGACATGTTGAGCTATTATGTCCTGTTTTCAAGCATGTTCGACATGTCATCTTCATTCCTATCCTTGACATTCTAGTTCCACGCGCCACCTCGCCTTCCTCCCTTGATCTTTTCTGTTTACGTCTACCAGGCTTTACTTTGGCTGGAAGTGGTTCTGGTGGCTCCATATTAGTCCTTTTCCAAAATTTCTCTCCTTGAACTGGTAGTATCATGTTCTCATATGCAACTAAGAACTTGGCTTTTTTATAATACTCATCAATATAGTCATATGCATCATCTTGTCTATGATTTATAGCAGAAATGGCATGAGGACAAGGGATACCAGTTAGTTGCCATCTTCTACAAGAGCATACTCTTTTGAAGACATCCACCACGTGCTTCTCACCTTTATCCATCACCTCATATCCAATATCGCCATTCCATATCAAGTGACAATAAGTCGCACCAACTCTATTTTCTTCCAATTTTCTTGCAATTCTTGGACCACAGTCTTTTTTCCATCTAGCACATGCATCCCTTTGTGTATGCATTCTTGTCATTATCATTATCCGCATGCCCTCCAACATACTATAAATGGACTTACACCTAGCATCTATAATTCTCCCATTGAATGCCTCGCATAAGTTGTTATCAACAATATCACATTTTGCATCAGTAGAAAAAAATGCTCTGGACCAGTGCTTTGGCTCTGTTTGAACTAAGTCATGATATGCGGCGGGGCTGATTTTTTTCAACGCTTGAGAGCTTTCATCATACTCTGCCATAGTATTGCTCTTAGCACATTGCCAAAACATTCTTTGCATTTGTATCCCTTTATACTTTTTGCTCCAATTGGCATAGATGTGTCTGGCGCACATCCTATGTTCAGCTGTAGGCAACAGCTCAGCCACGGCTTGTAGCAAGCCCTGGAAAAAAATGAGTACGATATAAATCATATTTTACAAATTTGATTATCTAATAAGCTTAACGAAAAATTAAATAAATAAGGAACTTACCTTCTGTTTGTCACTAATTATGACCCAACCTTGTCCATATGTGTGCGTAATATTGAGATCATACATCAAATGTGTTAAGAACCAAGTCCATGTATCTCTACTCTCAACTCTAACAACCGCCCAAGCAATTGGGAACATTTGATCATTTCCATCCCTTCCAACAGCACACAAGATCTGACCTTGACAAATTCCTTTCAAGAAGCAACCATCCAACCCGACAACTTTCCTACACCCATCAATGAATCCTTTCTTACAAGCAGCAAAACAAATATACATTCTCTCAAAGAATGCCTTAGATTGCATATCAAGCTTTTCAACCTTTAATGTAACAGTACTTCCAGGATTGCTCATCCTAAGCTCCTCTGCATAATCCCACAATTTTGCATATTCCTTTTTATAGTTTCCCATCAACACTTTATAAGCAAATAGCTTGGCCTTCGTACATTGACTGATACTCACATCCAACCCCAATTGCTCCTTAATAAGTTCCCTCAAAGCGATAGTTTTAATAGTTGGCATTGCTTTTATTGTAGCAAGATAATGATTTGCCAACCAAGAACTCGTCACCCTGTTATTTTTAAAGCTAATGCTACAAGTGCCCTAAATGGTAGGTTTTCACATGAAATGATCCACTACGAGCATCAATAGATCCAGAGATTCTCCAAGGACAACTTTCACTAACACATTTTGCTCTAACACATTTCTTTTCATTCTTTATAAATTTTATCTCTCTACGCTCAGCCACTGAATATTTTATGAGAGCCTCTTTGAATTGCCTGCTACTATCAAATATCATAGACACGATAAACACAGGTATAGCACAATTAGGATCATACCTTGGAAAGTTGCTTCTCCTTGTAGTAAAATTATCATTTTCTAGTTCTAAATCAGATCCCAAATGCTCATCTCCATCCGTTTCATAGTACTCCGTTTGGTAACCAACTTCAAAATCAACTACATTATCCACATCAACTGTAGGTTGTTGGGGAGGTACCAATTGCGTAGATGGTTCACCTCTAGTCAAATACTTTGTGGCCCTGTTGCGAAACTCTTTGATGTTCTTCCTCGCTTCTAGAAGCTCCTCATTATCATGATCATCATCATCAATCGAAATTATTACATCAGCTAAGAAGTTTGTCTCATCATCATCGTCATCATCCACCATATATTCATCATCCTCCATGGCAGTATATTCATCTTCATCAAATACACCATCGTGAGCTAAACCACCCTCATTCTCAAAGACCGCATCTTTGCCTAAACCAGAATCATTACAAGCACCCTTACTAGTAACTTGACTAGCATCATTATCGACACCTACACTAACACCTTGACCATCACCCTCACCTCCCTCATCGACTATAGAGTTTTCTCCATATATCTCAATCAATCCATGGTGTAAATAATTGAAAATTTCTTCGACAACACAACTATCATTCCATATGTATCTCAATCCATCTTCTATAGATTTTCCAGGAAACTTAAAATAAAGGTGTTGGAATGTAGTATTTACCCCATTTTCTATGTCACTGATAAAACTTTCATAACTCCTTGAATTGATGTTTACTTGCACTAAATCCGTCTTCCCCCCAACATATTCAAGCCTTGGGCAATGAACAAATTTTCCCCTGTGGAAAAGGCAAACCCATGCCAACTTGTCACTCATTTTGGCTCTACATAGAAACAAAACTTATGTTATAAGTAGACATATAACAAAGGAACAATATAATAATGCATAAAAATAATTGCATGCGATATCTTCCTCTATAAACTTTTCTTATGAGATAAACATGAAAGTTATTAAGAGTTAATGCTAAAATTGCTATGAATTAAGGACTTCCACCTTATAATGCTCATGAAGTACATATCATCTATTTGATGTTTATTTAGACATATATTATTATGATTATTGAAAATATCAGGGCAAGTTGATAAGAATGATCAAATCCTTATATAACCACCTATATTTAGGATAGATACTCGAAAATTGTTTCTTTTATCAATTGTTATGAAAAAGCATTTACACTTTTCCATTTACTCTCATGGTTTAAAACACTTAGCATAATGTGTTTTGAGGGCTTGAAGAGAGAATTTGCAAACTAGAATTTCTTCAACTTGATTTATAGTTCGATTACATCAGATAATATTTATGCATTTAAAATGCATTGCTTATGGCTTGCATAATTCTTACAACATTTTAGTCATTGTTTAGTCTATCCTACGTCATGGTGAGTACAAGAACAGCAACAACACTCACGAAGAAATTGAGGGAAATCGAGGCAAATGTATAATTTAGAATAAGACAAGGACGACATACCTTTGGCTGTTCTTCGTTGAGTTCAGGACCACCACGTAAAGTTGTTGCTTTTGCTCAATGCTGCCGACAACACAAGGAAACGGGGACCACAACACTTGCTCGTGTTTGCTGTAGTTTGTGGTAGACAAATTAGGTCTTGATCGGGTTATGAACGAATGGGGTCTTCACGATTTGGACATTCGAACCTAGGACTACAATGGACGAAGGCGTCGGGTGAAAGGGGACTCAACAACACTCACGAAGAAATTGAGGCAAATCGAGGCAAATGTATAATTTAGAATAAGACAAGGATGACATACCAGCCGTTCTTCGTTGAGTTCGGGACCACCACGTAAAGTTGTTGCTTTTGCTCAATGCTGCCGACAACACAAGGAAACAGGGACCACAACACTTGCTCGTGTTTGCTGTAGTTTGTGGTAGACAAATCGGGTCTCGATCGGGCTATGAACGAATGGGGTCTTCACGATTTGGACGTTCGAACCTGAGACTACAATGGATGAAGACGTCGGGTGAAAGGGGGACTCGATTTCTTCATGATTGTCGTCTTGGCTTCACGATTTTGCGGTTGACAAGCGTGATTGAAGCAAGATGAGATCAGATCTGGGTTCTTCGTGAGTTCTTCGTGGGTTCGTGAGTTTGTGATATGAGCAATTAGGGCTTTAGTTGATGGAAGGGGAGACGACAGCATTTCTTTTTCTTTCGTGCCTTCTTCTTTCCTTTTTTTTTTCTTTTTTTTGTTTTCTTCGTGAGTCTTCTTTTCTTTTCCTTTTTTAACTTTTTTTTTGTTTTCTTCGTGAGTCTTCTTTTATTTTCCTTTTTTACTTTTTTTTTTTGTAATTAAAGGAAACGGTGTCGTTTTATTTTCCGGCGACCACGTCCGCGCTGGCCGTGCCACGTAGGATGGCCGACGCTGACTAGGTAGGCCACATCAGATTTTTCCGGTCAATAGGACTGAATTGGACAATATGCAAAATGTTTAGGACTGAATTGGCCAAATTGAAAGGTTTAGGACTGAATTGGCACAAACGTAATAGGTTTAGGACTGAATTGATAATTTTCCCCAAAAGAATGCCATGTCAGTTGATAGATGTGATAGAAAATCTATTAGATAAGATGAAAAATAAGAAGAAATTTCTTAAGCATTGAAGTGCTGTTTTTAAGGATAATTTCATTTCTCAAAATACTCAACTCGGTGCTACTTATTCTAACAGTGAGAGATACAACATATTTACCTCTTTTCTGACATGTTTTGATTGTGATTTGAAGATTCTCTGCATAGACAAAAAAAAAAAAAATAGAGCATTAATAAAGAAACAAATCATATTAGAAATGCCTTTCAGATTTTCAAAATTATCGAAATATCATACAGGATGGCAGATGATAGGAATAGTGTCAGCTTTGCTGTAGACTTTGTTGTACGGGTGAAGACCAAACGTCAAACATGGTGGATAGGAAATGATGAGAGGGGGCGCCTTACGTTGGGAACTTGGGAAGCAATCGTCTTTCTTTCTTGGCGCCTCCCGTCTCGCTTGAAGTCTTCTCACGGGGATCTTTGAGCAGATGCTGCGACAAAATGGAGTCCAGAAGCTTCCTCACTGCTGTCGAAAGGGTGGCGGATGAATTTGGGACCCATGGGAGGCTGAAGCTCCTGTGCAAATGCCTTCTGCTAGAAAATAAACGTGGGGGGAAAGCCTCCAAAAGGGGTAAGGGCCTCTGTTGTGGAGGAATTCGTTGAAGTTTCGAGCAGTTAATTTGATACCGACTGCATCATGTAAAATTCTTCGCCCTTGCTACTTCTAAGCCTAGCATGCTTGAACTTACAGTCATGATGAATTACTTCCTTCTATTGTTCAGTGGAGCATCGCCATATGCCAATGCAACTGCTCCATCAAATGATAGACACTGAGGAGGATTCTAAGGACTTCTTTTTTTTTTTTTTTTTTGGTCAGTGGATTCTAAGGACTTCAAAGGGTAAGTTTTCATCGGGTGAAGATGGGGTTAAAAACAAAGAAAGAAGCTTGTGGTCTAGGGTCCTGCTTGGGGACATGGCAGTGATACAATTGAAGATGTTAATGGCTTGTGAACTAGATCATCTGTTAGAAGAAGAGGCGGTAGGAAATAGTGACTATTATTTTGTGCGAGGATCGCTTGAGACATATCAAGAAGTCCAGCTCTTGTGAAAGAATATTTTAATTGACGCATTCTCCCGGTTTGGGCCTATAATGAACTTGCAACCCAGCTATTGCAACTAACCTGCATTAAATTAACAGTAATTAATGTCCTTCCGTTTTAAGTAGTTTGATTTTCTTGAAGAGAACAAATTTCTTTCCTTTTTATGGAATATTTTTTAAAAATATTTTTTGACTTCTTTGGGAAAAAAAAATTGCCATAAATATTGCTTTGTTATGCCAAATCCAAAATCAAAGGTACACATGTGATATATTTGTCAAATTATTGATAAATAAAATGAGTACCAAGGAACCAATATATTATTTGTTCTCATTATTGCATCAAAAGAGAATATCGAATATCATTGTAATCGCACGAACTTATGAACGGAACATAGTCGGAGTAAAAAAGACAAGTAATTTACACAAGCTATTTGGAAACAGGAGACATCCATGCAAAAATCCTCTTGCTAGTCTAAAATGCACGAAACTCAATTTTCAGATTAGTGCATTCATTTACACCTTAGTTTGTAGTTCCCATCAATTAAGAAGAAATGATAGGCCGGTTATTATTGAGAAATTTGTTTATCAAATTACTTTCGTTACTCTCGTTTAGCAAACAACTCGATTTGTTTGTAACAAAATTCTTCATTAGAAGATTATCATAACATTGGAGGATGAACAATCTTACCTCACTTTTGTATGTACCGATTTTCTGATTATTCCGTGACTTATCTTTCTCTCTTTCAACCACCGAGGGAAAATAACCAAAAATGTCATAAACTTATTGTCAACGGCCGATTTAATTCTAATTTTTTCTTTTTAATTTTTCCAGTGTAATCCTTCTAACCAATTATTGTTGAAAATTGTTAATGTGGATATTAACCGTCCTATGTAGTATGACTAATGCTGACATACACAATTTTTATAATTTAAAAAAAAATCTGAATTTTTTCCTGTTTTGGCTAGATTAAGCGAGACCTTGGCTCGGTCGAGGCAACCTTCGGGCTAGTGACCCCAGCTAGCCAACAATAAGTCTCGATGACTAGCGAAGGGAAACAAAAAATAAAAAACAAAAGGAAATTAAAAAATTGTAAAATAAAAAAACAAAATTGTAAATATCATCTATACTAATATCGGCCATGCCATGTAAGATAGTAGAGGATGGCCAACGCTAACTAAACTGACGCGTCAATGACTTATGACTTAAATTAGCAAGAAGGGTTGCTTTTATAAATCATTAAAAGTTTTATGGCTAAATTAACAAGCTTGAAAATTTTATAATTGAATTGACATACGTATAATAGATTTAGGATTTTTTTTGTCGATTGTCTCGAGCCGCCCACTTTGCTTCTCCCACTTTAATTTTGTCATATAGAAATTGTGTCTTCTCTCCTCATAGCTAACTAGTTAGATCTCCATGCACACCCAAGGAGGCCAATGATACTAAAGATATTGACACGTAATTAGCAAATAACTAGTTCTAATGCGACCTAGCCAGAAAAATCTAAAGCACTTGATGCATCGATTAAAGTATTCATTAGAATTTCACTGGTAGCTTTTGTGTAATTTATAACCTAAGGGGCAATCTTGGCCTCTCTTTAATTTTGACGTGTCGTGAATGAGCCCATGCAAGAATTCATGCCTGCCAATTGCAGATGTTCAATGCACACCAAAAATATCACATGAGCAAAAATAAATAAATAAGAGAATAGATAAAATACTGTTGATCTCGTCTCAATCTCATCCGTCCAAATTTCACCGACCACTGAATTAGGTTCACAAATTCCAGCTAAATCAATGTAATTGCATTTGTACTCACCATGAGCCCAAATTTCAGTACCCCATAAACAAATTAAATACGGCGACTGAAAAATGCCAGAAAAGGTATCACCAAAATCTCTATCTTATCCTCTCTTGGTCTGTAATTAGTAATTCTACTATTAAATTTTAAAAAGCCAAAAAATGTGTCACCAAAATGTCTTCTCTATTCTCACCTTTTTGTCTGTAATTAATAATTTTGCCAAATAAACAGAAAAATACCGAAGAAGGTGTTAAGAAAATCTCTATCCGTATCCTCCCTATCTAGTTTGTAATTAATAATTTAACCAATAAATAAATAAAATTTCAAAAAAGATATCACGAAAATCTCTCTCCTTATCCTCTCCGTTGGGCATGTGATTAAAAATTTTACCAAATAAAAAAAAAAAATCTCTATCCGTATCCTCCCTATCTAGTTTGTAATTAATAATTTAACCAATAAATAAATAAAAAAATTCAAAAAAGATATCACGAAAATCTCTCTCCTTATCCTCTCCGTTGGGCATGTGATTAAAAATTTTACCAAATAAAAAATCTCTATCCGTATCCTCCCTATCTAGTTTGTAATTAATAATTTAACCAATAAATTCAAAAAATTCAAAAAAGATATCACGAAAATCTCTCTCCCTATCCTCTCCGTTGGGCATTTGATTAAAAAGATATCACGAAAATCTCTTTCCTATCCTCTTTGTTTGGCCTGTACCTTACCAATAGATAGAAAAAAAAATGCAAATAAAGATAATGACGAATTTTCTGGGTAAGGACAGTTTCAAGGCTTATCTTTTCACACTGGTCAAAACATCTCATCCCTGTGGTCATTGCTCGTCACCGCCTCTATTTTGCACTTTTTTATTTTATTCATTTGGATAATCTTATTAAGGCGTACTTAATTTGTAATTTTTTCAATTTTGGTGTACTAACTTCCATAATATTTAATAATATTTTCTCATTTGTTGCTTGCATCACTCGGCACCTACCAATAGATTCTATTTATTAGATGATCTTCAAACTTCCAGAGGTCCAATTAATTTCGCGCACGAGTTCAATTAATTCCAGGAATGAGCAATCATCACGTTCTCATGCTTAAGGTGTACTTAATATGTAGATTTTTCCATTACAATGCACTAACTACATATAACCAGAAACGATTTTTTATTGCTTTATTGCTTATTATCACTCTACCCCTTACCAATAGAATCTCTGTTTATGATAGGATATCCGAACTTCGAAGGTTCAATTTATCCTCCCCGCTCGTGTTGTCATGTTCTTTTGCATAAATATTTTACCTTTTATGTTTCATCGATAAATTTTACACCGATCATTAATCGGATCTTGTTAACTGATGCTTTTTAGGGGTTTTCGTTAATTATACGTAGTAAAAACATATTTTCATGTTTAGCGTCCTATTCATGCACCCCAAAAGGAGGACTCTATTTTGAAAATGATAAATTCATGTATTTTGATGATTAACAAGCATTCCTGAACATTTTTCGACAAAATGCCAATATTTACTTCAAATAGAACATTTTATATTGAATTATTTAATTATATCGAGGGAAAATGGGAACCAAGAGCGGTTCCTTTGCCTCTTCTATAAAATCCTTCTCTTGCAACTCAAATCCCCTTCTGTATCTTCGTAAAGCAAAAACCCTAATCTCATTCAACTCCGCCATTCGCAGCCACTCACTCCATCGACCCTTGTCTCGCTCAGACGCAGGCCCACCTCTGCTTCTCTGCTTTCCTCGTTCGCTTCGTGTCCTGTATCTGGAGAAATCGTGTTCGTGTCCTTCATCTTTGCTTTGATCTCGGTGCGGTGTTCCTTGAAGCCAGCCTTAAAAAAACGCATGCTTTTGTTGCTCTAACATTAGATTATCGACTTCCTCGTGTTCTGTCGCTTTCTTTGTTTACAAAACCCTTTTTCCTTCATTCGATCTCTCGTTGGTGTTTAGTCTGGGTGACTAACGAGTCTCTTTTTCTGCAATTGTCACTTCATTGACTAAAACCTTTGGATCTTCACTCGTTCTACCGTTTATTTATTTTGAATCGATTCGTTATTTTATTTTAATGCACTTTTTTGGGGACGTACCAGCTTCGGTCAAAGATGTCCGACTCCATGCATCAACGCCGGTCACCGACTGCACACAACGTCGCTCCTGATGCGGTCGAGCAGGAGTTCAACCATCCTGCGATCGATCTCAACCGTCCAGTTCTCAACGATCCGAGGGAAGATCAGGATCCGGATTCGTCTGACTCCGATTGCTGGGGCGTTGTCTCCGTCGATCAATCTGGTTTAGCTCTGGTGGCATTCATCAGCAGCGGGTTGACCATACTCAGCCAAGAAGACATGGTCTACCGCTTTCTCCAGGAGAAATTCATCCGGGGGCTAGGTGTGCTTGAGGCGCAAGTTACCGTGGTGGCAATCCACCAGAACTACCACTCCAGCTTCCCCGCCAAAGCACGGGCCCGAGCGTTTCAAGATTGCTTGCAGGCAGTGCGGAAGAAAGGCAACAGCAGCAACGCCAACGTGAGGTACGCAAGGTATGCAACCTCGAGAGAAGGTGTCTCCGAGATCTTCTCCGATGGCTTTGGCTGCAGGGAGAAACCTCAGAACAGTAGCCTGTATGGTTGTAGACTTTATTTTGCTCCTGAATCTCATCTTCTAGAGAGGTACGAAATTTCTTTTCTTTTCTTTTTCACTCTGAATTGCGTAAATAATTAAGAGATGCTGTTTGAAAAGTGGGAATGATCAAGAAGATATGTCAATGCATATGTTGTCATGGTGTTTCTAAACTTGCGTCATTATATGTGATGATATTGGTCTAAAATATTTATTGGTAACACTTTGGCAGCGTTAGATTCACTCTATTAATTGCATAGATAATCAATAACTTATCACAAAAGATATGTTGATTTAGTGTGTTGTTTCTTTTTTAACGTATGATCAGTTAAATCTAGTAGAAAGGAGTATATCTAATCTATGACTGGCAGCCTTAAATCTTACCCGGTAAATTGAATATACGATAGAGATATACCCTTTAGAAAAGGGGTTCAATTACAAAGATATGTCGATTTAGCACATAATTACATTTCCTTTTTAATCTATGATCAGGAGTATGTTTTGCGAGCATGTTGTTTGACCTATATTTGAATGAGAATGTCATGTCGGCCAGCAGAGCCTAGAAGAAGGTGACTCGTGCAGACAGCTGACTCCTTTTCAATAGAACTGAATAGCCAAACCAACCCAGCCAGGTCAATCACAGTGATCTTATTGGCGGAAGTCATGTTAACAAATTGTGTATGTGATCATCATGGTCTTAGAGAGTCTCTTGGTAATGCTGGGTAGTATTAAGGATTGCCCGGATGGATCATGACAGCCTCAGGGATGTGTTGCTTTGCCAAGTCATGGAACTTGTCAATTTTGGCTCGGACCAATCTTATCCCAGCTTAGGATAGTATAATTTGGGCATCAACAACTTGTCATCTCCAACAAGATAAATTGTTTGGAGCACCCACATGAACACTTACGTGTTGCCAAAGCATGTTATTAGCTTTAGGGCCCTTCGTTATTTGAGAGTTAATCAAATTGTTCTTTCTCAGTTCCTTCTTTTGCATTGACCATATATGTGTGTTTGACTTTGTCTATTCTATCAACTAGTGTGATCATTTGTGAAAACCTATATGGAATATGGTTGTTGAGAAATTTGGAGGAGTCATGGAAACTGACTTCTCCTCTGATGCCATTTCAGATGTTGGCTTCGGAATTCTCGAAGTTGCTTCCATCTAAAGTCGGTTTGATCTATAATTATTATAAGGACCAAGTAAGTGCCACATCAACATTGTGACTGCTTAGTTCTTATCTTTCAAACTTTGTTTTCAACTCACCTCTAATGTTGAAATTTTTTTAAAACATGATCATCATTTTCTAGGGGGAAAGATTCGAAGCATGTGCTGGTACAAAAAGCCCGGCAAATTATAGGAGATAGCTTGGGGATTGAACTCATAAAAGATATTGGAACTAAGGTGTGGATTGTGAATCTACGTGAATTGCCTACTATGTCGTGTGGACATGTGATTTTGATTGAGTGACCGCCTTGTTATGAACCGATTACTTTGGGGAATTGTGAACTTATGGTCCTTTGCAGGTGAGGAAAACGACAAATGAATCTGGTTTGGACTTCAGAGATCAGATAGTTTTATCAGAGGGCAAATATCAACAGGTTTGGCACTCCGCTCGTGTAGAATTTTCAGCCTGCCCCTTCTTTCCTCTAACATCGTTTGGTTTCTCTGCTCCTGTAGAAAGCAAAGGCCCCGCCCCATATTTTTCCCCCATTCCTTCGTGCGCTGCTCTTTTCTCCGGAGGATGCTGACGGTGACCAGAAAAGTTTTATAAAAAAAAAAAAAAAAAAAGGAACAAGGAAAGGAAAGCAAAGCCCGTGACGTGAGAAGCACAGGTAAAGAAAATGATAAAAGATTTGGGGGGGAGCAGGCGAGGAGGGTGAGCGACGTTCGCTCGCATGAGAAGGAGGAGGAACGTCGTCGGTTTTTCGGAGAAGACAGCCATTGAAGAGGCGAGCCGCAGAGGCTTGGCGTGAGCGTGAGGTGTGCTCCACCGAGAGGAAGAAGAAGAAGGTCTCGAGTGGACTCGACGTTCTGAGATCGAGAACCCAGAAAGGCTCACCAGCAAGAGACAAGCTTAAGGAGGCCGTTCGCGTTTTCCATGTCCACTGCAGTCTCATCCCCGAACCAGGTAATGCCCCGAACGACTTATTTTCCTCTTCTTCATTGAAGCGTAAAGTGTTGAAATCCGATGGTAAATTTTTGATCGAAATGAGTGAAACTTCAGCTTTTTGTGACAGATAATGGAAATCTAGAGCTATGTGTAGCATATTCAGGCCGAGAATCGCCTTAAAAATCTAGTTCGGATATTGTTCGACGAAATGCCTGAAAGAACACCGAAGAGCAATTTCTTTAAACTCAAAGTCGATCCATGTTGGAGTCCTTATTTGTTGATTCACGTCTTACATACTCGTTTTCTTTGTGTTTTTTTGTCGGTATCATGTTATATATTTCAACCGTTGACGTCGGCCGCGCACACTCCTCTTTCACCGGGGACCCCTCCCGCACCAGCGAAGTTGGCAGTTCGAAGACATGTGCTAGTTAGCCAATCTCACTTCATTATAATATATTTTTGCTTGATTATTTTTCCGGAGTTACTTCTGTTAAGAGTGCGGGTTCAGTAGGATGGTTTTGCAATAGATGGAGTGGGCGGCCGGAGTTGGTCACCGTCGGTCGGAATAGATGACAGGTGGGTGAAGATAGTTCGGCGGGGATCCAAGTTCCGGTGATAAGCTCGTCGGTAATGGTATTTGTTCCGTTAAAAAATATTTTTAAAAAAATAAAATAAAATCATCGCTAAAGGTAGGTTGCTGGAGAAAAGGCTTCGGGGAAGAATGACTGGAGGTTGAAGAAGATAGGCAGAAAAAGACAAAAGAGAGAAGAAAAAGAAAAGAAATCAGAAAATTAGAAAAATTTTAAAAAAATAATAAGAAAGCATTAAAAAATTGGTTTTAATCCGACTAAGGTCAAATCCAGGTAGATGGGTAGGGTCAATAGACTGGATCGGGTTACCCGATCCAAAACCCTTTTTCCGAATATAATAATAATTTTTTTAAAATATTAAAAAACTTTAAAAATTCATAAAACATTTTCCAAAAAAATAAAAAAATCAGAAAATTCGGAAAATCGTTAAAAAGTTTATTTGTGAGGAATGCCATACTTAGTTTCGAGAAATTCATGCTCTTGAATGAGTTTCTTGCCTAGTTCTCGTGTGTGCTTATAATATTGCAATCTTGAATGTCGAATGGTTAGCATTAGGAATGATAGTTAGCGGTGACCATTAATGTGGCAGCGGTGTTTGTCAACGATGGACATTGATGGATGGTGGTCCGATGATTAAAAGTTATCGGCGATGGCCGTATTGGTTGACCGTGAGGATAGTTTTTCACGCTCCGAGGAGGTGAGCTTCGGCTCGTGCTCCATTCGACTTGAGGAATTGGTGGAAAGAGAGCCCGTAATGGGCTTAGCCATCCTATAACATTTGTGACAGTCGGGCCAAATTTTCTTTAAGGGACTTGTATGCATCCTTAAAGTTTTAGGCTTGATTGGGTTTTGGGTTGCTCGAGCTAGGGGTGTGCAAGGTCCGGGCGGGCGGTTCCCGACCTAGAACTGAGAACCGCCCGCTAAAGACCGGTTCCGAAAAATTGGAAGCAAGATCCACCCGTTTATTGCATGGATCCACCCAGGAACCAGACCGTCGGTCCGATCCGGTCCGGTTCCCGGGTAGATTTATGGAACCGATCTTGACATGAAATAATTTTGATTTTCAACATAGAACAACTACGTGACATCAAAGCAAGCCAAAAAAAGAAAAACTAAATTTAAGTACGTGGAGATGCGGATGGCGGAAGAAGTAAACGCAGTGAAATGACGATAGGATTAGGAGCCGAAGACGAAGGGAGTGAGATGAGATTTAGGGTTTCTTTTAGTAAATTTTTTTTTAATACTAAAAAGGTTCCGGTCCGGTCCAAGTGGGCGAGCGGGTGGATCCACCCATGGAATCGGGAACCGGACTAGTACCCACCGGTTTCCAAAAATTGGAACCGGGAACCGGTCCGGTTCCCTCAAGAACCGCCAGTTCCGGGCGGTTTCGATCCAGTTCCGGGCGGTTCCCAAGTATTTTGCACAGCCCTAGCTCGGGCTTCATTTAGTTTAGGCTGGGCTTGCCGAAATGAAGAGTAGATGGGCTAGTGTGTCAGGTGAGGGCTTGATTTTAAGCCAAACCAGGCTGGGGCTTTGTTACCCAGATCAATGCTCGAGTCAGTCCCAACCCAGACCAATTCCGGAGATCCAACCCAAATCCCTATTTTCGGATTTAAAAACTCCTATTTAAATATATATATATATATATATATATATAATATTTTATAAAAAAATTAAAATATTTCAGATTTTTTTTTTCTAAAAGTTAGGAAAAAGCCTTAAAATTATTTTTTTGAGATGCTTTCTGTTAAAATGTGTGAAAATCCTTGATAAAAAATTGTTTAAAATTAAACAAGCTGTCAAGGCTTTATAATAGGGTTTGAGTGTTTTTATGAACAAATGCTAGGTCGTCGTTTGTGCATTCCCATTGCAACTATTATGTGATTGTGCACTTTTGATATGTTAATCATGGTTTTTTTTTTTTTGGCTTAGTTAGAAGTGGTACTAATTCTTATTTCTTAGCGTTAGATTCTTGCTATGCCTTCCAATTTGTTTAATGTTTCATTGATTGTTGATTGTTAATTTAATGACTAGGCAACCGCATTATCGCCTTACATATTGGTGGATAGGTTTAAAATCAATACAGACTGCTTGACAAAGTTCTTGAAATTAATAAGATTAAGTATTGAAAGAGCAGTTGTTAATTAATTGGTGTAATTAAGTATCCGATCATAGATCTCTAGTTGTATAGGAAATGGGGTATACTCACATGCCTCAATTGGTTTCTTACTAACCCTAGTAGATTAGTAACGGCTCCTCGTCAATTGAAGTCTAACATTGAATACCCCACTGATACATGAGGTATGGGCTAGGGAGAATTTGTGCCTAATCAAGGTTTAGGGGCCTACACTTTTAGGCAATATCCCTAAACTTATGTCTTTTCCCCTCTAGGTAGAAAAGGTAAGCTATGACACAAGTCCATATGTGAGTATTTTCAATTTAGTCCTCTCTCAAATTTATGTCTACAAAGCACATCTCAATTGACTTTTCAATTGAATCAAGCCAAAACCATCACAATTTTAGCTCTATACAATGCTCATTACAATCTTTCTTTTTCATTTTAGGTTCTCCAATTTGACACATCATGGTTATAAATTTGTCTTTCTTTACAATTAAGATCTACAAAGCATTCCCTGCTTCTCTTCTGAATGGAATCCAACTACCTTGTTTTAGATTCAAGCTCTCGAGGGCATTATGTGATTGATTTTTGCATCATATCATGTTTTTTTTTTTTTTCCATTGCACTCAAGTGCCTTGGTGCATTCAAGAGTTGAGCTTTGAATGAAAGAAAACTCTTGCTTGTATGAACAAAATTGCTCTCTATGTTGTGTGATACCAATTTCGATGAACTCTAGCTGTCTCTTTTCAGATGTGAGTTCAAGATTTTGATCTTTGATAGATTTTTGGACAATATTGAATTTCCAATTTTTTTCAAGTCAAGAGCTTTGGCCTAGTTTTGCCTAGTCCGATACAAGATTTTGTTTCTTTTAACTCGGTTTCATCTTTACATTATTTCACCTACTTTATAATATTTTCTAATTCACCTTCCTTGGATTTAAGCTTTTTGGAAAGCTTTGCAATAGATGTTTCAATGGACCCCAATTCCCTATCTTTCAAAGCAAGTGTCATCAACCACTCATTGATCAACTAGTTGATTTCCTCAAACTCCTTTTTTTTTGGGGGGATTTGAATTATTATTTTTTTGGGCTCTTCGATCATCATATTGATGCAATGGAGTCGACTCTTTTTAGATTTAACCTTCTCGGAGCAATGTTCAATGGATTTATGGATTCCCCTTAGTTCCTCCATCTTCGCTTTAAATTCATCTGGACAGTCATTTATTATATCTTCGAGAGTCTTTGCTTTCATGTCGACTTCCTTATCGAAATCTTTGATCATATGCTCCATAGCCCTCAGCCTCTTTTCACTCTTCGTGCTTCTCCAAACTATGGTTAAGTAGATTATGCAATCCATTTAATTTCTCTCTTTTAATTTCAAACGCCCACTCCATTCAAGGAAAATGCTTGGTTTCGATCAAGCGTTCTCTTGTCAAGGCTTGAAATCAAAAGAGAGGAATTTAGAGGGGTGCATAGTTTGCTTGACCATATTTCGGAGGAGTGTGAAGAGTGAGAAGAGATCAAGGGTTATGGAGTGCATGATCAAAGGGTGTAACGAGGAGATCGCCATGAAAGCCAAAGAATTGTAGTCTCTGGAGATAAGATAAATGACTATTAAGTTGATTTCAAAGTGAAAGAAACTCGGGAGACTTCATAAATCCACCAAAGATTGCTCCAAGGAGCTTAAACCTAATGAAAGTCAACTCCATTCCATCAATATATTGATCAAACAACATAAACAACTTAGATAGGAGCTCAGATCCAAAAAAAAAAAAAAAAAAGAGATTGAGAAAATGAACAACTTGATAATGAGCATTTGACGGCACTTGCTTTGAAAGATAGGGAACTAGGGTTTGTTAAAACATCTATTGCAAAGTTCTCCAAAGAGCTTAAATCCAAGGAAGGTAAACTAGAAAATACAATGAAGTTGGTAAAGCAGTGCAAAGAGGAAACTAAGTAAAAGAAGGAAAATCTTATCTTGGTCCAGGCAGAATTAGAAGAGGTTGTCAAAGCTCTTAAGTTGAAAATTGGTGAATTCAAAACTGTCAAGGAATCTACAAATACTGAAATCTTCAACTTGCATTTAACAAGAGACAGCTAAAGTTCATTCGTATTGATATTCCACAGTGTGCGGAGCAACTTTGTCTGAAAGGCCAAGAGTTTGCTTACATTCGAATCTCAACTCTTGAATGTGCCAAGGTCCCTAAGTCCCAAAAAAAAAAAAAAAACAATGCACTTTGATGCAAAAATCCATCACAAAATGCTCACAAGAGCTTGAATCTAAAATAGGGCAAGTGGGTTCCATTCACAAGAGAAGTAGGGATGCTTAGCAGATCTTCAACTTAAAGAAAATCAAGTTTATAAACTTGATGTGTCAATTAGAGAACACTCTCAGCTAGTTTAAATTGAAAGGAAAGAATGTAATGAGCAATATATGAAGCTAGAATTGTGGGGGACAATGGCTTGATTCAATTGAAAAGTCAAGTAAGAAGTGCTTCAAGAAAATGGAGTTGAGAGAGAGGACTAGTAGCCATTTTGGGGTGATGGCACAAAATTGGAAATATATGCAAGTGTTCTAGCTTCATGTCTAAATGCTTGATCCACAATTGCTTTCGATGGAAAGAAAATGTAGTTCATATATCAACATTTTCATGAGCTCAACAGAGGGTACCTAAGGTGCGAGAGATAATTCAAATGGCAACTTATGTCACAAAGTTGGTGTTTAATGCCATGGAAGGGTTTTACCCCCATAATTCAGGGAATAGTGATGGGTATCAGATATTGGGGTGATTAGAAGGAATTGTGGGTTACTAGATATTGCACTTATTTGAAGAAATTGTAATTTCCCATTGGAGAGTTTCTTATGATCTTCAATGGAGATTAAGCCTCAGTAGAGGGAAGTTGTAGTGCAACTGGCTGTTGAATTGGAAGGGAAGCTGAAATTTTCACCATCACTAGAGCATTCTTTGAAGTTCTTGGGTTTTTTGAAGCTTTTGAGGCCTATGTAGCTTCTGCCTTCAATGCAAATGAAATTTACGCTTGTCAATTCTATGTCACAGTTCTGAATAGCATTAGAATTGCAACAGGTGCTTGGTTCAGTGTTGCCTAATAAATGGAGATGTAGGTATTGACTTGGGATGTCAAATGTGGTCATCAGTTGTTGTTAGCACCTAAATTTTGTCACTTTTATTTATGATTTAATTGTATGGAAAATTAGGAATTAGTCTAAAAAATAAAGTAAAAAGTAAAGTAAATAATTTTCATTAAAACGCATCACTTATAAACATTAGGAACATTTGCATTATTAGTATTAAAATTTCAAAATAAAAATAAAAACTTTAATCTAAAAAAGAATAAGCAATTGGGCTAGGCTCGGCTAGCCTAGCCTACTTCTTCTTTTCCCTTTTCCTCGGCTCAGCTTGGCCCTCTTCTCTTCTCATTCTCTCCACTTTGTCCATTGACTCGATGACAAATAGGGAAGGAAGGACAGAGGACAAGCTACCAAATAGTGGTGGAGGAAACAAGGCGAGCGTCACACCAGAGTTGGTGGTTGGGGGTAGACCAATAGCAACAGCTAGTGTTGCAAGAGGCCAAGCGCATCAAATGGCTTAAAAGTTAAGGGAAGGGCTCACTCGTTGGGAAGGGATCGTGAGGGAGAGAAACAACAATAGTGAGATTGAGAGTGAGAGTGAAGAGTGAGGCCATGAGTGAAGGGCTCCAATAACTAGCGTGCTTAGAACTCAATCGTTGTACCCTCGTTGGTGTGCGCCTCTCTCTACGGCAGATCTCGTGTGTTTCTTTTTATTTTATGTTGAGTTGCATCAAATTCCCAAGGATCCCAGTTTAGAGGCGAGTGAGGTGATTGGATGTAGTTTGATCTATTGAGCTCGCCCTCCATATGCTGCCATCAAGCTGGGTAGGGCCATTGCTACGGCCACTCCTATTTACCTCTATAGCAAGTCCCCCTCCTTCTGCCCCATTTTCGGTGATGTTGGGCCGGTGCTTGCAATTGTTTGGTTCAATGTTTGTCCATCAAGCATGCATTGGACTCAATTATATATATTGTCGCACCTTACCCTCCGAGGGAGGGAATAGATTTAGGGATATTGCCTAAAAGATAGGCCTATGGCTCATGATTAGGCACGGGTTCGCTCAAGCCCATACCTTAGACGACATTGGGCAAGTTGAATGCATGGAAATTTTCTAAAGAATGAGTTGCCATTAGCCTAATGTGGTCGGCTAAAAACCAAATGAGTATGAGAGTATACCTCACTTCCTACACAAACCAAAGAATTTAGCATCGGGACTTGATTACAATCTTTTTTTTTTTTTTAACTTTTTCTTGCCGTGCAGTCTAGATTGATTTTAGGCCTATCAACTAACACGTGAAATGATCATGTATGTTCTCAATTATCAACATAATAATCGACAATTAAGGGAAGCATTAAATGCATATCATTAAGGAAAATATAAATACTAATCTTAACTAGACTAAAGGGAAGCCAAACTCAATGTGTCAATGCTGTGAATTCAAAGGCATTTGGCCCTAAAGACAATTGAAACCCTAGACTACAACCCCAAGGGCTTACTTAACCTCGAGCATAATTCCAAATTGAAAGGCTTCATATTTTCAAGGAAAAAATTACTTCAAAGATCAATTTTAACATTTTCAAGGGAATTTAAATTATTTTTGAATTTTTCGATTTTTTATGAAAAAATGAAATTTCGAATTTCCCCAATTTATTAAAAAGAATTTTAGAATTTTTCCAAAAAAAAAAGGATTTTTGCAATTTTTGCAATTTTTTTAATTTTATTATTTTTCACGCGTGGCTCCACATGAGCACAAGCGGACCCATTGGCTTTTTCTTCAAAAAATGTTATTTTCCCTTTTCTATTTAAAAATTTATTGTCATGATAGACCTGTTGCTGTTTTTTTCTCTCTCCTCTTTTTTAAAAGGGATAATACCCTAAAAAACCCCAAACTGATACACTTGTGACAAATCTATCTCAAATTATTTTTTTGACCACCAAAAACCCCAACTGGTATACTTTTGACAAATTTATCCCAAAATGGTACACTTGTGACAAATTTATCCTATGTTAGTTTTCGTTAAATTTTATTCTCAAATTATTAAGTTAAATGACACATGACAGTTAACCAGTATACCAATTTAGGATTTTACCTTCCGTTTGTCACAGTTTATAATTTTTATGATTTTTTTTGTGGTATTAATCCAATTTAGCATAGAGTATATTTGTCACAAATTTATCAGTTTAGGGTTTTTTGCAGTTAAATAAATTAGTTTTGGGTAAATTTGTCATAAATGTACCAGTTTATGATTTTTTATAATCAGTCGGGGTAAATTTGTCACAAGTTTACCAGTTTGGGATTTTTCATGGTCAACAAAATAGTTTTGAGTAAATTTGTCACAAGTGTACTAGTTTGAGGTTTTTCAAGATATTTACCCTTTTTAAAATAGCCTTGCATGCATTAATGGCACTTTCTCTCTCCTCCTTTCTGAAGAACAAATGCCCTTACGCATACATCTTTCCCTTCCCTCCTTTCTTTCATTCTCAATTCAAAATTCGGGTGAGAATTCGCCCTTTACATTGCGTTGCTTCTTCGACCTACTCCGGGGCTAGGTCATCTCTGCTCTTTCGCGCAAAGCACGTTGCTCCTCCGCCTTGCTCCGGCGCTTGCTCATCTTCGCTCTTTGCCCCAAAGCTCATTGCTTTTTCGGCCTGCGTCGTTGTGTTACTTCTTCGCCTTGCTCTGGTGTGGTTTCCCAACGAGGCAGCGAGGAATGTTCTTGCTGTAAAGTCGCAGACTCCAAGCGATAAAGAAGTTTCAACTCTCTTCAATTCGTCTTCGAATCTGCTACGTTTGCCGCTCATAACAGTGATTTTTTTTTTTTTTTGGTCGGTATAACAGAGTTGATTCGGCGAATGCTTGCCATGACCGGCTGCACAAGCTACTGGTGAAGGAGATGGAGGGGTGGACCGACATGTGCAACGACGGAGGTGGAGAGAGCGAGTGGAGGAAGGTGATGGAGGCGTCGTGCGGAAAGATGGACGAGGAGGTTGGAGGGAAGGGGGTGGACACATCGATGAGGATGGCGGGGTCGATGGCAATGGTGGCGGTGGTGGGGAAGGAGGAGGTTGTGGTGATCTGTGTCCTCTAGTTTTGTGCTCATCCGCGCTTCGCCTCAATCGGACATCTCCATCTCAAGCTACACTCTGCTGTAGGAAGATACTCCAGCTTCAAAAGTAATCGCACAGTTTTTCTGGGTTTTAGGGATGTAAAGGATTGCACAGCCATACCCATTCGATATGGCCTTGCAAAGTTCTCGCTTTCTTTTTTTTTTTTTTGAAAATTTTTGTCTTCGCTTTATGACGTCGGAACCTACTTCCAAGCTGAATAAGGGCGAGGATCGAAGGACGAAATGAGTGAAGAGACATTATAAAACGAGTTCTCATTCTCTTTTCCCTTTACTTCGCTGATTAAAAGAGAGTCTGAGATGTGCCAAAACAAAGCATGGTTTGCTGAGAAGTGAGAAAAGAAAAGGCTTCCTTATAGTTCACGGAGTCCTTTTTGTTTCTTGAAATTTTCCTTTTTGTGATTGTGTTGTTGAAAAAATTTGCAACAATTTCTGTGTTTGTAATGTATCTATTCGGTTTCTAAAGAATTTAATGTATTAAAGTTTACTTTTGCTCATTTGGAGAGAGCTCTTCCCATGTTGACTTTGTTCATGAATTTCCTGCACTCAAGGGATCTGTATACCAGAAAGTAAGGTTGGGTCGACACATCCATTTCCATAATCTTTTCTAGTTGGGAACCACCTATACCTCGAACTCGACATTCTCAAGTTCACCAATTGAACAAGTCTGGCATATCATCGCAAAGTAGTAAGCCCAATTGGACTCCACCTAATGGACAAATACAGAGATAGTATTTGTCACAAGTAGAGATTCAGCAAGGAGTCTCCAACACAATGGTGATGTCGTAATTGTCAATCTTGGGATAAATGTTCATCATTTGAGGTATAAACGATAAACACCAACTAAGGTCCCCTTGGCCAGAGAAAAGGTCGGTTGCTGAGGCTGCAAAGGCTAGGTGAGCTATGGACCTTGGTCATCGGGAGCCACCTCCCGTTGAACGTGAAGGTCTCCTGGGCAGTGGCATCGGTCGAGCGGCCGCTGTCTGGAGACAGCCGACTCGGCGAGGACCAGGCGGAGGATATGCTGAACGCGGCACAGCTCACGCGGAGAGGGGCCAACCTCACGTTGGGGATGGTCCGGACGATGCCGCTGATGGTGTCGACGTAGCGCTGCTCCAGCGTCTGCGGCTCCAGGGCAGCCGTCTGGTTCTCGACCACGGTCGGATTGGCGGGGAACAGGAAGGCCGGAGCCTCAGGTTCCCGCCGCTGAGCGGCGTCGCACTCGTCCAGCATGTGCCTGAGATCCTCGTCTGATCGCACCGACACCAGCGCGTCGAGATCCTCCTGCGCCACCTGATACTTCAGGACCACGTCCGAATCGATCTGGGCACTCAGCTTCTTCATCAAATCTGTAGCAGCAAAACAATGACTCAGAATTTTCCATATCAATACGACCAACGAATCCGACATGCCAATCGTCACGGAGAAAAGCCAGCACCGGAGAAAGATGCGTCGCGAGAGATGGAGATGACCCGGGTCTCGCCGCCCACGTACTTGAGGTGCCCGTTGCCGGCCGCGGCAGGATCTTCCCGCCGTGACTGCACAGGAACTTGACCTTGTTGCTCGGGGACGTCGCCTCCCTGCCTCTGCCACCGCCTCCGCCGTCGCCGCCATCGCCACCTTCATCTCCCATTATCCTTTGATGTTAATCGATTCAGAAGTTAGTTCAGTTTTGACTAGACGAAAAGGAATTAGAATTTAGAAAACGAGGCTAAGCAAAGCCAAGTTCCTAATCTTCGCTTTCCCTTTTTTTTTTTTTTTTGTGTTTTTATTAAAAAAAATTTTGTGGGAGAAATGCTGAAAATAGGGGGGCTCAAGGGCAATTATCGGATAACCACAGTGTTATTAGCTAATTCAATTTCTCCTAATCCGCGAATTCTACCCTGAAAATAATTTCGGTTTTTTTTCTTTCTTTTGGAATATCCATTCAGTCCCGAACCGATCCTCTATAAATCCGAAATCTAGACCAAACAACGGCCCTGAATAATCGGCTTTTCCTCTTTTCTTTTTAGAGCTTGGAAAAACAATATGGGGAAATGGGTTTGTAAACTTTAGATCTTGGTATTCCATAGATAAATTGATAATGATCCAACTCGTGTAAATTCCCCCATTTTATGTCACGCTAATCAAGTCATTGACGAGCCACACCGGTGGTCTCGGTTCGCAAGGTTCCAAGGCTGCCATCGCACTTCCGGTGAGACCTCCATTGCACAACGACGTTCTTCGGGTTGCGGAGAGGAAGAGGAGAGGCACATGCCCGCAGAGGTACTCGACCACGATAATATAGGCAACCAGGCCGAATACCCCGCAAATGTGAAAATCCACGATATATGCGATCCGCCGAGCTTCGGCAGTGGTTACTTCTTCTTATTTCTCGTGAATTTACATTCCAATACCATTCATTTGGTCCTCTAACATCGATTATGAATTCTTGGATTGAATTCTACACAATGTTGATGTCTTATTTAACGTATCTTTATTATAAAAGTTCATGCGTCTATAAATTATTTGAGAAGTGAAGAATTGAGTTTTGAATATGGAAAACTCCATTCCCTCTTAGATCCTATAAAAATATGTGTATTTGTTAATATGTTAAAATATTATCACAGATATATCATAAAAGAATTGATTTTACATTTAATTATTATTATATTATTATTATTTTGGTCGGAAACATTAGTTAAGTGGGTTCCGGTTGCCTGTAAATAGTCAATGGCAGGTTGTGGTGAAAAAGGCCCCGTTATTCGGTGCCGTTTGCTTAGCAGCACTCTTCAATGAACCATTGAGCCGAGCCGGGCCGAGCCGAGGAGAAAATATTAGGTGGGCCCGCTCCTCCACGTCACCACGGGGTCGGGCCCCAATCGATAGTCGACGTGGCTCTGGGACCCACCTCCCCCGGGGCACCGGCCTGTCTTCCTGCGTCTCTAATACTGATACCCTTCTCTTCTGCTTTTCTTTTTCCCTTTTATCATGGATTTAAAAAGAAATTAGTAAGGCATCACCAGCTCCCGTGTCCTTTCTTTGTTTTGCTTAAATTTGTGAAGCACCCTGAAAATCCTCAAAAATTTATTTGCGAAAATGCATTTGAATCTTGAATTTTTTTAAAAAATACAATTAAATCTTAAAAGTTGTCTAATTATTGCTATCAAAGTCCTTCTATCAAGTTTGTCTAATTTGACTAATGGAAAATTTTGACCTGGCTTTCTTATTACTTATGTATCCCACGTGGCATCGATGTGACTAGAACAGTATCGTTTTGTCAAAATCCGAGTTTTTAATACAAATTTAATTAAATTACATTAAAAATAAGTAAAGTTAAAAAAAAAATAATAAGAAGGAAGAAGCAAGGGAGGGCTTGCAGCCCTAGCCACCGTCATCGCCCACCATTTATAGGAAAGACAAGGCTGGCAATGGTGATAAATGGCTCGTGGAGGTTAGGGGACTCGGTGACCCTCGTCAACCACAGGGGAGGGTCGCTCACCCTTGCGTAGGTCTAGTCGACAGCCACCCTTAGCGGCCTTCACCACTAGCGACCCTCCAACAAGCCTGGGCTAGCCAAGAGCTTATGACCCTCATCTCATTGAGTAAGTGCCATATAACCCTTGCTTGCGACCCTTGCTAACCCTCGCTTATTTCTTCCTTTTTTTTTTTTTTTTTTGCTTTGTTTATATAATGTAGATGAAATTTGTATTAAAAAAATCAGATTTTGATAAAAACAACATCGTTTTAGCCTTATATTTTATTCACGTCATCGCCACATAAAAAAGAGAATAATTTTTTTAAAAGAAAAATAAGCCACATTATCATTTTTCATCAATCAAGTTGAACAAAATTAATGAAAAATTTTAATTACACTAATTTAATAAATTTTAGGATTTAATTACACGTTTTGAAAGTTTTGAAACTATACTTATCTTTTAATTTATCTTATAAATGATCATTGAAGTCGACTCTACCCTTCTACTGACCCTAAATAAAATGTCCTTCGTTTCCTAACGTGCATTCATAATGTGACACCGGTCGATAAAACAAACTTGGAAAAGATCACCATTAATGTTCTAGGGAGGATTGCTTCTTGATGCGACATATTGTCCCTCTTTGGTGTTCGTAGTACATTATTACTCACCCCTAAATTGGAATAGCTCCAACTCTGAACAGTGTCAAAATGGAGTGGATTAGGCCTCCCCAGTAGTCATTGTCCTAGGTAAATGGAAACCCTTCTCTCAATTTGTTCGACAGAAACGTCAGAGATGGCCTCGGTGCTCGAATCTCCCCGAGTTGACATCGGACTTTCCTTGGTTAATTCTAAACTATGACAGCGTTAATGCAAGCCGTGATTTCGTCGTCACCAATCGCTAATCAGTAATCATGCAGCAATCAACCTCTAATTAGAACAAGGGAACTAGTACTATGCATATATACCAAAGTAAAGAGTCGAAGTAAAGAGTCGAGTCGAGTCGACTCGGGCCGCGACGATAGTGGCTTAGGGAAAGTTTTACATGTCTAGACAGATGAAAACTCGCATGTTTAAAAAAAAAAAAAAAAACTGAACAAATGCCGAGGCGAGGCCGAGACTCCTATTGAACCGCGACAGAAGATCATAAGCCATGGTGTGGCCGGCCGATGACACCTTCCCTGGGACACGGCAGAGGAGGAGGCTGGGAAGTCCGGAGAAGAAGAATCGATCAGGAGGAGGGGAGAATTTAGAAAGCGAGCGCGACGAGGATTCACAAGACAGAGGTGGGATTCTTACCTCGCGGCGGCCGGATGGCGGAAAGGGAGCTGCATTTACTCTGCTGTGGCGGCGAGGCTCGCAAAACCTCTTGAGCTCCCCGACCGCCCAGATCAGAACCATGACGATCAGATATGCAGCTGCTACAGTGGCGATGCGCTTTCCGGCACAGGCGGCCAGAGGGCTGCTGCACCGCCCCCACATCGTCAACCAAGTGCTCTCGTCCGGGACGGACTCGTCCATCGTCGCCGCCGGCGCGTTTTCTTCAAAAGAAGAAGAAGAAGAAGAAGAAGAGAATCCAGTCCATTAAAGTTAGCAGTCGGTTCCCTACAAGTAACAAGTTCTTCAATTCTAGCGAAGGAAGATTCAGAACCAACGACCCAAGTGGAAGCTAACCTGTTTGCTGGCCGATGAACAGAGCTCCGGCGAACCAACGACCCAAGTGGAAGCTAACCTGTTTGCTGGCCGATGAACAGAGCTCCGGCGGACCCTGAAGAGATCGAGGAAGAAGAAAGGAGCCGGACGCGAAGAGATCTCGTACCACGTGAAATGACAGTTGACGCGCAATAGCTGTTAATAGTCAATTTAGTTCCTAATTTTGGAACTTTTTGCTAAAGAATTCCCTTTTTTTTTTTGGGACTTTAGTCAATAATTATCACATAAATATCCATTCAATCCTAAATCCAAATTCAATTAATTGTTTCATGAATAACTCAATGATAAATTATTTTCCAGGATTACAATTATTTTTTCTTTTTTTCGTGATATATGATCGAAAATATTTTCTAATGTTCGGATATTATTGAAAAATAATTTTGACCTCATCACTTTATTTTAGACATAAAAAAATATTTTTTTTTAATTTGAAAAAATCAGAATTTTTAGTTATTTTATTTTTGTTTTCTTTTTACAAAAATTGGGACAAAATCCGAGCCGTTCGATGTTCGAAGATCGAGAGGCCATTCCTTCGTGTTTCGCGGTACGTGTGGGGTTTCGCTCATTGCGCGCGTGTCCGTCTTTTTCACGCGTGCGAGCGTGTGTCTCAAGCCTTGACGCTGGGGCTTCGAAAATTTTAATTTAATTGAAATTTCGTGTAATCACCTGGGCGTCCGATTTGGGCGATTGGTTCAATCGGACGGCCCAAGTTGAAGAGTCCCATCGGATATGCTCCCCGCCCCGTCGATTCCCCCCCCCCCCCAACCAACCCCTGGGCCGCGAAGCGTGGGAGTCACGCGCCACGTGCTGAGCCCATCTTTCCTCCCTTGCTATCTAAAGTCCAGTATCAATATTTCACGAGGTAAGTCTCAAACTTTTTTTACTGCCAAGATCCATTTGATATTAGGTCATTTTGGCATGCCATCATTAAAAAAGAAAAAAAAAATAATTAGCAATTGGGAAAAAAAATTCCAAATTTTAATTATTTTATTTTTCTCTTTTTATTTTTGTTTTATTTTTCAAAGAAAAGCAAATTATAATTTTTTTAATTTTTTTTCTCTTTCCTTTTTACTTTTCCTTTCCTTTCTTTTTCTTTATTTTTTTCCCCTCTTTCGCTGCTATCGGAAGGTGAGAGCCATATATAAGCTTTGCCTTTTCAAGATCGGGTGACGAGCTCACTGATCTTGGTTGAGCTTAAGCTTGCCAACCTCTATGGAGCTCTAGCTGGTGAGCTCGAGCTTCCCTGGGTTGGCCAAAACTCGAGCTTGGCAGCCTATAATCTAGGCCGATCGCCTGGCTACTCGCAATCACCAAAGTACATGGCTAGTAGAGGAAGAAGGGATGAAGAAGGAAGGGAAAGAAAGAAAAGAGGGAAAAGAAAAGAAAAGAAAAAATATTCAATTTTTTAAAATAATTAAAAATTGGATTTTTTTAAAAATTATTTATATGATAATAAAATTTTTCATTAACCAAGGAGCTTAAAACTAGGAAAAAAATTTCGGATTTTTTCGAAGGGGAAATTATCTTCTTGAATTTAAAATTTGGTAAGAAAATATTTTTCATTAATTAGGAAAACATTTTTCGTTAACTCATTTTATTAAGTGAATCAAATGCCAAAAAATGAGGAAAACGTTTTCTCAAAAAAGGTTTTTTGTGAAACAAATGCACCCTAGACAAACATGGGCCCACAATAACCGTTTTATTTTTGGGAAAAACAATATGGAACAGTGGCATGGTAAACTTTAATTCGGTATTTGGATAATAATACATATCCATAAGATATATCCACAATAATCATTTGTTTCATGGAAAATAAATAGTTCAAAAATATTTTCATAAAAATGATTTGTTTGCATCACTTAAAAAAATGAATGAACTAATATTATTTTCGTATCACCAATGAATATGTCTACACACGAGTTTTTCTCGATAATGAATTTTTTTTATCGACTAATTATTTTAAGCAATCATTTTTTTTTGGACATTGTACCATGGCATAAACACCACGTGATGGTTATGTCATTAGTAATAAGCAGAAATAGCTTAATTTTTCTTTTGATAATATCTATATTGTCAGAACAATTCAAATTCAAATTATACAAGTATTTCAAAATTTATTGTTCTATTTTCCTTTTGAGTGAATTCCACTTTAGCATGGCGGAAGAATTTTGTTTCATGTATTTATGCTTTTACTCTTGTTCGACCAAAAAGAAAATACTTTTAATCTTGTGAAGTTATTATGCTTTTAGTTGACCTTTTAAATGGAATGTTGGAATTACTCCTTTCGCGGAAACATTGTCTTAAGAAATTGAAAGCTCGGTAGAGACAAACTATGAAGTCCTACAAGGCAATAAGCTAGAACCCAGGTTCTCTTCAAAAAGAAAAAGAAAAATCACAATGTAATCACCCCATAAAAGGATAGGAAATATTCTACCTTCTGTCCCCTTGCTCTCACCTTTTCTATGATCAAGACTCTAATTTTAATTTTTATAGTCAATTCTCGGGGTGAGCAAATGACCCAATTGGACCTGAAAACCAGCCCGGATAATTTTAGGCTAATTTAAATGGCGACTAGTCTCAGGGTTAAAAAAAAAATATAGGAACTTGTCTTAACCTATTTGATAGCTTGATGCACCTTCAATCTTCTCTAGCATCTAACTTTCATGGCATAATATGAAAATTAAGAAAAGAAATGACATTATCTTATCATAATTTGATAAGCATATAGACAAGATTGATACTTTTTTTTTCAATGTAGGATGTGATTGTAATTATCAAGATGAGAAAATGGGAATCAAGACAAAAAAAAAAAGAATTTTTAAAGTGGTAACAATAAAATAAATAGCACATAAACTTTACTGCATTGTAGAAAAATACATTATGCAGGAAAATTCTTCAAAAAAAACCCTAAGCTTATTATTAGTGTCAAATTGAACCCAATTTAATCAATGACGAGGCGTTCTCTTTCATTTTCCAGCCTAGTACTTTTGAACTTTTGATAAATTCTACATGCTTTTATTTTTAATAAACTTCTAATAATGAGGAAAAACCACCCATTAAATTATATAGATACACACACAACGTGGAGCTTTACTCGTTATAAAGAAAAACACGTACACCAAGCTTGTGCAAATAATAATTACATGTTGAAATTGTCGTGTCAGATTATATTCCCTAGGATTCCGCTGATCGGCAGCTTTATCCGATTCCTGGGAAGCCGTGATCGGGCCTACCTCGCATGTCTAAATATAGACCATTCGAGGACCACCACGTTGACTTGCCCTCTTGCCCGAACGGGGATGACATCCAATTCCACGCCACCCGATTCAACCGGACTCGCGGAGGATTCAATCAATTGCAGGGATCTTTAGCTAAGTGGCCTATTGCTAGGATGAGTGCCATCAGTAATGCAACGGATGACGACGTTGAAATGAAGAGGTCACTTTCGATTCTCCACTTCGAGGAAAGCCAGGTCAAGATAATGGCAGAAAATTAGAGATGGCTGCCGGCACTGATGGAGTTTAATTAGAGTTTCTATAACCAAACGGTTGAGATTCTTGGAAAAACTGGATCATATGAATATGATGCTTGATGAAAAGAACTCCAGCACTGTTGCAACTGTGAGCAGTACATAACCCTTAATTAAAAGGTCTCAGAAAAAAGCGAACTCCAGGATCCGTCGGTGGAATTCTTAACATTCACTACCGGAAATTCTTCAGTATCATTTCATTTTTAATTCGTCGGTAAAGAGATTGTGCTAAGAGTGAATTATATGGTCTCCATCAATAATTGTGCTCGTATCTCGACAATTATTGACTCAATCAATCAAGGCGTATCATGAACATCGAGAAATTGTCTTTAAATCACCCAACTTTTACCATCTCGATTATGAGTTAGTTCATGATGATTTTATGAAAAATGATGTTTGTTTTTAAAATTGACAAGCTTTTTTAGCAGTCGCACTTTGATCATATATTATATCTATATCCGTCTTTCTTACCAAATCCTTGGTAGTACGATATCTTGCGCAAAGAGTTTCAACTCTGCGAGTGCGGGCCTTGGTCGCTTTCCATGGTATTAAACGAGCATGCAGATCACATCGTGGGTGGTCCTAGAAAACGATAGGTGAAAGAGAGAGAAAACTGAGCAATAACTTTTATTCTTTGTAGGTCACATCGTGAGCGGTCCTAAAAAATGCTTAGGTTTCCATGGCATTAAGGGAGCATGCAGATCACATCATAGGTTGCTTTCCACGGCATTAACCATGAAGTTTTTATCTTGCTGGGAAAAATATATTTGATTGGATTTTTTTTAAATTTATTTAAAATATCAATAAGAATAACTAAGAATAAATGAAGAGAAAAGATATATTGAAAAATGAAAAGGACTAAAACCCTAAACTACCGTAATGGTGATCAACGAAGGCAGCCGCCCAGGCGGTAATTGCCTTTGTTGTGAGTGGGAAAGTATTACTACGTAGTTGTACTTTTAATCTTGTTGGACCAAAAAGAATATATTGTAAAGGTATGCTTTTAGTTGTCCTTTTAAATAGAATTTTGGGATTACTCCTTTTGTGGAAACGCTGTCTTGGGAAATTGAAAGCTCGGTAGAGACAAACTATGAAGTCCTACAAGGCAATAAGCTAGCACCGAGGTTCTACGCAAAAAGAAAAACAAGATCACAATATACTCACCTCATAAAAGGGTAGGAACACTACTTTCTATCCCCTTACTCTCACCACTTATATGATCAAGACTCTCTAATTTTAATTTTTCTAATCAAATATTGGGCTGAACAAATGTCCTAGTTCAACCTAAAAACCAACCTGATTGGTTTCAAGACAACTCACATAGGAATCGGTTCCTAGGTTAGCAAAATAAATATTAGGAAACTATCTTAACCTATTTTATATCTAGTTCGTTGATCGGCTCGATGCGCATTCAATTATTCCCTAACATCTAACATTTAAGGTATAATATGAAAATTAAGAAAAGAAACAAAAATATCTCATCATAGTTCGATAAACCTATAGATAAGATTGAAGCCTTTTTTTTTTCTTCACAGTAGGATGCGATTGTAATTATTAAGACAAGAAAATGGGAATCAAGACAAAAAAAAAAGAAAAATTAAAAAAATAGCACATATACTTAATGCAACATAGAGAAATATATTATATGGGAAATTATCCAATAAACTCTCAACATAATATTATTGTGAAATTGAACCTAATTTGATCAACAAGGCGTACCTTCAAACTTTTGATAAACTCTACATGCTTTTATTTTAATAATCTTTTAATGATGAGAAAAGATCACCCATTAAATTATATAGATACACACACATACAATCATTGGCTGGGGGTTTCCCCATCCAACGTGGGCTTTCCTCTTCACAAAGAAAAACACAAACGCCTGCTCCTGCTTGTGCAATTAATAATTGCATATCAAATTGTCATGTCAAATGACATTCCCTACCATCCGATTCCTCGGAAGCCATGATCCGGGCCCACCTCGCGGGTCTCAAGATGAACTTTTCGAGGACCACCAGGTTGACCTGCCCTCTTGCCTGACCGGGGATGACGTCAACTTGTACGACTGCACCCAGGGAAGAAGGCGAGATACAACGTGAGGCTTTCCTCGTTACACGTGGCGCGTTGATCACCGTGCAACTTTGGTGGGGCCCAGGAGTCAAGGCGGAGAAAGTGCTGTCCTGTGCTGGCGACCCGAATGTCGGTCGACGTGGCGTCGCCCTCGCGCGGGAAATTGTGTTCCGAGTTTTGGCTTTTCGCTGCTCTTCACATTGGACTCTGTCGT
The DNA here is from genome assembly GCA_028830015.1 of Eucalyptus grandis x Eucalyptus urophylla. Lineage (NCBI taxonomy): Eukaryota > Viridiplantae > Streptophyta > Magnoliopsida > Myrtales > Myrtaceae > Eucalyptus > Eucalyptus grandis x Eucalyptus urophylla. The sequence goes on along the minus strand of CM054198.1, from coordinate 3,392,504 downwards.
TATTCACGAAAATTATAATGATAATAAATAATGCCCGTAATAAAAACAATCGAGGGAGGTTTGTATTTTCGAAGAATTTATGCGTAAGATTCAGTTTCCTCCACATTAATGCGAAGCTTGCTATTTATTCCTTAAAAGAACATTAAAAATTAAAAAATTATTAAAAAATTATACTCGTCAACATCGAAAATATTATATAGGATGACTGATTTTTACATTAGTAATAAAGTTGTTCAAATGAAATTAATTAATAAAACGTGAAATGATGTGAGACTTAATGGATATAATTGAAAGATGATCAAGTGAACGTTCTTCTATTATTTTATCTTTTTATTCCATTTTTGGATAGAAAATTTAAAATTCCATCACATGGCCAGAATTAGTTGTCTAGGTTTTAGGTTGACCACCTATTATTTGAGTAAATTGTAACAATGATCACTGATTTCGAAATTGTTAAAGATCATTCATATTATGTTCCTCTGATCTTTTCACATTATTTTTCACATTACAACAATGATCACTTACAAACTCACATCACATTATTTCAAAGGAAATTTTTTAACCTTTCTAAAAATTTCGATCCACTAGATTGATATAAAATTGATGTTAATTGCTCTTTGCGTGGTAAAAGTAGAGCTACAGGACATTCCCTTTTTTCGTTTTGTGTCTGTCTTTAGTTAATGTTTAAAGTTCAACCGCACTTTTAGCGAGAAACCTTTTTATGTATCTTGGTCAGTTTTTTTTCTCCTCCTCATTTTGGAGTAAAATGACAAAGTTGCTTCTTCTGCCTGGTATTTTAATTTTCCTTCCAAATTTTCGAAGGAAAACGGCTAAGCAATTTACCCGGCTCCCTTGGAAAATTGAAAGGCTGGCAAGGGCACCGTCTCTTTTTAAGAGGGACGGTGCCGTAAGCCTAGCAATTCTCTTTCTTTTAAAAAAAAAGTTCATAATTGACATCAAAAACTTCTATAGGAGGAAACTGTCTCGCCAGGCAGGATAATGACCTTTCGTCTTTACGTTTTGTTGTGATAATGTAGAGCTGGTTAGGTTAACATGGGCTGCTGAGTCTTCTGCAATCCCCTAGTAAATGGCAACAATCCTAGTCTGGTCTAGCCCTCCTTTTTGTTTTATTTACGTTGTCATCTTCGTTTACTAAATGCAACAATCCTAATCTGGTCTAGCCCTCCTTTTTGTTTTATTTACGTTGTCATCTTCGTCCTTAAACACGGGCCGCGTCTGCAAAACCCTAAGTTTTTCAAGAAGAAGAAGAAGAAAGAGAAAACAAGAAAACTTGCTGGGAGAGAGATGAGCCAGTCGGCCTCAGAAAGTCCGGCGACCGAGAAAGCGTACGCCAGCGAGGGGCCTCTGCAGGGGCATGAGATTTTGCAGGTGGTCGCGTATTTTTTTGTGGCCACGGCCTTTTTTCTGCTTGTGGTATTCCTCATCAAGGGCATCCTCTGGCTTGCTTACGGATCTCTAGCACGTCAACATGCGGCCGAGGTGGAAGCACGGTGGCAGCGTCGGAATCAGCTTGCGAACTAGGACCAGCCCCGGCACGTGGTGGGTTCTCAGTCTTATATCCACAGGAACATTTGGCTGGTTGGTAGCTTCTCTTATGAGTCCCTCCTGGTCTTCTTCTTCTGCGAATTCATTTCTCAATTTCCGACTCGCAGGGGATGGTCCTCCGGCCGGAGCGTGGGGAGCTTTAGCCCACCCAAGTCACCCGGCCCACACCTCTTCTGCCCTGCTCAAGACTCCCCGCGAAATCTAAACTTGGTGGCCCTTTAGTTAGTGTTGCGGGTGGTCTCTCTCGTTTCTGTCTATCCATCGCTAGCGACTTCTTTGTAGCGTGTAAGGTCACAAATGGAACCAAGAAAATATCCATTGTTACGTAATTTTCAGAGAATTTAGTTGAGGATGCGCATAATATCTGTTTGCTTTCACTGTTGTCAATGCTCTTTACCCTTGAAGATGTATCAGGTACCTAAGTTTTTTTTTGGTAAGATATCAGGTACCTAAGTTGACCCACTTAGATTCCAATTTACAAGAATTTGACTGGACTGTGTTCTTGCGTCACATTTTCAATTTCCTTTTCTTCTTGGGTAAAACACACTGGAAATGTTGCATAGATTTCAGAACTTAAGAATTGTACTATGTAGAGAGTTAGGATCGGAGAAATGTTCTGATAGCATCAATGTGATTAATGAGTAATTGTGAATAATCTAGCGAATTACTAATCAATGAATGATACTAAAGAATTTTAAGGGCAACGTACGGGGGGCAATGATCAACCCGTGCCATTCTCTGGCCAAACTCGTGACAGGTAGTTAGTTGTTGGGCAATTCCATGAGTTTGAGCCGAGGCAAGTAAACGAAGCTGTTCGGAATGCTTCCATTTACTTAGTTTTGCCCCAAACTCACCTTAAGTAGGCTATAGCATGAGCCTAGAGCTTCCGGGATCGGCCCAAAGAGGAAATTTGTTGATAAGGATCAAGATCCTGAGCTGGTTCAGTGAGCACAAATTTCGAGGGATCGTTCCAGTGAGCTTTTTGGTGGACAAATCGAGATCCTGAAGCTTCCCATTCCTGCCTAGATTCTCAGGAATCACACCAGTGAAGTTGTTCGTCCATAGGCCTAGAGTTTCCAGGCTCGGGAGGTCTGCAAGGAACTCGATCGGCCCGTATAGCTTGTTTAGGAAGTATTCGACAAGTTTCAGCTTCTGGAGTCTAGCGACCTCCAATGGTATCTCTCCAGTGAGTAAACTGACAGAGAGATCAAGATTCACCGAGCTTGTCAAGGTGCCAACTTGCTTCGGGATCAGACCCGAGAGAAGATTGAATTGTAGATCCAATATGCGTAGATTCTTTAAATTCCCCAACCCCGAGCTGTACCATGCCGTCCAATCCACATGTGGAATGATCCATGTGAACAAGATTAAAGCCGAGCTGTACCGCGTCCCCTTGAGCATCTAATTAGAACATCTACTCCTAGAGCATAAACAAACCAAGCTCGAGTTTAAAGAACTCCAGGTGCTTAAAGCCGGTTTGCTGGACTCAAATCCGTGCTTCAGCGAGAGTAGGACATCAACATTGCTAACGGAAGTAGATGAAAGCAGGAATTACAGTGCACATAAGTACGATTCATTGAACAAAGAAATGGACCCTAATGTGTCGCTTTCAAACAAAGATGACAAGATTTTAGATGAATTTATTGTATAATGCTCCGTTTGAAGAGAAGGATATGGAAGGGAATGACGTGATGCTGAGTAGCTTCAGATGGGTGTGTGATCAAAGCATAAAAAAAAGTGACCTTTATTGGATCAAACCTCTCTATCTATCTTTGTTTGGCTTCTCTATGTCTCAAGCTTCTTTAGACAGAGGTGGAAGGAAGCGAATGAAAAGAATACTAAAAAGTGGAGCTGCTAGTCAAACTGAAGGTGAAACGAGAGAGAACATAGAGTGAGATAACTGATTGGGCATCGAAATTGGACATCAGAAATTTAAATTAGAGAGAGAGAGAGAGAGATTGCAGCATTCTCATTTTAGCTTTTGCCGAAGGGTGCTTAAAGTTGATTTTGGAAAAATAAAATAAAAGAAACGATAGAGGGTTGTATATTAAAGAGGATTTGTCCAAGCTTAAGCCGAGGTTCAATTAATAATTCAAATTTCATTGGGAGGCGATGAACTAAGGGATGAACTTTTAGGACGCGGTTGCAAGAACTACACAAGTATAAAACGTAGCTATATCCCTATCTGTTAGCTAGTATAAGGATTATAATATTAATGGTTGAAAAAATTACTGAATCAACATATAACTTACTTTGCTCGGGAAAATCATTTCAATTACAAATAAAAAAGATTAGACTTGGAGTAAACTAAAATCGATACAAAATTGGAAGCTAGAGAAGAGAGATGTTTTGAGCATTTGTTTTTAACGGAATCATTTGTTGCACAACTACTGTCCCTCGCATCATCAAATAGGTAACCAAGATTCAAAAAAAAAAAAAAATGTCTAGAGCTTTAGCTTTGTCATTTGAAGAAAATTGAACGACAAACTTCATTAATTGCAATGAAGAAAAGTGAAGAAATTCATATATTTTCTATGACTCATCAACCACTCATAAATATGACATGAAGAAAACCATTTCGCTTTTACAAAAATAAAATTCGAAGCACATGTCACAATATAAACAATACTCATCGAAAATGTAACATATATATATATATATATATATATATATATATAGTAACAATATTTTGTTATAAATTACTATTATTGTTACTCTGAACTCTTAGTAATTCGGGTCACGTCGAAATGTGGCAAACAGCTGCATGGAGAACCATGATTTTACATGGAGTAGAAGCTATGTAGCACGAACACTCTCCGGAAGCCTTTGTGTCATGTTCGACACTCCGACACGTGTCCAACACGCTCCGACACGAGGTCAACTTTTTCCGACATGCGAGTCCAGAATTTCGACATGCGACTCCGACATGCATGGGGTCAATTTTAAAAATTTCTAATACTTGAGGGGTTAAAATATAAATATACACTACAAAGTAATAAAAGAAGTAATAAAATTGCTATAAAAACACACGCATGGGGTCAATTTTTTTTTTTTCCAGTTTTGTTTTTTAGATTTTTTTAAAATTCTTTTACTATGAAAGAAGTAATAAAAAAATGCTATATATGATAAATAAATAAATTTAAAAATATCATTTCAGCATTTTTCTTTAAACAATGTTTTTTCCTCTAAATTTTGTGTATTATTGTAACAAATTAAAATAATGAATGATATTATTTAATACTTTCCGTGTAAATTAATTCTAGGCTATTATTATTATTATTATTATTATTATTATTATTATTATTATTATTATTATTATTATTATTATTATTATTATTATTATTATTATTATTATTATTATTATTATTAATTTATGTATTTATATATAAAAATATATTTAATGTATAACGTGTCGGAACATGTCCAAATTCTCTATTTTTAAGAAATAAAGTGTCGGCGTATCGTGTCGTGTCGTGTCACGTGTCACGTGTCCGTGTCGGTGCTACATAGAGTAGAAGTGGGACATCCATAATCGTTCATAATTATTTAGCACCATCCGTCGTTGGAAGCTACACACGTGTATAAGAAGTGCAAGTAGGAATTGGTCATATGTACGCACGAACGCAATAGGCATTGTCTGTCAAAGTGATGAATTTGACTCTAGGCAAGTCATATCACATTCTGAATCTCCCGTGGAGGAAATCAGGTGCCGAACCATTTTACTTTTCAAGTGGCCATCGGTCAATTTGACTTCTATTTGTCGGGTTTGATATCCATCAAATTGAGTCCATCTCTTTCGAGCAAAAGCAAGTTATTTGTATTTGGGAGACCGAGTGCTAAAACATGTTACTTTTCAAACGATCAGTGAGTCAACTTGACGTATTTAATCGGATATGATATCCGCCAAATTTAGTTCACCTTCTTTGATCATTAGTAGGTCATTCACATTAGGACTTGGAAATGCTTCCTTGTGTTATGATCTCAAGTTTTTCAGTCAAGTAAAAAATTAAATCATAGGTCTCACCTTAAATTTTAATTCATTTTCGAGCTCGAATTTTGAGATGACACATATTCTTTCCGAAGTGGCTCAATCAAGATTGACAATAATCAACTCTTTTTCCCTAATTTTTGTAAAAATTTCTGAACAGAAGTCAAGCTTGCCCAAGTTTATGTCTTAAACTTATATTATATAAGATGTATCTAAATAATGGAATTTTCTCGCAAAATAGAATTTCGAGTTCAAGAAGGAAGATGTTAGATTCTTTTTTGGCCATAAGAGAAAAGTGTCTCATTTTAATTGTTTATCAAATAACAAAATAGAAATATGGCGGATTGTTCTGTTTCATTTTTGGGTCAATAACGATTATTCTTTATATCTCGCTTTACAATTGTATTTCTTAATATTATTATTTGAAGGTATTTTCTTCCATCATATATTTTGCTCCGGCCATGCCTTCAATTCAAGGGATGCAAGTTGTGAATATCATCTTATGCATACTAGAAAAGACCTTTTATGTTTCTAGTTTTTCTAGAAACTTAATTTCAGTTTCAAGACTTGTACCTTTGGGATACTCTTTTAACTTTTCAGATTCAAACTTCTGTTTATCATTTAAATCTGAAATTGTCGGGAGTGGTATTTTGTCTGATGGTCTTTTTCGAATTAATTTACAAGACAATGCCTATTATGATGCGATGCATGTTCATGATAAAGCTGGTATAAAACGATGTGTTGTAAAAGAACATTCCTCTATGTTGTGGCATTGGAGATTGGGACATATCTCCATAGAAAGAATTAAGCGATTAGTAAATGATGGAGTACTCGGTACTTTAGATTTTACTGATTGTGACACTTGTGTGGACTGCATAAAGGGAAAGCAGACTAACAAGACAAAGAAAGGTGCCAAGAGGAGTACAGAAATATTAGAAATCATACACACGAATATTTGTAGTCCGGATATGGACTCATGTGGTCAGAAATACTTCATCTCCTTCATAGATGATTATTCACGTTATATGTATCTCTACTTGATTCATAATAAGTATGAAGCATTAGATGCCTTTAAGGTATTTAAGGCGGAAGTAGAGAAACAATGCGATAAGCAAATTAAGATCGTGAGATCAGATAGAAGTGGAGAATTCTATGGTAAATACACTGAAGATGGACAAGCACCTGGTCCATTTGCAAGATTTCTTCAAGAGCATGGGATAGTTGCCCAATATACTATGTCTGGTTCTGCGGACCAAAATGGCATAGCGGAAAGAAGAAATCGTACCTTATTAGACATGGTGCGTAGTATGCTTAGTAGCTCCAAACTTCCTAAATCCTTGTGGACTGAAGCACATAAGACGGCAGTGTACATATTAAACCGAGTTCCGACCAAGGTTATCCCAAAGACACCTTTTGAGTTATTTAAGGGTTGGAAACTGAGTTTGCATCATGTGCGCGTTTGGGGATGCCCGTCTGAAGTGAGAGTTTATAATCCACAAGAAAAGAAGTTGGACCCAAGGACCATAAGTGGGTATTTCATTGGATATGCCGAAAGGTCTAAGGGATACAGGTTTTATTGTCCATCTCACACCACTAGGATTGTGGAATCAAGAAATGCTAAATTTCTTGAAAATGACTTGATCAATGGGAGTGATCGATCGAAGGATCTTGATCCTAAGAAAGATCATACAGATACTCAACCTTCCACCTCAAGTTTAAGATTGGTTGTTGCTCATAATGCCCCTTCAGTTCAACCGCCAATTGAACAACCAATAGTTAAAGTTCCACAACCTGCTGATATCGATCTAGTAGATCCAGTTGTTCAGCAATTACCAGAAAATGTTGAACAACCAGTTGAGCAACACGCTCCTCAAGAGAATGTTGATGCAACATTGAGAAGATCTTCTAGAATAAAGAAATCGGCTATTCCTAGTGATTATATTGTGTATTTACAAGAGTCTGACTACAATATTAGAGCTGAGAATGATTTCGAAACGTTTTCACAAGTCATGGATAGTGATAAATCCAATTTGTGGTACAATGCCATGAAGGAAGAAATGAGTTCAATGGCATCTAACAAAGTCTGGGATTTGGTTGAGTTACCTAATGGTGTGAAGGCCATTGGTTGTAAATGGGTCTTCAAAACTAAGAAGGATTCATTAGGTAACATTGAAAGATATAAAGCTAGACTTGTTGCCAAAGGATTCACTCAAAAGGAAGGAATCGATTACACGGAGACTTTTTCTCCTGTATCTAAGAAAGATTCTCTTCGTATTGTTTTGGCTTTGGTTGCCCATTTTGATATGGAATTACATCAGATGGATGTGAAAATGGCGTTCCTCAATGGAGAACTAGAGGAGGAAGTTTACATGAAACAACCTGAAGGATTTTCCTCTAGTAAGGGTGAGCATTTGGTGTGCAAGCTTAAGAAATCTATATATGGCTTGAAACAAGCATCCCGCCAATGGTACTTAAGGTTCCATGAAGTCATCTCTTCATTCGGTTTTGAAGAGAATGTCATGGATCAATGTATATACCAGAAGGTTAGTGGGAGCAAAATTTGTTTCCTTGTACTGTATGTGGATGATATACTACTTGCAACCAATGATAAGGAGTTGCTACATGAGGTGAAACAATTTCTCTCTAAGAGTTTTGACATGAAGGATATGGGCGAGGCATCTTATGTCATTGGCATTAAGATCCATAGAGATAGACCTCGAGGCATTTTAGGACTATCTCAAGAAACCTATATCAATAAGGTCCTAGAGAGATTTCGGATGAAAGATTGTTCACCAAGTATAACACCCATTGTGAAGGGTGACAAGTTCAATTTGAATCAATGCTCGAAGAACAATCTAGAAAAGGAACAAATGTACAACATTCCATATGCTTCTGCTGTTGGAAGCTTGATATATGCTCAGGTTTGCACTCGACCTGACATCGCTTTTGCTTTGGGAATGTTGGGAAGATATCAGAGTAATCCAGGTTTAGATCACTGGAGAGCTGCAAAGAAAGTGATGAGATACCTTCAAGGTACCAAAGACTATATGCTTATGTATAGACGGACTGACAACTTGGAAGTGGTTGGTTATTCGGATGCGGACTTTGCGGGTTGCGTTGATTCACAAAAATCAATATCTAGATACATTTTCATGTTAGCTGGCGGAGCCGTGTCATGGAGAAGTGCCAAGCAGACTTTGACTGCTACTTCCACTATGAAGGCTGAGTTCGTTTCTTGTTTTGAGGCTACCTCACATGATGTATGGTTGAAGAGTTTCATTGCTGGGCTTGGAATTATTGATTCAATTTCTAGGCCATTAAGAATATATTGTGACAATTCAGCTGTGGTTTTTATGGCTAAAAATGCCAAGAGTGGCAGTCGAAGTAAGCATATCGACATTAAGTATTTAACCATAAGGGAACGTGTTAAGGAGAATAAAGTGGTCATTGAACACGTTAGCACTGAATTGATGATAGCCAATCCTTTAACTAAAGGCATGCCACCAATGAAGTATAAGGATCATGTAACTAGTATGGGAATAGGTCCCATCATGTAATTTGTCGTCATTTGAACGATTTTTGTTGTATGAAACTCTTATTCAATTGTAATGTTGATTCTCAATTTTTGTGTACACATTTTGTTGTTTATAAGAATAACATTTATCCTTGGTTTTGGAATAAACATGGGGTTTATTCATTAAGATATGTTGTCACATATTGGCTGACATTAAAGAAATAAGATGTATTGTGATACATGGAAGGTATTACTTACTCTTAGAGGACATGTCGCCATGATCCATGTGTTTTGTTTCTTTTCTTTAAGCATAAAGTTTTCGTGGAATTAGTTGAATGATCCGTATGATGAAAATGATGGGATCAAGTGGGAGAATGTTATTTATTTTTGTGATCCTACATTTTTTAGACCCACATTTTCTCTTAAGGTGCGACTATTCGACATGAAGTTTTCCACGCTTCATACCCTTTCGTGACAACCGCCCGTCTTGATGGGAGACAATGTATAAATAGGAACGTACGTTCATTTCTGACGTGTGATGACAAGGTTTAACTCAAACTCTCTCATTCAGAATACACCATTAGTACGAGAGTGAATTGGGTAGTAGAGTGTCACCAATTTTGTTTGATTTCAGTTTTCTGACGAACTCGAACAAGAACAATGGCTGGAGGTTTGTCTTCAATTGATCTTGGCTTCCACATATGAATTATTTTGTCTTACAAATGTCCTTGTCCAGATTGCACTACTCTAGACCATTGTTGCCGCTGGTCCTCTTTCTTCACAGGGCACCTAACTTTGACTAATCAAAAAAATTGTCCCCTGCAGCACCATGACCCACGAACAGCACCAAGAAACCTAGCCAAGCATCGCTGTGTTCTGTTTAGCAGGTCCTCAGAAGCTTGTCTTCGATCACTAATCCAAGCTAAAGCCAACGTGGATTTGCGAGTCTCATCGAGGGGCACCCCAGGTCAAGCCAAATTCTTCCACCGCCCCATGTTTGGTTGTGACAATCGCGAAGGTCCGAGTTCGAGCCACCGCTGAACCTATTTCAACGCTCTAAGTCTCAACAATTCCAAGCGAGATCTCGACCCAGCGTGTCTTCTGCAAGTCTTTCCAGCGAGTTTCCCACGATGAGTAACCTTAGTTGGGCCACATCAAGCTGCAGCAACATGTCTGGTTCCATACAATCGAGACCGATCCTGCAAAGTTCTATTCTTTATTTTTACTGCAGATTTTTTTTTTGGCACGGTTTCATACCCATTAGACGTATAAGATGCCACTTTCTTATTTCTTTTAATGCGTAGAAGTGGCCTGAGAGGGTTGCTCGGTCAAAGTCTTCAGTGGAGGCATTCGGCAAGCACCCGAGTCACTAACATTTGCACAAGAGAAGGGCACACGTCCTTTGAGTAAAGGAGGGCTTACGCATTGAAAGGAGGGAGGATTTCGTACACTTATTTTATAGAAATTTGGAGCATCTCCCAATTGTGGTTCTCTAGGTTTCTCGGGAGCTACACGCAAAGCCCCTGGCGGGTATCCATCCCGTGAGCCTTGTTGAGCACCACCACGTTGCGTCGCAAGTAGCCGTTTGAGGATTGGAATTTGGAAGCCGATATTCGAATCAGGTTACAATCTTATCTATTTTGATTTGTGAAAATTCTGTTTCATTATTTGAAAATATTCGTCGATGCACATGATTAAAATTCCCAATATACTATCATGTCCGTAATCTTGAGTAGCCTTATAAATTGGGAAATTTTCCTAATTTCGCAACATACATATGATTGATGGTCCGATTTCACACTCGAAATACGACCCGCAATCGTACGGAAAAATCGCCAATCCGATCTCACACTCGAGATATGATTCGTGATTTTATTTAAAAATTGGCCAATCCGATCTCATGCACGAGATACGATACGTCAATTTATTTCCCAAAATTAAATAGACATGGATGATATCTTGCTTGATTTGGTGCCGTCCTGTTTTTGATGCCTTTATTTGTTTGCTCCCGTAAAAGGAAAAAAAAAACATTTGAGTTAAATTAGGTTCATGTTAGAATTACTTATTTTAGGATTACTTTGCATGTTTAGAATAGGAAATTTATTTACTTCGAATTCCTTAAATAAAAATCCAAAAAAGATGCATTCATTTAAGATGTTAGTTTTATATTAGGATAGATTGCATGCTTATTAAGAAAATTAAAAAAAAAATCATGTGCACGTCATATAGCGTTAGGGTCATGAAATGCACGTCATTTAGTGATTGTTGCTAGGCTCATTTAATTAGAAATTGTCCGTCATTAGAATCAAGTCATTAGGTTAATTTAGATTGCACATTTAATCATTGCATTTCTTTAGAAATTATTTTACTCATGTCATACAACTTAGGTCATATTACCATGTAATATCATCTTAGATTAGTAGCATGCATTGCGTGATTATCATTAAATAAGTGAACAAAAATTGAGTAATTGTGTGTTAATTAGAAACCATATCTAGGGTTGTTGATGTGTATTTTAATTTAATATCGCAGATGCTTTCGTTGCTTTGAGGTAAGATTTTGCAATTTATTCATTGTTCATCTAGGTGTTAGATTGGTGGATTGCGCACCCGTATGATCACCTCACATGTTAGGAAAATAGACTTAAAATCAATCCAAACTGCCTGTAAAAATATTTTTGAAATTAAAAGAATGGTATCGAAAGGGCATTAAAGAAATCTAGTGTAACCAAGTCCCCGTACCCATAATCTCAGGTTCGTAGGAGTAAAGTAAATATTCCATTACTTTACTTGGGTTTCTAATCGACCCACCAAAAATAGATTAGTGACGGCTCCCAATTAAAAAAATTGCATGTTAAGAACTTGAACCGAAAGTCACGAATTGGTATGGGCTTGGGAGAGCCCGAGTTAAGTCTAGGCTTAACAATCCATTAGCCAAAACCCTAAGTGGTTCACATCCGAAAAATTTGGTCGCGACACCAAACATGCACTAAAAGGCACACATATACCTTTTGATCAAATGCCTTGAAGTATCAACTAAGAAATAGTTCATGATATCACCGGATTCAAGAGCTCGTTGATATGAAACTGCTCAATCATAAACAATTTTTTAAGCATATAGATATGATTCCCGTCATGATATGATTTTTTTAATATAAAAATTTCAATGATCATTGCTATAATTTACCCAAATAATAGGTAGTTCAACCTAAAACCTAGACAACTAATTCTAGCCTTGTTGATGGGATTTTTTTATTTTTCTACCCGAAAATGGAATAAAAGGATAAAATAATAGAAGAATGAAAGCTAGAACTGTCTTGGTTGATCATCATTACAGTTGTTTAGGGAAAATGGTCCTCGTCCAAAGGCAAACAAGGCGACGTGTGGGGGTATTGCAGGACATTGTAGATGTAGGTATTTAAGGCAGTTGAAGAATTCAGTAGAGTACTCTAAAGGAAAAAGTACACTATCGGTGTCATAAGTTGTGTATGGCGCTCACTTTAATGCCAAAAGTTTTTGTCGGATCACTTAAGTGCCAAAAATTTTGAAAAACAATCATTTCAATGCCAACGCCGATCTAGTTGGTCGGAAATCCAACGTGGTAGTTTTTTATTAATTTTTGAAGCCAACGTGGATCGTCAGAGAGTACAATTAGCATACAAATAACAAAACGATGCCGTTTAGTGTCTTTTCCCCCAAATTAGAAACCTTAAATCCCCAAATTTGACCAGATTCGGAAGTTGAAAACCCTAAATCCTCAATTCGATCAATTCGAGTGCATACTTCGATTTTTTCCCAAAATTATTAGCTCGCTCTTGTAAATGGAGAGCAGAAGCTTGAGCAGCGACTCACATTCATATAAAAAAAGTGAATTAGATGATGAGTATTACTGTTATTGTGGGTTACCGAGTCCGAGAAGAACATCCGAGACTTGGTTGAATCCCGGGAAAATATTCCATGGGTGCGGCAGATATAGAGAAGGCTCGAAGTGCAAATATTGCAAATGGATTGATAAGAAATTTTCTGATCGAGCAATAGAGGTGATCTTGGAGTTACTTGAAGGTCGAAATCAACCTCCACCTACGTTAATGGACAAGTTGGATGATGTCGACTCAATGCAAGCTCAAATGAAGGGTTTAACATCTCTGGTCGACCATTTGAAAAGGGAGGTTTCAAGGCTGAAAATTGAAAGAAATGTTTATTGAACGTTGATTGTGTTCTTATTCTCTTGGGCAATTTATTCAAATGCGAAGTGAGTAATGATAAGAAGTTTGTATGTCTACCATAATCGAAGACGTGGAATATGCACTTGTATTGGATTATTATAGTTTTTGTATGAAACAGAGGATTTTGTTGTTGTAATCTATGGTAAAAATGCAAGATTGAAGTTGGAATGCACTAATTATGAGAACTTAAAAGTTTTATTGTTTAGTTGTGTATTGTCAATATTTGTTTTGGTTAGTTTTTGCTTCAAATATAATGATTTGATGCATTTTTTATTTGGTAATAGTTTGCTACATTTTTTTTATTTAGTAATTTGGCTGAACGAGGAGCGAGAGGCAACCTTGGTCGACAATTTGGTTGTTCAGGAGCTCCGTTCGACAACCCCTCCCAACCAACATTGTCAAAACGAATTTGATAGGGGCTTTATTTTGCTCCATGCCTACCGTGTTTTAAGCACAATAGCTCATAAACTTTTGGCCATCCGACTCACGCGAACTTTGACTCCACCAATTATGTTTATACAAAAATAAGAAATGATATATAAAATAAAAAGTGAAAAAGAAAATTAAACAAAAAATAATGGTAATGAGAAAAGGACATAAAAAAGGGAGATAATAAAAAAGAAAAGAGAAGAAGAAGAAGAAGAAGAAGAAGAAGGGAATGAAAAATGATGAATAAGAATAAGATTCGAAGCCTATGTTCTTAAGTAAATTTCGGACGTGCCGAGCTCTTGTGCGCAGCCCGTTCTTGGCAATGCTCTGGGCCCATATGTTGTTTCTTTCTTGTAGGTTGTAGCCCATTTCTCGTGCCTTTTACGAAGCCCATCCGAACAATTTAAAGAGAGAGAGAGAGAGAGAGAGAGAGGCCCATTATAAAAAAAAAAAAAAAAAAGAAACAAGAAGCCCAGCCCGTCTTCTCCTTCTCCCTGGCACCCGCGGTGGCTGAGCTGGCGTGTGGGAGAGAGAGAGCCATAGCAGACAGATTGCGAGGTGTTGAAATGGAGTCTGGACGATGGGCGAAGCATGGGTTGGGTCTCTGTTAGCGGCGGCCGAGCGACGAGTTCCAGTGGACGTAAAGGGCCGCCGGAGGAGAAGGAGAACCCCGGCCGTCCTGTCAAGTTTCTTTGGCGAACGACGACGCCATTTCCGATCAGGTAAGCTCCTCCTCTCAAACGCTCTGTTTTTCTTTTTCCACCCTATTCCGGAACCGAGAGCGTGAATCTTAACCGATGAACTCGCGGCTCAATTCTGCGAAACCAAGATAGATTCGTGCGAACTGATGATGTCAAGAACTTGTCGCCTCCTGTTTTTGGCTGAAATTAGTGTTAAGATTGAATCAAAAATTTGTTCTCGTAGCTGCACAACATGTATTCGACAAAATGCTTCAATAATGAAGCACCGAATCCATGTTATCCGATCGACGTTAAAAGTTTAGTTTAATGCTTGATCGTTCCCGTATTGTTTGAAGCACGTCTGCTCTATTCTTGTTTTGCTACGTTCTTTCTTGGTTTCGTGGCATATTTCTTGACGTTCATTAATGGCCGTTCAAAAACCGAGCTTGGCACGGCCATCGCCGGCGATAGGCTGACGACGGCCGGAGGCGCAATCCAGTGGTGGTATGCGCGGTGGTATGAGCGCGGGCGTTCGTAGAGAAAGGTACGGTGTCTAGTTGGGTGGGTTCCCCACCCCCCAAAAAAAAAAAAAACAGATAGAGAGAGAGGGAGAAGAAGATAAAGCTGCAGAGGACGAAGGCTTCGGTGGAAGAAGAGAGCGAGAGGTTGAAGATGAAGCCAGAAAAGGACAAAAGAGAGAAAAAAGAAATAAAGAAATTCAAAAAACATTTTTAAAAAAATCTTTTAATCCACGTGGATAAGTCGGGTCAATGGGTTGGACCGAGTAAACCCGGTCCGAACCCATACCCCGAATATCATAATAATAGAAAATTAAAAAAATCATAAAAATAATAATACTTGGAAAATACTTAGATAAATAAAAGATTTCAAATTCCAAAAATAAATAAATAAATAAATAAAATTTATTTTCTATTTTCGCTAAATTTTTGCCATTTTTTAAAATTGTTTTTATACTTTTCTCTTTTGTGTTTTTCCTCGTTTTGTCCTTTTCCCCTGCACGACCTTTGTCAACCCATCTTCTTCCCCGAAGCATTTTCTTTTCTCTGCATCTTCATCCTGTTCCCCTTTTTTCTTTTGAACCCGTACAACTAGGCAACTAGCCACCACACCATCCTCTACGGACGCCAATGCTTACACCGCCGCACCCCGCTGCCGGATTACACCACCAGCCGTCGTCGGCAATGGCCGAGCCGAGCTTGCCAGCTTGGTTTTGAACGGCCATTAACGAACGTCAAGGAATACCGTCACTGCTCATAAGGGTCTCGTATTTCAGGTTCTTCTGCTCCTCCTTGACGTAGTGCTGGATGTCGGTGAACTCCAGCTGCCTCTCCAGCGACTTGAGACGGCTGTACATATCCTCCTCCGCCGCGACCACGGGGCGACTCCATCGGCATCCTCGATATCTACGGTGGCGGATCAGATGGAACCAGAGCTGCTGCGGAACCTGCCATGCCTTCCAATATCAAATCTGCTTCCGATGGATGGATGGATGGATTGATCCTCCTCCTCCTCCTCCTCCTCCTCTTTCCCCTCTTCTGTTCCGACACAAGGTACGCGTCGAGAGTTAAAGTTCGAAAGGATATTAAAAAGAAAAGAAAAGGAAAAGCCGGGCCTTTGGCACTTGAGCCCTTCGGCCCACCAAAAAGAAATAGGCCCAATCCGATTATGGCAACTAATTCCAGACTAGACTAGACTAGCCTAGACTTAGACTAGAAATCGCCCCAAGCAGAAGCAAAGATGGCACGATTCAAGTTTCATGTTGGCCAAATATCAAAGTGTGCCATCCTAAATTTGAGGTCAACCTCTTAAGGTATGTCTAGACCTTATTTTTACTTTGGAAAAATAGAATTTAGTCTTTTCGGTATTTTGTATAGAGCTAGATGAATGAGAATACGATTCATCGGTAATTAGAATTTTATCCCACGATTGAAATGTGGGAATATATGCCGGCATATGTAAAGTCCAAATATTACCATTCCAAATACGCGAATGTCCACCTGTAGGTACATCCGCATTCTTTATGCTTTCACTATGTATTTAAATAGGATTATATCATGAACTCAATGAGTCATTGAGCTCATCCATTGCTTGCTTATAAGTTATAATTCTAACATAGACTCGTAAATTTAATCCCGTAAATGTGCTAGATTTTTCACCTCATATAGAACGCCTCCCTATCATGTTCGTGTGTCAATATCCCTACGGCCAAAATATATATAGATCCATTATTTGTGAAACTATACATTATTTACATATTGAGTTCCTAATATTGATCTTTACTTTTGAGCAAACAAAATGATTTGCAATTTGTTCTCATTTATTGCACCCGACATTTACTCAGCAGAAATAGTGACTTCTGAAGCCACCGCAAAGCAAGAGTATTCATTTCCCAAAACTAACAAAATTATTCTCCGAATGGCATTGACATATTTCTCAATCCATCCGATCCTTTTGTTTTGTCAGGAGTTGTCAACGTGCATTCCAGTTTAGTGATATAGTTAAACTCCGCTTTTCTGCAAGCCCGCACCTCCTAAAGGAACTTGACCTCGTTAACTCTGGCTAAAACTCTACTACCAAACGATTTTTTATTTCCACTGGAAATGTTGCACAATAATACTCGATGACATGCCTATCCATTTCCTACCTCATTGGAGAGGCTGCTGTCCTCCTGTTATTGTGCTAAGATGCCACGACCGACTAACTTTCCTGTATGTCGATGCATATTTCAATTGAGTCATTAAGGAGCTATGTGGTCGACCTCGATTTGTTGGAAAAGCTTTCATCACGGTGTCGTCATTTGAGTGCTATATTATTCAAATTTATCGAGAACGCTGTAGAAAGCTACTAGCTTGTTAAGCTTCTTGGTGTATACTTGCCTTACCATATGAAGCCCACAGTGCAAAGGCTCTTAGATATTTGCTTTGCTCAAAATATTCACGGAGAAATGGAGTTATAACTTTAATGATGGCATTTGTTTTATCAAGTGTTCTTCCTGTCCCACTTCCTCTCAGGTTTGCCTTACTTCTTAGACAAAAGAACCAGAAAGCTATACATTTTCTTCCCCTTATCCTTTTGCTGTTGTCTACAGGAAGCAGTATTTTGCATATTAATGCTCCAAAGGGAAAACACCAAATCAGAAATTTTCCACCCACTGCAATTGTCAACACAGTAACTCGCATCATGCCTACTGAAGTTCACGAAGAAGGTATGATTATGAATCAATTTTGCGGAATTATTACCTTACTTTTCACAAAGTTGATAGGGTTTCATTCATTGTTGTCGAATTGATATGAGGCTTTCCATGGAATTTTATTGAACATGGAAACAGGTTCTCAATTTTGCAATCAAGCTAAGGCTCTTTTTCCGATGAATGAAGTCGATAATCGGTGAGTTAATAGTCTTGTAACAGCAACCTCATTGCCTCCCACACCCACCCAAAAAAAAAAAAGGGAAAAGGGGACGTTATCCTGTCAAGGCATGCATACAAGGATCAGATAAAAAAGATGGGTTTGCATCTCTCGTGGTTGTGGGAATGATCCAGATGATCTATAGTACATGCCCGTTATATTCAACGAGGGAGAAATATCTCAGCTAGCTGAGAAACTTGACAGCAAAATACATGATGTTAATCCACGCGACGAATAAGCCCTGATGCTTGTTTTTAATAATTCATAGTGATTACCGTGCCACATGCAACAATGCATGATCATCAATTATTTTGTTGCTAGTTGGTGCTAAAGTCTTTCTCTCAGAATTTATGCAGTGTCTCAAATAATCAAGCGAAGGAGCTTGGTGATAGGACAGGAATACTGTAGGAGCCCAATAAGTGGCCATATCAATAGCATATGATTAATATTCTGGCTTTCACTCTGTCTTGTTACTAATGCTTTCCAATAAATCTTAGTTTACAGCTTAGTTGCAGCAATGGCATGATCAAAGTGACAAGTTGTTTCCATCTCTCTTCAGGTGCATCTGTTCTTGATTTGCTTGGTGATGATATTTCTGACAGAAATTTGGAAATTAGTCCAGCAAATGAAGATCACGTTGCCTTTTCAGTAAACAGTATCATCTGTTTCTTGTCATTGGCTTGCCATGGACGTTTCATAGTTATTATTACTGGATCATGCATCATTTCAATTTGGAAGATAATAATTCTACACATTAGGCAAAAGTTGAGACACCACTTTAGTCTGAGTGTTATCGTCACTTCTCTGCATTTATTGTGCCACTCACGTGGTAATTATGGTTGATAAGTTTTCTTTCTTTACTCGCCAAGAAAATTGCATGATTCATTCAGAAGGGCATAACCGCGAAACCGGGAAACGCAAGTGGTTTCTCTTTTCTGTGGTGAAAAATGAGTGGTTGTTCTATACCATGATGAATTTGCTGAACTCAATAACTTGTGTCAGGCTTAGGTAGAGTGGACAGAAACACCAGCTCATTCACCACCGCAAGTTGACAGGTAAAATGGATAAAGTTGAAATTGCAATTACCCATGCTTTAGGATTTATGATGCTGATTTAGATATATACAGTAATATATAACTAGTTATACATTCTGTGGTTAACTACTGTATTCGTTTATTCTTTTCCATTTCCACCTAGCAACTACTCATTTATGTGACTTACAGGAAATTGCGCTGTTAACTACCTGTAGGTCTCTGATTGGGATGATAATTAGAACCGCTTGACCATTTGGTTTTGGCTTTTGTTGGTTATGCATGGATAATGCAATGGAAATTGATTAGCAAAAGGAGGATCCAGTTAATGAAGAGAAAACTTAAATGAACATGAAGACTTAGTGCGGTTCTTTAACAAAAAAGTAGTGACCCAATTTGGGGATTTAGCATGATCAGTTCAGTTGTAAACTTTTATTACATGGCATTTCAGAAGAAAACTGCTATGATAAAGTCAGTTTCTAGTAGAAGAAAACATATTATGGAACACTATGCAGTTCCTCTTCAGAGAATTGTCATTTACTTTCTCAGTAGGGAAGCTATAGGATGCCTGAAAGAACTTTCTTGTGCAGTTGCCTACTATTTTTTGTAGTTCCTCACTACTGCAGTGTCAAAGCTACTCAGCAAGAATGAACACTTGCAGTTAACCAATAATAAGTACAGATCTCTGATCTTTTTTCCCTTGCTAATGGAGGTGTAGCACATCATCTTAACCTGTTGGACTTCATGGAAGAGGATTTTGCACAAATATGCAAGATAAGCACTGTGTGAACCTGACTCATGGCGTGTCTTTCAGTCTAAACAATTGGTTTAACATTTTGAAATTATAAACTTTGTATTAGAATTCTTCGCAACAAATCATAGTCGATCAAATGATTTTTAGATCCCAAATACCAAAAGCTACAACATATTAAAAAGGTACAACTACCCTAAGTAGTCTTGGACTCTTGGCAAAGAGCTTTAATTTGAACTGATTTATGTAGTTCACGGGCTTCCCACACTGTCATGCCTGTTAGAACATGTACATGTTAAATCACACATTCATCTTATAATTTAAGTTTCTAGAATTGTTGGTTGTGGTTTCACAAACTTTCACACGGTATTAGACTAGCAAATCCTGAATTATAATCTTTTTGGACCATTATTTGCCTCCCTAGTTATATCTTTCCACACTTAGAGCCTTAAGCCAAAGTCCAGGATTTTGTGTGAGGAATGTAAGGGTATCAAATAGCAAACCGCGTCATCATGTAATTGATTAAACTTTTAAAACAGTTGGTTATGGTTCTACAAACTTTCAAGATACCCAGCAACTTTGTGCTTAGTGTTGGCATTGCTATGCTATTGCCCCCTGATTTATTGAGAGAAAGCCTGTATTCATATCTTGAAATCTAAGCTAAGAGGATGTCTCCACCGATGCTTTACATTAGCTACTTAACTAGGATGCAAGTATGCTTAACCATCGGTACCAAAAAATTAGCAGCATAACCATTGGTACCAAAAAATTAGCATGCTCAACCATTAGTGATCCGGCATATTGTTTTAGTGGTATATGGAAAAATCATAGGCAGCTTCTTATCTGGTTTTGAGGAAGATTTTTCTCACTGGCATTGTTTGATGCAAGAGTACCTTCTGTTCACTTTTCCGCACCATTTTCATCTCTTTGGAATTAAGGAACGAGTAAGAGGAAATCATATTCCTTTGGAAGCATTGTGTGGTTTAATGATAATTGAGTGTGAGCAGCTTTAATGTTGAGCAATGAACTGCTGGTTGTGTTATGTTTGATGTCACTAGTGTAGTGTCACTCGGGACTGCATCAACGTGTATTACTTTGTTGCAAGTTAACATGGCTATATGCAAACTCAACTGTTTCTTGAATTGCAGAACGTTTTCCTCTGGTTGCACATCACCCTTAAAACATTCAGGCTGGCTAGACATGTTGGAGAACCGAGATCATGCATTGGATGAACTTGATTTTGAAGCAGTGAGATGCTTGAAGCATTGCCCTCTTCTCACGTTGCTTGATGCTTGATTTTGAACTGAGATCAGCCTTTTGCCATTCTTAGCAGTATCATGGGTAGTTAGAGATTAATCTTAATCTTCTTAGCACCATGAAAAATCAAATCTTGAATGCTAATAGATTATATATAATCCTTTAGTGACTTCTTCCTCAGAAATGTTGGCTGTGACATGTGCATGCTCGGGGAGATTATTCAAGTACTGTGGCCATAAAATTTAACTCTTCTGTACTGGCGAACACATGGGTCTAGATATGTTTCTATGGATGGAAAAATGAGAGTCCCTCATTCACACCTATGGTAGGAAATGGTATGTTTATGGAGTGTATTAGTACCCAATAGAATCGTATAATGAACACATGGACTACCAAATTAGATCAGTCTAAACTTCTTGGGTACAGAAGTAATTCTTGCTATGGGAGTGCACTGCAACATAGTACCACAAAATGCAGACTAGTAGCCATTAACGGTTTTTAACCTTGATCATCTCTTCTGGAAAGAAAGACATTGCTCAAGGAACTTAATTATGACATCCTTCATGTATACAGGCTGTCAATATCTTGCAATTTCATTGAGATCCAGTTCTCTCAGTATAAAAGAATGCAGTAAGATCTCTCATCATTCTCTTTTGATGCAAAGTCCATGATGAAATCTTTTAATGTGCCCAATCGTCAGCGTTCTTTGTAGAACTCAATGGGTATAGGGGATTGATATGGCAATCTGGAGGCAAACGCCTGTGCCTGGGATAGCTCGAATAATTCCTGGAGGGATAGTAGGATAATGACATCATCTGGTCACAAAGATGTATGGGAAGGTGATTTCTTAAGTTACCCTTATTTGGCCGGAAAAAAAAAAAGAAATAAGAGAAAAAAGAAACCCTCATTTGAGCATATATTCGGTTAGTTTGATGAGCATCGAGACCTCTGTTTGAGCAAATTTTCTTATTGTGGATGCTCAAGTCTGGGACAATCTTGCCATCTTTAGGGGCTCTTTACTTGCAATTTCATCCAAGCTTACCATAATGTAATTGAATCTTTGAAATTCCACAACTATGAAATATACAATTTCACCGATTTTCTGCTGTGATCTACTGTATATCAATCATATCTCATTGTGGATGCTCAAGTCTGGGACAATCTTGCCATCTTTAGGGGCTCTCTACTTGCATTTCATCCACGCTTACCATAATGTAATTGAATCTCGGAAATTCCGCAACCATGAAATATACAATTGCACCGATTTTCTGCTATGATCTACTGTATATCAATCATATCTTGAATAAGATTTTGGACAAAATGCATTTGGTATTGCCTCCTCGAGATCATATAGACATCTCTAGCACCATATCATTTTTCTAGATTCCTGTTTCTATCCCTTTTTACGGATAAAAATCATGGCATTTCTCTGGTCTATCATTTTATAATTTCTTTCCCCCTTCTTTATGAAAATAATTCCAGATGATGAGAAAGAATTGACCATCTGCAACTTCTCACTTATGCATCTGATTGCTGTTCTACGATAGTGTTCATTGTTCTAGGTTAAGCTTTGATATTCAAGGTCAAGTAATTCCTATGCTTTTCGGTTTTTGTGCCAAACATAACTCGCTAGTCTCTGCCGTTTTGTTTTATTGCTCCTCTGGCGAGCTCTAGTTCTCTTAATAACAACTATTTTCTCGGGGGAGATCATGACGTCTCTTGGGAAAAACGTCCTTTTGAAGTGGATGATCTATGTGACGATTTCACCACATATGAAGAACATAAATTATCAGAGCATGATTTTGATCAAGTCCGTGTGCTTAAGAAAAGGTGACCAGGCGAAAGTTAACCTGTCTTCCTGTTTGCGGATGTTGATAAACTGCTTTATGAAGCTATAATCATGCAGGGTCATTGCTGAAGCAGGACTCATCAGAAGCGAAACTTTAGGTTCTTTCTGTCTCAGCAGCATAAGAGATGCTATTTCTATCATGGCTGTTGATTTTTTATTTTTTTTTCGAAAAAGGGACATGACATCCGAGTTTCCATGTTTCTTATTTCTTTCGAAGCCGAGTTGGAAAATTTTTTCTTGCTCATATGAACACGTTTTCTTGCATGTCTAGCAAAACAAAACAAAGAACAAAAATCCCTGCTCGGGGGCAAGATTTTGTGATGTAATGGACGCCTTAAACTCGTCCCTAGATTATTTCTTAAATATGTTGCAGAAATGGAAAGAAAAATTTGATATTTAGAAGAGATGCACTCATGAATAGTCGCGCTGCTTCTCATTCTTTATTTCGGTACTGCTTTCATCGGACTCATACAGTGATGGAGCATTTAGTTTTTGATTTCTGCAGAATAAACGTATATAGCAGGAGGAATACGTTCAAGACCTCGGTTTCCTGTTCAAAGGATGCGCCTTTATTTCTGTCCCTTCAGGTTAAGATGCAGATACTGCTCTGACATGAAGCTTCGGAGAGAAGGCCAAGTTAGACAAAGATTACATGAAGCGCCTCTTTTCTTATTGTATCCTGATGGCTATTGTTTTTATGTGATGATCAGTGTCTCCCCCGTTATTTGAACAGCATGGTTCAGAAGAAGCATATTGGCATAGCGTCATCGTGAAAGATCCGAGAGAGAGTTCAAGCTCTCAAAGGTAAAATTGAGCAGATTTCCTTATCTTAAAATACTTGTAGCTTGTTTTTGAAGTTGACTTATTTATTTTGTCTGGCGCTGTGAAGTTCCGACAGCGAAGAGTCATGCTCCTCCACTCCAGGTTATCGTTTGTCATGATCACAGTATCTGCCCATCTAAATCAAGGTTTACGGGATTTTTATACTTGTATTGCATATTAGACCTTCCCACCCAATTTTTTTACATAATGATATTTTCCTTATGCTTTACCTGAAATTATCATGAATAACACTCTTGATCACTGGTAAATTTTATTTTATTTTTTGAACAAAAGCTAATGCTCTTTTCCAAGTTGTGGGAACGGAAAAAGGAACAATTGTTTTCATGGACACAAAATCTTTCATAACATTAGAACCTCTCCAAATCCGAGGGTCAAATTCAGTAACAGCTCACGTACTAGTAACAGCAATTTTCAATCTCACACAGAGGTGTAGCATTTTAGTTGTTCATCATATCATAATTAACTCGGCTTGCCTTCTCGTTCGCGCCACCAAGTAAAGGACAAGGCCACGATACCCGGACACACTGGGAGACTCAACAACACTGTAAGTTTGGTTTTGCGTTCTTGTTTCCGAAGACGGTGCGCACGAAGGAAGCCTCCACCGAGTTCAGGAAGCGGAAATGCTTCTCGTCCGTCCACGCCTCCGGAAGTCGGAAGCAAGAGGGGAGAAGAAAGAAGAAGATGGGGTTCGGTCGGGTTAAGGTTTTTCTGGATCGTACGTTTGAGGGGCTCTCCCCAGACGGTTGGTATAGCTTTGCGCTTATATAAACGTAGGAGGGCTGTTTCTTGGAGTCCCTACTTTGGGACTAAGCAAGAATCTTGAGGAGGATTATCTCCCCCGAAAGGTTCCGACTTTGAGTCCAGGTTTTGCGTTTCGCAGCTGAATTTCGATTTGCTGCCATATGGCGCATAGTAACAGGTGAAGAGCATGGAAGCATTGGTAATGTTAGTTCGACTATAGATGTTCCCTTCAAGAACATGGGATCGTGTGATCCTGTGGATTTGTACTGGGAACTTGGTAATTCTGAAGAGCCCGGGAACCTGAGCCGTGATAGGTGGAAGATCCTCCGGGAGATTTTTCCTTGTTTTGTAGAGTCAGCCGTGGGCATCTAATCAGGCTCTTGCCATCTACATAGGCATGTCTTTTTTTCCCAACCGCATCTCGCAAATTCCAATTTTTTTCCTACAAGAAACGCCCTGCCGATATTACCATGTACTTTGGTTTCGCTTGGCCCATCTCGGGATGCTGTTAAATTCTTGTTCCCCATATTTGTCGAGTTCTGCTTAGAAGAATTTCCTAATGAGATTAAGCGGTATTGGAGCATGACTGAATCAGCTGACTTGACAAAGCCCCACACTTGGTTTCCCTTTCCACGAGCTATGAAAAGAAAGCTAATATATCATTGTGATCCAACCAACAGTGGGAAGTCATACAATGCTATGCAGCGTTTCATGGAAGCAAAGAATGGTGTTTATTGTAGTCCACTGAGGTTATTGGTTAAGGAAGTGTTTGACAAGGTGAATGCTTTGGGAGTTTACTGTAGTCTTCACACTGAGCAGGAAAAGAAGAATGTCCCTTTCTTGAGCCATGTTGCTTGTACTGTGGAAATGGCGTTGACCGATCACTTATGTGATGTGGCCGTAATTGCTGAGATCCAGATGATGGCAGACCCATACAGAGGGTATGCATGGACGAGAGCATTGCTAGGACTTAAGGTCGATGAGATACATGTTTGCGGGGATCCATGTGTTTTGAATATGGTGAGGAAAATCTGTTCTGATACTGGGGATGAGTTGCATGAATGCCACTATGGCAGATTCAAGCCACTGGTTGTTGAAGCCAAGACGCTGCTCTGGGATCTTCGCAATGGTCAATCCGGTGATTGTGTAGTTGCCTTTTCTTTGAGAGAAATATTTGATGTTAAATTGGCAATTGAGAAGCATACGAATCACTGCTGCTGTGTCATATATGGTGCCTTGCCACCTGAGACTTGAAGACAGCAAGCTAACTTGTTTAATGATCAAGACAATGAGCATGATGTCTTGGTTGCAAGTGATGCAGTGGGGATGGGTCTCAATCTGAATATCAGAAGGGTTTTGTTTTCCACTCTCTTGAAGTATAATGGTGATAAGATGGTGCCAGTTCCCGCTTCATAGGGGAAGCAGATTGCTGGAAGAGCTGGTAGAAGAGGAAGCTGATATCCTGATGGGCTCATAACTACCTTTGAGCTTAATGATATAGAGTACCTCATTGAGTGTTTGAAGCAGCCATTTGAAGAAGTTAAGAAGGTGGGTCTCTTTCCTTTCTTTGAGCAGGTTGAGCTCTTTGCTTGCCAACTTCCCAATGTTACGGTCTGCAAGCTACTCTAGAAATTTGGTGAAAATTGCTGTCTTGATGGCTCATACTTCTTGTGTCGGCACGACCATATTAAGAGGGTGGCAGACACGTTGGAGAAGGTCCCAGGGCTATCTCTTGAAGATCGCTTCAACTTTTGTTTTGCACCAATTAATGTCAGAGACCCAAAATCAATGTATCATCTTCTGAGGTTTGCCACAGCTTATAGTCAAATCTTACCTGTTAATATAGCAATGGGCCTGCCTAAGGGGTCTGCTCGAAATGATGCTGAACTTTTGGATCTGGAGACCAAACATCAGGTGCTGTCTATGTATCTGTGGTTGTCTCACCTCTTTTAGGAGTAAACTTTTCCATATGTTAAGAAGGCAGAAGCTATGGCAACAGGCATTGCTGAGTTATTTGGTCAGTCTTTGAAAGTTGCTAACTGGAAACCAGAATCAAGGCAGGGAGGAAAAGAAAAGCCTAAAGAGAAGCCTGAACAAAAGGAGGATGGCTATGAGAGACCGCAGTCACTTGCCAAACTATTTTCTTTGTAAGTTAACCTGGATTAGCTTTCTGCAAATACTTTTCATGGAACAGGATGATATTTACTCTCTGCCAATCCTTTGTTGTGTATCTCTCTCTCTCTCTCTCTCTATATATATATAGTGTTTATCTCACATATGGGTTAGTAACAATCTTCTTGATAGTAAAACCTAAATGATTCCCCAGTATGAAATCTTATCTGTACTTACATCGATGTTTTGTTGCTTTTTTGGTACCTGAAGCCAAGTTAAGATATCAGCAGAATGTCTTTCTTACTCCTTCGGTATTCCAGTGATGGATCCTAGAAGGCAGATACTTTGGTAGGCTATAACTACTTGATGGGAGTGAAGGAGTAATTGTGAGTGTATTGAATTGACCTTGTCTGTTTCTAGCTGTACGTGACTGTGGCGACCTCAACTGATTTAGTGGAACTGACTTTGCTTTGACGTGAGGGAATCTTTGTTGTTAAATATAAGGCAAACTCATTAAGTCTGTCAAATGCTCTAGTGAGAAGTCGTGACTGTATGATGTAGTGCATGTTATAATGGGTAAAAATATGCGGATGGAAACTTTAAGAAAAGACTTTGGGTTTGATGGGCTTCCAATTTAGTGGTGGGTGTTCTTATTATCTTTGTTGCAGCCGACTCTTACTTTCATTTGGCCTTAAATAGGTCTTAAATATCTCTTCTGGAGATGACTTTTCTTTGTGAAATGTACCGTTCTAGACCAGGAACATTGTTCATTTAACTATCTGTTTAGCTTGCATGTCATGAAAATGAAAAGACTTATGTTAAAAGGAAGGTAAGGTTTTGATACAGAGTTTTATCTGTTCATAACCTTTAGATGACAAACCTCTTGGTGGTAAACCTTGAGAGTTGTAGCCTTGCAATTCTCCAAAGTTGGGCAGCTCTTCACAAAGTCACAACTTTTTGCCTAGTCAAAGTTGGTGCTATTTCCGGTTCATTATTATTTTCTTTGTCAACCTTCAGAGAAAAAAAGATTGCTTTTCTTTGTCATACAGGAGAAGACAGAATAAAGTCCTGGAAATTCCACATGCTGAGAAATTGTCCACATAGTCATGTGCAGGTATTACAATTCAGCATTGTGGCCTATTTGTTGGCACCTCCAATGCAGTTTCTGTTATGAATTTTTCATTGCTTTTCGCAAGAATCACTACTCCATTTCCTATTAAAGTGCCAGACGTAGCTCGGTGGCAACATATGCAATTTTCTTTATTAGTTTGGATCTGCAAATCATGCCATAATTAGGCAAGAGAATGGTTGTTGCTTGCTGTTCATTCAGGTGATTGAATGGAGGACCTCTGGGACTCACATGTGCCTAAGATGGCAGGATGGTTGTCATTGTTGTGGCTCTGCATCTTTGTCTGTTAAAATGGCCCATCAGATAAGCCGGTGCAGCTTCTACAGGAGCTATCCAATGACGAGTTGTTAGAGATTCACAACCTGAATACAAAATTTCTACCGCATAGCTGTAGCAGTTTCTGTGACCAGGCTGGTGAAGGGTGCTTTGCTTCAATGAGAGAGAGCTAAAGTTTTGACGAAATATTCTTACTGTCAAATTATCTCCAACCAATATTTCTTAGTAGCTTCTGTCTCGAAATGCCCATGAAAAGGGTGCTTTGTACCGTAGGACAATGAGAGAGAATAATCCACCAAAATAGTGATGCTTCAGATTTGTTCCTTGCAAGAATAACGTGCTAATTTGTTGTTTTCCCCATGCTTTGCTTGAGGCTATGCGTATGCAGAGGATGTAAGAGGTGGCTCTGATTATCTTTATTGCTCAGAATGAACAATTCTCTGCCACATGGGTGGCTCAGTTTTACCTTTGGATACTATGTGGATCGTAACTAATGCAGCATGGCGTTTGAGCAACTAGTCAGGCTGGGCTTTGTGGATGGATAGCTCATGTTAGTGCAACAGAGTGCTTCTCATCATCAGTTTGGGTCTGACCATCCTTCATTGAGATTCATTCCATCTTTCTGGCATTTTCCTGTGTGCTTATATCCTCCTATCCAATTGTTCTCATCAGCATGCTTCTGGACTTTTGAGTGGGGTGTATTCTCTTAATGAGAATCATGTTAATGAGGCCAGGGCTCATGTCCATGTTAAAAGAACACGTGGATAACATTTCTGTGAATTAATCACCAAGAGATTCCTCACTGTTTAAGTCATGTGTTTGATGACTTATATGCTGGATCTGTATTTGAGGTTTCATCACTTGGAAGTTTGTAAGCTACCAAATGCTTATTGGACTAGGACTAGGACATGATGTGCGGTTTAATGCCTACACGGCTTGAGGCGTAAAAGAATTTGAGTCCTGTTTTGTATAATTTTATTTAGTCTAAGACTTACTATTGTTTGTTTATTTGTGAAGGGTACTCTCTATAGGCATGCGCAGAGCTGATTACAGTGTTTTCTTTGATATTGTTCTTGAGTGTTTTCTTGCAATGTGTTTGTGTCTGTACAGGAGGTTCTTATTATTTTTATTTCATCTCGTATATAGCTAATTAGAAGAGGAAAGCAATATATACATTTTCCTCAGTACCTAGGAGCAACCCCAATTTCCTCACGATTTGGGGTCCTCCTTCTCCTGAGTTAATCATTTGATATTTCTAAATTCTTTTGTAGTGCTCATTTCTCGGCAGTTTGTTGACATGTCTCGAATTAGAATTGAGGGTCTTCTTGCTGCTTTTCCGAAAAGTCTTCTTGCTGATTTTCCTCAGATACTGGAAATCCACACGCATATGCTGAAACTGACAATGTTCACTATGTTCACCACAGTAGAAGCTCTGTAGTTGCTTCTCGTTACCAACAAGCAAAGCAACATTCTTGAAGATCTGGAAACCCTCGGGCTTCTTTCCAAGCTTGTATCCTTTCTGGTGCATTGTCTAAGATTATCTTTATCGTCTCTTTTCCTTTTTCCTTTCCTCTTTTGATTTTTCTGGATCTGTGGTTTCTAAATGCCAAAAATCGAGTTAATTGTTTTCAAAATTTTATTATTTGAGCTTGTCATGATGACAAGGAATATTGCTACTTTTTTTTTTTTTTTTTTTTGGGGGGGGGGGGGGGGTTGGGGGGAGGGGAGAGGGGAGAGGATACTGTCAACTTAATTTATAAGTATTCAATCTGGTTAATTCCTTAAGACTTCTTAGTTAACCGAGTATTCTTTATCTCTTGATGAAGAGGGGATAGACAAAACATCCTTCGAGCTGATTTTTGCCTTTGATGAAGTTACCTCTCTTGGGCACAAGGAAAATGTTACCGTCACATAAGAAAGAACAAGATCGTGCGTGTCCTGCTCTGCTAGCGCTTACAGCAAGCAAGTCCTTAAAGACGTGGAAAAATATTGGGGGAACCCTTGCAGTTCTTGAAGCTTGGCCCCTCATTTATTTTAGTCTCTAATCTTTTGAGAAAATGAAGTTCATTTTGTACTATATTTAAACTTGACCCTCAGTTGCCCAATCAATGATGAAATTGCTAGTTGTCGGTAGGCGCAGTACCTTTGTTATGTTCTGTTACTAGTTACAGACTTGCTTTTTTAATTTCTCGCAGATATGACTCCAGAAATTCCATGTTGGAGTGGTCAATTGTTCTTATTGACAATTCAAACCGCAGGTTGGGCATACTTTTCTGCTCTATAACTTTCTTCTGTTTCTATGCATGAGTATGCCATTCTCTCAAGTCATTTGACCTTTCACTAAACACTTTTGAACTGTCCGCAGTGGCTCAATGGAGTTTTTTGTTCCCCCGGGAGATTCTTCTGCATTTTTCCCCATATCTGTGCAGTTCTCAGCTGCTAGCACATTCAGTGACATAAAGGTTTGTTGTAATAGTTTTGTTTTTTCTAAAACTGAGAGTTTTTCAATTGGTTCCTTTTTTCCTCTTGCTTTTAGTTCATTTAGTTCTCATGAAATAATATGAATTCTCTTCTTATCTCCACAGGTTGTAAATATCTTGCCTCTGAGAAGTGGACCGCCTCCCAAGTTTTCTCAGAGAACACATTTGATCACTGAGAACTACGTGGCTTATATATTGTGTATCATGATCGTTCATGGATCCACGAGCTCCTATGCCAAATTAATCAAATCATGTAAGTGAGATGAATTACGTGGGTTGGTGTTATTTTTATGCCAAATGGATTATGATACCTTTTTTTTATCTGCATTTCTCCGGTGCTTTCCACTTTCAGTGTGATATATATATATATATTTTAAAAGATAAATTAAAGTGATTATTTTATTATATGTCAAAACACGATATAATAATAAGAATAATATACGGATGATAAAAGTGACAAAGGTAACGAAACTATAAAAACTGAAAAAAGAGAAATTTAAAAAGAGAAAACGAAACTTATAAATCCTTTGTCTTTTTCCTTTCTTTTGCACCATAAAAATTTATAATGAAATGAGCTAGAATTATGTAAGAAGTTTCTCAGTGCGTGGCCTCTCATCTCCTATCCTGGGCAAAACTGATGGAGCTGCTCGCGGGAATCGCGTAGAAACAAGAAAAAAACGTTGATTGGAGTGACGATGCTGACCAGCGAGCAAGCTTCTTATAAAGATTGATGAGAAAGAGGATGAATATATGCACGGTTTCTACTATTTTCTGTGTTTTCCAATTTGAATTGGCTTCTGGACGATGCCTCATTGGCAAAATCGACTTCTTCGATTTGAGCCATCTTAGGCACGTAAGAGGTTTGTGAAGAATGCTGTTGTCTCGGATTTTAAGCTGGATCATCATGGTTTCCTCTATTTTTTTCCTTTTCCTTCTGTTGTAGCAGGCCAACTTGAGAAACTCAAAGTGGTTTGAGGTTGACGGGCAACAAGAAGACACTCATTCAGCAGATCAAGGAGCATATAGAGTAATTTCTCCCTCTTAATCTTAGTTATGAAATACGTTGTTGCATGCACGATTTCATGAATTCCTTTTAGTGATAATTGCATGATGATTTCTCAGGATTGTCACCCGGTGAGTGGAAGGGTGAGTTTATCCAATGTCTAGTTTTGTATTGAGTTGCAAGACCTGAATGCTCTTTCTAAGCCAAGTACCTATATTACAAATTCCTGAGTTAAAATAGCATGAACTTATAAATTGTTATACGGAAGCTCTTGGTATGGTTCATAGCTTATGTCATATACATAGCACGAACCGAAAAACTGCCTATCCATACCATCATACATAGTTCTTGTGAATCTGTGAAAGTATGAATATAAGGAAATGCTGCTGTGATGTGCTGCTCATCACCTCATATTTTACTTCTTTGGTAAGTTAACATAAAAGATAGCAGCATGCTACAAAATAGCTTCCTTTCTATTCCTGTGTCATATCTGGGCCGATAAAGGGGGTTTATGCAGGTGATGCATGCACAGGCGATGTTGTCATATTCAAACAGAATGTCTATGAACAGTAAGCTCTCTGTCCTAGCAACTGATACCGAAGTGTTCATTAGGATTGTGCCCAGTTGGTGCTGGAAGTTGTAGAAGCTTTACTTTCAACTGGTATTTATTTGAATACTCTCTAGTTTTAATAAGATACTGATGTACATAGGCCGTGCAATTCCTTTTGTTTTTTAGTTTTTTAATGCGGTTCATAATTTAAGTCTTCACTTATCTGAGATACTAAAATATATAAATTCCTCATCTAATAAAATTTTTCTGGATAAAAGATACCGATAAGAATGAGTTTCATGATTGGGGATGGTAATGATTCTGCTCATTGTACTTACCCTTTGGATTTCTCCTGGCGTAACTGAAAATCAGCGAATGTTGGTTTCATGGCAAGCATGGAAGTTTTAGGTTTAATGGCCACTATGAACATATTCCTGAATTTCGTGATCTGTTAATTTATCCCATTTTTGATCACTCTAAACCTTACATTTGCTGCGTATCAAACAAAAGGACTATGTAACTTCTTGATATGGCATCTTGTCCGCTTTTGTGATTATGACTGCCTAGTTAAACCTAAAACCAATATATGTGTGCATATATATTCTGTTGGTTTCAAAGTCTACCTTGACATAGTTTTGCCCTCTCAAATCCATTGTAGCAGGACAAATAATGAGAGACACGCTCTATTAGCTTTCTCCCTCCTATTTTCGAGAAACTTCATGTTTTCCATGAGATTTTTCTTGAAAAGTTATGCATAATCGAAACATGTCGCCTAGAATAGTTGTCGAAACATTTTTGGCTCAAGTGGAATATTCTTACAAAATTGAACAGGTGGTTCTGTTATGGTGAATCGAAAATATGATTGGCCAAATTTGTCTGTTTTATGTTCCACCCTTCCTTCAGTAGAAATACTTTGTATGGTTTGTACCCTCTATTTTGTATTGCCTCCTCAATTATTGACTTACTATTGGTACTTCCTTTCTCAGATTTAACATAGCATCTTGGAGTGCCCCTGGTCCTCCATGTGGAAAGAGAATTGTAACAACACCATGAGACAGGTCTGAACCATATAGGAGATCTGATTGCATGCCGATAATGTGCTGATTCAGGCATAATAACTCTGGTGTCAATTTCAGAGACGGGAAGATGAAGGAGAGAGGGCCAAAGTATTGATGGAAAAGCGTTCGAGGGGCTCATTAGCAAGGTCTGATAAGTAGAAGCGCAACTCCAAGAGAAGGAAAGGAGGAAACTCATGAAGGGAAACAAATACGAATCTTTTTCCCTAGAATATGGCCAGGTAATACTGGGTAATTCCTGGATTCCATTGCGGTAACATCATAAACGATATTAGGTTGAGTGTGGTATAGAAAAATCAGTACACAACTTTTGCTGCACCATTGCTCTGAAAGAATATCATGTTGAATTTCAAAAGTTTTGTACTTTTATACTGCCCAGGACTTCCAGAAAACAAAACACTAAGAAGAACTGGGCTCTGCCAATATCAATCTCAACCTCAAAAACAGGTAATGAAGCAGGGCAATTAAGAGGATCATCTATTGCCGGTGTTGGGATGCCAATCGTTCAGCCTATACAGATGAGTTCAACAGAAAACCATCGTAGCAGAGACCAATTTCAAGAGAAATGTAGGGACTCACAGAACGGAGGAAAAGTTTGAGCTCTATGTATAGAACTGAGCATGAACTTTGGCGTTCTCGGAATGATGCTAATTTGGGTAACCAGAGACCTATTCATAATTTTTCAAATATAAATGGAGCAGTGCAAGTACAATGCATGGGAAGTACTGGAGAGAGAGTAGCTTCTGTGTGGGGCCAAATTCTGCTCACGAAGGTTTGACTGCATTCATGTTACCACACTGGGTTCGTGAGGGGCAGCCATTGGGAATCGTGAATCAAAATTTCAAAATCCAAGGAACATCACCGGTGGAGCTGAGCAAGGCCCCAAGAAGCCACAACGTTGCTGCTATTTTGAGCAAGGAAAATGCTATTTTGGGGACAATTGCAAGTTTTTCCATGAGCATGTAGCACATGGACAAATATTTTAAGGGAAAGGAGAAGATTATTTTTTTTGGTTTGCAAGCCAACTTGGAAAATGCAGAGCAGTTCAGATTTTGGGAATGAGTTTTCTATCAAAGCACATTCTTTGCAGCAAACCGGGGTTTGAGATTGAATTGAAATTTCTTCTCCATTTTTAGCTGCTCTACCTACGAAACTGATCTTTATCCCAAATTCTGATAAACAAACAGCGGATCGTGGGAAAGGCAAATGCAAGCCTAGCTTAAGACCATTGCCTTGTAAAATTCTTCTTCAAAAATAGCATCACAATGTGCCTTATCGGAACCTATTCGATCCAAAGGTGTGGCTCCAAATGTTGGACATAATACTTTTGATCATCTGCGAAACCTAATAAGGTTTAACAAATACGCCTTACATTCTAAAATTGTCCTAGTGGAGAATCATTTCTCAGCTTCAAAGAAAGACCAAAACATGCTTATTCAGCATAAGCCCAAAGTGCTAATTGTCTTGAAATTACCAACTTTGATCAAGCTAGGATCTTACACACCTTATGGTGTAAGATGTTCTTCTCTCTCTCTTTCTCTCTCTCTCCAAACTTTTCTTTCCGGTGATGACTGCCATGAAATTAAAAGAAGTCCACCCATTCATATATCTGAAATTTCATTCTTGTGACAGATTGCCACACCCAAACCCCAGGAAGAAGAGGAAGAAGAGGAGGCTGTGATCCCATTAATGAGCTGGCAAATAGCGATTTCTTCACGACATTAATTCGAAAGCAATAGATGCACAATTAGGCAAAGAAAATATCTACAGCTGACAATTAGAATAACAAATGCTAAAATAAGCCATCAATAATTTTGGTTGACCCACAGATTGCCCTGCGAAGGATGAGTTTTCCCCTTTTGTAGTATTTTGAAGCAAGAGCATATACTTATACGAGACCCACTAAATTTTAGAAAAAAAAAATGAACAGTGGCTGAAAAAATAGTGCACTCATGAGGCAAAGAATAAAATTCTTTTTATGTTGAGATAACCAGTAGCATAAAAAGCAACCCATCTATTGTCCACCTACAAGTTGAGCACAGACCAAGTTCACAACTGGAAATTGTCTATACCTTCTCAAGTTCACAGTTGATTTTGTCCGATCGGTCCTTCAAGTCCTTCCTCCACCCTTGGATCAGTCTCTCCTGTTTCTGATGAGCTTGGTCTTTATTT
Organism: Eucalyptus grandis x Eucalyptus urophylla; assembly: GCA_028830015.1. Taxonomy (NCBI): domain Eukaryota; kingdom Viridiplantae; phylum Streptophyta; class Magnoliopsida; order Myrtales; family Myrtaceae; genus Eucalyptus; species Eucalyptus grandis x Eucalyptus urophylla. Next base: position 3,357,404 of record CM054198.1, on the reverse strand, counting down.
TTAGTTCTTCCTCCATCATAGCTATCTCATGTTTCCATAGGGGAGTTAAGTTTGCAAATGCCTTCAAATAACTTCAAACATAAAAGAAAAACCATTTACTATTTTCCCAGCTATTTCCTTAGCATTACCTTCGTACACTTTTCAGCTTCGGTTGGTAGATCCTCATGCTGGAGATTGATAAAGTAAACTTGAAGGTTTTTGGCAGCCTCCATAAAATCTCTAGCATGCCTCTCAACATCAACTAAAGCAGTAAGAAGCATGTTTTCAATAAGCATTCACAACAATAAACCGGCTAAGAGCACCCTGACTGTGGGGGGGAGGGGGGGGGGGGGGGGGGGTGAAACAATTGCACTTTGGGAAAAGTAACCAAGATTACCAATTTCTTTCAAAAATAGCTAACGTAACACCTTTGTTTAGTGATGAATGAGAGATAAATTAGGAATGCTTACACATATATTATTCTCTTTTCGATACCAAATGGTATTTTACTAATATTAAATTGAACAATTAGAAATACACAAACATAGACATAATCCCAGCCTACTACACGTGGGGCAAGTTAACAAATGAAAACAACTGAACTTAAGTCATATCTAGAGGTGGTCAAATGGATTATGGATCCATTTTTGGACTCATATATTTTACTAATGAGTTGTATATAGGTTATGAAGATGTAATGGCCTAGTTAAAATAGGTCGAAAGTGTTTTAAAAAAAAAGCACAGAATTAAAAAAAAACAGAAAAATACAAAACAAAAAAAAACACAAAATTTCCAAAAAAAGAACAACACACAATTTAAAAACACATAATTTCTATATAAAAAAAACACAAAAAAAAACACAGAATAAAAAAAATAAAACCAACAAAAAACACAGAATTTAAAACCTAAAAACATCACAGAATTTCAAAACCTAAAAAAAAAAAAAAACAACAAAAGAAACACAGAATTTAACAGATTTAAATTCAACAGAGTTTAAATTCTGTGTTTTTATTTATTTATTAAAGTGTTTTAATTATTATTTGTTATTCTTATTTTTTTTTTTCATTTTCAAAACCTAAAAATCCTCAGCGACGGCTGCCCTTCGTCACCCACACTTCCGCGTCTCGCCTCGTCGCCCACCCCTCCGCGGCTCGCCTCGTCGCCCACACCTCCGTCGCTCGCCTCCGAGGCCTTAGTCACCCACACCTCCGCCGCTCGCCTCCGAGCCCTTCGTCACCCACACCTCCGCCGCTCGCCTCCGAGCCCTTCGTCACCCACACCTCCGCCGCTCGCCGCCGAGGCCTTAGTCACCCACACCTCCGCCGCTCGCCTCGTCGCCCACACCTCCGCCGCCCGCCTCCGTGGCTCGCCTCCGAGTCGCCTCCGCTGCTCGGCTCGCCTCCGTCGCTCCCTCGAAGGGTGGGTGTCGATTTTTGCCTCAATAGCACGACTTGAGCCATTTAGGGTTTTCGATCCCTCCAACCCTTCCGTGAGTTCTCCGTCTTTCTCTTGGCCCGTCGCCTTGTCCTTTCTATATCTGTTGGGTGGCGCTTAGTTTCCTCAATTTCTGCTGCTGATGCGTGTGATTCTTTTTCTTATCTCTGTTCTTAGTCTATTTTCTGGTGGTGAAAGATGATGAAGAATTTGCATGGGAGAAGTGTTCCATGTCCAAACTGAGGGGTTTTTAGCAGTAGAGATTGTTTGATTAGGGTTGGGTTCTGCCGTTTTGCGGCTTAAATGGGGCAAATTCACAACTTTGTTCCAGCTGACCTGACCCATTTGACGAGTCTACTGGGACTGTGCTTGTTCATCTGTGCTTCTGCTGGCGCTTGTTCTATATGCATGCATTACAGGCCCCCCCGCATTCTTTGCCCCTCCTCCCCCCCTCGTGGTTGTTTGTTTGGTGTCGCTGCGCTTTTCTCTTTCTTTTCCTAGCTTTTAGTTGCTATGTTGATTATGAGTTCTTGTGTGCTCGGAAAGGGAGGGAGGGAGGGAGGGAGGGAATTGTAGCACTTCATGGTTTGTATGGTTTGTAGTTAGAATGGTGGATGCCATAGTACCTATCCTTTTGTATGTGAATTGTTAATTTCAACCAAATGTTTGCTCTACCATTGCATCACTACACTTTGTACACACACAACCTGCGGCCGAAACCCAAGCCGCACTTAGGAAACCTTAGGAGGTACCAAGAGGAGGAACCCGCATGGGGAACGACCTGTGGTAATCCTCTCTTGGTTCCGCTCATTCCAATTAGTGATAAAGAGGACTATTCAACATAAATATGGATAGGGAAACTCTTTTGACCTAATTGGGATGGGAGCCACAGCCTTTAGATTTCCCTCCATAATAGCGTTGAACCTCACAAGTTGCATTTGACATGTGATTGACACACTTTCATCCTCTTCTAAATTAGAATCTTGATTAGGAAAGTCACGACGAAAATGAAGTTAGGGTGCATTTGGTTTAACGTTTGGTTTAACATTTAATAAAAGCTTTTAGGAAATGTAAATGCCTTTAGTTGAAAGGGATTTGGTGAAATGCAAAAATTGTTTGGTGACTGTAATTAAAAAGTGTCTTGCAAAGCAATTTTGAGAAAATGCCGTTTGGTAAACATACGTTCGAAGAATCCTTTGGTGTGATTAATTTAACTTTTTTTTATTTTAATTTGTTTAAAATTGAAAAAAGATGATTGTAACTTTAATAGTCTTGCGTTGACATAATGTAAAAGAAACATATTTACAAATTAGTGAGAATATTCCATATCCTTTTTAATAAATTAAAGGTTCACTTTGTGAGCATAGCGAGAAATAAACATGGTTGAACACTTCTTAATAATCCATAGGGAAATCTTAATCAAATGATGTTACAAATAAATATATTTTAACAAGAAGTTTGAATAGAATCTATCAAGACAAGCACGATTGAAGATTGCGGATGTAATTCTACTATAAGCTTGGTGGGCGGTTTACATAAAATCGCAGTTGAACACCGATAATCACTAGTTGGATCTCCAACTTTTCACATACCAAAAGTAGATCAACAAAAGTGAAGAACAAGTTTCTACATATACTTAGTCTAACATAAATATTTTGGTGATTATTCCATGACACAAGGGTACAAGCAAGCAAATTCCAATGGTTCTTGGTCATGACCCAATAGTATTGGTCCTTTTCATTCGGTGTTAGCTTGTCTCCATTCCATGATCATCTCTAGCATCTATATGATGACCTTAGTTTTCATCAACATTTCTATACTTATCAAGTTCAACCATTTTGTCTTTCTATACTTATCAAGTTCAACCATTTTGTCTTCCCCAACCCAATATTGGCGTCATACCATTAAAGCTTTGGACCAAACCAGAGCGCTTGTAAAGTTCCCTTTATCACTACGAGCTTAGGATTAGTGTGTTATAATAAGACTTTTTTGTGAGTTGTATCATAAAAGATGAATTTATAAGAAGTAACTGAAAAAGAGATTTAACACCTGAATTTTTAGTATAAGCAAGTCATTTAAATACAGTAAATTACAAAATACTATTAATCCAAGATCACTTGAATAGTTACAACTTAGAAACTATTAACAAGAATTATAAAGAAAGCCTCAACAACTATGTTGACTTTGAATTCCTGCTTGTAATAAAAGGTTGCAGTTTTTTTTGACAAACTATCTAACCTAATAAAGTTCTAAATAGACTTAGCAAGTTTCTTCATGCTGAATTATCACCTGTCCTGTTCAACCTTGAAAAATGGTTTTGGTCCAACTCAAACGTATGACGAGAGTTTTGATCAATTAAAATAAGAAACTTTTCATAAATTTTGAGTCAACACACTAAAGCTCTATTGTTCACAAACTTAATGCAATGCTCTGAAAATAGCTCCCAACGAAACTTGTCTTGAATCCACCAAAGTTCAATGGAAATACCATCTTAAATAGGTTTGCTTTGAGGGCTAGGGATAAAAATCATTTTCACTGGAAAAACTAATATACGTGAAAGTCGCGGATTCTCTCGATCAACCTACCTCATGGGACTACCATCTTTTAGGACCAAATTTTGATATTTTACCATTTGCTTTAATCAAATAATACAAGAACCAAAAGGCCGGATCTTGAGCTCTTCAAAAAAACATGACTACAAGGGCTTTTTCTATTGGATAAAGCTTGTGCTTACCACATGAACAAAAAACTCTAGATCAGGATGCAATTCAAGTCTAGGAATGAGAAAAGCCAAGCATACACAAAATCCCCCAATCTACTTCTAGTATTTTGCTCTCTTCCATCTCCATCAAAAAGTAATATCTTCAAATCAAGCACGACATCAAATGTACCGTTCATGAAATCACCATATGCTTAAGAATCACAATTAAAAAAAGCATAACAAGAAGGGATTGAAGTGTAAAAAAATGATTCGGGGTAAGACAAGAGAATCTATCAAGAGAGAGAAAAACATGAGAGAAGTAGGTGACTGTTGAGCGGCGAGAAAGGCCGCTAGAGAGGTGATCGAAGAGGTGAGCTTCGAAGAAGAGCAAAGCCATAGAGATGCAACTTCAAAGAGGAGTGAGACAGGAGAGGCGAGAGGTGAGGAATAAATCTAGGATTTTAAAAAGGGTTAAAGTGGGAAATTAATAAATTGGTGAGGGTAATAAGGCAAAATAAAATTTTTTTATTAATGAATCCACTAGCATGCTGAGAATGCTAAGTTATCGAAGGTAGCCTCTTACCTGCCTTGGGCTTCCAGCCATTCGAAGACCAACTTTGCTTTAATGTGGTTTTCAATTTTTTTCCCAAACACCTATATTTTTGCTCAAGGAGCTTTAGACACCCAATGCCATTTGGAAAAGCCCCTCCCAAATGCACTCTTATTCTACTAACATTTGTTAAATGTTTTTGTAACTTAAGAGTTACAAGTGGTGGCGTGATTGTTTTGTAGGTAGTGAAAAGAATGTATATGAATGTATATGAGGATTATATTGAAGTGTTGGTTGATCTCAATATAAATATATGTTCCACTGCATTACTATACTTCACACACACATAACTTGTGGCTGAAATCCAATCTACACTTAGGAAACACTTGGGAGCCGTGACGAGGAACCCGCTTGGGAAATGACCTGTGGTAATCCTCTCTTGGTCTTGCTCATTTTGATTAGTGATAAAGGGAATTGTTCGCAAATATGAATAGAGAAACTCTTATTACCTACTTGGGATGAGAGTCTTAAAAGCTTTAAAGAATCCTGCCATTAGGCGTCGAACCTCACAATTTGCATGTGACATGTGATTGACACACTTCCATTCTTTTCTACTTATTTTGTAAGTATTGTCTCAATCCTAAATTACCATCCTTTTATAAATAATGTAATTTCCTCTTGTAAATATTTTTTGATTGATGGAAATGTCTATTTAGGTCTAGATATAATGGATGCTTCCAAGGATGCTTCTGATTTTCGAATCATCCCCATCCCGAAGGGAGTCCTTTTGGAAATGTGGGATAAGCTTGATAAAAGCAAACAAGACTATGTGGAGCAGAAGATTGGATGCCTTATATCTCTCCTGCATGTAGAGCCACAAGTTGCCTTGATTAAGGCTCTAGCTCATTTTTGGAATGCAACAACGTCTACATTCGTGTTTGGTAATCAATATGAGTTAACCCCAACTTTAGAGGAGTATGACATTATCATCAATAGGCAGATGACTTCTTTTGGGTCAGTTAAACCGCCAATTGGTCTTGATCCCGTGCCAACACTAAGTGAGTTTTTACAAGTAAAAGTCATCAATATTAGAGATGCTATGCGAGGTAGCTCAAAGGCCCTCCCTTTGTCTTACCTAAAGCTTATCATCAATGAGTTGCCCGTGGGGTCAATCCAAAGAGCTAAAGTTTTCCTTTTAGCATTCTTTGGATTTGTCATCTTTCCTCATACACAAAAAACAATGAATCCTCAAGTTGGTTATATTGTGAAACAGATATGTCAACTAAAGGGATTTACAAACATGATTTTGGCTGAAACATTTCTTTCACTCTCCCGTTTTAAAGAAAAAACGTGTTCGGCCCTTAAAGCCCCGATAGGACTTCTTCAAGTTTGGTTTCTTTCTCACATAAAAGAATTCGGTGGAAGCATGATGATTTCTCAAGTTAATAAAGATTCACATCCTCTTTCTAAGCTCATAGGCATAGAAAAACTTCTCAATCCATGGTCATTTCTTTCTTGGTTTGATTTCTTGAAACTTCTTACTCCTAAGCAATTCCTATGGCAAGCCCATTGGGTTGGATTTCCCAAGGCACGCCTTACTATTGGGCTTGATGACCCCATCCCACTTTTGGGACTTACGGGGTCTACATCATATTACCCTTTGAGAGTTGCTCGCCAATATCGCATGCTCCAAGAAATCCCCCCTCCTCTAAAGTTGGGTTTATATCGTTTTGATTTCCGTGAAGAGGTTGTAAAAAAGGACCAAATATGGGGAGGTGGACAAGAAAGAGGTGGACAAGATCGATGAAATTCTACGTTGCTGTATACCAAGAGACGTCGAATGGGTGGTCACGGAATTGGAAGGCGAGATGAAGTTGCACCATGCCTCAAGAGACTATATAATCCGTTGTCTCGAGCCTGAGCTTAAGGTGATCATTCCCCATGTCTCCCCGAATCCGACTCCGAGAGAAGCCCATATGGGGAGGCTTATCAGAGAGAGGGATGAAGCTTTGGCTAAAATGGAACGTTTGGCTGAAGAGAACAAAAGACTCCGTCGAGAACTTTCGGGTAATACCAGTCAGAGCTAAAATTGATTACATTTTATTAGAGCTTTTTCCATTCATACTAGTTTGATGTATGGTGAATGTTTGTTCAGATGTAATTTTGCCTGTATTAGTAGTAATGTATTGGGTTTTCTCTTTGATTTTTTAATGATATGTAAAGATTATCTTTCATGGATTTTGATGTAATTAAATGAAGGTTCTCTTTTATCTTGCATTTCCATAAGTTCTTATGGGATATAGAATAAGCATTTTGATCAATAACCCTTCAATTATATAATTTTTTTCATTTGTCATCATGAATAATTTGATAAGAAGTCATTTATACAAAATTGGAGCCTCGACGAAGGTTTCTTATCCCAATTTCATCTTAAGAAAGTATAATATTGAAGGGTGCGTACCTTCTTTTCATTTCTTTTCAGTACGCCGACCTAACTTATTTTGCTTCATTTTTTGCGAACAAAGTTGAAAAAATAGCTAAGATTGCCAAACCTACTCTAGAGCAAGAATGGAGAATGATGATTCAAATACTTGAATTACCAAAATGGAGAATCACTTAGCTCGGGTCATAGCTATGCTAATGGTTCTACTAGAGCACTCGATATCGCTTGAAAATTGGCGAACACAATACGGCATGGGATGATGATCCCTCTTCTTTTGTTGTAGTTTGGTTTGACGATTCTATCATTAGGCATAATCCGATTTATGTACCGCAAGTCGCTTGAATTTGTTGCCTCTGAGAAGCTGAAGATATAGAGAAAGGGTGACGTTATGGTGCAGCCAAGCAAATGCTGTTGTCGGGACCCGTGACGAGCATCTCTAAGAATAGCCATTCATAAGCATCCGTAAGTATGGTCATCACCCTTATGTATACTCAGGTTAAACAAAATAAACAAACCAAAATAACCCTAAACCGTAATTGTAGCCCAATATATCTTCCCCGAGAATTGTCCTTTGAAGGACATGCAACGTCCATGGATTGACTCGACTATTAAACAAGAAAGGAAGTGCTCGTTGCTCGTTGCTTTGTTTTTCTTAACATGCCATGCTTAAAGCTCTTAAAAAATACGGTATAGCGGCACTGAAAATTACGACATTCCCTTAAATAGTTGCCTCATCAAATGCATGCAGATGTAATAAATAATGGACTAAAAAACAATGTAGAAATGGGATGGCGATTTCTTTCTTTTGGCTTGTTTGGCAGCCATGGAAATAAGAATGAGATAGGAAAATCCAAAAGATTGGAAAAATGTCTATTAATGGGGATCGACTTGGTTTGAAAAGGCAAAATAAAATAAAAGTTGGTCAGATTAAGGATAGTCGAACTGATCCAATCAAATCCTCCAAAGTCCAAATTGTTATATGAATATTTTGGAGATGTGTTATTGAAACATTGTGAAAAATAACCATCTTCACCTATTTGAAATTGCACTTTACACTCTATCTAATATTAAAATCCTATACTTTTGCATCTCGATGCACAAAATAAAACAAGAGAACTTACACATTTTAAACAGCAATTTTGTTTTTCTAATAGGCCCCACCCCGAAAGAAGTGTGGGCCTAGCAAAAAAATAGAGAAATATATAGAGAAAAGAAGAAGATGGAACCCGTGGGAAAAAAAATTGCTCGGCGTCTCTAACATTTGTTACCATTTAGAGAACCGAGGAGCACAAAAGATCTGTTGGTAAGTGTATTCTTTGTTCCTCCCACATGTTTTCTTAAAGATTTGCCGAGTAGATAGTTGTAACTATTGAACTAGTTCTCTCCATCTTTTCTTTTCTTTGTAACAGGTCAAAGTAGAGAATTGTTAAAAAAAATAATCAATGTACATTAAAAGATTTACTAGTCCCCCCTTCTAAAAAAATAAATATATGATCGAAGGATGATGAAACAAACTCTAATGAGTTTAATTGTTTTTATCAAAGATAATATTTTCTTGATCAATAAGTCTATTCCATTGATGATTGATTATGAGTTTTATTTTTATTTTTATGAATACGTGTCCTTGGAGGAAACAAAAAAGAATGCAAAATCTTTCGGCAATTTATTTCATATATAATTGACTTCGATGTGCGTATGATGAACCAACATGTTGCTCTAGCTCCTTCATGATCATTAATGGAGCTCCTTATTAATTTTTGTCGATCCAAAATAATGATATTTCACTAATTTTTTTTTTGTAAAAATAAAATAAAATTATTTCATGCAATGTTTTGATTTAATCAAATTTTATCTACTTAATAATTTATCTATAAATTTAATTGAGAATGTAGAAAAGAACTAGATTTGTTGGAAACTTGTCTTTTCAACAAAACAAATTCTTATGGAAAACAATAAAACTTACCAATATATATATTGCCTTTAATATACATGAAAAATCTACAATAAACAAAAACTAGACATAAGAAATTATTAATTATGGTAAGTAAATCATATATAAATATAAAAATAATAGAAAAAAGGAAAGTAAATAAATTTGGGACCACCAATATAATTGTAATTGAGAGAGAGAGAGAGAGAGAGAGAGAGAGAGAGAGAGAGAGAGAGAGAGAGAGAGAGAGAGAGAGAGAGAGAGAGAGAGCAATTTCCTATTTTTAATGAAAATTAGGTGGATTTAATTATATAGATGGTACAAATAGCGCCGCTCAGTAATTATCGTTGCATCAAAAGGGAATGTGAGTGATCATAATTAAAAAACTTATCGTTGGAGGCTAAATCCGTTTCTCTTTTACCGTTCTCACCATTCAAATGTGACAATCTCATTGAGGAGAGCGTTGTCGCACACTGAATTACACGACGCTTCAACCTCCCATTGGTTTGAAGTTTGAACCAACCTTCCTAACACATAAGCCTCAAATAACTTTCTCCTATTGAGTCTTGCTGCTTTGTGGATTCTTATCTCCGATATTAGTGAATGTTACTATGGACAAAGATGTGCTACTACTTAGAGATAACAAAGACCTTGCGATTTGTATAAATCAGTCAAGTTAGGTGTTTAGCATTTGTAGGTGGCACAAATCAATATAATTTATATGAAATTGATAAGGTTCAAACAAATAGCTTTCGATTCTTGAGTTGGAAATTTCTTGACATCCCAATCGTTTGTGGACCTCAAGTTGACTCTCTCCTTTATCCTTGAACTTGAAGTTGAACCAAGTCGGGCCAAGGTCCTCAACATTGGGCATGGGGACCTAGTACCCTTGCTTGAGATCCCTGTGAACATGCCTCAATCCTTGGTGGTCAAGCTCCAAGGTTGGGATTGAGTCTACTGAGGCTAGTCTTATGATCTTGACAATCGAGCTCACATCCTTCATAGTCAAGCTCAATCACATGCAGCTGAGCCCCAATGCCGACGCTTGAACTTGAGGCATAAGATTGTACGAACAATGTTTTCTTCAAGGTGTGTTTGACAATTTCCCTATCACATACATAAGAAAATTACTCTTATATTATTCACAAAATGCAACCATATATAAAAGAATTCTTGAAAAGTCACTTTGGCTTGCACTATTTCAACTCCCTCAATGATCGGATATACTTTATTTACACTAAAGAAATAAATTTGTTCTTAATTTTTCAATTACAATTTAAGTAATAGTTGCATTCCTTTCTCTCTTTTTTTTTTTTGACTTTTTTTTTTCTATTTAGAATCTAGTCGCCATATCTCGCCATCTCTATCTCTATTGCGGTACTGTCGTGACCAATTTTTCGAGTGAACCATCTAGAGTTTAGCTAATGAATTGTTTAGTCTAAACTTAGCTCGAACTCTCCCAAACTCATACAAATTCGCGACTTATGTTCAAATTCTTAACATACAAATAGATTTTATCAATGAGTCGTCACTAATATATTTTTTTGATAGGTCGATTAGAAACCCAAGTAAAGTAACGGGAGTTTTACTTTTCTCCTACAAACCAAAGACTATGGGTATCGGGACTTGATTACATTAGACTTCTCTAATACTCTTTCGGTACCATTCTCATAGGCCTAATTCTATATGATGTGCACATGACTTTTTATTCTAAAAAATGCAATCTATCCTAGAAATTGCAACTAATTTATCCTAAGACAAATTTTATTTTTTTTTCATGAAATTCGAAATTAAGGAAAATGCAAAACATAACTATCTAGATTAAAATTCTTTCCAGCTTATATTAAGGATGAGGTTAGATGAAATCCTAATTTAAATTAAGATATTGTCTTAACCTAGTAAGCTCTAACCTAAGATGCAAAAATCAATCTAAACTTAAAATGAAACATGCAATTTATTCTAATATGCCATGACGTGTAAAAAATGCCCTAATTCTAATTTTTTCTTTTATGAAATTCGAAATTAAAGTTAAACATGCAATTCAAATAAAAAACTAACATCCTAAATGAATGCACTTTCTTTTTTGTTTTCTTTTTTCATGATTCAAAATAAAATCTCTATTTTAAATATGCAAGATAATAATAAATAAAAAACAAACCTAATTCTAATTCAGATTTTTTTGGATATTTTCCTTTTACTAAAATAAAATTGATTCAAACACCACGACAGCAAATCAAACAGGATAAAATTAATATTCAAAAATTGGCGAACCATATCTCGTGCATAAGATCGGGTGAACAATTTTAAATTAAATTGCGAATCGAATTTCATGCATGAGATCGGATTGACGATTTTGCAAGGAATTGCGAATCGGATTTTGGGTGCAAAAATCGGACCGTCAATCCCTAATTTGGGGGATAATTTCATGTTGGAGTCACAATCATGCATTTAAAGAACAATTATGCTAAAAAAGAGAAAATAAAATAAAATAAAAAAGGTAAATGAAAAAACAAACTACCTAATGTGATTTGTTTTCCTTTTTCTTTTTTCTTTTTCGCTTTTTTTCCTTTTGTTTCCAAAGGAGGCAGGCGGCTGTGGTGGGTGCTCGGTCGGGCAGTCGAGCTGCTGGCGTTCGGAGCTAGTCACCGTTAGGCGGCTGGTCGGAGGTCCGGCAGGGGAACTCCGGCGAGGGTAGACCGGCGGCAGCAGGTGGGCAGCGAGAATTACTGTGGTGCGGTCGCTCGGAGGAGACTCAGATCGGCACAACGGCGTACAGGGAGCCCAGCGTTCGGATCGGAACCAGCTGTCGTCAGGAGCCGCGGCGTCGAGCACGGCGAGAACAGGGAGATCGGCGAGCGGAGCTAGACTCGGGCGCCATAGGCGTTCGGACTCGCGGGTTACTGGTGGAGACACGGCAGATGCATAGCACGGCTTCGTCGGGCTGGTGGAGCGGATCGGCAGCAACGGTGATGTTCGGACGAAGGGCAGCTCGACGAAAAGGGCGGAGCAGGGCGTCGTGGGCGGTGCAGATCCGGCTAGGGCTGGCAGAGGCGAGTCGCGTGCGAGCGGCGTCTGGAGGTTCGAGGGGCGGTAGCGCAGCAACGCAGAGCGGAACAAGAGCGGCCACGCGGGTGCAGTAGATGGCAGTGGTCGCGCGGTGGGGCGGATCTCCGGTGCTGGTCGGCGAGGGGCTTGCTGAAGAAGAGAAACAGTAGAATTGATTTTTACCTTCCTCTCCCCTCAGCTTTCTCTCTCTTTGTTCACACGTCCCACTCACCGGTCTCTCTTTGTTTTTCCTCTGACCTGCTGACCTTCATTTCACTCAGCAGCTTTTCTTTTGTGTTGTGTTGCTCTCCCCAAGGAACGAAGGACGACACCCCAGAACCCTAAACCGAAGAAACGATTTTTTTTTTCTTTTGACTTCAAATTTTGACCTCGAGAATCGAGAGAACAAAAACCCTAAAATAAAAATCCTCAATGTGGTCGTCTATCCAATGTATGGCCTCCTCTAAACCCTATAAAAAAAAAAAACATTTTTATAGGCCAAAGTTTCGGATTTTAATTTCCTTTTTTAAATCAATATTAGCGAAGATTTATTTTTCGCAAGCGATATCACTTTTTTATTTTCCACATATCATGATTTTATCGCCTAAAGACAAGATTGCAACCCGATTTTCTTAAATTTCAAAAATCCACCGTAATATCATTTTAAATCTCCATTTAGATAATTTTTTGTATTAAAAGAAAACGGGCTCGGGCCAATTTGCTAGCTTCGTGGGCTTAGTCCAGCCTGTTAATTTAAAGTTTAGAACCGTTAATTCAAACCCATCCACTACTAGTCCAATAAACGTAAAAAATGCAAATGCACCTAAATCTCTATGCTATGCAATTCATTGATTAACTATATATATATATATACATATATATATATATATACATATATATATATATATATATATATATATGGGTTAAAATTAATCCCTAATTTTTTAATGAATAAATGAGTCACCAAAATTTAGGTGTTAACAGGCACATCTTTGAAGAGGTACACTCTTGCATGCACAAATCTTGGATAAAAGATTCGGACTTTCTTGATCAACAAATGGAGACTTTTCACGGATTTTTTTTTAATAGAAAACACTTATCACGTTAATATTTTCCTTAAAAATGAACTCTTATTCAAACATGAAAGTGGATATTTAAGATTTTTTCCACATTTGAATTTGAAATGTAATTTAATAAGTAGTGAGCATTTAATGCTCAACAAGAGGAAAAAAGATAAATGAAAAGAAACTCAAGTGAATCTCATCTCTCTTAGGAAAATAAACAATGGATAAATGACAAGGCTCAATCTTTATGTATAGAATTGAATTAGGTTTTAAATTTTTTAAATAATTCAATCGAATCTTGCACTTTTATCTATCAAAAGATAAAATTTAATTAAATTTATATAAATATGAGATATTTGATATTTAAGAATGTCTTGTCACATTACATAGATTATAGATAAATTGGACCAATATTCGTACATTATAATCGTATGAGAAAATTCCAAATAAAGACTTAAAGTAGACTAATTTTCTCAAATAAAGACTCGAAATGAACTATGTGTCAGATAAAGACCTAAAATGAATCTATTGTCTCAAATAAGGACCCAAAGTGGTTGAATCACTTATAAATAAGGACCTTAGCTTGCTGGTCAGCCAAATATTCGCCGGCTATCAAGCATGTGGCATTTCCAACCATCGGAGTTTGGGCAATTTTGTCCAAAAAAGTCTAGGGAAAAATTAATAAATCTTAAAATGGAAACAAAAAAACCGTAGGTTTTCTACAGTCTCCCTGTTCCTTGTACCCATCTTCTACAAAGTCAAAGATTGAAGTTCTCCCCATTTCTTGTACCCATCCTCCGCAAAGTCGAAAACTCAAATTCTCTGCTAGTTGAGGCATGAATTCAAAAATAAGATGAAAACCATATGCTTCGTTCTTTGTTTGTGAAGACCTAAATTCTCTATTGGTCGAGCAAGGCGAGGAGGCTCGACGACGAGAATTGAGTTGCGACAATGATTGGGTAGCGATTTGGTTGAGGAGCAGCGGGGTGAGAAGAAAGAAGAAAACATAAACATCTAAATGAATAACCTAAACTTAATTAATTTACAATTTTCCTTTTTTTTTTCAATTACAAAATTTTGACAAAATTGCCCCTATTTTAATCACCATTCGTCGGAAAATGTTTGCCGACGAGTTAAGATCCTTAATAGAGATTAACTTGATCATTCCAGGTCTTTATTTGACATAAAATTCATTTTGAGTCCTTATTTGAAACAATTGGTCTACTTCAAGTTCTTATTTGACACAAAATTCACTTTGGGTTCTTATTTGAGAAAATAGATTCACTCTGAATCCTTATTTGAAATTTTCCCTAATCATACGATAAAAATTAATGTTTAACAATTGAGTTTCGAAACATCTTACTTTCCTCCTAAACCTGAGCTCTCTCTGACCCGCTCTCTTTAAAAGCCACAAAAGTCTAAATTCAACATCGGTCTAACGGCCCGACCCGAAGCCTGAATTCCCACGGGAGGGCAAGGCCATGTCGGTCAACGTTCGCATTTGCCACTGCCTTCTCCGCCTCGACTCCTAGGCCCCACCAAACTTGAATGCTAAGCAGGGCGCATGTGTAAGCAGCGAGCCACGTGTTGCCTCATCTTTCTTCACTCGTGTCGCCTCGTACGTGTGGCTCAGTGGACACCAAAGTTTTTCAGTTGCCTCAACATATAACTCACTTTTTCCCTTTTTTTCCCCTTTCCTTATAAACCATCTTATAAACCATCGCTAATTCTACTTCATTTGCATTTTGCATGAACTAGGGGTGATCAGGTCCAGGGTGGGTAGGGTCTAGACTTGAACCCTGTACTTGACCCTGTTATAACCGGTTCTTCTTTTCTGGACCCTATACTCAACCCTATTTGTATTGGACCATGTACCCGACCCACCCTGTTTTTCCAATCCGGTTCTAGGGTCAACATTGTTTCTACTATAACCTATTTTGCAATCTCCCGATATCCTACACGACTTTGAATTTTATATTAATACGCGAGAAAATAACCTAATCTTCCTAATTTGTATTGAAACATTAAGCACTTATAATAAATAAATACATGAAATTTTTGACTAAACGAAAAATTAAGGATCCACAATGTTAATTATAATAAATAAAATCATAAGGCAAAGAATTAGTAATAAACATGGGTCTAATATTAATCTTATTTTCACAACTAGTACATGAAACTACTCATTTATGCAAGTATAACTTTTCTTATAAAAGAGAAATTAGGCGAGCCGATCTATATGATACACATAAATTTGGTGGTGACGAACATCGTGCGAGAGGGAGCCGATGAGGGAGGGAAGCAAGTGAGGAAGAGGAATGTCCTCCCGTGCGTGTTTGAGAGAGTCATGAGAAAAAACGTCGTGTGATTACGGGAATAAGAATAGAAATCGAGGGAAAAAAAAAAGGTTTTGGACATTTACTTACAAAACCGGTCCCAAGTGGGTAATCACTCATAACCTGTTCATGGACCTACTTAAACCGGTTCCAAATTTTAAGAACTGATTTCTGGACCGGTTTCAACGGGAACTAGTTCTCGACCCTGTTTTATGGGTGGGCCGGTCCAAAAACCAGGTATACCCAGTCCGGTTACACATTCCTAGCATGAACAAGATTGTCTGACACAGAAACTAGTGAATGACAAGGCATGACCAGTTCAACAAAATTGTTGGAATTTTCAGAACACTTTGCAAAGGAATTGAGTCCATTACATTCAAGATGGTGGCTCTTCATCATGTACTTGTTCAACGTGATGGCGAAGAATGGTAGTTTAGCTTCGAAATTGCACCGCAAAGTGTTGGAATTCGGATGATAATTTTGGAGATATTATATGAATGATGCATGTTTCTTGTGGAAGATTAATGCCATTTTCTAAGAGATTGGTATTGTCATTAGGGTAATTAAATCGATAAGACAGCAATCGTAAACATGATATTGAAGGAGACTAATGTCCGGAGTTCGAACCACTTCACATGCATCATCATATTGGTTATCAATTTTTTATCATTACGTGATTGATTACTCCAATAATAGCAGTCCCTCCTAGCAATGGACTTACCAAGAAAAGCTATGCACACCAAACCCTTTAAATCGAGAAAACAAGAGAAACTGAAGTGGAGGAAAAGGAAGCAAATTACTACAGCCATAGCCACACAACACCAAACTAAGAACTTGTCACAATTGGCTTGATATCGATCAAAAAATTTGTTTGAGCATCACAAAAGTCATTTTCTTTGTTTGAAGTTCCTTTCTATTTTCATTATGAAGGTTTTCAATAATAACCTCAGTTTTTTTTTCCTTTTTAATTATTTTCTTTGATATTTTGAGGAATTTTTATTCCCTGAATTCCATTCACCTTAATCAACCCAAATGAGTTACAAGAGCTTGAGAGAGTGAGACCAGCACGAGGGGATCAAGAAATAAATTTTTTGCATGCGCGCTTCATGCATATCTACGAGCGGGATCAACTCTATTTCGTAGCGCTTGATAAAGACTCAAGCCCTTTATTCATCTAATTATAATTGGATCAATTTTCTTGAATTCACCTATAAGTTCGAATCAATGTAGATTTTAGTTTGCCAGATTTATTGTAGAGTCTAGTAGAGATTTATCATTTTTTTTAAGAGTAGGCAATTCACTTGTAATTGATTATTTTTGTATATATATCTATAAATTTAATGTAAGATTTTTTTTTTGGGGGGTGGGGGGATGGGAGGTTGGGGTGTGACATCCCGATTTTCCGGTTCTATTTTCAATAAATTGAGACGGGCATTTCGTTGGCATGCATATAGTTCCTTTCCTTGAGTCGACCACTCATGTGAAAACTAGTCTGTCGGGTGAAGCCGCTAAGAGTTTCTAA
This sequence comes from Eucalyptus grandis x Eucalyptus urophylla, assembly GCA_028830015.1. Lineage (NCBI taxonomy): Eukaryota > Viridiplantae > Streptophyta > Magnoliopsida > Myrtales > Myrtaceae > Eucalyptus > Eucalyptus grandis x Eucalyptus urophylla. The sequence goes on along the minus strand of CM054198.1, from coordinate 3,340,400 downwards.
TGCATTAGACTCGAGAATTTGGCCAGGAAGCGACCTTCGACCGAGCTAATCTGCAAGGGTCATTATGGCACAAATAAAAGTCGATTAGAGACCGGAGATAGGTCAACTCGACAGAGGCATGTGATCGAGTGTGGGTGATTCCACCAGAGCGCATAATCCTTGTCGATCGACACTGGACCGACTTTTCTATCGATTGGGTACCCTGTGTTCGTATTTGAAACCTTGAGATTTCCCCGACAACCGAAAGTCGCCAATGTTTCAAAGATGTACATTGTGGCTTGAGATAATCAACCACAGGTCAAATGCGTGAAAATTTCTAAAGGCTACCCGGTAGGTTGGGCTGCGCTAGTATCGTGCCAAAGTGAAATTAACCGTAGAATTGAGATCGAATTCAGAAATTGGAAGTCTGGGTGTGTCACAAATCATTTTAAGATCATTGAATCATCTTTGGAAGATTTTGCATGCAATCAGAGTTTTTCAACAATTAAATCAGAGAATGGCTAATTTGGCTCGAGAAATTAGTAGGCCCGCTTTTGGTCGTACTTTTGGGACTTAAGTTGATTGTATGGACAAGTGAAGATGCGAATTAAAGTGTGGTGATGTTGGATTAATTTTATGGACTACAATTGGACTCAATTGGAAGAGAATCAATTAGAATTGAAGAATTTAACGTACAAGAATTGGACCCCGGCGGAAAAATAAAATGGACCCATTGGAGTATGGTTGTGGGAGATAGTGGAGTGTGATGTCATGCATGAGGTCATGGTGGGCCACCTTGGTTGGATGAAAGAAAAAGAAAAGAAAAAGAAAAGAGGGAAATGGAAGTGTTTTCTCTCTCCTCTCCTCTCTCTCTCCCTCTCGCCCGACCACCCCTCCATCTCCATCTTCTTCTCCCTCGGACGCCACCAGCAGCTCACCGGCCGCTCGCCTGCACACCATCGTCGCCGTCGCCGTCGCCGCTCGCTGCTGCCGCCCCGCGCGTCTCCGCCCGCTCACCGTCGCAGCCCCGCGAGCTGCTCCGCCCAGCCGCCTCCGTTTGCTGCTCGGGATCTCAGATCTGGTCGGACGCCGAGCAGAAACCAGCAACTCCGCCTCCGCCATCTCCAGCTCGTGCACAGCGCCCCCGCAGATCTGGGATGGACGCCGGAGTAGCCAGCATCGCACGTCATCCTCACCTCGCGCCGCCTCGCCGCCGTGTCGCTGCCCTCGCGCGCCGCCGCTGGCCGCGCTCCTTGGCCGCCCTCTCACCCAGCTCACTGTTTTAGCAAGCGGTCCAGCTCGTGCAGGAGCTGCCGGAGCTCGTCCCCGCCGTCGTGAGGCCTCGCCTGGCCGCCGCCTCACCCGTCCAAGCCCCGCCGTAGCTCCTCCGCCCTTTCCTACCCGAACCGGCGCCGGATCTACCCTTCGTCGGCCTCAAACCGCCATGGACAGCAACCAAGAAAAATGGGTATGCAGCGGACGTTTAGCCCGTTTTGGCCGCCTTCCCGAGCCCGGATGCTCGGCCCGCTTTGAGGAAAGTTATTCTCCTCGGCGTCCCCGTCGTTTTGGTCCGCTCGGCTCGCTAATCCGGTGAGTTTAACTCACTAAATCTTGATTAGACGGTTAATTATGCCCTAAGTGTGCTTAGTCTAAGTTAAGCAAGTTTAGGTGGTTAGATTAGTTTATTTGATTGATGATTAGATTAGGATGTTTAATTAAGTTAAAGTGTGGTTAGTTTAAAGTTAAGTGTGTTTATTTTTAAAATAAAGCCTTGATGTGACATAATAGGGTTTTATTTTTGAATTATTTAAAGATTTTGAAATTCTGGAAATTTATAATATTATATTAATTCCGAAATTATTAAAATATTATTATATAAAAAAAAACGGAAAAATTATTTTTGACCCCGGTTACTCAGAATTTCGTGCCGATCGCTTCTGTGTGTTCGGATTTTGAAATTGATGGTCGGATAATATAAATTGAATGTGGATTGTGTCACGCCCCGATCCTCGGACGCGCGCACATCCTTCTACTTGGTCGATTTTAGAATGCGATATCCCATGACTATGTATCGCCGACCCTTTCTTTTTATTAAGCACATGCGGAAGCAGTTATAAATCCCTAGACAATAAAACAATGGGATAGGAAAGTAGGCCATATTTTTCATATTGAAATTCACAACCACACTTTCATTAACATCACCACTCATAGTATATTTACAATACTATTTACAGCATAAAAGTCTCACACCTATCTATACCAAGACAGGGTTCACAAAAGGGATGGGATCTCAATCCACATCCGGGTTATATTTAAGATCCCTCTCTGGATCATCTTCTTCCTGAAAAGTCTTTCTCCTCTTCATGTTCCTCTTCCTTAGATTCCCCTCAGGGTCCTGAAATGGTTATTCAATAACCAATGAGACCACGTCTCAGCGAGTCCTACCCACTAAGACTCGATTAATAAACTAATACGCCATACGGTTGCCTAAGCACAACACGAGTCAAAGGACTTACCTTGGCCTCAGTTCCAACCTGCAATTCAAGGTTAAACACAGATATTCAAACAATTCACGACATCCGATCAAGCATTGATCAATCGACTAAGTCGATTACATGTCAGCCAGACCCTTTCTAGGTCATTCCCACTCATACCACGCTTTCTCAGTGGTGTACTCATTCACCAAATCACATGTGTTTCTCGGGCGTCGTTTTCGCCAATGACATACCGATCACCGACACCGTGCGTTCTTTAAGGCGCCGTTTTCACCAGTGATAACCTTGATCACCGAACCACGTGTCCTTTCAAGGGCGCCGTTTTTGCCAAGGTGACATCGGCTATAGACAACATCGTGCGTTCTTTAAGGCGCCGTTTTCACCAGTGATATTCCCATAACCACCGAACCACGTGTGTCTATAAGTCATTTACGTGCGTTCTTTAAGGCGCCGTTTTCGCCAGTGATACTTCCAATCACCGAACCACGTATGTCCAATAACATCGTACCTGATTGGTCTCAGCCAATAACATTCTCAGTTAGCTCTCACCGTTCTCCCTACTATATAGCCCATCAACATACTGGCGCTATATACTCATGCTCGGCCATTGCCAATCAAATATTCAAAAACAAACAATTTAGGACAATTCCTAAAATTCCACAATAAATTCAATTCCACACAACGTAGAGCTCAAATAAATAAACGGACTGCACCACGACAATCAGCACGAAATTCCGGTCACCGGCCATCCCGGTTGAATTTCTGGAAAAATAATTAATTAAATAATTAATTTCGAAAAATAAATAAATAAACATAAAAAATCCAATTTATGCCCATATTGCCTTATTGGAGCCCGAAACGGGTCGGGAAAAATCCCGAGATGCATTCAATAAATAACCAAACATTTCTACTTGCTAATAGCTAGGTCTAACCACCTAACATGCATCCTCAAGTCACTAATTTAATTGTTCTAACCTAATCTAACCACCTAAGTGCATGTAATTAAATCTAACCAACCCTAAGGCATAATTAGCAAACTAATAAAGCTTTAGTGAGTAAAACTCACTTGACAAAAACGGAGACCGAATCACCGCAACGGCGACGCGACGGCGGCCGAAATCGGACTTTCGACGACACCGGCGGACTTGGACCGGGCCTTGGACTTGGCCCAACAAATCTCAGCCCAAATAGATTTGTTCTTGCACTGGAATGGGCTTGCTCTTGGACTTGGGCCTAGCTGCGATTGGGCTTCAAAAACTGGACTTGAAGACTACAATTGCTGAAAATGGGCTTGAACTAAAACTGAATTGGGCCCGTCTTTGCTGGGCCCAAAAGACTGAAATTACTGGGCTTGGAATTCGCTGGGCTGGACTTGCGGCTTCGGTGGTCCAAGGACTGAAGCTCACGGGCTGGGCTTGCTGCAGGGCTTGGTCTTCGGATGGGTTGCTGAAGTTGACCGGTCTAGCGGAATACTCGAAGAAGCAGCTCGTTGCTGTTGCTAGGCGGAACACGAAATCAACGCTGGTGGAGGGCGCTGGTTCGTTGATCGTTGAAGATGTGCTGGCAGTTGGCGGAGAGGCGCACAAATTGTTGGTGAAGGCCACGCGTTGAGAAGAAGCGGACGAGGGCAGCTTCTTCGGTGGCTTCGCTCGATGGTCAACAAAAATGGGAGAAGATCTGCTGCTGATGGCGACAAGAAGTAGTAGAGATGGGATCTTGCTTCGGCCAAAGATAGCTCCGTTGGTTGACTACCGAAGACGCCTGGACGAGGATGGCAGCGAGACCGATGGATGCTGAAGCTGGACGTCGAGGCCGCATGAAGCAACAGCTGAAGACCACGTGGACAGGGCTGCTTCGGCTTCGCTCGGCTTCAACTGGCGTGGCAAGACCGAAGTGGAGCTGCAGCATCGACGTGGAGATGGACGAAGGAAGCAGCTCGCTGGCGTTGGACTCGTTGAAGTTGCAAGGGACTTCGGTGGAACGGCATGAAGAGAGAGGGATGCTTCGGTGGTGAGCAGGGATTAGTGGGGCTGAAGGGTGAGTGGGGAACAACTGGTTTTCGGTGGGGGATTGAACAAAGATGGGGCTGCAGAGAAAGTGAATTAAAAATGGGAGCAGCGAATACAAAGAGAAAGAAAACAAGGCTGCAGGAAAATTGATGGAGGGGATGGTCGCTCGAGAGAAAGGAGGGGGAAAAGTCGGCGAGTGAAACTTGCTCGAGAAGGTGGAAAGGAATGGATGAGGAAGAGGTGGGCCTTAGCTTGATATTTTGCAAGAATATCCTCCATGAATCACTCTTAGCCAAGTAAAAACACTTGGCCTTCATTAGACCATCCAAATGACCCCCATAACCTCTCAACTAGTCCAAAAATGCTAGAGTGAGGGGATGATACGAATTTCACCATTTGAACTTCAATTTCTCCAATAAATTCCCAAATTGAGGTCCAATTTCGACATAGAAAAATCCCAAGAAATTTTCTATAAATCTCCGACACACACAGGCTCAACCCAAAAGTCAAATTTCCCATTAATTTAGCCAATCTGAACTTCGGCCAAATTTCCGCGATGTCCGAACCCAATTTCCGTAAAATTTCCCGAATCTCCGAAAATCTTCTGAGACTGAGTCGATGCTCCTAAAATTTATTGTGACATGGCCAAAACTTCAATTTCTGAAATCGGACTCGAATTGGCGGTTAATTTTCATTCGGCGCGTTTTTAGCGTGACCTAGACTATCGGGTAGTTTTCAGAACTTTTTAAGGCAAATGACCCGTGGTCGATTTTCTTCGAGCCACTATGAATCCACTCGACTCAATGGCGACTCTTGATTGTCGTGAAAATCTCGATGATTCAATTACGGACACAGGGTACCAAAACAATAAGAAAATCAGTCTAGTGTCGGCCGATGAGAATTTTCTAATTTAGTGGTGTCACCCACGATTAGCCACACATCTCAGTCGAACCGACCTATCTCTGATCTCTAATCGATTTTATACTGCGCCGCAATGGCCTCTAAAGATAGACACGGTCAAGAAGCCGATTCCTGATCGAGTTATCAAGTCTATTGCCTTAAAATTCCTTAATAATTGCCCCAGCTAGTCTAGTTATCTCGAGAGTGATCGGCTCTGAGAATAACCCTATAGACGCGTCAATGAAATGCCCGATTAATTCAGTAGAAGACAGGGTTGAAAATTTGGGATGTCACAGATTGCGAAAAATGTGAATATTATTATTTAATTAAATTTTGGAATTAATTTAATTATTTATTAAAATTCGAAAATTTCGTCGGGACCTTATACTCTCAGAATTTCGTGCCGATCGCTGTTGTGTATTTAGAATTTGAATTTGATGATTGATTGTGGCAAATCGACTGTTGATTGTGATAAATAAGGATTTTATTCATAAAAACCCAAATGTCGGGTTTTGATGCAAAAATTGGATTTTAATGATTATATTAAATAGTGGGGTTTGAAAAAGTGAGATATTGGCTTTTTGATTCGAAATTAGCGTGTCCCCACACACGTGAGTAATTTCTGGAATATTTTTAATATGGAGAAAAATGGCCGGGATCACTATTTTAAGTGGAAGCATTGATTGAAATACAAAGTGTCCTGGGGCCGAGTATGCTTTGGTTGTGTGATAACTAAGAGGAACCGTCCTGGGCTGTTGAGCCGGACTTGCCCCTATATGGGATGCCCACGCGGTGGATGCGGGTCGCAGTAGATTCTGGGCCCATGCTCCTTCGGGAATGCCGTCGACGTACTGACGAAGCCGTGCTCCAAGGGGGGAGACGATGCTCCTTCGGGAATGCCGTCGACGTACTGACGAAGCCGCGCTCCATGGGGGGAGGCGATGCCTGGCATGAGTGTCAGTAGATAGCCGAACAGCGAGTAGGCTATGCCCTTGTGTGGCAGTGAATAACAATTGGAATGCATGTTGAGTGTTATTGATGTGTCGGATTATGGGACGGAATTGTGTGGCATGGAATGGGACGTGTCATAACGATTTAGTCTTATAATCAGGACCCTCGCAGTTGTTGGTTATATGAAAAAGAATGCGTTCCGGTTGTTAAGTTCATATTACTATCTGTGTTTAAGTGATTTGAGATTGTGCTAACCTGCAGGAAGGAACTGAAGCGAGGTAAGTCTTCTGTGTGATGTGGCTAGGCCACCTGGGGTGTATTTTCTTTCTAATAGGGGTTTAGGGGGTTGAACTTGCTGAGACATCGTCTCATCCCGGTTGTGGGATTAAAATTTCAGGTCCCTAGATGGCGATCGTGGAGGACCCGAAGCCCTAAGTCTGGAAAGATGGAGACTGAAGTATTGGCGAACGTGTCCTGCTAGTTGGTTTTAGGATAGTTCCCCCTTTTGTCGAGCTGGTCTATTTTGTAGACGGTCCAGAGTTGTATTTAAGCCTATGTGTTGTAAATGAGTGTTTGGTATTGTGATTGATTGCCTGCTTTTCTATCCCAAGTTAATTATTGTCAGGGGTTTATAATACGTTCCGCTTGCGTAATAAAATGAATGGGTCGGCGACGTATCCTGGGATGTCGCATATTTGATCGACCGCAGTGGGATGTGCGCGCGCTCGGGGTTCGGGGCGTGACATCCCCGCTTAAGTGGTATCAGAGCATGGTCTGTATATGGAGTGATAAGGTGCGATGAGTCGTGGGATAGTTAGTAGGAAAGGCTTTTAATATGTTGATGCATGTGAGTGATAGCTGATTGGTAGCTTGTTTGTGGGGTCACTCAAATTTCAACCTGATGTTGGAATCGGAAAACAGGTGTCTATAAAGAGCCTGTAGGATGAGTGACTAGGAGTGGAGGACTCCTTGGAGAAGGTCGATAGGATCTGTACCTCGGGGTAGGATGCTGATAAGAGTCGGTACCCGAGGTAGAGCGCAGGCTTAGGCCAGCGTGTGTGTAAAAGTACCGCTGCAAGTCGGTACTTAGAGTGTAGTAGCACCGAGCGATCCTAAGTTTGATGGGATCGTTCAGGCGCTAGTGTTCCTTGGAAGCTTGTTGGGTCAGTGAGTTCAGGACCGCGCCGTTGCTGTTGCCGTTGCCGTTGTGTCTACTGCTGCCAGTGTTGTGACCGCTGTTGTTGTTGCGCCTGTTAAGGCCTAATCTGGAGTTGTGATCGAGGATCAAGCCGCTGTATCTAAGTCAAGGTTCAGTTTAGATAGAGATGGAAATCGATTGGGGAGAAAGGCCGATGTCAGAAGAAAGGTGCCTTGTTTCGCCCAACCGAAAGAGTAGAATTGGAAAGTCAGTGCTTAACTCGATCGATGGGTGTCGTGTCTGTAAGAAAGGACATGGATCTGTCCCGTGCTGTAAAAGGGAAAGGACTTGCTACAAGGGACGCCAGTACAGCCATTTGATCAAAGATTGTCTATATAGACAGATGGAATCACAGCTGTTCCTGACACCGCTGTCGATAGAAAAGAGCAGAGGAATCATGCTTCGGGACATTTAGTGGGGTACTTGGAATGGACTTCAGTGCAAGGAAGGGTGCATGATGTTCCTTGATGAGAGATAGAGGACTCTCTGATTGCGTGTCGAGTTTATGGAAATGAGGCTTGAGTTAGTCCGGTGTCAGAGTAAAAGGGGAGCATGCTTTGAATGTGGCCAGCATGGCCGCCAGGTTAGGAACTGTCCGTATAAGTTCAGGAGAGTGTAAGCACCGTCGCTGCAGATGAAACGCCACTAGGATGGCGAAAGGAGTACGAATGGATTGACTATGCATTAATCAAGGGATGAATGTTTTGAGGTGTTTTATCAGAGTAGCGCAACAGGATTTTCAGTGATGGTTGTGGAGTTTTCGTTGTGGTAATAAAGTAATAGGAAGATGAGTCTTTGACTATAGTGGTACCTGATGGGTTTGCTTATGTATGACTTGGAAGTCATTTATGAAAAGGTTTGGCTCGAGGAGCTCTCTGCTGTTATGAATCGTGGCAGTGATATAATTCAGTTTGTTCAGTTAGCGTATGAAAGTTTTGAATTACTGAAAGTCGAAGAGGAACTTCAATCCTTGTTATTCGTCATTGAAGATGACTTGGTTCAGGTTGTTGGTTATCGAATCTACATGGCAGTTGTAATGGATGAGTCAGTTGAGGAGCCGAATATGGAGATCATAATCGTGGCATAGGAGCTTTCTGAGGTATTATCTGAAGAATTGTCAGATTTGCAGTTAGAAAGAGAAATTGAGTTCGTGATTGAATTAGCACTCAGAATAGAGCCAGTCCATAAGGCTCCTTACCAGATGGTGCTACCCGAGTTAAAAAGGACTGACGGTGTAGATGCAGGAAGTGTTGGATAAGGGATTCAAACTTTCCAATGCATAACCTTGGGGAGCACCAGTTCTGTACATGAAGGAGAAATGTGGTTCGTTGTGGTTGTGTATCGATATTCCTCAAGATCAACTTGAGGTGAGAGTATCATCAGTTGAGGATCAGGAAGAAAGACACACCGAAGTTAGCATCTCGTACTCGATATGGCAGTTATGAGTTCGCTGTAATACCGTATGGTTTGATGGATACCATAGCTATTTGTTTGGGTCTAATGAGCAGAATGTTTAAGGGTACTTGAATCAGTCTTGATCGTGTTCATTGAAGTTATCCTAGTGTGTTTAAAGAGTGCTGAGGAGCACGCGAGACATTAGAAGATGATACTTCAGACCTTGAGAACTCTTCAATTTTATGCTAAGTTTAGCAAGTATGAGTTTTGGATGACTCGTGTTGTGTTCCTAGGTCACGTGATTTCAGGCGAAGAAATCTTTGTAGACCCCGTTCAAGATTGAAGCAGTGATCAATTGGCCGAGATTGACTTCAATGATAGAGATTAGAAGTTTTTGGGGATTATCAGGATCTTACAGAAGTTTTATGGAAGGGTTTTCAGCGTCAGCGTTGCAATTGATTCGACTACTAAAGAAGAAAGAAAGGTTTGTGTGGTCAGGTAAGTGCGTGTGTAGTTTCCAAGAGCGTAAGCAGAAGCTGACTATTCCATCTGGTCCTAGAAGTCATGAGATTTGCAGTGGTACATCGTTTAAAGGATTTGGTTGCTTGTTGATGTAGCATGATAGGATTATTGAATATGTGTCTCGTCAGTTGAGACCTTGGGAGTTGAATATGGGACAGCGTCGCTGGATGAAACTCATTAAGGATTATGACTATGATATTTTGTATCACTCTGGAAAGGTAAGCAAAGTCACAGATGCTCTGAGTCGAGAGTCCTTAGTTGCATAACTGGTACTCAAGGATTTGATCTTAATTGAGAAAGTTCGAAATTCAGTTTTCAAAATCTAAGATATGCCACCTTTTGAATCTTATGACTACCCTCAGAATTGAGCCGAAAGTTCATATCATAATCAAATTGCTTCAGCGGACAGATTCAGAAATTCAGAAGATTCTATAAGAGAATGCATATGAGAGAGCGGTTGATTTTCAGATTTCTGAAGACAGAATGCTAAGGTTCTGAGGACAATTGTATGTAATTGAGAATGCAGAGATTAAAGAATAGATCTTATGGGAAGCTAATCATAGTAATTTCAGCGTTGTCCAGACAGTATGAATAGACCTTGTTTTGAGTATGTGACCTCATGATTTTCAGACTCTGATTTCGATTGGTTAAATTGGGCATTTCATCGTCGCGATTACAGTGTTTTTCTCCGAGTTGGCCACTTACGAGATAACTAGACTAGTTGGGTGAGTTATCAAGGACTTAAGGCAAATAGACTTGAGAATTCGACCAGAAATCGACTTCTCGACCGTGTTCATCTTTAGAGATCATTACGGCACAGTTAAAAAAATCGAATTAAGATCAGAGATAGGTCGGTTCGACTGAGACGAATGACCGATCGTGGGTGACTCCACTAAATTGGAAAACTCTCAACGACCGGTACTAATTTGATTTTACTGTCGTTTTGGTAACCTGTGTCCGTATTTGAATCATCGAGATTTTCACGACCCTCGAGAGTCGCCAATGTGTCAAGTGGGTTCATCGTGGCTCGAAGAAAATCGACCACGGGTCATTTGTCCTAAAAAGCTCCGAAAACTACCTAATAGCCTAGGTCACACTAAAAGCGTGTCGGAGTGAAATTAACCGCCAATCTAAGTTCGATTTCAAAAATTGGAGATTCTGTCTTTTCACAAAGTGGGTACACCGAGGTGTGTGTATATCATATAAATCATCTGCATGTAGTGCCGAGGATGAATTGTACTTCAAATCTGGATCGGATGTTCCGAGTTGGCAGAGCTTTCAGACGGTTCTTTCTTAAGCAATGTATAGCAGAGAGTGCAGAATTTCAATTGCTGAGATGAAGTCAGGGAAAGAAATATCACAGGCCAAGGTCAGTACAGTAGTCAGTGATTGCAGTTGTCGAGATTAGTGTTAGAGTTATGTCAGATCTTGATCAGAGGTTCCCAGTTTTAGCAGATCAGTCAGATAGTTTCTTTTTAATCAGTGCAGAGTAGAGTGTTCAGGACTTCAGTTAGTTGAGATGAGATCAGAAAAATCGCAGGTCCAGAGTTGAGTCAGAAATCAGTGATTCAGTTGCAATGATCAGGGATAGTTTAGAGACTGCTCAGAATCGCCAGTTTAGCTTTGGATTGAAGGCCTTTGAAATTTTAAGTGGGCAAGGGTTTAGTATTTTGAATCCGAAGTGGTTTGGGCAAGATAGCAGTGATTTGGCAACATTGGTACCGAAGGAGCAACCTGAGAAAGAGAAGGTTATATGAGACGACTGTACCCCCACCTTTTTGTTAAGAATCGGTAAAGGTTTAAATTTCGAGGACGAAATTTTTATAAGAGGGGAAGAGTTGTGACATCCCGATTTTCCGGTTCTATTTTCAATAAATTGAGACGGGCATTTCGTTGGCATGCATATAGTTCCTTTCCTTGAGTCGACCACTCATGTGAAAACTAGTCTGTCGGGTGAAGCCGCTAAGAGTTTCTAATGCATTAGACTCGAGAATTTGGCCAGGAAGCGACCTTCGACCAAGCTAATCTGCAAGGGTCATTACGGCACAAATAAAAGTCGATTAGAGACCGGAGATAGGTCAACTCGATAGAGGCATGTGATCGAGTGTGGGTGATTCCACCAGAGCGCATAATCCTTGTCGATCGACACTGGACCGACTTTTCTATCGATTGGGTACCCTGTGTTCGTATTTGAAACCTTGAGATTTCCCCGACAACCGAAAGTCGCCAATGTTTCAAAGATGTACATTGTGGCTTGAGATAATCAACCACAGGTCAAATGCGTGAAAATTTCTAAAGGCTACCCGGTAGGTTGGGCCGCGCTAGTATCGTGCCAAAGTGAAATTAACCGTGGAATTGAGATCGAATTCGGAAATTAGAAGTCTGGGTGTGTCACAAATCATTTTAAGATCATTGAATCATCTTTGGAAGATTTTTCATGCAATCAGAGTTTTTCAACAATTAAATCAGAGAATGGCTAATTTGGCTCGAGAAATTAGTAGGCCCACTTTTGGTCGTACTTTTGGGACTTAAGTTGATTGTATGGACAAGTGAAGATGCGAATTAAAGTGTGGTGATGTTGGATTAATTTTATGGACTACAATTGGACTCAATTGGAAGAGAATCAATTAGAATTGAAGAATTTAACGTACAAGAATTGGACCCCGGCGGAAAAATAAAATGGACCCATTGGAGTATGGTTGTGGGAGATAGTGGAGTGTGATGTCATGCATGAGGTCATGGTGGGCCACCTTGGTTGGATGAAAGAAAAAGAAAAGAAAAAGAAAAGAGGGAAATGGAAGTGGTTTCTCTCTCCTCTCCTCTCTCTCTCCCTCTCGCCCGACCACCCCTCCATCTCCATCTTCTTCTCCCTCGGACGCCACCAGCAGCTCACCGGCCGCTCGCCTGCACGCCATCGTCGCCGTCGCGGTCGCCGCTCGCTGCCGCCGCCCCGCGCGTCTCCGCCCGCTCACCGTCGCAGCCCCGCGAGCTGCTCCGCCCAGCCGCCTCCGTTTGCTGCTCGGGATCTCAGATCTAGTCGGACGCCGAGCAGAAACCAGCAGCTCCGCCTCCGTCATCTCCAGCTCGTGCACAACGCCCCCGCAGATCTGGGATGGACGCCGGAGTAGCCAGCATCGCACGTCATCCTCACCTCGCGCCGCCTCGCCGCCGTGTCGCTGCCCTCGCGCGCCGCCGCTGGCCGCGCTCCTTGGCCGCCCTCTCACCCAGCTCACTGTTTTAGCAAGCGGTCCAGCTCGTGCAGGAGCTGCCGGAGCTCGTCCCCGCCGCCGTGAGGCCTCGCCTGGCCGCCGCCTCACCCGTCCAAGCCCCGCCGTAGCTCCTCCGCCCTTTCCTACCCGAACCGGCGCCGGATCTACCCTTCGTCGGCCTCAAACCGCCATGGACAGCAACCAAGAAAAATGGGTATGCAGCGGACGTTTGGCCCGTTTTGGCCGCCTTCCCGAGCCCGGATGCTCGGCCCGCTTTGAGGAAAGTTATTCTCCTCGGCGTCCCCGTCGTTTTGGTCCGCTCAGCTCGCTAATCCGGTGAGTTTAACTCACTAAATCTTGATTAGACGGTTAATTATGTCCTAAGTGTGCTTAGTCTAAGTTAAGCAAGTTTAGATGGTTAGATTAGTTTATTTGATTGATGATTAGATTAGGATGTTTAATTAAGTTAAAGTGTGATTAGTTTAAAGTTAAGTGTGTTTATTTTTAAAATAAAGCCTTGATGTGACATAATAGGGTTTTATTTTTGAATTATTTAAAGATTTCGAAATTCTGGAAATTTATAATATTATATTAATTCCGAAATTATTAAAATATTATTATATAAAAAAACGGAAAAATTATTTTTGACCCCGGTTACTCAGAATTTCGTGCCGATCGCTGCTGTGTGTTCGGATTTTGAAATTGATGGTCGGATAATATAAATTGAATGTGGATTGCGAAAAATGTGAATATTATTATTTAATTAAATTTTGGAATTAATTTAATTATTTATTAAAATTCGAAAATTTCGTCGGGACCTTATACTCTCAGAATTTCGTGCCGATCGCTGTTGTGTATTTAGAATTTGAATTTGATGATTGATTGTGGCAAATCGACTGTTGATTGTGATAAATAAGGATTTTATTCATAAAAACCCAAATGTCGGGTTTTGATGCAAAAATTGGATTTTAATGATTATATTAAATAGCGGGGTTTGAAAAAGTGAGATATTGGCTTTTTGATTCGAAATTAGCGTGTCCCCACACACGTGAGTAATTTCTGAAATATTTTTAATATGGAGAAAAATGGCCGGGATCACTATTTTAAGTGGAAGCATTGATTGAAATACAAAGTGTCCTGGGGCCGAGTATGCTTTGGTTGTGTGATAACTAAGAGGAACTGTCCTGGGCTGTTGAGCCGGACTTGCCCCTATATGGGATGCCCACGCGGTGGATGCGGGTCGCAGTAGATTCTGGGCCCATGCTCCTTCGGGAATGCCGTCGACGTACTGACGAAGCCGTGCTCCAAGGGGGGAGACGATGCTCCTTCGGGAATGCCGTCGACGTACTGACGAAGCCGCGCTCCATGGGGGGAGGCGATGCCTGGCATGAGTGTCAGTAGATAGCCGAACAGCGAGTAGGCTATGCCCTTGTGTGGCAGTGAATAACAATTGGAATGCATGTTGAGTATTATTGATGTGTCGGATTATGGGACGGAATTGTGTGGCATGGAATGGGACGTGTCATAACGATTTAGTCTTATAATCAGGACCCTCGCAGTTGTTGGTTATATGAAAAAGAATGCGTTCCGGTTGTTAAGTTCATATTACTATCTGTGTTTGAGTGATTTGAGATTGTGCTAACCTGCAGGAAGGAACTGAAGCGAGGTAAGTCTTCTGTGTGATGTGGCTAGGCCACCTGGGGTGTATTTTCTTTCTAATAGGGGTTTAGGGGGTTGAACTTGCTGAGACATCGTCTCATCCCGGTTGTGGGATTAAAATTTCAGGTCCCTAGATGGCGATCGTGGAGGACCCGAAGCCCTAAGTCTGGAAAGATGGAGACTGAAGTATTGGCGAACGTGTCCTGCTAGTTGGTTTTAGGATAGTTCCCCCTTTTGTCGAGCTGGTCTATTTTGTAGACGGTCCAGAGTTGTATTTAAGCCTATGTGTTGTAAATGAGTGTTTGGTATTGTGATTGATTGCCTGCTTTTCTATCCCAAGTTAATTATTGTCAGGGGTTTATAATACGTTCCGCTTGCGTAATAAAATGAATGGGTCGGCGACGTATCCTGAGATGTCGCATATTTGATCGACCGCAGTGGGATGTGCGCGCGCTCGGGGTTCGGGGCGTGACATGGGGCGTCCAGGTTAACCCCTCCCTCCTCTCTTTCGCTAATGTAGGTTTTTAAGGCAGTTGAAGAATTCGATAGAGTCCTATGAAAATCTCATCTCACAAACCCATTAATTAAAATTGCATTAACCGAATGATAATTTTTAAGAGGAAATTGTAATTTTTTTATTTTATTAATTAGTAATTATAAATCGCTTGAAATATTTAGTCGATTGGAAATGTTTTCTATGCGATGACGTGATTAATTTGTACATGTTCCAGTTGAGTGCTGTCTAGCTTTTCTTGATTATGTTTCTTTTTCTTTTTTCTTTTTCTAGTAGCTCCCTATGGTTGATGAGAGAAGCTTACATTAAAGTTCCTTCGAAGGCATGTAGTCAAGGTCGTGATTTGTGCTTGGTTCAAGCAGCAACTGCTCAATGTTCTCCCTTTATAAAAACAAGAAAATAATTTAGAATATATTGTATTTTTACCAATTCAATCTTAAATATTTCAATTGTGTTGATTAAATAATAAATATTTTCACTTTTTATCAATTAATTTGATTTAATCAATTTTTACTGAAAATCGCCGATGTAGACACAACCGTTCCACATGACACGATTAGCGTTAACATGTATATTTTTTATAAAAAAAAATTCGAATTTTTTCTTTTTTTGAAGAAATAAATAGCAAGCTTCTGAATTTTGTGCATAAATTCTTGGAAAGTACAAACCTGTCTCGATTGCTTTTATTACGGGCATTATTTTATCATTATTATTAATTTTTGTGAATAACGACGAATGTCGAGAGCAGTGAAAAGCTGAAACCCGGAGGAACACGAATTCCCACGCGAGGGGCGACGCCACGTCGGTCAACATTCGGGTTGCCAGCACAGCACCTTCGCCGCCTTGACTCCTGGGCCCCATCAAACTTGCCCGCTGATGCTGGGCAAGGTGCCACGTGTAAGTGGCGAGCCACGCGTCCTCCTCCCCCTCTTCGCTCGCACGTGCAGCTCAGTGGGACTCCAGAATTTCTAGGTCGGCTCGTGTCACCTCGCACGTGCATGATACTTCAGTGTTTTGCTTCGCATGTGGTCCGATTTCTTGCACAAAGAATGGTTCGACTTTCCTCGCGATCGGAAACCGTTGATCGGGATGTTTGATGAATCATCTGGAGCTCATTTGAGTATCCATCGAGAGTTTTTAAGAAGGTGAATCATTCTGTTTTGATCTTTCTATGAAATGCCAGTTATCATTTTCTTTCTTTGAATCAAATGAAGATTGCTCGTAGGAATTTTTAAAGCATTTAGCTAGAGAAGAATCACCATCCAAGTTTAATAAATTTTCACACTTGGCCTAAATTTATGGGCAAACCATAATAAAACTCTCATCACGAAAAACACTCTCGATATATATACTACCACAAAAATCCCCGAACTAGACCTAGTATGATCCCAAAAACCCAATATTTTTCAAGCCCATCTCTATCGGAATCCACAAGCCCATTTTAGAATATAACCAATCATCTGAGCCCATTAACCTATTATAACCATTACTCTTTTCCCCCATATCTTTCTATTTTCCAAAAATATCTTCACTACGGAGAACGTACCAACCATTGGCCGAAGCATGCGAAACCAAAAAAATAACAATCGAATGTCCTTACACCAAAACACGACCTTCGCCTTTGGCCTTTTTCATCCATCACCGCCGGTCATCTGGCGGTGGAAACTTCAATATCAACGAATATCAACGAACGTACTCATAATACCAAGAACGCCCGAGGTTAATGCAAGGATTTCAGGACATTACCAGAACATTCAATAAATACATCGACTGGCGATCTTCGTTCAACTTCCTCACAAAGGACCACCGCAAGAAGACGGTCGAGTACAGAGAATAAAGCAAAATGCACAAGGAAACAAGAACACGGAGTCGAATGCATTAATAATGAAGCTTAAGTGGAATCGAATCTATATACTTAAAAAAATTATTTATAATTGAGCGATTCCATAACAACAAGCTCTTGGATCTAGTGATATCGTGGACTATTTCTTAGTTGAGCCTTCGAAACATTGTATCAAACAGCATATGTGTGCAACTAAGGGATTGATTCTAACCATGAATCTAAGCGGTCTTTTGGTTAAGAAAAAGAACATAAAGAAAATTAAGAAATTTGGGAAAAACTAAAAAAAATTATAAAAATTATTCACATCCAATGTCGGCCTTACCAAATAGGTTGACCGACATTACTAGACTGCCACGTTAGCGATATAGTCAAATTAGTTGAAATAACTAGATCAATAAATCATAAAAAGATTTCCAATTATATTGACAAATTATTAAAAAGATTTATAATTAAGTAGTCGTAATTAAAAAGTTTAAGATTGAATTATTTGGATAAGTATCTCGATTAATATCCTATCAATTTTCATATCTTAACTCAAGTCAGATCCCACCATTGCGGATAATGTATTCAAACTTTTATTTATGCAATCTTCAAAAGTTTGGGATTAAATTAATTAAATCTTCCGAGGAAGCCGGTCAGGCTGAATTGGGTGGTCATAGAATTTGGTGTCATCCCCGGTCAAGCAAGAGGGCAAGTCAACCTCCTGGTCCTCGAAAAGTTCGTCCTTGGACTCGCGAGGTTGGCCCGGGTCGTGACTTCCGAGGAATGGAATAAAGCCGCCGATCGGTGGAATGTAAGGGAATATATTTTAACATATGACAATTTAATATGCAATTATTAATTGCCAAAGCAGGATTGTGTGTTTTTCATAATGACTAAAGCCTGGGAAACTACCAGCCAATGATTGTATGTGTGTGTATGTATATATAATTTAACGGGTGATCTTTCCTCATCATAAAAAGTTTATTAAAAGTAAAAGCATCTAGAATTTATCAAAAGTTTGACGGTACTAAGCTGGAATATGAAAGAGAATGCTCATCATTGATTAAATCGGGTTCAATTTGACACTAATAATAAGTTTAAGATTTTTTGGGCAATTTTCTCATATAATTTTTTCCTTTGTAATGCATTAAAATTTATGTGCTATTTTTTTTTTTGATCAGTCATATTCTATTCTTACTCTACACTCACTCTCAGACTTTTGCCCTGCCTCGTGCAGGGCATGGGAATCGAAACTCACTCCTGAAACTTACGCGTCCCCACCCCATTTCCCTGAGAAGGTGGGGATTTGAACCCCTCACCTCCCCTTTCCATGTTGGCAGGGTGGCCACTGTTATTGTTTTCTCTTTGAAAATTCTTTTTTTGTCTTAATTCCCATTTTCTTGTCTTAATAGTTATGATCACATTCTACCTTGAAAAAATAAGCTTTAGTCTTGTCTGTAAGCTTATCGAACTATGATGAGGTGATGTCATTTCTTTTCTTAAATTTGATATTATACCTTAAAAATTAGATGGTAGAAAAGGATTGAATGTGCCTTAACTTGATCGATGAATCAAGTACCAAATAGGTTTCTAATTTTTTTTTACTCAGAAATTGGCCCCGATGTGAACTAGCTTGAAACTAATCGGGTTGGTTTTTAGGTAGAATTGGGTCAGTTGCTCGCCCAAAATTTGATTGGAAACATTGAAATTAGGGACTCTTGATTATAAAAGTGGTGAGAGTAAAGAGACGAAAAGCAGAATTTTTCCCTACTTTTTATGAGTTGATTATATTGTGATGTTTATTTATTTATTTTTAGTAGAAACCTTAGTTCTAGCCTATTGCCTTTTGGTGAATTAGTGGCATTTTATGACCCAAAAAAAAAAAAGAATTAGTGTTTGGCAACGAGGCTGACTCATACTCTGGTATGGTAAAAATGATGAATTTTATAGATTTATTTATTTGTTTGTTTGTTTTGATTTCTACTTCGATGAAGAGAGAGAATCCATGTTGAAATAGAATGATGTAGATAGGGGTGAGCATGGTCCGGGTTGGTCCAAGCCACCCCCTAACCTTAGGACCAATCCTATTGAGCCTCGGACCAAGCACCGGACTGACCCAATGGGTTCGGTCTGGTTCCAGGGTCAACTCGAGACCGATCGATAATTTTTTTCGTCTTATTTTTTATACTCCCTAGAAAAGCAAACCTACAAATTCAAACTACACATCTATCGACAATGAGGCATTGTGCAATTAAACTATAAATATCAATACATATTTAGCAAATTTAAGATGACATAATAATAAAAATTTCGTACCTGCTAACTGCTTATCAAGATATGGGACAAGATGGAAAGTTCTTGTAACATCTATTTTTAATATTCATAACACCATATGCAAAAGCGCTTTCTTGCATTTGATCATGTAGAGTCCACTTAATCAAAAAATAAGTTTCACTCCACCTGACTAGCAAATCACCGTAGCAACTGCAGTACTACTCTACTGTTCAAAAACTTCTACCATTTGACACAAATTGAAAAGTAAAGTGCAGCTAAAATTCATTAGTAAAATACAATTAAACCATAAAAAGTTCAAAATACTTAATATAAACCATGAATATATAACTTCACATCTTGTTAATTCAATTGAACTTCTAAATACTTGAAAACAAAACAAATGACACTTAATTAATACTCAACAAAAGTTTTAAATTGAAATTACTATTAGTGCTATTGATATAACATCTCAATATAATATGATATAACAGACATTTTACTTAGGTTTGAATAT
This sequence comes from Eucalyptus grandis x Eucalyptus urophylla, assembly GCA_028830015.1. Taxonomy (NCBI): domain Eukaryota; kingdom Viridiplantae; phylum Streptophyta; class Magnoliopsida; order Myrtales; family Myrtaceae; genus Eucalyptus; species Eucalyptus grandis x Eucalyptus urophylla. The sequence goes on along the minus strand of CM054198.1, from coordinate 3,320,956 downwards.
ATAAAATAATCATAAATAATATAATATACAGGGTTGGTCTAGGATTGGACCGACCCAAAACTCTTAGGACCGGGGACCAACCCACACAGTATTGGTCCTGGAATTTTAGGACCAATGATCAACTCAGTCCCTTTGGGAATTGGACCAGGACCGATAGGGTTGGGTCGATCCAGGGTTGATCCTATACCGCTGCTCACCCCTAATGTAGGACCAACAGTCCAGCTGGAGCGACTCCCTAATTGCTATTCTCTCTAGCTAGGCTTTTGCTATTCTCTCTAGCTAGGCTTGACCACCATTTATGGGGAAAAAATACTGTTGGATTATCGTTAAAAACTAGGTAAATGGAGAACATCTTTTAATTTATTCAATAGAAACATTAAAATAGCTTCAATGTTCATATCTCATGTTTCCTAACCAAAAACCTTAGCCCCGAATTTATGATAATCACCCTTGCGAATTCCATTTTTCAAGATTATTGAAATTTCCCGAATTGATATGTAATTAGTTATTCACTCTAAACCATGATGATGTTATGAGAACTGTGATTTGTTATCACTAATCGTGAATTACACAATGATCAACCTTCGAACGTTGGAAGAACACAAAAAGCTTATAGTCTGTGACGACCTTGCCACTATCTCCAAGCTTATAGGCTCCTGGAAAGGACAAATTAACTATCTAATTAGCTATGAATTGATTAAGCGTTTGCATCTCTTGATTGAGTTCACTAGGGCTCCAAAAGATAAGAGGAATCGAGTCAGATGAAATGAAAGGGAAATTCAATAACTCACCACATGCGTCCAATTTTAATAATTTGGTAATTGAATTTAATTTCACTACATAATGAACTGATGAATAGTATCTACCGGTCACGCCCTGGCAAAAGGAAAAAAAAACCATTGGAGCACAATTGATTGTATTCTTGGAGATAGGATGTTGTTCGATGGCTCCTCGTCATGTGCCGATTTCGACCATGCCAATGTCATGCGACTTTGGGTGGACGATTCTGCCCTTGTTTTTTATTCTCATCTTTGTGCTCACCCATGCACTCGTTTTGATTTCACGTCCTGAGATCTTCTTTCCTTCGTATATCCTCCACATAGGTCTAGCATGAATAGTCTGCATTTTTTTTTTATTATCAAGAATCGCAACTATTATCATCCTCTAAGAAACATGGATTTTCTTGGAATTTTTTTAGAAATGATCAACATCAAAAGTTGCTTTCGAGTTTGCTTTACAATATACAAACACTAAACATGTGTATCTCTAAATATATCTGGCGAGGGTATCCCAACCCTTGCACTTAGGGGTGAACATATTAAACTGCCCAAATTGAGAACCGCTCGGACTGAATTTGGTCAAGTTCCCATAAGAATCGGTCCAGTTCTTGATTCCATAAAAATAGAACTGCTGATTTTTGGTCTAGTTCCCAATTCTGGAGGGAAACTAGAGCACCTCTTTTTTGTTTAAAAATTTGTTTTTTAATTTCTTGAAAATAACAATGAACTCTAAAATAGTAACAACTCTAGTATTTTTTTTCTTATTATTATTTTTTGCTAAGTGATTGGTTCCATGGGTGGGTCTGATCTTGTTCCCGATCCTAGGACAGTTCGGTCTATACCTCAATCCTAAAAACTGGGAACCGGTCCTCCTAGTCCAGTTCCCAGTTCCCAGGTGGGATTGGATTGATCGGGAACCAATCACCCCAACTCACACCAGCCATCGTCAAGATCAGTGACTAGCTTAGGGAAATAAGGAAAAAAGAAAAAAGAGAGGGGAAAAAAGAGAGAAAAAGGGGAAAAAAATTGTCCATGTCAGTCATACCATAAAAGACGACCAGAACTTATCAACCGCAATGTGAGCAATTTATGGTAAAAAAATCCTTGAACATGAATGATCCTATGTGTAATTTAATATATATTCGCTTTATTTAAGACAATTTAATTCGTACATTGTCGAGTAAACTAAACAATCACTTCTTAGCATTCAAACCACATGATCCCTGCCAGTTCTCAATCAGAATGACAATGGAGCACAATAGCTATCTGATTCCTATTACCATTTAAGATCATTATCTCAGTCATAGTTCCCAAATATTTTATATTCAAATAACTAATTATGTAGCTACAGAAAAATTAAAGTATTATTAATGTTTCATAGGAATTAATGGGTGGTTTTGTATGATGGTGAATAAGCATAGTTACCGTACATTATGAACTGAAATGGATCATCATCACCATGCTGAGAAACTTACTTATTATAATCTTCTTTGGGATTATAGGGCTGGTTAGGGCCATTATTGGCAATGGAATCCAAATCCGGCATAATCAACTAGGGTGTGTAGCAGAAAATAGAAAGGAAAAAGCTAATATTAAGGGTGAATTAGTGGCATTAATATGTTTATTAACCAAAGGCTAAACTGATTATTTAAAGGCTCTATTTGATGTACATCGACATGTGTTTTAATTAAGGGTGAATTAGTGGCATTAATATATTTAATCAATGGGCCCTATGAAAAGGCAATATTCCTAATTCATAATGTAATATAGAAAATTATGAATTTACAGATTCCGTTGTAAAATATTGCGTTACGAATATATAATAGAGAAGAGATTGAGAAGAGAAAGCAAGTGAACACCAGAGATAGTAGAAAAAAAACCAGAGGATAGAGTTTTATTTCCAGTGTATGATTGTTATCTTATTGTTATTGTGTTCTATTCTATGTTGTTGTACATCAAAACTAAACTTTTATTTATAGGAGAACAAGAATGTACTTATCATTAATATCAATGTATCGAATGATACATGTACTAGATAGGGGAGATGAACGTTCATTGTATAGAGAGATGTACTTAGAATATATGATACAAATGTACCATAATAAGTAAATTATATAAGATGAATATAATGAATATTCATTCATATATTTCATAACATATTCATTTATATAATTTGGTTGCTATTCTAGGAGAGGGGGAGAGAGAATCCATGTTGGGTGAATTTAATTTTTATTTTTTCCAGCTATGCACTATCAAAAAATGATATGGTTAGTTGCAAGAAGGGAAATGGGCACCTGAAAAAAGGCATCATAAAAGAAAATGGATAGGTGAGGTTTAGTCACACAATTGTTTTTACCTATTTTTTAGTTTCTTTCACACAATTTGTTCAATTTGACAAGAGAAAAACCAGAAAACAAGGCAATGGATATCGATGTCAACCCAGTTCCTGCAAAATCAGCTTTTAATATTTGTTTCTTTTTGTGTTTTATTATTATTTTATTTTATGGGAGAAATGCTGAAAATAGGGAGGAGGGAGGGTGTTAATAGTCAATTTATATCTTAATTTGCGAATTCTTCATTAAAGAATTCAGTTTTTTTTTTTTGGATTTTAGTAATACCTCATAACTTTTGAATATCCATTCAATCCTACATCCAAATACAATTAAATAGTTTCACGAAAAACTCAATGATATCAAAAAATATTTTCCGATAAAATATTTTTTAGGAATACGATTAGTTTAGTTTTCTTTTAATTTTGTGACATATGATCGAAAATGTTTTTGACATTAGGGATCCAAAAATTTTAATTTTAATTTAGTTGAAATTTTGTATAATCACCTGGGCCTTCGATTTCGGAGACAACCCCCCCCCCCCCCCCCCCCCGCGGGCCGCGAGGCGTGGGAGTCACGCATCGCGTGTTGAGCCCACGTTTTCCCCCCTATTATACTAAAATCCAGTATCAATATTTCACGAGGAAAGTCTCAAACTTTTTGTTATCGTCGTGATCCATTCGATCTTAGGTCATTCCGACATGCCATCATTATAAAAATAAAAATAAAAATACGAATTGGGAAAAAAATGTCAAAATTTTCATTTTTTAACATTTTTCTCTATTTTTTTCTTCTTCTTTGTTTTCAAAAAATCAAATTATTAATTTTTTTTTTATCTTTTCTTTCCTTTTCTCTTTCTCCCTTCCTCTGCCACTCCTTTCTGATCTTAGCGGAGCCCGAGCTCCCCGCATTTGGCAAGCCCCAAGCTCGCCATCATTTAATATTTTGGAAAATGTTTTCCAATTTTTTCAAAGAGGAAATTATTTTCCCGAATATAAGTTTTGGTAGGAAACTTTTTTTCATTGACTAGGAAAATATTTTCGGTCAACTCATTTTTCTAAGTGAACCAAATGATAAAAAATGAGGAAAACGTTTTTTTGGAAGTTTTCACGAAGCAAATGCACCCTACACAAACATTGGCATACAATAATCGTTTTTTTTTGGCGTTATAAATTGAAAAAAAATGGAATAATTGCTTGGTAAATTTTAATTAGGTAATTAAATGATAAGTATATCCATAAGATATATCCTTAATAATCCTTTGTTTTGAGGAAGTTAAATAGTTCGAAAAACATTTTCTTAAAAGTGTTTGCTTGCATTACTTAAAAAAATGAATGAACTAAAATTATTTCATCACTCATGAATATGTCGAGACACGAATTGTTTTCGATAATGAAATTTTTTTATCAACTAATTATTTTAAACAATCATTTTTTGGGGATATTGTTACCGTGGCATAAACACCGCATGATGGCTATATCATTAGTAATGAGCAGAAATAGCTTACATTTTTTTTTCTTTTGATAATATCTATTTTGTTGGAACAATTGAGATTCAAATTATTCAAGTATTTCGAAATTTATCGTTCTATTTTTCTTTTGAGTGAATGCCACTTTTGTATTATGAAAGGATTTTGTTTCATGTATTTATTGGATATTCTAAGCAATTTATTGAAGTATTTTGATAATACGTAACGGCGGAATCACTTGATTTGCAGAGAAAATTGATTGACCACTGAGCACTTGCGTGGTCACCAAAAAAGAATTTTTGGAAAATTAAAAAAGAAAAAAACACGCACGATGTAAATAGAAAGCGTAAAAGTTAAAAAGCCTGGAAAACTGGGGGCAAAATCCGTAGGAAGATTTATATTTTTACGTGAGAGATGGTACGTGAAAACGTTAGCACAAAAAAATTGACGAAAATTCATAAAAGTAAGTGGATTCTAAGCTTCTATATATGGCCAAAAAAGTATTGAAGCCTTTTATACATGGGCTGCATTTCCTGCGCGAAGCAACAAGCCATGTCATCTTCTACCGTGTACCAAAACAACAAAGCAAAGTAAACAAAGGTCAGTTATCGAAAGATCTAATCCACATGCAATACCACAAATTCTTCAATATCAATTCATTTTTAATTCATGAGCAAAAGATAATGCTAAGCGTGAATTATATAGTCCCGATCAATAATCGTGCTCATATCTCAATAATTATCGACTCGATCAATCATAACATATCTTCATCGTTGAAAAATTACATCTTAATCGCCTATCTATTACCAACTTGATTATGAGTTAGTTCCTGATGATGATTTTATGAAAAATGATATCTATTTTTAAAATCAACAATCTTTTTCTGCAGTTGCACTTTGACCCTACATTATATCCATCCTTCTTACCAAATCCCCGGCAGTACAATATCTCGCGCAAAGACTTTCAACTCTGCAAGTGCAACCCTTGGTCACTTTTTTATGGCATTAATTGAATAGCAGACAGATTGCATCGAGAGTGGTTCAAGAAAACAACAGACAAAAATCAAAAGAAAATTTACCAAAAATGCATGTACATATACATTATACATATATATACGCTCGCGCGCGCATACTAGACTTACCAACTAGCAGCTGATGTATACCCAAGTTTCTATGGAGAACTTTCATGGTTTTTCTGGCCATTAGGACCTTAGTTGATGAAGGGGCTGGCTTGGTTTTTTTATGGCCCAACTAAAATCATCTCATAGATGTGTGGCCTCATTTGGATCGGACAAATCTACGTATTTATACTTTTAACCTTGTTCGACCAAAAATATATATACTTTTAATCTTGTAAAGCTTTGCTTTTAGTTCGCCTTTTAAATGGATTCTCGGGATTACTCCTTTTGTGGAAACATTTTCTTGAAAACTTGAAAGCTCAGAAGAAACAAACAATGAAGTCCTACAAGGCAATAAGCTAGAACCAAGGTTCTATTCAAAAAGAAAAAATAAATAAATCACGACATAATCACCTCATAGAAGGGTAGGAAAACTACTTTCTAGTTTCTATCCCCTTACTCTCGCCACTTATATGATCAAGACTCTAATTTTAATTTTTCTGATCAAATCCTGAGGTGAGCAAATGGCTCAGTTCAACCTAAAAACCAACCTTATTGGTTTCAAGCCAGTTCCCATGGGACCAATTCCTAGGCAAAAAAAATTAGGAACTTATCTTAACCTATTTTATACCTAGTTCATTGATCAACTCAATGCACATTCAATCATTTTTTAGCATCTAACTTTTAAGATATAATATGAAATTTAAGAAAAGAAATGACATTATCTCATCATAGTTCGATAAGTTGACATACTAGATTGAAGCTTATTTTTTTAAAGGTAGGATGTGATCATAATTATTAAGATGAGAAAATGGGAATCAAGACAAAAAAAGAAGAATTTTTAAGAAAAAAAAAAGCACATAAACATTAACGCATTACAGAGAAATACCTTATATGGGAAATTGTTCAAAAAACCCTAAACTTATTAATAGTATCAAATTGAATCCAATTTAATTGACGATGAGGCGTTTTCTTTTATTTTCCAACCTAGTACCTTCAAAATTTTGATAAATTCTACATGCTTTATTTTTAATAAACTTTAATGGTGAGGAAAGATCGCCCATTAAATTATATAGAAACACACATACAATCATTGGCGGAGGGTTTCCCCGTCTAACGCATTATTAAGAAAAATACAAACGCCTGCTTGTGTAATTAATAATTGCATATTAAATTGTCATGTCAAATTATATGCCCCAACATTCCACTGATCGGCAGCTTTGTCCGATTTCTGGGAAGCCATGATCCGGGCCCACCTCGCGTGTCTAAAGATGAACTTTTCGAGGACCACCAAGTTGACTTGCGCTCTTTCCTGACCGAGGATGACATCGACTTGTACGACCACCCAATTCAGCCCGACTGGCTTTGCCGGAAGATTCAATGAATTTAATTCAAAACCTTTGACCTCGAAATTGCCCATGGTTGTGGGAACTAACTTGAGTTAAAATGTAAAAATTGAGAGGATAATAATTGGGATATTTATCTAAATAATTTAATTCCAAATATTTTAATTATGAATACTTAATCCTAAAATTTTTTAACGATTTATCAATATAATTATAAATATTTTTATGATTTATCAATTTAGTCATTTCGATTAATTTTGAGTGGATTATTGACGTAATGGTCTAGTTAACATTGGCTCATCTTCTTGGCATGGCCGGCATTGGACGTGAATAATTTTTGTAATTTTTTTTTTAAATTCCCAAATTTCTTATTTTTCTTTATTTTCTTTTTGTTAATCAAATGATGGCTTAAATTCATGGTTAGAGTCAATCCCTTAGTTGCACACATATACCATTTGATAAAATGCCTCAAAGGCTCAACTAAGAAATAGTCTATGATATCACTGGATCCAAGAGCTTGTTGATATGAAATCACTCAATTATAAATAATTTTTTGAAGTATATACATATGATTCCTATCACATTTTATTATTATCTCATTTGATTTTGTGTCTTTGTTTCCTTGTGCATTTGCTTTATCTCTGTACTGGACCATCTTCTCGCTATGGTCCTTCGCGAGGAAGTTGAGCGAAGATCACCAGTAGGCATGTTCATCAAAATTTTATTAGAATATCCAAAAATCCATATACTTGCTTCGGGAGTTCTTGGTACTTTCAGTATGTTGGTTGATATTGAAGTTTCCATCGCCGGATGGCCAGTGGTGATGGATGAAAAAGGCCAATGGTGGCGTTGTGTTATGGTGTAAGGAAATTCGATCAGTCGCTTTCCTGGTTTTGCAAGCTTCGGCCGACGGCCAATAGTTGGTACGTTCTCCGTAGTGAAGACATTTTAGGAAAATAGAGAACATAGGGGAAATGGTAATGGGCTTATAACAGGTTAATGGGCTCAGAATGATTGGAGAGGAACATGGGCCGATTTGGTTATATCCGAAAATGGGCGTATGGGTTTTGATAGAGATGGGCTTGAAAAAGTTTGGGTCATTGGAGTCATATTAGGAAAAATTTAGGGATTTTTGTGGTAGGCCGAAACTGATACAAGTTTGAAGTATCGTTGATTTGTTCTTTCGTCTATATTTATTTATCCAATATTATCATATATATATATATATATATATATATATATCTTTGTTATAAAGAGTGATTTTTGTGGTGGTAGTTTTATTATGGTTTGCCCATAAATTTAGGCGGAGAATGAAAGTTTATTAAACTTGGATGATAATTTTGTTCTTACTAAATGCTTTAAAAATTCCTACGAATTGATTCAAAGAAAAGAATAATAAACTGGCATTCCGTGGAAATATCAAAATAAGATGATATCTAACTTTTTAAAAACTCTCCATGGATATCTAAATAAGCTCCAAACGATTCATCAAGTATTCTCGATTCTAATCAATAATTTATGATCACAAGAAAAGTCGAGCATACATGTAAAGTAAAACACTAATGTAATCTATCCAAGAGAGTCAGAGACGAACATCATGCGCATGTTACACATAGGGGAAGAGAGAGAGAGAGAGAGAGATCCATTATGAGACGACCAAGAAATGTTAGGGCGCGTTTGGTAACGATTTTGTTTCCGGGAGTAGATTCTGATCAGAATTGATTCTTTTTTATTCTGTTCCCGAAAACTGATTCTGAACAAAAGAACGTGTTTGGTAACTGTACAAAATTTCTGATTCTAGAATAGAAAAAGAATAGAAATGCGTTTGGTAACTGCATAAAATTTCTATTCCAATTCTTTTTTTAATTACTTTTTTAGATAAATATAAATTTGATATTGAATTCTCATAAACCACTCATTGATTAATTATATTTATACTAAGTAATAAAAATATTAACTAATCAATTTTATTAAATAGTTAATAATAAACCATAGTATAAATTATACTAATATACCTAAAATATGTAATAAATATAAATACTAAATTATAAAGAAAAATTAAATATTTATTCTATATATAGGAAATATATATTTTAGAATAGGAGGAAATTAAAATAAAATATAGAAATAAAAAAATAAATAAAAATAAAAACGAAAATTGTTGTTATTTTAATTTTTTTCTTATTAGAATTTCAATATTAATTATATTTAAATAAGAGTTTTTTTTTTGTCATGGTGATTTCTTATTTTCAATAAATATTTACATTTCTATGATTAAATATCTAATCCATTTTGAATTTAATATGGATGGATGTTAATTTTAATTTAACCAAGATTCTTCTCTCTCTCTCTCTCTCTCTCTCTCTCTCTCGCTCTATATATATATATATTCCCTTCCCCAAAACCGAACACCCAACGTTTAAAAGAATAAGTCTTCAAACCAACATGACTCTTTGAAAAAAAAAAAAAAGACTTTAACGAGAAACTCATCACTACAACTTATCCATAAATGAATACTGCTGCTCTATATATATATATTGGCTTTGATAAGTCAATAATAACAATATTACAAAAGTCGGAAACATAAAGTTATGGAATCTTGGCATATTGTAATCCCTTGCCATTTGATTTGCGATACTTTTCCGAAGTATGTTTATCTCCATTGCTTGCTCATTTGATGTATCATCCACAACCTCCTCTTCTCTAGTTCCAAATGGGTAATCCGGATCTCCATATATATATATATTGGCTTTGATAAGTCAATAATAACAATATTACAAAAGTCGGAAACATAAAGTTATGGAATCTTGGCATATTGTAATCCCTTGCCATTTGATTTGCGATACTTTTCCGAAGTATGTTTATCTCCATTGCTTGCTCATTTGATATCATCCACAACCTCCTCTTCTCTAGTTTCAAATGGGTAATCCGGATCTCCATATCGGGAAAATTTTTTGTCCATCCTGTCTTGATCACGAAAGCACTCGACCACCATGAACAAGGTCAAGGCATCACTGAAAAAACACTCGACCACCTTGCCTTTGATGCCTCGAACAGTGACGAGATTGCCAATGTCTCCGAGGGCTTTGCGGTTTCTTCCTTCTGCTGCGCCGTTCTTCTTCTGCTGCTTACCCGCTCCTCCTCCTCCTATCGCTGCCTCACCTATATCATGGTCGCATAAGAATACAATCAGTATGGATATTAACGACTACTTGGATAAATTACATACATGAAAGAAAAAACATAAACACGCTGTGGTCAATTTGGTTGCCCAGAAAATCCTTTGGCATTTGCCATTTGATTGCCTCTCAGAATTTTCTGAAAAACCAAACACGAATTGAAGGGGAGAAAAGCCCCGTTTTTCTGAGGGCCTATTCACTCATCAAGGTCTGAGTTTCACACAAGCACTTGTCCACATAAGAAATCGTCGTCGACAGAAACACGAGATCTTCAACGTAATACAAGAACATTCCTAAGAAGATGCACACATAGGTTTGCTAATTTCCAAGACTACAGAACAGAACCCATCAAGAATAGAACATCAAGACAGCCAAGGGAGTCCCACGAATCATTGCACAGGACCGGAGGGGTTCAAAGAAGATCATCCCAGAAATCGGCACCGAAAGACATTGAAATATACTATTCGGCAAACGAAAGCCCCCCCCCCCCCCCCAAAAAAATCTGATTCGGGCCCAGGGGGTCGCTTGGCGGCCAGATCGGCGCAGGCGCCTGCCGATTCAGGCTTGGGGGTCGCTCGGTGACCGGCGCCCGCCGATTCGGGCCTGGGGGTCGCTCGGCGAGCGACTCCTCGGCCAGATCGGTGCTGGCGCCGGCCGATTCGAGCCTAGGGGGTTGCTTGGCGAGCGACTCCTTGGCCAGATTGGCATGGGCGCCCGTCGACTAGAGCTCAGTGGCGCTCCTGCAAACCGTTGCAGACGACGAACGACGATGATGGTGAGCAAACCGTCACCTAGATCAGCCGACAATGACGCTACCTGTGAGTGAAGGGAACTCACCTTGAACGAGCAGCTTCAACGATGAAGAAGCAGCAGTCGCCATCGCCGTTGTTGTGGAGAGAACGAACTAGAGACAACGTCGAGCAAAAGAGAGAAGAAAAAGAAAGGGTTCGCACAGAGAGAAAACGTGGAGCAGGAGAGGGTACGTTGAGCAGAGAGAGAGAGAGCCACTTTTTTTATTCTTTTTTATGATTCAGAATCAAGAATCATATATTTTTTTTTATTCTAAATTCTTGTCCAAAACTGATTATGGGAACAAATTTGTTTCTGGGAACAAAAATTTACCAAACGCAATTCTGGGAATAAAGAATCAGAATCTAGCCATGTTTGGATGGTTACCAAACAAGGCCTTAAAGTCCATTGAGCCGCATGTGCGAGGCGACACAAGCAAAGGAAGGGGAGGAGGGGAGGTGTGGCTCGCCGCTTACGTGTGGCGCCTCAGCCGTGCAAGTTCGATGGGGCCCAGGAGTCTCCTAGGCGGAAAAGGTGCTGTGCTGTGCTGGCAACCCTGAATGTTGACTGACGTGGCGTCAGCTGGCACGGGAAATTGTGTTCCAGGTTTGGGCTTTTCACTGCTCTTTGACATTCGACCCTTCGTTATTGACGATGACGATAATAATAATAATAATAATAATAATAATAATAATAATAATAATAATGAAATAATCCCCGTAATAAAAAAAATCAAGAGAAGTTTGCATTTCCCAAGAATTTATGCACAAGATTCAGTTTCCTCCCCCCATTACTGCAAAGCTTGCTACTTATTTCTTAAAAACAAAAAGTTAAAATTTCAAAAAATATTTTTAAAAAACTATATGCGTTGGCACTGACTATGCCACACATCGGCCATTTCCGGCCAAAATTGTTCAAATGAAATAAGATAATAAAATACAAAAATGTTTAGGACTTAATTAGAATAATTATAATGTTTGGAATTGAATTGATATCAATCTTGTTCTCAAAAAAGGGCAGATAGCACTTAGTACTCAACTATAACATTTACAAGTTAATCATATCATTACATAGATAACATTTCTAATTGATTGAATATTTTAAGCGATTAATAATCATTGATAAGCAAAAAAAAAAAACAATTACAATTTCCTCTTAAAGATTATTATTCAATTAATGCAATTTTAATTGATGGGTTTGTAAGATTCCGAATTCAACTGCCTTAAAAGCCTACATTCGCAACGTCCTGCAACGCCCCCAACCCTCGTTTGCCTTTGGACGAGGTTCGTTTTCCCTAAACAACCTTAATCATGATCAACGAAGGCAGTTCTAGCTTTCGTTCTTCTATTATCTTATCTTTTTATTTCATTTTCGGATAGAAAATTCAAATTCCATCGCAAGGCTAGAATTAGTTGTTTAGGTTTTAGGCCGAACTGCCTGTTATTTGGGTAAATTATAACAGTGATCACTGAAATTTTTCAAAATTATTAAAGATCGTTTACAATACGATTCTTTGATCTTTTCACATTATTTTTCAAAATTGCATACTGGGACCGAAGCTATAGTTACACCTTTTGTTCATTTACAAACTCACATCACATTATTTCAAAGGAAGTTTTTGAACATTTCTTAAAAAATTTTGATCCATTAGATTGATATAAAATTTACGTTAGTTGCTCTTTGCATGGAAAAAAGTAGAGCCACAAGACATTCCACTTTACTTTTGCTTTTTGTGTTTATCTTTCATTAATGCTTAAAGTTTGACCACACTTTTTAGGGAGAAACTTTTTTTTATGTATCCTGGTTCCTTTTTTTCCTCTACCTCATTTTGGAGTAAAATGACAAGGTTGCTTCTTCTACCAATAAGAAACAGAAAAATATCTCAAGGCCTGTCGTCATAGAGGAAAGTGCTTGGAATTGAAGTTTTTCATGAGATAATTTTTCTCAAAAATAGTTGTTTGTGCATATTATGTGGCAATTTTGCGCTTACATATAATTACTTAGAGTAAGTGCAATAATTTCTTTTCAAATACTCAATGACTTAATAAATAAAAAAATGGTTTGTTATCCCTGATTGGACCTCACATTTAAACGAAAAATGGAAATTTGTGATGCTGGAATCCTGGTTAGAGATGGGCAATGTTTTAGTACGTAAATTATGTCAATACCATTTTCCACACCATTTAGTAAAAAAGCAATCTTCTCATTGCTTATCCCAACAAAACCACCCCATCAAAGTAATTGTTAGCCATTAGTACGTAACTTGTTTTTGGAGGCGCAAGACAATCAATATTTGATAATTGATTTTTCTTGTTTTGGCGATAATGAAAATTATCTTGTCTAAACTCACGTTTCAAGTAATTGTGATGGCCCCTATCGAATGGCACGTGTTTCGAGTCTACTCTGTTAACGGTGATTGATTTGTTTCGCCATATTAAGACAACTCAATTTCGCTCTCACCCAAAGATCATCCGGAAATTCTTGCTCTCTTGGATAGACAATGCGTGGTTTATGCAGAGAGGAGATCGCCAATCATGATGGGCATTCCACACATTGGGCCAATCGGGGCATGATTTAGTGGGCTAGGCCATTCATGCTTTTTTGGGTAAAAAAAAAACCCATTTGAGTTGCATAGGATTAAGAAGCATAAAAGCTATTTCGCATTATGTAAATTTCTTAAAGTCCAGTGAAAAAATTTCGAGTCCAAGAAGGAAGATGTTAGATTCTTTTTCAGCCATAAGAAAAAAGTGTCGCATTTTAATTAATTTTTATTAAATAACAAAATAGAAATATGGGCCGGAGGCCCAACTCTTCGTAGAATGCAATATGGAGGATCGTTTGAAAAATGCAATTGAATTCTAAAATTTTTAAGTAATGCAATCAAGTCATAAAAATTGGTCAAGTCGGTAAAATCATTTGAGATTTTATTTAAATTCGAAAGTCTTACAACTCGATTATACTTTCCCGAAAAGTTTTACAATTTTCAATGTACTTTATTCTTATCATCATCTCGCAAATATTTTTAAATTTTATCTTTCAATCTTTGCTCTTTGGGAATTTCCCCTTTTTTGTTAAAATTTTTTGAGGATACATTTTGTTTGCTGTATTTTTTAAGGATACTTAGCTAGAATGATTAAATTGACAAATCATCAATATGTTCGAAACTAAATTGATACAATTAAAAAGTTTCAAATTGAATTGATTGTTGTACGATAGGTTTAAGACTTTTAGACAATTATCCAATTGGCAAGTTAGCAAAAAAGCCAAGTAATTAGATTATTGACGGAACAAGTAATTCACCACTCTAGCGTGACAATACATAACATATGGTGTGTGTCTATATATATAGACACACACACACACCATATAGATAAATTTCATGCGCACACTTATGATAGTACAAGTAGGATTCTTAATATGGTACCACAAGTTCGAGAGGTGCCGCCCACAGTCTCACCATGTAGCACTACGCTCGATACCTAAGGTTCAAGGGGCAAATTCCATGCTTTAGCACTTTCTCCCGTCTACTTAGTTTTCACCGTGCATAGGTATTCCATTCATAGGTATTGTGCGTGAGGCCATTCAGTCGCATATCAATCATTATACATCACACTCAGTGATCAATATGTAATAACTTATGTAATGCGGTTTAGACATAGAAGATAAGATGTAGGAAAAACAAAAAACTAGAGAGAGTGTGAACGACTTATAGATATCATCTCTAAGATCGTATAAGAAGCTTCACTCAAATTCATTTATAATTTTATGGAATGCCTCCAAACTGAGGCCAAAATTGCGTGTGATGGTCACAAAAATTGCAAACTTTCAGTGATCATTATTATAATTTACTCAAATAATAGGCAGTTTGGCCTAAAACCTAGACAACTAATTCTAGCCTTGTTATGTAATTTTCAATTTTCCACCCGAAAATGGAATAAAAAGATAAAATCATAGAAGAACGAAAGCTAGAATTGCCATCGTTGATCATCATTACGGTTGTTTGAGGAAAACCGTGCCGAAGGCCTCCAAGGAGCCGAGTTTGTGCATAGTCCCCGTCCAAAGGCAGACGAGGCGGACGGAGGTTGGAGGCGTTGCGGAGGACGGCGTGCAGGACGTTGCGTAGCATTGCGCCATTGACGCTGTGGTTTTTGAGCTCCGAGCGGCTGGCCCAGGTGACTTAGAATACGTGGCTGACGTCGGAGAGAGGGGAGATCTTGGCGAGGGTGCTGGACTCATCGGAGATGTCACACTGGATGTACTCTATGGAGTGGCCGGTGTTCCGGGGGGGCAGGGGTGGCCGGCGATGCCATAGACCTTCCAGGGACCACCCCAGGGATGTTGGAGCACGGGAGGATCTCGGCCAAGACCAGCTCGTGGAAGATGACAACGTTTCAGAAGCTCGAGTTCTCGGTCCAAGACGTCCCGGAATGCACGGTCGAAGCTGCCAAAGGCTTGTGCTACCTGCACCACGACTGTTGCCTGCTGATCCTTCACCGAGATGTGAGGTCGAACAACAATCTGCTAAACTTGGGCTACGAGGTGCAAAGTCGCGGACTCCGGGTTGGCCAAGTTCTTGGCAGACGGTGGACGGTTGGAGTGCATGTCAGCGACTGCAGAGTCCTATGGTTACATTGCCCCTGGTGCGTCACAAAACTCTTCATTTTGATCATTCATTGATTAGTTTTTTCTTTTTTTTCTTTTTTTTATCGAGACAGCAACTATTACCATCCTCTAGGAAACATAGATGTTCTTGGAATTTTGGAGAAATGATCAAGATTGAAAGTTGCCTTCGAGTTTGCTTTACAATATACAAACATTAAACATGCGTATCTATAAATAGATCCGATGAGGCATCCCCGCCCACAAATTCTAACGCGTACCAAAACAACAAGCAAAGCAACCAAAAGTCAACTATTGAAAGATCTAATCCACATGCAATACCGCAAATTCTTCAATATTATTTCATTTTTAATTTGCGAGCAAAGAGATCATGCTAATGTGAATTATATGGTCTTAATCAATAACTTGTGCTCATATCCGAACAATTACCGACTCGATCGATCATGGTATATCATGAACGTCAAGAAATTATATTTTAATTGCCTCTCTATTATCAACTCGATTATGAGTTAGTTCATGATGATTTATGAAAGGAATATGTTTTGCTAACGGCATGTCGCTTTTATCCCAATAATGGAACATTCTTGACCACTCATATTTCATGGAAAACCGGGCCACTTTCTTCGCCAATTTTCAAAAAATAAATAATAAATTCAGTTGCCATATGTTATCCTAATGCAACAATAATAGGAAATTCAGTTTTAAGTAAAGGAAAGAAACGATCCACGCGTATCAAACACTTCAGTTGACATACATACAGAGCTTGTAATATCAAGGGTGTATAAGATAATTTTTCTTACATTTAACTTTTCTTTCAAAATCTAAAACTTTTAAAAGTTTAAGTTTTAAAAAACTATAAATACTTTATATGATTCTACATGTCCATATCTATTGTTTGAAGAGTTTCATTTTTTTTTTTTGCTAAATAGAAGTCTAACTACGAAAGTCTTATATTTATGTTTTGCCCTTTCTTTCAAAATTGTGTACATTTGTTTTTGTGGAATTGATTGTATTTCTAAAATTTGTCGTCGATTACATTCCCACACCGTTTGTATGTACAGTTCTGTCCGAAGTAAAATTTGTAGTCATTTCTTATTTACCTATGATATTTTCTATTTGGAATCACTATAAAACACATATTCTCTAATAAAAATCTAAGAACAACTTTCAATAAAAGATATGGTCATAGGATCAACTTCAATGAAACTTAAGTATACGATTTTCGATATTGACTTCTATTTGGTATAAAAAAAAAAAAACATGAAACTTCTCAAACTATAGAAATATAGACATGTAGAACCATATGAATTCCATAGAATTTCCCTTACTTGCTCGAACAACCGAAAAATTATCGCAAGCTCTATATGTTCGTCAATTAAAGTGTTTGCTGTGCATGGATCCTTTTTTTCTATACTTAGAATTCAATTTTCGTTAATGTTGCATCAGATAATTTATAGCAAGTGAATATTTTCAATATGATGTTTGTTTTTAGAATTGACAAGCTTTTTCAGTAGTCGCACTTATCCCAATAGTACAATGTCTTGCGCAAAGAGTTTTAGCTTCGCTAGTGCAGGCTTTGGTCACTTTCCATGGCATTAAACGAGCATGCAGACCGCATTGTGGGTGGTCCAAGAAAACGGTAGGTTAAGACAAATGAAAACCAATAAACGCTCATGACTATCGGAAGACATCCCATTTATACATGACGGACGATTTGTTCAAAATAACTTTTATTCTTTGTTCTTTGTTCTTTCTTATTTTAGAGATACATGCGTTGTATATAACTCCTCAATGGTTTTGAAAACTGACAAAACTTTTATTGATTGACTTTTGATTCCAGCATTGAGTTTTTTTTTAGGGGTAAGCCTGGACCAGGTGTGTGGTTCCTGCCTTGGAATTAAAAACCACCTACTAAGGACTGATTCTAAAAAGTTGGAATCGAGACCCGCCCGTTGATTTTATGGATCCACCTGAGAACTAGACCATCAGTCCACTTCAGCTCCAAGTGGGTTCATGGAACTGGTCCTCCATCCCTATAAAGCTTGGTCGGTCTTATATTCGGGTTAAATTGCGAGCCATTGAAGTTGATAAAGGATTGAAAACTATAAAGCAAAAAAAGAAAAAAAAAAAGAAAAGAAAAAGAAAGACAATAATTAACTGAAAACTTAACTTCTTCGAAGGTCATGGTATGGTCGTATTAAGGTTTTCTGATACTGGAAACATGTGGAGAATTATATTGCACGTTAAAAGTCATAACCTCCATAGAAGTTAAAACACCGATTGTTTGGTTTATCCTTTTTCAACATCAATCTAATTTGATTATGAGAATGGTTAAGGAGAGACTTAATTATACTCTTAAAACGAGCCATTGATTCTTATGGACATCTCCAATCGGTTCTCTCATTCCTTTACGTTTGTTAATTTTGTTTTGGTTGAGAAAGCAAGTAAATTTATTATTAGAATGAAAAAAAGAAGTAAGGGGTTAATCCTATTACATACCTAAAAGAAAAATTTAGTCAATAATTTCCAATAACTATAAATAAACATATATATATATATATATATATATATATTTGGTCGAAAAACTATAAAATAATTAAGTAATTAAAATGGAATATATATACTGGTTCAATCCGACGGCCGAGCAGGCGGTTCTACGCCTAGAATTGAGAACTGAACTAGGACTCGCCGGTTCCACTAAATTGGAACTAAGACTTGGATTGGCCCTCATGGAAACCACTAGTTTCGGTCCGGTACAGTCTAGTTCTGGACAATTCGGGCAATTCCCAGTTTTTTTGCATACCCCTAGTTTTTTTTCAGGTGAAAACTCTGGATTGTTTGATTAGATGTTATTCATGAGACTTAAGGTGGTAGTGAAAATCTTATCCTTAATATTCACTTTCAATGGAATAAGAAAATTGATAAGTTGATGAATCCTTGTGCTAATGGTTAGTAGATTGGCATGGATTCCTTGCCTTACATATTGATTGTTCAAAATGAAAGTATATTGGATACAATCTCTCTTATATGGAATATCTCAATCACTCGAACAATCAATTGAAGACGAAATACTCTTCTTAAAGGAAGGACTCAACTTTTGGAAACCTAGTATGCTATATGGGTGGCAAATCTTTCAAGAAACTTTATTTTCAGCAATCCTGAAGCAATCCAATGGGTTGATTGGATGAATAATTCTCGAAGCTTGTATCCAACTATCAGCTTGGACATTGAGGAGTATTAAAAGAAGTCGTGATGCTAAAGGAATAAGAGACAACTAAAGTTTTGAATTCCAAAGTTCAAGAAAGTCTTATCCTCGATATATTCGTCTCTGTGAGCCCAATTTTGTAATCTCTTAAATGTCATGAGCATAAGATTAGACAATTTTTTACACGAGTTTGAGTAGTAAATACTCAATTCTTGTAACCTTTGATTGATTTATCATAGTAGAATCCAACCGATAGGTTATTAGCATGAGAGAGTGGACATAGGTTTATCAAAACCTAATCATTATGAATTGTCATGTGCATTTTTCTATCCCTTAAACTCTTGCTTATTTGTTGAGATAGATTATTATACATTGGTAAGATTTTATCATTGCACGATTTGTCACTAGACGTTGTCCTATTGCAATATTGATTTTGATTATCTTTTGAATTCCGCACATTTACCTATTCACCCCTCTAGGCTATAGTTTTAGCCCTAACAATCTAAACCTATCCTAACATCTAAATGTCGATTTGTATGTTTAATTCTTTCATTTTTCTTTTTCACAATTATTACTAAGGCCTAGATGATATATTTCACTTTTGATGGAAAAATAAAAGTGCGTTTTGCTTTTGTCAATCTTGAGCCGATAGGCTTTTAAACTTTTCGAGATGGCGAGGGAAAGAAAATGAAATTCTTATGAAAACCGTAAACTTTTTATCTTGCTGGGCAAAAAACATTTGATTGGATTTTTAAATTTATATTTAAAATATCAATAAGAATAACTCAACGGAGAGAGAGAGAGAGAGAGAGAGAGAGAGAGAGAGAGAGAGAGATTCTAGCTTACGTTCTTCTATAATATTTTATCTTTTTATTCCATTTTCAGGTAGAAAATTGAAGATTCCATCGCAAGGTTAGAATTAGTTGTCTAGGTTTTAGGCCGAACTGCTTATTATTTGGGTAAATTATAACAATGATCATTGAAATTTTGTGACGTTTGTGACCATAACATGCAATTTTGATTCAATTATTTAATGGGCTAAACTTTCATTTTTGTGTGGTTAATGCATTTTGGCCTCAATTTGGAGGCATTCAATAAAACTAGAAATGAATTGAGTGAAACTTATTATACGATGTTAGAGATGATACCCGTTAGTCATTCGTATTATCTCTAATGTTTTCTTTTTAGCTGCATCTTATGCTCTATATGCAAAGAATATTACATAAGTTAATACATATTGATCACGAGTGTGACATATAAAGATTGACATGCGATTGAGTGGCATCACACACAGTACCCGTGAATGGAATATCTATGCACAATGAAAACTTAGTAGGCGGGAGAAAGTTTTAAAGCGTGAAATTCGCCTCTTGAACCCTGAGTATCAGGCATAGTGCTACATTGTGAGATTGTGAGAGCCACCTCTTGAACTTGTGGTACCGTCTTTATAATCCAACTTGTACAGCCATGTCTGTGCATATGAGATTATCTATATGGTGTGTGCGTATCATTCAATAGCATCTCTATCCATGTATTGTTGCGTTGAAGTGGTGACTTGTTCAGTCAATAATCTAATTACTTGGCTTTATGGCTAACTCGCCAACGGGATAATTGTTTGAAAGTTCCAAAGCTATTGTACAATGGTTAGTTCAATTTGGAACCTTTCAATTGTATCAATTTAGTTTCAAATATTTTGACAATTTGTCAATTCAATCCTTCTAACTAAGTATCCTTAAAAAGTACGGCACATGAATGTATCCTAAATTTTTTTTAATAAAAAGGATACATTGCCAAAGATCAGAGATTGAAAGATGAAATCAAAAAAGATTTTGCGAGACAACGATAATAATAAGTATATTGAAAGTTGTAAAAATTATTGAGATAATACAATTGAGCCGTAAGAGTTTTGAATCGAAATTATATCCCATACAATTTCACCAACTTGATCAATTATATGACTTGATTGTATTACTTGAAAATTTTAGAATTCGATTGCATTTTTATGAACAATCCTCCATATTTCATTCTATGAAGAATTGGGCCTCTGGCCCATATTTCAATTTTGTTATTTGATAAACAATTAATTAAAATGCGACACTTAGCTTTTAGGCTTCTTAATCCCATGCAACTCAAATGGGCTTTTTTGACCCAAAAAAGCAGAAATGGCCTAGCCCACTAAAAGATGGGTCGATTGTCCCAATGTGTGGAGTGCCCATGATTGGTGATATTCTCTCTGCATAAATCACGCATTGCCTATCCAAGACGGCAAGAATTTCCGGATGATCTTTGGGTGAGCGCGAAATTAAGCTGTCCTAATACGGTGAAACGAATCAATCAAGATAAACAGAGTAGTCTCGAAACAAGCGCTTTTCAATTGGGCCCAACACGGTTACTTGAAATGTGAGCTTAAACAAGATAGTTTTTATCGTTGCCAAAATAAGAAAGATCAGTGAGTAGATATCGACTGTTCTGCACCTCAAATAACAAGTTGCATACCAATGGCTAACAATGGCTTTGATGGGGTGGATTTGCTGGGATAAGCAATGAGGAGATCGTTTTTTTTTTACAAAATGGCGTGGAAAATGATATTGACATAATTTACCTACTAAGACATTGCCCACCTCTGTTTAAGATTTCAGCATCACAATTCCAATTTTTGTTTAAATAGCGGGTTTCGGTCGAGGATAACAAGCCATTTTTTTATCAAGCCACTGAGTGTTGAAAACACATTATAGTGCTTACTCTAGGTAATTACACGTTATAGTGCTTACTCTAGGTAATTATATTGAAGTGCAGAATTGCCACAAGAATATGCGAAAATAACTATTTTTGAGAAAAAAATGATCTCATAAAGAACTTTTCTCAGTACTGGAATTGCAAGTGGATGATCAAAAGCAAAGAAAGATATATGGACTCTGCTTTTTTCTTTTTCCAGCACCACCTTTGAGATCACTTTTTTTTTATTTTACTAAAGCTAAAAAATCGTTTATACGGATGAAGATATATAAATTGAAAAAAACCTAGAAGCATTGTCTTGTCCTGTTCTGTGAACATTTTTCAGCGTCCTTCCCTAATACAAGGTAAAATAGTTGAGATTCTCCCAGTACTGATATAACGATCATCTCTTAATTACTAGTTAAATCATGGGGGGCAATCGTGCCGAAGGCCTCCAAGGAGCCGAGGTAGTGCTTGGTCCCCGTCCAAAGGCAGACGAGGCGGAGGTTGATGGCGTTGCGGAGGAGGGCATGCAGGACGTTGCGGGAGCATAGTGCCATTGATGCAGCAGTTTTTGAGCTCCAAGGAGCGGCTGGCCCGGGTGACCTAGAAGACGTGGGTGACGTCGGAGAGAGGGGAGAGCTTGGCAATGGCGTTGGACTCATCGGAGAGGTCACACTGGATGTACTCTATGGAGTGGTCGGCGTTCCAAGGGGGGCAGGGGCGGCAGGTGTCGCCATGAACCTTCCAGGGGCTACCCCAGGGATGTCGGAGTGCCGGAGGATCTCGGCCAGGCTCAGCCTCACAATCCAGTAGCACCTGGGTGTCTCATCCTTGTCGATCTTCTTCTGCAAAATTTAACGAGACCATCAAAAGACGTCAAATTCTCGAATTCAGGCCCGCTAACGGTGTTCAAGGAGAAAAAGATCTTGCCTTTGCAGCGCCAAGAACTCCGGCCCACCACCAGCTCATCTTGGCTCCTTCTTCAGATAGACATGGCATTATCTAGTGTTGATTGCCATCAGTGAAACCATCTTCTTGCTCCAGTACTGGGAGTCCTGGTGTCATTGACATGGGATTTTTAAAGGATCGTTGGGAACAAAAGTGTCAGGTTCATTGAAGTTGCACAGTACATTATCCCTCATCCAATTCAAAGGAATACAATTGCCCCCTTTAGCAAAAGCGAGAATGGCAATGCTGGAATAAAATTGCCCCCTTTAGCAAAAGCGAGAATGGCAATGCTGTAATCTCTCTCTCTCTCTCTCTCTCTCTCTCTCTCTCTCTCTCCTTTAAATTTATGATGTCCAACCTGCCTATGTTTATCTCACTCTATGTTCTCTCTCGTTTCTCCTTCAGTTTTGCTTCCTTCAACCTTTGTCTAGAGAAGCTAGAGAGATAGAGAAGCCAAAGAAAGGTAGATAGAGAGGCCATTTGATCCAATGAAGGTCAGTTTTTTTATGCTTAGATCACACACCCATCTGAAGCTTCTTAGCATCATGCCATTCCCATATCCTTCTCTTCAACCTGGCATTATACAATGACTTCGTCTAAAACCTTGTGATCTTTGCTTGAAAGCAACTTATTCTTTGAGAAACAATGAGGGTCCATTTCATTATTTAATGAATTGTATTTCTGTGCGCTATAATTCCTGGTTCATCTACTTCTATTTCTGATATTGATGTCCTCCTCTCGCTGAAGCAAGGATTCGAGTCCCCCAACCCAGATTTAAGCACTTGGAGTTCTTCAAACTCGAGCTCCGTTGTTTATGGTCGGGGATTAGATGCTCAAAGGGATGCGTGGTTTTGCTCAAGCTGACAGATCTGAATCTTGGTGGCTCTGTCTCTCGTCTTGTTTTGAGGCTCGATGGCCTTGTCAAGCTCTCGCATGCTGGAAACAATTTCAGTGGCACGATCAAGATCGCCAAATTGAGTAGTCTGAAGTTCCTGACATCTCCAACAGCCAGTTCATTGGGAGCTTGGACTGGAACTACTCTACTATCGCGCATTTGGAAGTGTTCGCTGCCTATAATAACAACTTCACAGGTTTATTGCTAACGGGTGTTTGACTAGAAGAAGATCGGGCACTTGAGCCTTGGAGGCAACTACTTTCTGGGCAAAACCCCAGAAAGTTATGGGGAATTAGCGGCTCTGGAGTACTTGTTCTCGCAGGGAATGGGTTGAACAGAAAAATATCGAGCAAGTTGGGAAATTTGATAGCGCTCAGAGAGATTTACTTGGGCTACTACAATGTCTTCAAAGGTAGCATTCCTAGAGAATTTGGCAATCTATAATTCTTGTTCACATGGATCATTCTGCATGTGGATTGGACAGCACGATACTGCCCGAGTTGGGGAAGTTAAAGAAGCCACACACATTGTATCTACAATTTAATCTTCTCTAGGGTCTGATCCCGAAGCAAGTTGGACATTTGATAGCTTGGTGAATCCTGATCTCTCTGTCAATTTGCTCACTGGAGAGATGCCATCAGAACTTGCGAGTCTCCAGAAGCTGAAACTTGTCAACCTCTTCTTAAACAAGTTATGCGGGTCAATTCCTCAGTTCCTTGCAGACCTCCCGAGCCTGGAAACTCTAGGTCTATGGACGAATAACTTCACTGGTGTGATTCTCGAGGATCTAGGCAGGAATGGGAAGCTTCAGGATCTCGATTTGTCTACCAACAAGCTCACTGATCCCTCGAGATTTGTGCTCACTGAACTGGCTCAGGATCTTGATCCTGTTCAACAATTTCCTCTTTGGGCCAGTCCCAGAAGCTCTAGGCTGATGCTATAGCCTAGTTAAGATGAGGTTGGGGGCAGAACTACTTAAATGGAAGCATTCGAAACGGCTTCATTTACTTGCCTTGGCTCAAACTCATGGAATTGCAGAACAACTACCTGTCAGAGTTTTGCCAGAGAATGGCAAGGGGTGATCAAAGCCTGCAATGTTAAATGAGCTCATTTTATCAAACAATCTCCTCTCGGGTCTTCTTTCATCTTCACTCTCGACCTTTTCTAATCTTCAAATCCTACTCATCAGTAGGAATCAATTTTCAGGTCTGCTCCCGGCTTTTATAGGGGACTTGAGGTGGGTGGTTAAGCTCGACCTGAGGCAGAATTTCTTGTCAGGCAAGCTTCCACTGGATATCAGGAACCGTTACCATCTCACTTACCTAGACATCAGCCATAGCAACCTCTCCGGTCCGATCCTGCTCACGATTTCCAAATTTTCCATCCTCGGTTACTTGAACATCTCTAGGAACAACTTAAATCAGTGCATACCTGAAAAGATTAGCACAATGCAGGGCCTCACAGTCGCAGACTTCTGTCTAACTATTTGTCGGGTAGAATACCTGAATCTGGGCAATTTGCCTTGTTCAGCGCCTCTTCCTTCGTGGATAATCCAAGGCTTTGTGGTTCGATCCTAGACATTAGATGCAATCTCACCATATTCACAAGCACATCCTCCAGAATTTATTTCAATTTCAAGTTAATTTTGTGGCCAGCTTATTGATTTGCTCCCTAGCTTTCGCCATGGTGGCCGAAATCAAAGCTAAGTCATTTAAAAGAAAGGCCAGCACCGGCTGTAGAAGATGATGACATTTCAGAAGCTCGAGTTCTCGGTCCTAGATGTCCTGGAATGTGCCAAAGATGGCAATGAGATAGGGAGAGGTGGAGCCAGGATTGTCTACCACGGGAAAATGCCAGACAATGCCGAGATTGCTGTCAAGAAATGCCTACGATTTGGCACGACTAGTCACAACCATGGCTTCTGAGCACTCGGCAACATCAGGTATCAGAACATCGTGAGGCTCCTGGCATTCTGCTCAAACAAAGAAACCAATCTCCTCATCTACGAGTACATGAAAAATGAGAGCCTAGGTGAAACACTGCACGGGAAGAAAGGTGGTGCTTTCCAAGGATGATACTTGAGGTACAAGATCGCGGTTGAAGCTACCAAAGGCTTGTGCTACCTGCACCACAACTGTTGCCTGCTGATCCTTCACTGAGAAGTGAGGTCGAACGACATTCGGCTAAACTCAAGCTACGAGGCGCAGGTTGCCAACTTCGGGTTGGCCAAGTTCTTGGTAGACAATGGAGGGTCAGAGTGCATATCGGTGATAGCAGGGTCCCATGGTTACATTGCCGCCAGTACGTCACACTTAAATTCTTCATTATCATTCATCGATTAGTAATTCACTAGATTATTCGCAATTAATTATTAACCACATCGAGGCTATCAGAACATTTCTCCGATCGTAACTCTCTACAAATTTCAATTCTTAAGTTCTGAAATCTATGCAACATTTCTGGTGTGTTTGTTTGACCCCAAGAAGAAAGGAAATTGAAAATATCCCGCAAGAACACGACACGGTCTAGTCAAATTCTTGTAAATTGGAATCTAAGCGGGTCAACTTTGGTACCCGATACATCTTCGAGGTGAAACAGAGCATTGAGCACAGTGAAACCAAACAGACATGCGCATCCAAAACTAAAATCTCTGAAAATTTCGTAAAGATGGATAATTTCTTGGTTCCATTTCTGACAAGAAAATATTCAGTAATATGAGAGTGCCACGTCACAGGCTGAAGTGGCACGCATTTGTCCAGCTGGATCCGCTCACCACTTGACAAGTGGCAATTGAATTAAGATTAAACAAAAGTAAATTTCTGACCTCCTGCGGGATCATTAATGTGGAGCAGATTTTGGGAAAATTTTAAACACCCGCCCATGTCTCTCTTCAACCTGTGTTCGTGGCTTTAGATTAAACCTTCATCGTTCTTTCTTTTATCTCAGATCTTACTTTCAGACCGGAAAAAACCTTCTTCTATTTTTATTTTTCAGCTCTTACGTCGCAGAGTGCCGCTCGAACCCGCACTTAGATGACCTCCATTTTCACTTTGAACCCTCTAATTTTCCAATTTATTAGTGGATTATTTGTGGGCTCTCCTTGTGGATGTAGATTCCGACACTAGGATTGAACCATGTAAATTACTTGTGTCCTTTTGCTGTTCTTTATTTTACTTCTCCATCAATTTCTATAGCTCCTGATGATTGCAAAGTTATGACGCACTTCCTCCGTGCGGCTGATTACAACACTCTATGGTAAAGATGTTGGTGAAATACTGAGTCCACTGCGGTATTGTGGTTTTGCATGTCAGCTGTTTATGTTTTATATGAGATAAATGAATGGTCCTCTCTCTTTCTAGCTCATGCTGAGTTTCCTCTCGGTAAATTACAGTGCCGGAAAATGCCGCGGATGACATTCACAATTGTCAGTGGAAAGGTGATTAATGATGGTCGTAATATTGGACAGGGACTCTAATGACGACGGGGACATTGAAAAGTACAGAAAATATGAAGCAGACTATACTCGGCGACTGTTGGCTAAGTACTTCTCAAAAAAGACTATATCGGGAAGTTAGTTATTTTCTCGTTGAGCTTATTTACCTTTATGCTACCTAGGGGACGAAAGGCTGAATATTAGAAGAATCATTAAGGTTACGATGATTATGTCTCTAAAAGCTATTTGAGATATCTGGCTGCTTAATGAAGAACCAAGATTTGGTGCTCAGAAATAGTCTTTCATAACTATCTTTTGCAATGGCGTGACCAACATTCAGGTTCAGTATCGAACTAGTTTCTGTATGTTGATATGGAACATATGCATTCTTTACCTATGGTGCCCTATGGAAAAATGAGCACAATAGGCAAGTGTTAAATCCTTTATGCGGCTTGTGAGGATCGATGAGTTTTACCCTGAATGAAGTCTCGAGTTGCAGGTCACATATTTGAGGAGGAATTGACAATAGATGGTGAGGTTATATAGTCAAGCAGGTCCACTAAATTCTAAGATATAATCAAATTTTGCAATTATCGTCCTGCATCATAGGCTAAAACGGATTACTTCTGTTTAGTTGGCCTTGCGCCCGATCATACGCAGACACTGTTAACAGTTTTGAGGACCAGAGCTACAGCGGCTCAGCTTCGGCAGCTGAAACGGCTATGGCCATCTCAAATGAGAAGCATCCAACGAAGAAGAACGGCTGACCCTGATGTTCTCCCTCTCGTACTTGGGGCTGAATCATTTCACAATTCAAGGAGAAATTGATGCGAGAGAATGTTAAAGCTAATGAAGCGCGCTTTTCCTCACCACCTATCCAGTCTTTGATAACACTCACTGGGCGAAATACTGAAATGCTAGGCAATCTACCGACCGATTATTGAGAATCCGAGTTTCTAGAGGAATTGGGGGATGCCCTCTTGTATATTTTATGATAAACTCTTCATTTTGGAAGAAAGCCTGCAATGAATGGCCCTGAAAATTGAGTTCACGGTAAAACAAGTCCATACCCTGCTTGTTAATGTGTACCGCAAGTCAATATCTTGTCCTTGAGAAGAAGCAATTTTTTAGGAAATAATGATATGACGGTACCGTAAGTTTTCTACATGGACCGGTGGCTTCTCCACCTTTAGATCTCCAGCTAGGATGATATGAGTAGATTTGTTTTTTAAAAGAAGAACCAGTGCTCTCTCAACATGTGTATAGAGAGAGAGAGAGAGAGAGAGAGAGAGAGAGAGAGAGAGAGAGCATTGGGAGGGCAAGAGGATTTTTATAGGCAAGTGCCTCAAGACAACGATGCAACAGAGTAGAATTTTTAAAAATAACGTGAGCATCATGTAAGCAACAAAAGAGAGTGAGTATATTGCACGGCATTTTATGCTCTCCGATAGCAACGAAAGGTCATGGGAGAGACGATTTGCTCATGGCGAATTTTCCTCGACGCGATCATACGAATCTTCGTATTTTTTACCAAGTAATTGTGGATAGAAATTTAGATAACTTACTGGTGCCTTTGGTCGAGTTGTCTTTACTAAGCCTTAACCATGAGTATCAGAAGAGGGGCGCTAAGTACGCTACGACACAGTTTCATGCTTTGTCTCAATAAAGCTAACTAGGTAGCCAAAATAGTCGAGAGCATTGTGGTTTTATGGAGACTTGATCTCGCTAAATGAAAGAGGTCATAGTCAGTTGCATCGAGTTAAATTCGAGGCGTATCTATGAATTGTCAAAGGTGTTCAACAAATACCAACGAGAGAAGTATCAAGTATCAATGAGTAACTGTTGTTACTAATCAAAATAGTAAACAAGAAACAGAAAACCATAAGCTATAGTTTTTGAATGAGGAAGAGAAGCACAGAGAAAACAGAGCACAAACTTGCGTACGTCAATTTTCTAAGGAAACTGTCAAGTGCAGGACAACTTTAACAAGAACAATAACTGCTTATAAACCACACACACGTGCAGCATATAACTGCACCTAAACGTGCTGATTCACTTCCTAGAAAATAACAAAAAAACACTAAATGCACTTGGCTGTTTTTTTAATAAAAAAACAGAGGAAAACAGAGTAAAGAACAAAAAAAAAAACAAAATAGAAAACAGCAGAATTGAGACATTATAATCCAACAAACTCCTCCTTAGATCAGTTGCTCCTACATACTCCAATTTTCTTTCTTAATACTTCAAATATTCCAGCTTGAAGTGATTTTGTGAACATATCTGCAAGCTGATCTTCAGATCTGTAATAGACCAACTTAACTTCACTACTTTGTTGTACCTCACGCAGAAAGAAAAATTTGACTTTAAAATGCTTGGTTTTGCCATGGAAAACTGGATTATGAGATATTGTTAAAGCAGCCTGATTATCCACATTAACTTCAATGCAATTACTGGAATTCAACCACAAATCCTTTATTATCTTCTTCAGCCACAAAGCTTGATTTGCAGCTGCAGTAGCTGCTATAAACTCAGCCTCTGCTGTGGACTGAGCTATAATTTCTTGCTTTTTGGAACACCAGGAGAAACAAGCAGAACCAAAATTGAAACAATATCCAGACGTACTCTTCATGTTATCTACTGAACTTGCCCAGTCTCTATCAGAAAATCCTTGCAAATTAAACTTCTGACATTTCTTAAACTTCACACCAAAGAACAATATTCCTTTGAGATATCTCAAGACCCTTTTTGCTGCAACCAAATGTAACTGACTAGGACTACTCATAAACCTGAATAAAACACTCACAACAAATAGAATATCTGGTCTGGTCGCTGTAAGATACATGAGACACCCAATCAGACTTCTATACATAGAAGCATCTACTGCATCTGTTCCATCATTCTTCTGCAGCTTCTCTTTAGCAGCCATAGGAGTGCTTACACTTCGACAATTTTCCATCTGAAACTTCTTTAGAATTTCTTTTATGTATTTTTTCTGACAAATGAAGATCTCATATGATGCCTGTTTGACTTCCAGACCCAAAAAATAAGCCATCTTTCCCAAGTCTAACATCTCAAAAACTGCAAATAGATCTTCCTTCACCTTCTCTATCAATTCCATATCACTCCCTGTCACTAATAGATCATCTACATAAAGTGACAGAATTACAACACTATGATTCACCTTCTTGACATAAAGAGTGAACTCACTTAAGCTTTTTACAAAGCCAAAATCTTGCAAATATCGACCTATCTTCCCATACCAAGCTCTTGGAGCCTACTTCAGTCCATATAGAGCTTTCTTCAACCTGTATACACTCTCTTCTTGCCCTTTGATTGAAGCCTTTAGGTTGTTCAACAAAAATCTCCTCCTTAAGGTCTCCATTCAGAAATGCAGACTTGACATCTAACTGAAATATAGGCCACCCCTTCTCTGCTGTAATAGCTAACAGTAGCCTTATTGTATCAAGTTGTGCAATAGGAGCAAATGTTTCAGAATAGTCTACTCCCCATATTTGTGCATAACCTTTCACCACCAGTTTAGCTTTGTGTTTATTGATAGAACCATCAGGATTAAGTTTTGTTCTAAATACCCACTTAACCCCAATCACATTCTTATTAGATGGTTTGTCAACAAGCTCCCATGTGTGGTTTTTCTAGATCATTGCAATCTCCTCCTGCATTGCTGCAATCCACCTTTGATCCTCCTTAGCTTCCACAAAGTTAAATGGTTCGAGCATTGCCACATTGCTTCTTTCATAGATTTCAGCAAGTGACCTTGTGCCTCTCATTGGTAAATCATCCATATTGTCTTCCAATCCATCTATAACTTCATCAACCTCTACATTTGTTGCGGGTTGTTTTTCGAACTGTTGTTGTTCTGCACTATTTCCTT
Source organism: Eucalyptus grandis x Eucalyptus urophylla (assembly GCA_028830015.1). NCBI lineage: Eukaryota > Viridiplantae > Streptophyta > Magnoliopsida > Myrtales > Myrtaceae > Eucalyptus > Eucalyptus grandis x Eucalyptus urophylla. Next base: position 3,290,237 of record CM054198.1, on the reverse strand, counting down.
CCATCTAATTCCACTCATCTTCCTCTAGAAAAACAACATCTCTGCTTACTGTCACCTTCCCTGTCATAGGATGAAAAATTCTGTAAGCTTTTGATTGGAGATTGTACCCAATGAAGATTCCAAGCTCTACTTTCTTATCCAGCTTGTCCCTCTTGACCTCAGGAACATGAGTGTAACACAAACACCCAAAAACTTTCAAATTTTTCACAGAAGGTTTAACATCATACCAGGCTTCAAAAGGTGTTGACCTCTCTAAGGCCTTTGTGGGCAATCTGTTCAATAAGAACACTGCAGTATTAGCTGCTTCAGCCCAGAACTTCTTAGGCAACATCTTCTCTTGCATCATACATCTGGCCATCTCCATAATACTTTTGTTTTTCCTCTCACTGACCCCATTCTGTTGAGGTGAATAGGGAGTAGTGAACTGCTGCACAATTCCTGCTTGCGCACAATTCAACTTAAACTTGTGAGCAGTATACTCAGAACCATTATTAGACCTAAGCATTTTAATTTTCTTCCCACTCTGATTCTCAACTAAGGCTTTAAACTTCACAAACACATCAGCAACTTCAGACTTGGCTCACAGAAAATAAATCCAACTCATCTTAGTCATATCATCAGTGAAGGTAATGAAATACCTGCTACCATTGAGAGAAGACTCAGACATAGGTCCACATAAATCTGTGTGGACTAATTGTAGCTTCTCACATGCTCTCCAACCTCCTCCTTTGAAAGGAAATCTGACTTGCTTGCCAAGAAGACAAGTTCTACACTATGGAAATTCCTCCATCAAACTTGGCAAGTCATATGCCAAGCTATTTCTCTGCATAAACGACATGCTCTTCCTGTGAACATGCCCAAGTCTTTTATGCCATAACTCTGCATTTTCTTCTTTGCACTTTAAAGCCATTTGTTGCATCTCTTGTGGCTTGAACATGAAACTCTTGTCCCTCATTAGGATTCTTAGCACTTCTTTGCTATCTGGATTATTAATAAGACATTCCTTCCCTTCGAACTTCACGTTATAGCCCTTCTCAACTAATTGACCAACATTTAACAGATTATGGTCAATATTTGGCACAAAAAGAACATCACTGATCAGCTTCACCTCCCGATTTCCTTCAATAGCCACTGTACCCTTCCCTTGCACTTCGATATACTGTCCATTGCCAATTCTGACTCTGGACCTGACTAGCCTGTCTAAAATCCTAAACAGCTTCGAATTGCCAATCATATGATTGGTACAGCCACTATCCACCAACCATGCATCATTCCCAATAGAAGATTCAGAAAAAGAAGCTACAAACAAGTGCTCTTTCTCAGTTTCATTCACTGCTACTTAGGCTTCTCCTGCTTGCTGGTAATTTTTCTCTTTGCAAATAGCTTCCACGTGACCCAACTTGTGACATCTTCTGCACCTAGCATTAGGCTTTTTCCAATATCTAAAAAACTGATGATTAGTTCCACCACAGTATTGACAAGGCTTTTTGTTCTTCTTCCATTTGCTAGACCCACCAGAATTTCCTTCTTTTGCTACAAACTTGGAGTCACCAGCATTTTCTCTAGACTGAATCCACTTCTTCCCTTTGCCTCCATCATTTGATTTCACTCTAGCTTGCAGCGCACCCTCTACAAACTCTTCTCTTCTCATCAGTCTTCTGTGCTCCTGTGCCTGTAGAGCATTTAACAATTCTGCAAGCTTTATATCAGGTAAGTCTCTTGTATTTTCCAAAGACGCTATGGTGGCTTCGAACTTCTCAGGAAGAGACACCAGGATCTTCTGAACAAGCCTTTCATCCTTCAAATCAGTCCCTAAAACTTTGATTTTATCAGCTATCCCCACTAGCCTATTAGAGTATTCCTTCACTGACTCAGACTCTTTCATCTACTGTCTCTCAAATTCTCTCAAGAGATTCAGCACCTTCATACCTCTTATCTTCTCATCTCCTTCATATTCTTCCTTCAAGAAGTCCCATATAGCCTTTGCAGAGTCACACTTCATAATTCTGGTAAAGATGGTAAGCAAGATAGTAGCATACAGGTAAGATTTTGCCTTGGCTTTTCTTGTGGTTCTCTCTTTATGAAGTTTGATTTGATTCATGGTCGGATTATCTGGAAGTGGAGCAACTTCATAATCATCCTCCACAGCTTCCCACAGATCATGACCCTCCAAAAATGCTGTCATCTTAACAGTCATGCTTGATAATTCTCTCCAGTAAATACTGGAGAAGCCATCGCAGAGAAAGACCCTGTCTCCATCACCCTTTAACTTCTTTACACTTCGATACTTTCTTCACTTCACAGTCCCTCAAGATCATACACGCTCTGATATCACTGTTGTTACTGATCAAAATAGTAAACAAGAAATAGAAAACCATAAGCTATAGTTTTTGAATGAGGAAGAGAAGCACAGAGAAAACAAAGCACAAACTTGCGTACGTCAGTTTTCTAAGGAAACTGTCAAGTACATGACAACTTAAACAAGAACAATAATTGCTTACAAATCACACACACGTACAGCATATAACTGCACCTAAACGTGCTAATTCACTTCCTAGAAAATAGCAAAAAAAAAACACTAAATGCACTTGGCTGTTTTTTAATTAAAAAAAAACAGAAGAAAACAGAGTAAAAAAAAACAGAAAACAAAAAACAAAACAGAAAATAGCAGAATTGAGACATTATAATCCAACAGTAGCCAGTGTTGAACTTACTTAAACCAATTGAGTGCGTGATAACATAATGTCAGTCCATTTTATCACTAGATGAAGTAAATCATATCCCAAAAACAACTACATGACCTACCAAGGGGCTCACAAAATGGAACATATCGTTTCGCAAACTCATTATTGGTAACATCTACCACATCACTCTATGAAAAAGGAATCCATACATTACATGTTACCACAGTCACATTCCAGGCTTCAATACAAAGCTCGCTTTGCTCTGCTAATCATTAGCGCCCATAAGCCTTGATTGTGTTCAGCATACCCAGAGAGAGAGAGAGAGGCCAGAATGGTGCAATCTCAGGCTAATCAACTAAGAAAAAGATGTCCAGGCCTTTTAATCAAGTAGTAGGTTGGAGCTTTTATGTCCATAGTCCAAAAATGTGTAATGCCCACCAGGCCAACTATGCTTAATGCATAAATTGCCTATCAATTACAATATCACTACAATTTCAGGGTACAAAGCTACCTTCATTTATGTCTTGTTGACAAAAGGGGTAAAGACGATGTAATGAGATCAAAGCTAGATGTCAGTATTGAAAATAATAAGGCAACTGGCAAGTAATTAATAGCTAGAGGGTGTTCTCCTTAATCGCGATTCGCTCTACTTATCTTACAAGTTTTGCAAACGAAAAAAGCTCAAAGTTTCGAAAAATACATCTCATAGTCCACACGCTTTACGCATTTGAAAAAGTGACTACATAAAATTCGGTGAAAAGAGATATAAAATTATGACCCATCCCGATCTAGCAAATAGGAAGTGCTCAACGATGACCATGCGACTCAAAAGAATTGATTGACTATTTCCGCAAGATAAATAGAACGACACGTGTCTTTTTCCGATTGGCATCGTAGCACTCGGGGAAATTAATGTATGATGAAAATGAGATGAACTATGAAACAGGCAGCTCTCGACTAATCCTCTGTGTTACTGATTATCGGCATCGTCCATATGTACACGTGTATTGCTATTAAGTAATTGCTTCTCGTGGGGGCAATGCCAATGGCCAAGAGAGGACCAACACGATAATTACCAGCGCCGTAATTCGAAGAATAAAAAGACGGGTATGTACTAGGGTTGATATTTTGATACCGAAAATCGCCTTTTTATAAATGCACGGATGCTTTAAATATACATCATTAGGTACCGTTGGAATTGGTGGCGTAGCAAAAACGGATCATATCTTCGCAATTATATCGGGAGCACAGAAATCGACAAAAGAAATAAAACAAGGAATAATAAGAAGATATAAGAAATTTACGTGGTTCAATCTAAATATCGAAACCTACGTTCATGGAGAGAATAAGTAAATAGTAAATAATCCACTGTAAATCGAAGAATTACAAAATTATAATTACTTATGCATTCGAGTGTTTTCCAGCACTACTGTATACTCAATATCCTCAGTATTTAATAACTCGATTCGATGGACTCGACTCTACACATAATTCTCTCCGAGCTCACGCCTTTCTTTGTCCCTTGAGTTCTTAATTCTTGCTCTGCCTTCTTTACGCCCTCTGCCGTCCTCCATTTATAGGAGAATGGGCGTGGAGACAAGAAAATTTTAAACTCCACAAATGTCAACAGCCGCACCTACTTCTGAAACCATACGCACACGTGTAATTGATAATGGCATGTGTGCATGACCATCATGCACCGACCTGAGGCATAGCTTATGCCTTTTCTCCTTCTTCATTAACTAATAAAGGACAAACTTAGCCGACAATCGGCATCAACTTCAAACAAATCTGTGGGTAGGCGTGCCCATTGTGCATGTGCATCCATTTAATGAAATTGAGGAAGAGTGGTCATGAGAAACATGTGCATGGCCTACTTTCCTCTTTCTTTGACTTCTATAAACCCATATGCAGAAGGATTTGTCAAACTTCATTTAAGGACGCACGCTGGCCCATGACAAAAAGAATTATCAAGGTTAAAGAATTCTTTTGCAGACCATGCATCGGTTCTCATTAAATGCTTCGTGAATGTGCTTCCTCGTTTCGGCAAATAACAAGTCGGTTCTTATATGCAGAGTCAAACTTGATATATAATTTAACGAGTACTATTGGCAAAATAATATAAATGTTTTTAAGTGTTTCTTAGAATTTTAGTTGGTAAATCTTATCCCTTGAACACTTAAAAGAGTTTCTAGAGTTGGCGATCCAACCATACGTTGCATTTCAGCTAGAGGTGGGTGCGATGTTGGCATTCAAAGTCCTTTTTTTTTTTTTTTTTTGTGGTCAAAATAGTCCTCTTTTCATTTCAAGTAGTAATAGTAGAGGGACAACCCAAATGGGCTTCAAAACAAAGAACATCCAAAAGGGATTGAGGGGGGCGGGATATCCAGTTCCGAGGTAGAGATTGGCGGAGCTGAGTTTGACAGGCTCAAATCCAAGGTATTACTATGTTACTGAGCAAAAAATTAAAATAGTGAAACGATGTGTGTGTATTATAAAGTTAGAGTTCAATGTATCTAGAATTTGATCAACTTAATTTTACTTCTGATGATAACAGGATTTAATTCTTTAAGAAAAGCTTTGGAATATTGATAAACGAAGAAAAAAGAAGAAGAAAAACCTCATCAAAAGATGCATATACCATCAACGAAGGCAAAAGTTATATATCACTGGATCGAATGGACTATGTTTTGTCGATTGAGAGGACATTTTTTAATGATGTCGAAAAGCCAAGCGCCAACTAAAATTTGATCAACTCAAATAACTCGAACCCTACAACTTCCTCTTTGCAGAGCCAAAATTAGGATGGTCAGAATCATGACGAGGACTACCCATCGGGAAGTTCTCAAACTTTGACCAAAGGCATATCGTTTCTGCCTCAGTTATTACTTTTCTTTTTCTCGATGGTCGGTGACGCAAACTTGCACGCAATGGGCTGGACTCTGGAATTGGCATGAGATAGAAATTGTCTACATAAAAACAATTCTAAGACTTGCCCAATGGTGTTGCACAAGATTAATAACTAGAGAGGATTAACCCATTTAAAGCACGACCAAAGAACGGCAGCTGGCATCTAACTTTTTGCCCATAAAACGACTAAGCAATATCTACGTTAATTGTTTGAAGTTGAACCATGTTGCGTATCTTAAAAGAAATATCCTGAGAAAAAACCAAAGCTCTTCACGAAAGGAAAATCAAAAGTTTTCTGCTCTCCCCTTTTTCCTTTTAATCCCTAACTCCACACGGATCGACAAAGTTACCCAATTTCCGCAATAGATCCTTCTCCACCTCTCTGATTCTCACACACGAATGCCCTCAACAGTAAAGTCAAATGTGAGTAAGACTACATATGCAACAGGCACGTATCACTTTTACCGCAAATTGTTAGTATAACTGAGACAGGACACATAATGGAAGATCCCAATGTAAACCGATTGAATTCTTCTTATATTCTAAATGTACGTATTTATACACAATTCGCAACTATATTTCCTAAATCAACTCCTATAGATATCGAAAGATTGAATAAAACAACTAGGGATAAGGTATATGATCATGCTAAGATTTCATTTAATAAAACAACTAGGGATAAACTATATGATCACGCTAAGATTTCATATAATTTGCTAAGTTTTCATGCGATCACACTAAGACTCCCCCTCAAGTTGGCGCATGTAGGTTACGGACGCCCAACTTGGAAAGTAGCCGCATGTATTGATCTCGGCCTAGTGGTTTGGTAAACATGATAGCTAGTTGTGGCTTTGTACCAATCTTCAATGGAGCAATGAGGCCACCTCGTATTTTTTCACAAATGAGATGAAAATCAATTTCAATATGTTTCGTTCGATTGTGAAAAACTAGGTTGGCAGCAATGTGGAGGGCAGGCGGGTTATCACAGTGTAAGGAAATTGGGGCTTGAAGAGGCATGCCAATGTCTTGTAAGGGATATGATAACGAGGTAATTTTGCATGTGGTTACTGCCATTGCATGATATTCCGCTTCAGCAGAAGAGAGTGAGATTGTGCTTTGTTTCTTGCTTTTTCATGAAATGGGGCTATCACCCAATAAAATGCAATACCCAGTTATTGAACGCCGAGTCATGGGGCAACTAGCCCAATTTGAGTCACAATAAGTTGTAAGTTTGAAGTTCATTTTTAGCTAGACAGAAGAGCCCTTGATCTATAGTAGCCTTTAGACACTGTAGGAGATGGTGGGCTGCATCCAAATGTGGTTGGCGTGGTGCATGCATAAAATTGACTCAGAATGTTGACACTATGAGCAATGTTTGGCCTGGTAACAGTCAAATAAATGAACCAACCAATCAAATGTCGATAGAGAGACAGATCCTTCAATAGGGTGCCTATATCAATGCTCAATTTTATATTCTGCTCCATAGGACTATCAGTTAGCCGAGCTCCACTAAAACCACAGTCTTCTAGAATATTCAGGATAAATTTTTGCTAGCATAGATAAAAACCAGAATGACATAGAGCAACCTCAATGGCCAGAAATATGTTAGAGGCCTGAGGTCCTTAATGTGTAATTGATTATGTAACATAGTCTTCTTTGAATTAATCAAAGAAGCATTAGTACTAGCAATGACCAGATCACCCACATATAGCACTACAAAACATGGTCATTGCCATTGTGTAGGACAAAGAGAGAAACCAAAGTCACATAAGGCAGTAGAAAACTTGGAATACCATTGACGAGATACTTGTTTCAAACCATATAGAGATTTGTGAAGTTGGCACACAAAATTCTCTCCCTTACATTGAAAACCAAGGGGAAGTTTCATATAGACTTGCTCATCCAAGTCGCAATATAAGAAGGAATTATTAATGTCCATTTGTTCAAGAGGCCATCCCTTAACTGAGGCAATGGCCAAGAGTACACGAACTCTAACCAATTTGGTAATAGGTGCAAATTTATCATAATAATCTTTCCCTTCAACTTGGGTCAAGCCTTTGGCAACTAGGTGAGCCTTATATTGTTTGATATTGCCATCGGATTTTCATTTAATTTTATAGACCCATTTGGAGCTTATGGCCTTCTTGTTAGGTGGAAGTGGTATGAGGGACTATGGGCCCGTTTGGTTCGGCTTTGGGGAATGCCATTAGGAGAATGCAAATACCTTTAAGGTAAAGGGATTTTCCAAAATGTTACACTATTTGGTAAATTATAGCATTGAAATGTTACTTGGCATAAATACCATTTGGCAAAAATCACATTTGTAATGGACTTTTACTTCTTTTTTTAATCTGAAAGTTAAATCCAGTGGCCAGCTAAACACCGACCGCCTGAGGTTGCGACCTCAGGCAACGCACGCCGTCGTCTACGATCGTAGAGGCCAGATCTGGTGGCTTGAGGCCTGATTTGTGCGAGCTGAAGGAGTCAGAGCGCAGAAGCAGGGAGTCGACACGGTGTTGCTTGCACTCGTTGAAGGGGATGGATCTGCCGCAGAAGAGGAAGGCGTTGACAGTAGAGGCGGAGGCGGCGGTGAGGCCGATGGAGAACTCGAAGTCAGGGGCATTCCAGAACGGCAGGGCAGGAGGGCCGTCGGGTTGGTCAAGGGGGGGTGAAGGCTAGATCTGGCCATTGGACGGCTAGATCTGGCCTCTGGACCACCAAATTTGGCCTCCGAACGACCAGATCTAGTAGCTTGAGGCCTGGTTTGCGCAAGTCGAAGGAGTCGACGCGGTGCTGCTCGCACTCATTGAATGGAATGGATCTGTCACAGAAGAGGAAGGCGTTGACGGTAGAGGCGGAGGCGGAGGCAACGTCGATGACAGAGGCAGAGGTGGAGGCGGCATTAACAATGGAGGCGGCGGTGTGGTTGGCGGAGAACTAGAAGAAGTCATGGGGAAGAAGATGAATGAATCGTGAACAGTAGAGTTTGCATTGGGAGAATGCCAAATGCTCAAAGTAGCCCTATCCCAGCATTGAGCTTTCAACATTTGGAATGCCCGCGTTTCGGAAAAGAGTATTCGAAAGTTTTGCCAAATATAAAAAAATTTCCCTAAGGGGCTTTCAGGGCCCAAAGCCCTTGGGAAAGCCCAACCAAACGGGGCCATAAATGATTTTGAGAAAGAACTTTGATTTGAGCTTGCATGGCATCTCTCAATTCCTAATCTCACATTGCCTCAGCGAAAGTGGATGTCTCGGTGGTAGTAGACAAAGAAGTAAAAATGCTAAATGGGGTTGCTTAAAATGAGTATATTGGAGAAAATTAGACATGGGAAAAGAGATACCTAGACCATTATCTTTGGCGGAACTTAGCATTTGAGTAAGCGAATAACAGTAGTCTAGAGGAATCAGGGAGGTTGCACATTTATCTTTATAATCTATCTTTGTAAATGCTAATTATAGCTTACAACCCACTTTGACATAATTCTTGAATTATTTAACTATTTGCTAAGACTAGAAATATTCAAAAGTCTTTTTAAAAAAGGTTAATATCATTAAAAAAAAAAACTCCAGATTAGTACATATGTACAAATTTATTGCAAACTAATTATTTTTTTACTACCAAAAATCTCCAACTGATACACCCGTGATAGATTTACCCTACGTTAATTTCTGTTAAATTTTATTATCAAATTGTTAAGTTTAATGATACGTAACAATTGACAAGTATATTAGTTTTAGGTTTTGCCCTCCGTTTGTCATGGGCATACTAGTCTGCACAAAAGAGAGAACAAAAAAAAAGGACAATAAGAAAAACTTCAAAAAAATATAAAAATATTTAAAAAAATAGGATTTAATTCAACTTGGGTTGAATCCGGGTAGACATTTCAGATTAGTGAGTCAGATCGAGTAAACCCGGTATGAACTAGTTCCCAAAATAGTAATAATAAATAATAAATACAAATAAAAAAATTATAAAATTATTCGAGAAAAAATATAAAAAGCATAAACATCATTAAAAAAAAGTTCAGAAATTCAGAAAATGTAAAAATCACCGAAATAGAAAAGGAAAATAGAAAAATAAAAAAAATTCAAAAGAGAAAGCATTAAAAATTAGAAAAATTCTGAAAACCAAGAAAATCATTACAAATAAAAAAATTGAAAAAAATATTAATTCATTAAAAAGTCTCAAAAAGATTATTTTTTTTCAAGAATTAAGAAAATGCTCAAAAAATAGCTTTTACGCAATCTCCTTTTAAGAAGTGGGATCTTTTTATCTAAAATTGTGCTTAAAAATTGAACAAGCCCTTAAGAATATATCATAAGGTTTCAATAGCCCTTAGAGAGGAATGCCCTCGATTGCGCACATTCCTTATGTTTACTGTGGTTTGCCTATGGCTTAGTTAGCGATGGCATGATCCTAATTTGGTAGTGTTATGTCCTTGCTCTCCCAGTACAATTCATCTAATGTCATTATTGGCTATTGATTGTCATTTTAATGATTGTATACCTACATGGTCTTCACATATTAGTGGATAAATATAAAATCAATCTAAGTTGTCTGACAAAAATCATTATAAAATGAATTAGATTAGATATCGAAAGAGTACTAACAAATTACTAATAGATTCTCTGGTTATGTAGATGATAAATATCTTCCTATATTTTACTCAGCTTCCGATTAATCAAGAAGGCTAATAGCAACTCTTTAGTTGATATAGTATTACAAATTTGAACGCTAGATATTACGAAAGATATGGGTTGAGAGAGCTAAAGTCAATAAAAGACCATTGACCCAATATTGGCAATGCCCCTAAACTTACTTTCCTTTGTATCAAGTGGTAGTTCTCGATAAGGATTTTTCTGCATCTGTCCATTTCATGAACAGGAATCATTGGTTCCCAATTTTCAATTTGTGAAACCAGCCCTTCATGGAAGGTTCTTGATTCTAGGATAAGAAACGGCCCACCCAAGAACCGGTTACCCTTATCAAAATCTCTATTATATGTAGTGACCATTTTCTATTTTAAAATATTTAGTCGAGGGTTCCCACCTAAAGTGAAAGTTCTCGTCTCCTTTTTTTCACCCTTTTTTTTGTGCCCTTTTCTCTTTACAGGAATAAGTTGAACATTCTATCAATTATCCTTTTTTTTTTTTTGGTAAGATCAATTATCCTTTTTTTCATTTCACGGGAAAAAAAAAATAAGAGAGTCCTCCTACTACTATTCGAATTCGGTTTTTAAGTCCGCCTACCATATTTCATTGTAGCTTAATATTTCGTTTCATCTCCAGTGACAACTTGATGGTACGATTTTTCTCTCGTGGACAGAAAACATTGATTCAACACCGGCGTATCGACGTGTGACTTGTTAAGTACAAACTCTCGAAAAAAAAGTACAATGTCGGTCCCCACGTGTGGACGATTTTGTAATTTCAATCTTGGTTTCGTGTCTTAAGGGTCCGTGGGTATTTCCACTTGCTGCAAAAGAAACCAAATATTCAGATGCTCCAATTTCGCAAGAGAATGAATGAATTATGTGCTTTTGCTTTCCCACTATAGTCAGATTCCACGCTTCTTAATAATTTAACTTCTGCCGAACATGTTCATAATCTGTCGTTCGTGGTAAATAAGTATCGCGCTAGATGGATGTATTTTAGTGAAAACATCAGTGATGGGATGAATTAAATGTAGAGAACTGGAGACGAAAGGCTTTGCAGCTTTGCCATCCGTATGTCCTAATGCATATCCCATAAGTTGCGTACCTTAAGGCAGATGCTTCTTGTATCGTTCAGTTCCCACGCGTCTATTTAGTTCGATTTGTCGTCGGAAACTTGAATCAATGGCAGGGGAGCCCAAAGCTGATGTGCATTTTAAAAGTACATTTTCTATATTTATAATTATATGCTTATTCTTTTTATTAATTCTTTTTTGTCTTGATTCCTAGTTCCTCATCTTAATTATTACAATCAAATCCTACCTTGTACAGTAAGCTTCATTTTTGTCTACAAACTTATCGAATTATGATGAGATAATGTTATTTCTCTTATTAAATTCCATATTATGCCTCAAAAGTTAGATGCCAAAGAAGGATTGAATGTGCCTCACCTTGATCAAGGAAGTGGGTACCAAAGTAGTCAAGACAGGTCCTATATTTTTTTTTTTTTAACCTAGGAACTGGTCCCCATGTGACTTGGCCTAAAACCAACCAGATTTGTTTTTAGGTTGAAGTTGGTCGGTAGCTCACCCCAAAATTTGATTAGAAAAATTGAAATTACAAAGTCTTAATTATAAAAGTGGTGAGAGTGAGGGGATGGAAAGTAGGATTTTTCCTAATTTTTGTGAGGTGATTATATTACGACTAAATCAACCATTCTTATTCTATATATCCAACCATTCTCATTCAATACATCCAATCAATATATATACATATATATAGAGCAGAGACACCAACAATTTTTTACTAAGAAATATAGGGAATATGGTAATTCCCAATGGTGCATATGAGAGGTCCATATCAGAGGTGAATATGAGATGAGTTAGTAGATATTGGTTAATCTAATTCCAAGTCTATGCTAAGAAAAGAAAAACATCCAATCAAGTCATACAAATCCAAATTGACAAAAACACCCAATGAACTCATATAAATCCAAATCGACATCAATCTTTGCCCCCAACTCCAAAAACACAACATCATTATTTTATTGAATGAATGGACCATCCTGCCTAATCCTTGTGCAAATCAAGTATTAAAGTAAATCAAACATTCTCATACCAAAGTCTCTCATTCCATAGATAGAGGAGACAACAAACAATTATTGCACTACAAACCATATGAGATCCATATGAGATGACATTTTTTGAATTGATACAAATCCAAATTCAAAATATATATCGAACTCCAACATCATTAATATAGTGGTCCATATGAGATGACTTTAGTAGATTTTGGTTAATTGAAAGTTTAGTTTAATTCTTAGCCTATATGCTGAGAAAAGCAAAAATCCAATGGACCTGTACACATTCAACCCCAACAAAATGATCAATATAGACAAGAGGTCCCAATGGTCCATATGAGATGAATTTTGGTTAATTGAAAGTTTAGTATTCACCATTTGAGGTGACCAGACAAAATCAACAATTGACCAAAGAATGAATTGGCCCCACGTTCCATTCAGTTATCATTTGGCCTGCCCCTATTCAGCCACCCCGGTATTGAGTATTTACTAAGATTGATTAGTGATTAATAATAGTCCACATTTGCATTCCATGGGCTCAAATAAGGAAGTGCACTGTCGAAGGTCACTTATTCAATTATTACTCAAATTGAATAATTAGTGAAATTTGGAAAAGTTTGACATATGCTTTTTAAAAGTCATGAACACCATCTAGCATCTAAAGCATGTAATAATAAAGTGGATTAAATCATCTAATAAAGTTTACAAATTAAATCAGATGAATTCCTAATTTCATCAAAAGAATTTCATAAAATACTACCAAAACAATTTAGAAAGTTAAACTCTTTACAAAGAAACTAAAATCCCAATAGTCCTGCGTGTCGCAACTTAAACCCACTCGTGGGGTAGGGAGCTTGTTAGATTTAGCGGTATTATGAACTTCAAGCCAATAGCCTTCCATTGACTTGGGCTTTCCCAAGCCTATATCTCACATGACATTGGGCATTGGAATTTTAATCAATTAAGCCTATACAATTTTTTTATAAGGAGCCACCATTAACCTTTTTTAGGGGTCAGCTAAAAACTCAGCAAAATATGGGAGGATATCTTACTATTTACATAATTAGAGATTTTGGACTCGGAGATTTGATTACGTTAACCTTAAAGCTAACACTCTTTCAGTATCTAAGCTAATCATGTGCTAACTAATGCCATAGAGCCTATCAAGAAAAATCTAAGATTTGTTTTAACCATTCTAAAACAAGAAAATAACATCCAAATATTGAGATGCACAATCAATTATAATCGTAAAGGAAAGCACACAAGCATTCTAATATCACTCCTAAAAATAAAAATAAAATAAAATAATCCAAAACAAAGAACCCTATTGCAAAGCCCTAAAGGCTTTTCACTTTCTAGGGTTTTTAATCTTTCTAAATGTTTATGATCTTTTTATTAAAAAAAAATTGAAATTTTTAACGATTTTTCTATTTTTTTGGATTTTCTATTTTTTAATGATTTTCTGAAATTATAATTTTCGAATTTTCTTAAATTTTCTATTATTTATTAAAAATTATAATTTTTGTTATCATTTTATCATTTTTAATTTTTTAAATATTTTTATAAATTTAAAATTTCTTATTAATTTATTATTATATTGAGGAACGGGTTCGGACCGTGTTTTACCTGATCCGATTCATTGGCCACACCCAAACTTGGATCCAACCAGTCGGACTAGAGTAAAAAAAAAAATCTGAGTTTTCCTTAACTTTCTTATTTTCTCTTTTTCTTCCTTCTCTTGTCTTTTTTCTATTTTGTCCTATTCCCTACACCTTCTTCTTCCCCGTGCTCTCTCCTTCTTCATTGAAGCGTATCTTCGGGAGAATTACCAAAAAAGTCCTAAACCTATTGCAATTGTGCCAATTCAGTCCTAAACTTTTTTTTTTGCCAATTTAGTCCTAAACCTTTTATAAATGTGCCAATTCAGTCCTTCCGGCCAAAATTAGCCGGCCGGAGCTGACGTGGACGCTGGCCAGAGACAGCTGGCCGGCGAACCAATTTTTTAATAATTTTTAAATTTTTTTCGATTTTTTTAATTTTTTTCGAATTTTTTTTCGATTTTTTTATTTTTATTTTTTAGCTCCTTCTTCCTCTGGCCGGCCGGCGCCGGCTAGAGGCGAGGGCCGGCGAGGCTGACCTCGCCGGCCACTGGTGAGGCTCGCCCCCGCCGGCCACTGGCGAAGCCGAGCCTCGCCTTGGCTGGGCGACGAGGCCGCCGTCGCCCAGCCAAGGCGAGGCTCGGCCTCGCCCAGCCATGGCGAGGTCGAGCCTCGCCAGATCTGGCGACGGCGGCCTCGCCGTCGCTGGGCGAGGCTCGCCTTCGCCAGTGGCAGGCGGGGCGAGCCTCCCCCAGCGACGGCGAGGCCGCCGTCGCCCAGCCAAGGCGAGGCTCGGCCTCGCCCAGCCATGGCGAGGTCGAGCCTCGCCAGATCTGGCGACGGCGGCCTCGCCGTCGCTGGGCGAGGCTCGCCTTCGCCAGTGGCAAGCGAGGGCGAACCTCGCCCAGCGACGGCGAGGCGGCCGTCGCCCAGCCAAGGCGAGGCGAGCCTCGCCAGATCTGGCGACGGCGGCCTCGCCGGCCACTAGCAAGGCCGTAACCAGATCTGGCGAGGCTCGCCTCGCCATGGCTGGGCGAGGCCGAGCCTCGCCTTGGCTGGGCGACGGCGGCCCTCGCCGTCGCTGGGCGAGGCTCGCCTTCGCCAGTGGCCGGCGGGGGCGAGCCTCGCCAGTGGCCGGCGAGGTCAGCCTCGCCGGCCCTCGCCTCTGGCCGGCGCCGGCCGGCCAGAGAAAGAAGGAGGTAAAAAATCAAAAAAAAAATTCGAAAAAAAAATCGAAAAAAATAAAAAAAATCGAAAAAAAAATTAAAAAATTATTTAAAAATTGGTTCACCGGCCAGCTGTCTCCGGCCGGCGTCCACATCAGCTCTGGCCGGCCAATTTTGGCTGGAAGGACTGAATTGGCACATTTATAAAAGGTTTAGGACTAAATTGGCAAAAAAAAAAAAAGTTTAGGACTGAATTGGCACAATTGCAATAGGTTTAGGACTTTTTTGGTAATTCTCTCGCGTATCTTCTCTGCAACTTCACCCGAACCACCTTCTGACCATTTCCAATCTTTGAAGCACCTTCATTCACCATCGGTCATCGCCTCCAACTATCATCGAGCTACAAAAGCGATGTCGCCGCCAAGCAGAGTTGAACGCGGGATTCTAATGCGGCTTCAAAGATCGGTAGAAAATGACTATATGTAGAGGCTACGGTGTCCGGAGATGATGAACTTGATGTGTCGACGACAAAGATTCTCCGGCAACTACGAATGATGGAAGATGAACAGAATGAGGAACGTTCGCCGGCGAACTCGACCATTTCGTTTCTCCAGCCGCAACTCTCGACGTTTGGATGGTTGCCATAGGGAATCGGGGGCTTCGTTTTTTCGGAGAGATGTTTTCGGTGAAATTTTTTGGTTCTTCCTTTTTCGCCTTTGCAGCCATAGCCAGATCCTCCAAAGTCGAAGGTTCTTTCTCTTTAGCCATTTCTTGGCTCTGCTGGGCTTGCCTTCATTGTCTTCATCTTTCTTGTAATCATTTGGTTAAAGCTCAGGACCAATATCACATACCCAGCTTGCAGCATAAGGCCTAGACGCCTCCTTTAACACTAGAAACTGCTCATGCCAAGTGAGCTTGCGACGCTTCTTGATGTGAGGAGGATCGAGAATGCCTGAGAGAAAGTTTAACCTTTGTACTTCCAAATATAGATGTTCCAAAACAAGTGTCCCTAACATTCTGGGGTTCGGGTTGGGGGCACCATTTTCAATAATTAACCTTTCAACAGCTTTAACATTTTTCTACCCTTGCTCACATGCACTTGCACACATCTAGTACATTTTATATATCGTTAAATGAGGTTAGAAAGCAGCTGAATTTACGAGAAAATTGGGGGAAAATATCAATATAGTCATAAATCTATCGATGCTACCAAAATTTATTGATCAAATCTTCGAGTTTAATCTATTGTCATAACTAGCTAAAGTAGCCTCCCAATTCCAATTATTTCAAAGCCATTAATATGATGTTCTTCGTTGAAAGGGTATATTTACAAGAGCTTGTCTATAAATTAATAGCCAGGACAACAAGAGGGGGAATTGGTGTTATGTATATGAGATGGAAACTATCTACATTTTTTTTTCTTTGCTACCATCCACATGCATGTTATGACCCTTTTAACATCATCATTTTTACTTCTATATGGCACATGAATTAATTGGCAAAAAAAGAACATTTCAAATCCACGATCAAAGTCTCACATGGAAACCTCTGGACCCGTTGCATGATTCAGGGTTAAGCTAGACAAAGGCTCTTTAGTAAATAGTAACCTAAAGTTGGTCTAACTATAGAGAGTTGCTTAGCTCAATCACTTCATAAGACAACCTTTCAGGCTCATCTTCGAATCGCACAAGCAAGGAAAAGAGAAGAAGAAGGTAATACCAATCCCTCTCCCTCTCTCCCACTCCGATGACAGCCCTTATTTTGTCTCTTCCACTCCATTAAATTTCTCTCTCTTTTTTTTTTTTTTCGTTAAACATCATTAAATCTTGTTTGCGTATCAAAGAAATGGAGATGCACTCTTAAATCTGAACTGAAGCACTGGTGCAATGTCTTCCTATTTAATTTGCTGAATTAAGACAACACTTTCAACGATCCATAGACCATAAGATTTCACCAGTTCCGCCTGTCAAAACACACAAGGCAAAAGAAGGGATCAGTAATTTGTAAAAAGTATTTTTATTGGGGCCGAAAGAAAGGGCATATGAAATCGCTTCATTTAGATTTCTCCTAAGCTAAGCTAGCGTACAAGGACATCAAATAAATTACAAAGGAAACATGAACTCGTCCATCGACGTTCCGGAACATAAACACCGCACACAAAGCGTCTTCCGAAAACAAACAAGGAGCCGAAGTCGATCCCACTTACTCCGCTGAGGTTTGGCGATGTCAACCGGAGCCATGATCACCGGCATGTCCCGCAACCCCGTCCACCGTCCCGACGAGCGAAGAAGGGGAGATCGATCGAATCCGTGCGACTCCAAATCGCCGTTGATTCTGCGAACCCCCTTCTCCCCAACGTAAGAGTGCCAAGGAAGAAGAGGCCAGCTTGGGCCGCGCTATACAAATACATATTGTCTATTTTTCTTGTTTATTATTATTTTTTTATGTTTTTACCTTTTTTATTAATTTTTCTCGTATTACAAAATAAACGGACGCCTAAATTGATGTGGGAAGGAGGCATCTCATGTGTTTTTTTTTTTAAATATTATTTTATGTATATCTTCACTTATCCTTTTATTTCCTTTTTTTGCATTTTTTTTGTCTAGTTCACTTTATTCATTTTTCAATTTTTTTGGCTTTTTATCTTTTATAAATTTTAATGCTTTTTTAAAATAAATGAATATGTAAAACGTCAACAAAAATTCGTCTATTAACACATCCAAAGATAGTTGCATGTTATCATCTTCCATCATTAGATTAGGTCATTTAATTAAAATCGCATAATATATAGTTGGCGTGTTAGGCTCATTTAATTGTATGTTGCATGTCATCTTGATACAGATATATTTTGTGCAGCATTGCATTTAGAATAATTGCATTACATTCAATGTACGTAGTTTCATTTAAATAAGCAAAAATCCTTAAAAATGAGTGAATTGTGGTTCATCCATCATTTCATACGTACGAAGAGGGAAATCACAGTAGCCATTGTCGTCGCTGAATGATGCATGCTCTCAGTCACGATCAAAGATCAAGCTCACACATTTATGGGCAAAATATAGCTTCAACTGCCATAACTTGGCACAAAGGGATACTTAAGTGCCATAACTTACAAAATTGACACTTAAGTGCCAAAATCAGAAAGAAATTGATCACTTAAGTGCCACTCCGGCCAAAATCCAACCAAAACGCTAACGTGTTAATTTTTCAGTGAAGTTAGTGCAAAACGACGTTGTTTTGCACGCTGATGTGGCCAAACAATACAAAAACAACGTCGTTTTGGTGCTGACATGGTAAAAAAAATATAATTAAAATTAAATTTATTTAAAACATTTGAAAATAAAAAAATAATATTAAAAATTTTGAATTTTTTTAAATTAAAATTTTAGAAAAAAAGTTAAAAAGATTTATAAAGAAAAAAATAAAAGGGGGGAGGTAGCCGAGGGCCGCTGCCTCCCTTTTTTTTTATAATTTTTATAATTTTTATTTTTAAATTTTTAAATGTTTAAATAAATTTAATTTTAAAGTTAATTTAATAATTTGTATATTATTTTTAAATTTTTAAATTTTTAAATATTTTAATTTTAATTTTAAATGTTTTAAATAAATTTAATTAATTTTTCATATTAAAGTTTTTTCCACGTCAGCACCAAAACAACATCGTTTTGCATTCGCTTCATCGGAAAATTGACACATCAGCGTTTTGGCTGGATTTTGGCCGAAGTGGCACTTAAGTAATCCATTTCTCTCTGATTTTGGCACTTAAATGTCTCTTTGTGCCAAGTTATTGCACTTCAAGGGTTTGCACGTCCCCATTTACGGGATGGACCTAGCGGGTGGATTGAATCAAACCTCCACAAAATATGATACTTTATGTCACTTCATATATATGTTGCCCTGTCAATTTTCCTCTCTCTCTCTCTCTCTCTCTCTCTCTCTCTCTCTCTCTCTCTCTATTTAAGTTTTTATCTCGCTTGACAATTTAGAGTCTATCAAGATCAATTTTTACATCTTGCATTTCATATAATCAAAATATTGTAGTCCATGTACTTTGACTTCTCTCTTTTAATCTTGAACCCTTGAAATTTTCATGAAAGTGTAGATATTAACTTGTAGGTTTAAATACAAAATTTTTATGATTTTTTTGAAATTTAAATGATATTTTAAATTTTGACGGCCAAGTATAAAGAGGTGTAGTTTTACCATTCATTTAAGCTGAAGATGACACATCTTTAATATTCTTCTACATATCTTTCTTTTCAATCCACATATTGACCTTAATGAGCTAATCATTTGTCTCCATGTGGAAATTCAAAACGAGAGTTTTTTTAAGTAGAGAGGTGAAGTCTAGAAACCCTTAACAACAACTACTGATGCCGTCAAGCTGAGTTAGGCTTGACCAATACTCAAACTCAAAAAAGCTTGAATTTTTTCCAAGCCTACTCTCTTACGTGATATGCCCGATTGGATGGAGCTCAACTCGATTCAGCCTGCTTATCCAACATTAAGGGCTCAGGTTTTCAATAAATCCAATTTCCAAATTGCTACGAATGTTATAGATATAGGGTGTCGGTATGAAACAATGTCATATTCATAAAACAAGTTATAAATTGAATGAGTTATTGCATTGTAAAGGAGCAACACTACGCATAATAATATCGAATAAACTATCATCAAGTGAAATTCGATGATTACAAGTTCAATTGAGATGTTCAAGATTCCTAGAAAGTACTAATTTGACGTCATCCTCACAAGTGAGGAGAATTCAAAATTCTAAATATAATATTAAGCGCCTTCGGTTGCACTACTCCTTTGACCTTCTCGTTCTCTAACTGAGGACCTCCAATGGATCCATTTACCGAACAATTCCGCCATCTGTTCTAGATTCCTCCCCTTCAACTCTGGCATGATAAGGTAGAAGCAAACCCATGCCAAGATCGACACAACCATAAATATGAAGAATGGCAGCCCACCAAGAGTAATTTTCTGGAAGTAAAAAACAAATCCAAAGGATATTAAACCGCTTGCCAGCTGGCTCACAGCAACGCCTATTGCACACCCTCGTACACGCAACCTTAGAGGGAACACCTCTGAGCTATATATTGACGCAATTGGCCCCATCCCAACGGAGAAGAAGGCCACGTAGCACACCAACAAGAGGAAGCAGATGGTCGGTGCCCACTTGACCACCCCCTGGCTCTGGTCAATGACGGTGAGGCACGTACCAAGAGAGGCCAGCGATATAATCATTCCACCAATACTAGTCAGCAACAATGGCCGTCGCCCGATCCGATCAAGAAGGAAAGCGGCTAAGAGGGTGCAAATAATCTTCACAACATCGAGTGCTATGGCCAAGAGGAGCTTTGTGGTGTTGGAGATAATGCTAGCCCTATCAAAAATGGAAGGGCTGTAAAGAATGATGGTGTCACTCCCAGAAGCTTGCTGGATGAAGTAGATTCCAATGGTGCAGGCAAGCATGTGTAAGGCAGGTGAGGTCCAGTGGAGATCCCGCCACATGTCCCCCCAAGCGCTCTGGCTAGTGACCTCGATGATGTTGTCATTGTTCTCTTCAGGGATACCAACAGCCTCCTTAATCTTGGCAAGTTGGACTGTAGCCTCCTCCTCAGAGTTGGAGATCTGGGCAAGGACACGCTTCGCATCGCCCTGACGGCCCTGCATGATAAGCCATTGAGGGGATTCTGGCATGGCAAGGACCCAAGCAATGAGCAAGAATGGGATTCCTCCTATGCTGAGTAAGAGACGCCAGCCGAGGTTAGAGCGAATCCTAAATAAGAAAAAGTGGGAGACGTCACTGAGGAGGGTGCCCACATTGATGAATACCTGAACCACCAAAACACGTATAAGAAAGCAATCACCTTACTTTACCTTTAAATATCTAACCTTAATTTTCCCCCGACAATCATTGATGATAAATTAAAAAACAAAAATATGTTACAAAATTTGAGGGAAAAAAAAAAGAAATGAAAGGAGTACCTCAGGGAAGGAGGTGAGCAAGCCCCGATAAGAGACTGGAGAGATTTCGGCAATATAAATGGGAACGATGATGAGGGTATAGCTCGCAGCAATATTAATTATGAAGCGGCCAATTACAAGGATGATGTAAGCATGCTTAATGGCCACAAAGAGGGCTCCGATGAAGAAGATGATTGCTACCGACCCTATTTTGTAACGGTAAGATATCTTGTTGGGGATCCACCAAGCTAGTATCAACCCAATAAGGGAGGATAACTTTGAAACCCCGATCAAATGATCCTCGAACTCATCATTCGTTGGTTGGTCAGGCTTTACGTATGCTATCCCCTTACTCATCAATCCTATGACTGCCAAAATTTCAAAATGAATATGTTAGTTATTGTCCTAATGTTCTCAAGTAAATCATAATTATGTAAAAGAAATTGAAAACATAAAAAATGAAAAAAAAAAATATTTTGTGCCCTATTTTCCTTTGTAATATATTATTATATGATAAGAATGATGAGAAATAATAACTATTATCTGAAATTTACTTACTTGGCTCAAAAAGAAAAAGAAATAAGTGGATGTTGTTATTCAAAATTAAGTGATCCTTATTATTCTTTGTTTATGCATAAAAAGAACTTTGTCAATAAGTTTATCATTTGATCAATAATAAAGTCACAAAACAAGGTGCAATATAATAAATTGTCATTGTCTTTTTTCAACATAAATAAGTTGCAAGGAATTGATTCGTTGTATGAAAAATTAATTCGCAAAAATATATTGTAGGTTCCAAACTTTATGGTGGACCACTAGGGTGAATCTTTCCATGCTTCATGATATTGGATGTATCTATTGAGAGATATGACTAACCGAAACCAAGAAAAATGCATATGATGGAAGCCGAGAAGGTGTAGGTAGCGGCGTGCTTGTTCCAGCGTGGCTTCACTTCCTCGATCGAATTCCTCTGAACATTATTGTTGACTTTCATCTCAATATCTTCTAATTCCTGCAAAGTAAGTCAATTGGCACCTCATGCAACTCAATCAATTGTGTAAAATTCATAGCATCAAAATTGGGGGGGGGGGGGGGGGGGGGGGGGGGGGGTGAGGGTGGGGGGGGAGGCTCGCAAAAAAAAAGACGAAGTTTAGGTGAAAGAATAACAAATAGTAATAAGCAAGCATACCCTGCCCAGTTCATGAGTCACTGCTTCTTCTATTTCGGTAGATTGTTCTAATATTTCAAATAAAGGTCCCTCCACCTCTTCTTCATCTTCCCCACTTTTTCCGTGCTCGTCTCCTTCTTCTCCTTCATTAAATAGAATCAATAAAAATTCTCGGTAGCCATCACCTTCTTCTACTTCTTCTCCTCCTTCTTTAAATAGAGATAACAAGACTTCTCTATAGCTCTCATCATCACCAAAAGGTACATGACGATCGTCATCCTCCCGAGTCACTGCTTCTTCTATTTCGGTAGATTGTTCTACTATTTCAAATAAAGGTCCCTCCTCCTCTTCTTCATCTTCCCCACTTTTTCCTTGCTCGTCTCCTTCTTCTCCTTCATTAAATAGAATCAATAAAAATTCTCGGTAGCCATCACCTTCTTCTACTTCTTCTCCTCCTTCTTTAAATAGAGA
Source organism: Eucalyptus grandis x Eucalyptus urophylla (assembly GCA_028830015.1). Lineage (NCBI taxonomy): Eukaryota > Viridiplantae > Streptophyta > Magnoliopsida > Myrtales > Myrtaceae > Eucalyptus > Eucalyptus grandis x Eucalyptus urophylla. The sequence goes on along the minus strand of CM054198.1, from coordinate 3,267,535 downwards.
TAACAAGACTTCTCTATAGCTCTCATCATCACCAAAAGGTACATGATGATCATCATCCTCCCGAGTCACTACTTCTTCTATTTCAGTAGATTGTTCTACTATTTCAAATAAAGGTCCCTCCTCCTCTTCTTCATCTTCCCCACTTTTTCCGTGCTCGTCTCCTTCTTCTCCTTCATTAAATAGAGTCAATAAAAATTCTCGGTAGCCATCACCTTCTTCTACTTCTTCTCCTCCTTTAAATAGAGATAACAAGACTTCTCTATAGCTCTCATCATCACCAAAAGGTACATGACGATCGTCATCCATGACTTCTTTCTTCTTGAGCCTACCATTAGATAGAGGAAGAGAGCAAGAGGCTTTTACTTTAGGGAATGAAAAAGACACTACTTTTTGAATATGCATGTATAGCCAAATCAAAATGTGAATGAAGCTTTTACATGCCTAGATGATAGTACTTTTAACGCAGGTCTAACATTCTACTTGCATTTCCATTACTTACAAAAATTGACATCCATGACGAGCATTGCCCCACATGTTAAAATTTTTCTCAAATTTTCATATTCAAAGAGAAGCTATAATTTCCAAGCAAAACAGGCATAAATAGAAAAAAAAAAAGGAAAATAAAGAAATGATAGAAATTTTCCTTTACCAAAAAAAAAAGGAAAAAGAAATGATAGAAATTTGAGCAACGAGATACTTTTTGTCCTTTAAGACAAACTTAAACCTCGTATTCTTTTACAGGTTTAAGATCAAAACTAGAAAGCCAACAACACCGCTTGAAAATAACAATGGATACCACGGATTTACAAGAGGGTATGACTTAGCCTCTATCTAGACTATGACTTAGGCCTCTATCTAGACATAAAAAAGAAGCCACACTCATTAGTTGTCTAAAACATCTTACCAACATATTCAATGACTTAGGCTTCCATCCATTTAAAAAATATTCAATGATTACAAAATGTCACATCACAAGCTCACATATCATTATCACTATCAGATTCTAAGATATTTTCTTCATGTAACTTTGACTCCCATATGTTTTATCATATGTATGCAAGAAATTATGCTTGAGATATGATGCAAAGGGTTGGCATATATTGATAATAAATGCAATGCGTGTCATTTTCATAAATCATTTTTTACAGCAATTTTAGAAAGATTTGTAGAAACTTGTCCTCATATCTTCAAATGTCCTTGTTTAGGAAACTTTTAAAACTAGGATGCGCGTGAAAACCCAACCTTAAAGATGATCGTAGGGTCGGTTTGATGTCCTTCACGCATCTTTGATAAAATGAGTGCATGTTTTCATTAAGAATGAAAGGATAAGGCTGCATTACAATATAAACTCCCCCAAACCAGAGGCTTAGGATTAGAGGTATAAAGTAGTTTCATAGTTTCTACTTACTGAACAAATTAAAACAACGGAAATTCCCACGCTGGGAAAAAGAGATGAAGTTTACAGCTACGCTAAGTAAGCTATCCTACTTTGAAGGGTTGGTGGTGGTGAAGCAAGCTTGCTCTTCAAGGCTCATTTATATAATCTTGGATCGAGTTCAAATTGGTGATCTTTTGGAAGCGGTAGCTTGAGTACCTTTGAAGTTGCAAGATAAAAATAAAAAGAGAAGAGGGCAGTGTATGGAAGAGAAAGGAATACAATGCTTCAATTCTATCATCTGTTATAATGAAATAGAGAGAAGAGAATTTTTATACAAGCCCAATCTCATATAGATAATTGCTTTTCATGATTTGTTCACAAGAGACTATAAAATCGAATGGTTTGTGCATAGCAATTGATCGAATGCCCATTCTATATCATAAAAGGGAATCTCCATAAATTACATCAAAATTCATGAACAGAAATCCCTATATATCATCTAAAATAATAAAACCACCTAAGAAAGATGTATTTCTTTTTTTTTATTCGAATAATATAGAAATGATTGTTTTCAGATTTTTTTTTTCTCTTTACAAATTGGTCTCACTTGGGCTCATTAAAAGCCTAATGAAAGCAAATGGGGCCTTTGAATCCTCCAACCTCCTCCTCCCCCTCCCCCCCCCCCCCCCACCCCCTGCGGCGCCCCAAAAAAAAAAGGACAAGTATTGCGGAAGTCCTAAAACTTGTAGCGAAAATGTATTTGAGTCAAAAAACTTGCAAAAAGTGCAAATAAGTCCTAAAATTTGTCTAAATATTTCATTTGAATCATAAAACTGACGTCGTTAGCCTTTTACGTTAAAAATGCTAATGTGACATTTTAAATAATTTTTTATTTTCCACGAGGATTTTTTTAATTATTTTTTATTCATTTTAAAAAAATAGATTTAAAAAATAAAAAAATTAGATTTATTCACTTTATATTATTTTCACCAAAAACTAGAAATAAAAGTTAAAAATTTATTTATAAAAATTATTTATTTATTTATTTTAAATCGGCGACTCCTCTACCCCGCCGCCATTGCCACCACCCATCATCAGAGGGGCCAGGCGATGGTTGCCAACCCTGGGTGGGGGTGGCCGGCCCTCGCCGACCCCAAGCGAGGACCGACGACCGTCACCCGCCTTGGGTGAGTCGTCGCTAGCCCTCACGAGAGGCCAACGAGGCTCGCCAAATCTCAATGAGGGCAAACGAGGCCTCGCCCAGGGCGGGCAACGTTCGCTAGCCCCCCGTGAGGGCCAGCGACGACTCGCCTAGGGCGAGTGAGGGCTGACGAGGCCTCGCCCAAGGTGGGCAACGGTTGTCGGCCCTCCCTTGGAGCTGGCCCTCCCTTGCCTAGGGCCGGCGACCATCGCCCGGCCCCTCTGGCAATGGGTGGTGGTAGCAGCGAAGAGGAAGTGCCGATTTTTTGTTTTAAAACAATTTTTAAAAATAAATTTTTTCTTTTTCTTTTTTAATTTTTGGTGAAAATAAGATAAAATGAATAAATATATATTTTAATTAATAATTAAAAAATCCATGCAAAAAATAAAAAATTATTTAAAATTCCATGTCAGCATTTTTAACTGAAAAGACTAACGGCGTCGGTTTTAGGACTCAAATGAAACATTTTGACAAGTTTTAGGACTTATTTGCACTTTTTTGTAAATTTTAAGACTCAAATGCATTTTCGCGACAAGTTTTAGAACTTTCACAGCAATTGCCCCGAAAAAAAAAAAAATAATAAAAATAAAAATAAAAAAAAATAAAAATAAAATCTAATCTAATCTAATCTAACCAAGCCCACATTAGGATATTAACCATGACAAGCCCACCTTTTATTAAAACCACACCAAGCCCACGCTACGCCTAGCCCAATCCAAAATATAACCAAGCTCAACTCACTAAACATACTTTATTTTGATTGACTTCCACGTATTACAAAAGGAGAGGATATAATGAAAATCCAAGAGGAATATTAGAAATTATACTAAACAAAAGATAAACTTACCACTGATAAAGCGAAGGGAATTTGTCATTCACAAAGACACATCGCATGCTGACTCGTGAGGCTCGCTAAAAGGTAGGATTCTACGGGCTAAAGGCTCCCATTCCGATTAGATCAAAAGAGTTTTCCTCACTCCGAAATTTTGTCGGATAGTTCTCTTTATCACTAATCAAAAATGAGCGGGACCAAAAGTGGATTACCATGGGTCATTCCCCACACGGGTTCCATCTTTTGGCACCTCCTATGGGCTTCCTAATGCGATCGGGGTTTTAGACCGCAGGTTGTACGTGCAAAGTGTAGTGCTAAAGCATATATAAAGGCATGCATGGCAATTGATATCAAAACAACACTTCAATTTCACCCACATAAACTCCATATAGACAATATGGGTTCCAAACAGCAATAGTTTCTGCAAGTGATCATTTCTCTCCATAATAGGTTTTGTGGAAATCCAGCAAAAGAATAGGCTGGACCAAGAAGAAAAATTTCGAGCATTTCCAACTTCTATATGCCCACATCTGTCTTGTTTACTATACCTATAATAAGCTCCACACGATATGTCCCGTCCTCGCCAGCAAATTTCATCGTCAACGATTCTTCATCTCACATCACATAGCTTTCTTAAGTTCATCCATTCAGACAAAGCTTATATATGAGTCTATAAGCAATAACTTAAGACCAAACTTAACACAATTCTGAACATTAACTTCAATAGAAATTCTTAGGACCAAAATCAATAACCGAGCACAGACCAAACGAGACTCAACCCGCAAAAAACATCAATCAAGCACATGAAACCCAACACAGATGTAACTGAAATCACAATAAACTGTTGAAGCACATTAGAAACCGCCAAAGTCAGCACTACATGAATTTCCGAAAGTTACAGGTAGTGACAGGTAGACAAGTGAAAAACAAAATATTTTCCTCTTCCATGTTAAATTCCAACTTCACTTTCAGTCTCAAAAGGGGAAATAAAAAGAAAAAAATTCACATAAGAAACCCACTTCCTAAAGCTCATCACAAGGCAAATCCCCGAATCAAACATTCATTTAAGGAAGCAAACCTTCAGCTGAAAATTCCAACGACCCTCGAATCAGAAAGGGCAAAAAACGATATCAAAAGAAATGGCTGAACCTGAAACAAGATGGTGAGGCGAGCAAGAGGCGCGGTACAAGTCTTGCTAAAAGCCCCGGCGATGCCGCCGGCCAAGAGCTGCTGCAACAACACGTAGCCGACACTCACGCTCGGGGATCCGTAGCTCTTGGATAAGCTGCGTCAGGAGGTGGTGGCAGCGGCGGAGGCACGAGATGCAAAGGTGAAAGAGGAGGAGGAGGAGGAGGAGGGGGCGGAGGAGGAGGCAGCGGAGGACGGTGGTACGTGAAGTTGCCGGAGGAGGAGAGGGAGCGAACGGGCTAGGTCCTTCTGGTGGTCGTTGCAGTAGAGAGAGAGAGAGAGAGAGAGAGAGAGAGAGAGTGGCTTCCGTTGAAACATACTTGAGTAGCAGTAATATCTAATCTCCATTATTTTTTAGCTTGATTTGTAAATTATCTAAACATTATTTTTGGTCATATATGAATCGATCAATTTCTAAGTCATTGATTGACAAAACCAAAAAACATACTTGGGAACCCATTAAGAACCCAACTAAAGTAACACATTATGATGTGTCATGTGTTATATCGCCCTCTCACAATCCAAAAATTCTCACATCCCAGTCCGCACCTTGTCCTTTTGCCTAGATATATACAAAAAGATAAATTCCTTCTTGCACGACCCTACGTGGAACTTTATGCTCCTCCCTACATAGTTAAAGAGCATAACAAGGTTAGGGTTTCTTCTTTTTAAATGAAGGGGATCACCCCAAAGTCAAAACATGCACGACTATAAAGTCTTCGTAAGCTTAGCATAGTATTTCGGTCAAATTACGCTTCCAAATCTGTTGATGGGTAATTGTGCAAAATAAGAATTTTAATTCAAGGCTACACCACCAAGATGTTGAAATTGTGGGCTATTAGGTACCACCATTCAAAGCACAACTTACATATTTGTCGGTTAAATCTTAAAATGTCCCAAAAAATTAGAAAAAAAAAAATCAGCTGTAAATCAACAAGGCATACTGACTGAAATGTTTGGCTACTAATCGATTACGCATTCGCCCTCCCAAACACAATTATTCAAAGATTCGTCCTGGGGTGTCTCCGATAGACCAAGGTTAGGGCTGGGCCGCTCAAGGGACGACGAGAAATGGGCAGAGAATTAAAACGATGTTTGCAGCACATACAACAGCCAGTAGCCCTCATCATATGACACATGACTTGTCCACATTCCATATGGATGGAAAGACATTAGAATATCCGAATTAAAAAATAAGGACAGACCAAAACCTTGGAAAGAAAAAAGAATATTTCTTACCTAAATGCGTGATTTATCATATATTATTCAAGCACAAGAAGTCGAGAACTGTCATATGCGGTCCTCTCCTCAACCCCACTAGATGGATAATAATAGTCAGTCCATCAAAATAATCGAGTTACAGATAGAGAGAGAAAGGCCATGAATGGTATCGATGAGCTGACTTCTTCAGCCATAAGAAACCAGCTGGAATCGATTGCTTCGCAGAAGAGACGTTAATGTCGACGTCGCATTTAATAGCCATGTCACGACGTCAAAAGACCAAATGCAATCCTAGGAAAGGAAATGCGAAGTTCTGACAATTAGGGCAAAGAAAATGTTCATCATTATGGCTGAGGGAGACGTCGCATAAGTCTTAAAAATTTTGAATTATTTTTATATCATTTATATCTTTTAATATTAACTAGCATTGTCTATAAATGGAAAAAAAAAAAAAAAAAGCATTTCAACAAATCATATGGTAAAGACCGAATGGCTTATTCAATAGGCTTTCAATTTTTTAAGGAGTTTCTTTACTCTTTATGAGAAAACCACTCGGAAAGCTAATTTTTATCTTTTTCCAAAATTTCTTTTTTATGAATTTTCTCAATTTTTCATGAATTTTCTGAAATCTTTAAAATTTTTAATATTTTTATTATTTATTATCTTTTAATATTATCTAGCATCATCTCTAAAAAGAAAAAAAAGTCATCCCAAAAAGTCATATGGAAAATCCTAAAGGCTTATTCAATTGGATTTCAATTTTGTAAGGATTTTTTTCTTCGTTCTTTATGAAAAACACTACTGGATAAGATAATTTTAAGTTTTTTTTTCCGAAGATTTCTAATTTTTATGAATTTTCTGAATTTTTTATGAAAACCTTTAGAAACCCTTTCACTTATTTCTTTCTTGCTTTCCCTGTCTTTTTTTTTTTTTTTTTGCTTTTTTCTTTCCCAACAATCACTTTTATTATATATTAAAAAAAAACTAGTAAACAATCTATATATCATTTGATTAAAAAACTATCTTCATTTATTATATAGCTTGTATAAGTTCTCTCACTCATAAATAGTTGCTAATTAAAGCCAATTTTTAAGGGGGAAAAGGTTTGCAAAATTGAGTAGCAAATTGATGTGTTGGACTCCTATCCGGTGATTGCATTTATAACTTCTTAAGATACCCATTGATGTTTTATTAAGTAACTTAGCATATTCATTGAAAACAAGATTAATTACCCAATGCTACTATCCTAAAACTTAGTATTGTTTGTTATGGTGGAAAAACCAAGTTGATCAAAACAATCTATTTCGATGGCACCATGAACTACAGAACAATCTATAATGGGACTGCAACTATGATATTCTCTTTACTATCGCATTTCATACGAATGCAACCCATGAATTCCACTTCAATATTACCTTGATGGAGGCTTTTTCCAAAGGCTAAGCTTAGATTTTTGGTTAATAATCTGTTCGAAGCAAGGCCAATCCGATTGAGCCACTACTTCTTGCCACCGGTTCTCACTAACTTTTCCAAGTTTTCCATCATCTGCTTTTCCTTTGCTCTATGACTACAATTTTACCATCTTTTTCTTCCCTCTAATGACCCAAAAGAAAAACCTCTCTTTCCCCGGCACCTCACCTCCCCAAATCCATCTCTAACAACATCATTCAACATCACAACAAAAAATTGAGTAGAAAAAAAAAACTCAACAAATCATCTAAAGGCGACATGAGAGGAGTGAGAGCGAGGGAGAGGGGCAAGAGCGAGCGAGAGCAAGGCAGAGGAGTGAGAGTGAGTGAGAGTGAGTGAGAGTGAGGGAGATTAACGCGAAAGAGGGAGAGAGTAGGTAGATGTTCACGTAGTGAGCGACGGAGGGTGAGCAGGTAGAACTATCATGGGCAAAACTTAATTTGCTACACCAGAACAAGTTCCCAATTGTGCCCTTTCTTTTCCGCAAAATATTTCTTTGAGAGCTTCCAGTTTTGGTCTTTCGTTTGACTTCACGGGTCTTTGTTGCTGGATTTTGTAGCCTTTTGCCTTATCCTCGTAGCAGCTCTTCATGTGTGAGAGACGAGTATTACTAGGGGTGAGCGTGGTTCCCGGGTAGAACCGGAACCGGTTCCGGTTTGGTTCCCGGTTCCAAAGAGAAAGGTTTCAGTTCCAAAGAGAAAGATTTCAGTTCCCGGTTTCTTTTTTTTTTTTTTGGAACTGGGAACCGAGACCATAACCGAAACTTCCTAAAAACCCATATTTTATTCGGCCATTCCTTTCTCCTCTCTCTCTCTAACTCTAACCCTAGCATCCGACTCCCACCTCTATCCTTGGATTTCCCTGCTCACCCCCAAAACACCACTTGCTCCCCTCCGCTTGACGACACCGCTGCCACCAACTCATCGCCGCTCACCCCCCTTCCGCTCAACGACGCCCTCGAAGTCCACAAAGACCCGTTGCCACCGCCCCCTCTGCTCGGTGATGCCTTGACGACGACTCAACGCCGCTCACCCCCTTCCTTTCCGCGACGCCCTCGACGACGACTCATCGCAGCTTCCCCCCCCCCCCCCCCCCCCCCAACAACGACTCGACGCCATCGACCCCCTCCGCTCGGTGACACCCTCGATGACGACTTGTCGCTGCTCACCCCGCTCTGCTCGGTGACGTCCTCGACGCCGACTTGTCGCCGCTCGCCCCCTACCCCCCCCCCCCCCCCCTCCCTTTGCTCAGCGACGCCCTCAACGATGACTCATCACCGCTCGCCCCCCCTCTGCTTAGTGACGCCCTCAATGATGACTCGTCACCGCTCGCCCCCCTCCACTCGGTGACGCCTTTGAACTATTTGGTACTTCCTGCATTTTTTATGTCATTTTCTTCATGGCATAAGCGTGTGCAATCATGCTGATTAAGACACTTGGTGCACCAAGATGATGCTCAGGTTTAGGGAAGTCAAGAATCTAAAGGATGGAATATCTTCATATTGGTTCAATCAGCTGCCTCGACGTCGCTCGCCCAGCCACCCCGATGCTGCGTCCTGAAAGATTGCTACCTCCAAACCGAGAACAACCTTGATCTAATAGAACATTGAAGTATGCACTCTCATGGTTAATTTACATAGACATTTGTCTGAAGTGTAATTAGATGGTGCTTTTTGAAACGTTCTAAACTCAACCCTAACTACTGGAAACAAAATTTAGCAATCTTTTGATGAATGGTGCACTCAATTTCTACTTGAGCAAGATCTTCCAACCTTAATAGTAAGGGTGTCTCTTGTTCCGAACGGACATGATTTTGGATCTATTGTTAAGGAGGCCAATGACTGTGAGGTTTTTATTTGGTTGAGAGCCAAATACTTGTTTAACATTCCTTTTGCTAGTTGAAAGTGAACTTGGACTATTCATTTTTGCTAGTTGAAAATGAACTTGGACTATTTATTTGCAAGGGAAGGCATGTTGTCACGTCATTTCTGCATTTAGTAATGCTCATGTACTTGTATTGCACCCTTGTTTTCCTTTCATAATTTGTTTATCTGTGCTTATGGACATAAACTGCATAATGGTGTCTCTTTCATCCTTAATAATGGAATAAATTGTTCATTCTTCTTCGTGATAAGGGGAAGATTCAAATTTTATCTTGTTTGCATTTTGACTGGTAAAATCGGGTTAGATATCCATAAGCATGATCTTTTAATGTTTGCTCGTATATACTGCATTGCATGATTATATGGAGAGTTTGATATGTGAAAAATGTCTGTTTATGTCAGCTTTTTCTTACTTTGTGACCTAGGAGGGCCTTCCTTTCTAGCTCTCTCATGTTAATGGATGGATTCCGATGTTCAAATTTATGTAAATAGTTGAGCTGGAAAAGTAGAGCTATTGCGATCTCAAAGTTGTGAACAACACAGAAGACCAGGTTGTATGGAATTAACGTTTGTGGAGAAGGAGGGGACTATGAAACTTCAACTCTCGATTATCCCCACTTTGTCGTAAGTTTATTCTTGAACCCATTGTACAATTCCTCCATTTTTCTGTTCACATTGATTTCTTCCTTGAATGGGACAAGTACTGTCTGTTCTTCCATTTTCAGTTTTTCACAATTTATTTGTTGCCCATTTTTGGTAAAGGGATGTAGTGTTTATGAAAAGCAAATTACTAGAATCCAAAATAAAATGTATATTTCTAATATGCTGGGCTATATGGTTGTGTTTACGTAGTTTTCTTCGGGAAATGAGTTACTATGTTTTTGGTTTTACATTCTACTTAAACCTATGTGCGGTTGCTCAAACAAAGGCAGCCTGATTTTAATGTTTTAACCTCATTAAAACCTGTTGGAACCTGAAAATGCTGTTTTATAACATCAAACACAGCTTTTCCTTAAGATCTTACCCAATAGCAAGACCGAGCAATTGTTGCATAGTTTATTCTGAAAATGAACCCAAAAAAAAAAAAATGTAGGAACCTAGAACCAACCCCGGGACCTGTGATAGGGTAGGTTCCAGGTTCTTGGTTCTGATGGGTAGATTCCAGGTTCCAAAAAATTAGGAACCTAAAAACCCGAGAATAGATTTCAGGTTTCAGACGGAACCTGTAAGGAATCGGGAACCGCTCACCCCTAAGTATTATTGGAGGTCTCAAAAAAGAATGAGGGGCTCTATTTCATCAATTAGGTTTAAAGATAAAACTATAAACGGTTTAAAGATTAAAGTTTTTTTTTCCTCTTTGCCAAAAAAAAAACTCCATTTGATTTTATTTGAAAAAGAAAATAGAAGAAGATGGCATTCAAAATTTTCCCTAATAATTGAGTTGGGAAGACTTATCTTTTTGTTCCTAGTTTCTTGATAACAATTTGCAAGTAAGATTACTTATCATCGTCATGGTGTTCTTTTTGTTTCTTAAAAAAAGAAGGGTTTTGAATTATATATAATGTTAAAGAAATTATAACTCTAATGAAGAGCCAACATGGTAATGCATGGTAATGCTACGCCTTCCCAAATGTTGCTCACCCAATAATCTCTTGTCTCTCGGAAGAGCCAAGATGATGGTGGTGCTACGCTCGCCCACTGCATGTCACCCGCCCACACGCTCCCCCGCCTGCCGCCTGCAAATACAAATGCAAATTTTCACTTTTAGCAAGTGGATTTCTTCCGTGAGAGGTTAATATTTTCATTTCGAGACCGCTGATGCAAAATAAACCTTCTAAACCGACAGCGTAGTGGCTCTATGAATCTCAATTATTGTCGGATATAAAAGTGGCGTTCGGTGGGGGAAGAACTTGACTTCTCCCTAGAAATTAAGGGACCGAGATGTGAATTCCTAAGGCTATTATAAGGACCTGGAGTGCAATTCCTCTACTTTTCCTCCTTTTCTTTTTCCGGGCCGGGGCCCCCACGTGCCAAAATTGTCGCCGTCGAAAATCCTTCTCCGGCATTAAGGGGCAAGTTTTCTCGGATCCCATACGGCCCGAACTCACTACTCACGACCAATGGCGCCACGACACGCCAATCTCGAGGGGGCCGTTTCGGGATAATACATTCTTTCCTCTTTCGCTATTTATCATCGATTTGTTTATGGGCGTCAGATCAGCTGTCAAGTGATTTTAATAATTTCGCCTCGTCGGCAACGGAGGGCTCGGGATGGAGAATGCCGTTGGGCGGCGAGCCCCCTCCGCCGTCCGCGCTCGATCCTCCTCCGCCGTCCTCCTCCGACATCTGACCGCGAAACGCACGGCTCCCGGATCGCCCGATCCCCGCGTCTTGCTGATTCGCTGCTGAAATTGAGATTTTAGAGAGAGAGAGAGAGTGCAGGGGAGGGGATCTGGTCGCGAAGCAGGGGATCGTGCTGTCGTTACTGCTGAGGTTCTGCGTTTTTGGGTGGGACGCGGTCGTTTTGGGAATGTGCGTGAATCTGCAACGGCCGCCGCGATGAAACGAAAATCTAAATTCTGATCGTGCCTCCACCCACACCAAGGCCTTGTCTGCTAGTCATAAAAGTAATCCCCCTTCCATTTAGCAACATAGTGGACCTGATGAAGGTTCGAAGTCATACGTAATTGAAATGAATTAATGCAGCATTACACGTCGCCTTCTTCATTGTCAAGATTATGGAATTTAAAATTGCACGAGACTGAGGAAGCCTTTGAAAATGAAGGAGCTCATGGCTTTTGAGGTTTGTCATGTCATTTATCAAGCTAGATTGACAATGACGTTTCATTATAGTCCCATTTGTCATTGTGAGCCCCTCTTCCGTCCATCGCCATGCACCAAGAATTCCATTCTGTTCAAAACATGAATATGTGTAATATGAATTATCTTTTGCACATACCATGCAAACTTCAACTGACTAAGATTTAAGACTACTGCATTAGATATCCGTACCATGCCAACCATACTTTGAAAAATAATTCGTTTGACTTGCAATTTTGGCATTTCGTAACGTGTAGATAATTAGTTTTGACATATACCAAACGTTTGTGTTTATAATCTATCTTAGTAATCTGCTAATTCTAGCTAAAACATCAACCTTGACATAATTCTTGAATTATTAAACTATTTGTTAAGAGGGACGGTCACAGATTTTTTTTTTTTTTTTTTTTTTTTGTAAATATAACTTTCCACCTAACAAAAATTTATTTCGAATGGGCTTATTTTACTAAACCACGTAGCTACCTTAAGCAGGCGCACGTTTAAGTCAGAGCCCCCTTCTTTGAAAGATTAATTAGGTTAAAAGATGAGAAGAGGTCAATCGCTGGAAAAAGCAGAGAGAGTGACGCTCCGATGCAAAATCCATGGCAATCGCAACATCAGAGAAAGCACACTCTCTTTATACTCATCGGGACCGTCAAAATTCACTTTCCTATCTCAACATTCACTTTTTCCCCAGACAAATATAGCACCAGCCCATGTGCCTAATCTTTTAGACCGCAGCACCCTCTACTACTTCATCAATGATGGTCAAATGTCTCTTCACACGAAAAATACATTCAGCTATATCAAAGGAGAGTGACGTTCTGATCGTCAATAATGATCTAGTAACGGTGCCGTGGGCTAATTGAAATATACTTTTTGAACAATAAATAAAAGTAAAAAACGATAGAAATTATAAATTTAAGATTTCATGTAAGCAAAAGATTAAATATCAAACACAAATATGTTATTTTGATTATCATATTTTAAAATTTCTCTGGATGTGTTTGCTTCGTGGAAAATATTATTTTCATTTTTAATGAGTCAATGCAAGATTTTTTCCTTACAACAGAAAATGTTTTTCCATCAAAACTTAGATTCAGAAAAATGATTTTTCATTGGAAGAGCCAGAAAACATTTTCCCGAATAATTTCTCCTAGTCTTTGAGTTATTGGTTAATGAAAATTTTATTTTTGTAAAAACGATTTTTTAAATTCAAATTTTAAATTATTATTTTAAAAAAAAATCACATTTATTATTCTTTTTCTTTTCTGTCTTTTCCTTTTCTTTCTTCCTCCGTTGGCTGCTTACCACGGCAATAACTAGCAATCTGCCATGATATGGGCTAATGAGCTTAAGGCTCGATCGACCTAGGCGAGCTCGAGTTGGCCGACGTTGTCGAGCTTAGGCTTGCCAGATCCTGGCGAACTTGCAGCTCAGTCGAGGCCAACAGGCTCAAAAATTGCTAGATCCAAGTGAGTTTGCAGCTTGCTCAATCCTAGTGAGCCTAGACTCAGCTGAGGCTAGCGAGCATGTAGCTTGCCTAATCTCGGCAAGCTCAACCTTTGTCGAGGTCGACAAGCACACGGCTTAGCCAATCCAATGAACTTGAGCTCGCCTATGGCCATTGTTGGCTAGTCATGGTGGAGGAAGTCAGGTACAGAAAATGAGAGAAATAAAAAAGAAAAAAAAAAGGGAAAATTGAATTTTTTATAACAAATAATATAAAAAAGTGAAAAAGTAAAAATAATTAAATATTCAATTTTTATAAAATTGAAAATTTAAAAAGTGTTAAATAATTCGATTTTTTAACAGAAATAAAGTCATGAGATTGAAATTATTTTCCAATAAAGTCCAAACATCAAAAAATATTTTTGATTTGCATCACTAAACAAAGTAAAACTAACTATATTCCTAGAAAATACTTTCTAGGAAGGCTTTTTCTTTTATCATTAAGTTTTCATGAAACAAAGACACTTTAAGTTTGAAAAATAAACTCGCTAATCACTCTTGATTTTGATTTTGACATCAAATAAACAAAAAGGAAAATCAAATTACAATGTGACGTAGGGGGTAGAATGAATATGAATCCAATAACAGTTCTTGATGCGATACAACATAGGATATTTTTTCTTCTTCCGTTCTTTTTCCTTCTTTTCAAAAGCAGGAACTTCTTTGGGAACAACTTTTTCAATGTTCCTTTTTCATTTTGAAAAATTTAATAAATATTTGCACTAACATTAGGAATCTCTTGTAAGTGATATTACTTTCATACTTGTTACTTTATTTTAGCTGTAAATTTTCTTCGGATTAATTTTGCACATTGCTTTCATTCTTTTTCTTCCGCGTGAAGGAAAACCCACTTAATGGAGTTGGACCCAATCCCAAGCTGACAATTTTTTAAATCTTTAATATTTTTTTATCTTTTAATATTACCTAATATCATCTCTAAAAAGAAAAAAAAAAGAAAAAAAAAAGTCATCCAGAAAATTCCTATAATAAAACCCTAAAGGCTTATTCAATTGGGTTTCAATTTTTTTTAAGGATTTTGTTTTACTCTTTAAGGGAAAACCACTTAAAAAACGAATTTTTAAGTTCTCTCCTAAATAGCGAATTTTTAAGTTCTCTCCTAAATATTTCTGATTTTTATAAATTTTTAAATTTTGAATTATTTTCATATTATTTATATCTTTTAATATTAACTAGCATTGTCTCTAAATGGAAAAAAAAAAAAGCATTTAAACAAATCATATGGTAAAGACCTAATGGCTTATTCAATAGGCTTTCAATTTTTTAAGGATTTTCATTACTCTTTATGAGAAAACCATCGAAAAGCTAATTTTTATCTTTTTCAAAAATTTCTTTTTTATGAATTTTCTCAATTTTTCATGAATTTTCTGAAATCTTTAAATTTTTTGTTTTTTTATTATTTATTATCTTTTAATATTATCTAGCATCATCTCTAAAAAGAAAAAAAGTCATCCCAAAAAGTCATATGGAAAATTCTAAAGACTTATTCAATTGGATTTCAATTTTGTAAGGATTTTTTTCTTCGTTCTTTATGAAAAACACTACTGGAAAAGATAATTCTAAGTTTTTTTCTGAAGATTTCTGATTTTTATGAATTTTCTGAATTTTTTATGAAAACCTTTAGAAGCCCTTTTACTTATTTCTTTCTTGCTTTCCCTGTCTCTTTTTTTTTTTTTTTCCTTTTTCTTTCCCAACAATCATTTTTATTATATAAAAAAAACTAGTAAACAATCTATATATCATTTGATTAAAAACTATCTTCATTTATTATATAGCTTGTATAAGTTCTCTCACTCATAAATAGTTGTTAATTAAAGTCAATTTTAAGGGGAAAAAGGTTTGCAAAATTGATTAGCAAATTGATGTGTTGGACTCCTATCCGGTGATTGCATTTATAACTTCTTAAGATACCCATTGATGTTTTCTTAAGTAACTTAGCATATTCATTGGAAACAAGATTAAGTACCCAATGCTACTATCCTAAAATTTTGTATTATTTGTTATGGTGGAAAAACCAAGTTGATCAAAACAATCTATCTCGATGGCACCATGAACTACAGAACAATCTATAATGGGACTACGACTATGATATTCTCTTTACTATCGCATTTCATACGAACGCAACCCATGAATTCCACTTCAATATTACCTTGATGGAGGCTTTTTTTTCCAAAGGCTAAGCTTAGATTTTTAGTTCATAATCTATTCGAAGCAAGGCCAATCCAGTTGAGCCACTACTCCTTGCCACTAGTTCTCACTAACTTTTCCAAGTTTTCCATCATTTGTTTTTCCTTTGCTCTATGACTATAATTACCATCTTTTTCTTCCCTCTAATGAACCAAAAGAAAAACCTCTCTTTCCCCGGCACCTCACCTCCCCAAATCCATCTCTAACAACACCATTCAACATGACAACAAAAAATTGAGTAGGAAAAAAAAAAAGAAAACCTCAACGAATCATCTAAAGGCGACGTGAGAGGAGCGAGAGCGAGGGAGAGGGGCAAGAGCAAGCGAGAGCAAGGCAGAGGAGTGAGAATGAGTGAGGTTAATGCGAAAGAGGGAGAGAGTAGGTAGAGGTTCACGTAGTGTGCGAGGGAGGGTGAGCAGGTAGGACTATCATGGGCAAGACTTAATTTGCTACACTAGAACGAGTTCCCAATCGTGCCCTTTCTTTTCCGCAAAGTTTTTTTTGAGAGCTTCCATTTTTGGTCTTTTGTTTGACTTCACGAGTCTTTGTTGCTGGATTTTGCAGCCTTTTGCCTTATCCTCGTAGTAGCTCTTCATGTTAGAGAGACGAGTATTACTGGAGGTCTCAAAAAAGAATGTGGAGCTCTATTTCATCAATTAGGTTTAAAGATAAAACTATAAATGGTTTAAAGATTAAAGTATTTTTTTTTCCTCTTTGCCAAAAAAAAAAAGAAAAAAGAAAAAAGAAAAAACTCCATCTGATTTTATTTGAAAAAGAAAATAGAAGAAGATGGCATTCAAAATTTCCCCCAATAATTGAGCTGGGAAGACTTATCTTTTTGTTCCTAGTTTCTTGATAACAATTTGCAAGTAAGATTACTTATGGTCGTCATGATGTTCTTTTGTTTCTTAAAAAAAAAAAAAGAAGGGTTCTGAATTATATACATGTTAAAAGAAATTATTACTCTAACGAAGAGCCAACACAGTAATGCTACGCCTTCCCAAATGTTGCTCACCCGATAATCTTTTGTTTCTTGGAAGAGCCAAGATGATGGTGGTGTTACGCTCGCCCGCCGCATGTCACCCGCCCACACGCCCCCCCGCGTGCCGCCTGCACGCCCTCTAACCTCTAGGTCGTTGCGCGTGAGAGTGAGGACCAGGAGAGAAGCGAGGAATGGGACATGAGCGAGGACCGAGAGAGAAGCGAGAATGAGTACTGAGTCAGGAGCAAGGATTGGGGAGAGTTTGGGAGAGGGGCTAGAGTGAGTGATAGTGAGGAAGAGTAAGGGAGAGGAGTGACGAGAGAAGAAGGGAGCAGGCAGAGGGACCGAGTGAATTAAGGGATTGAATAGGAGTTGATAGAATGTTTTTCTAGAAGTCTTAAACCTTATCAGGAAACTGTAATTAAATTCTAAAACTTACAAAAAGATACAATCAAATCCTAAAACTTATCAAATTTGTTCAATTGAATATTGAAGTTAATATTCAACCAAAAAAAAAATGTTGAAGTTAACATCGTCAAACTCACTAACAAAAAATGCTAACATAGCGTAGACATGACATTTTAAATGAATTTTTAGTTTCCACATAGCTTCTTTTAATTATTTTTTATTCAACATTTTTTAAAAATAGATTTCAAAACTAAACAAGAAAAGCTAAATTTTATTTAAAAAATAAAACCATTCCAAAAAAATAAAAGAAATTGCATCAGTGGGCACTTTCGCCACCGGCCTAGGGCGAGGTTCGCCGGCATGTTGGCCCCCTTTAAGGGTTGGCAACCATCGCCTGTCTTGTGTGAGGCCTCGTAGGGCCTCACTCGAGGTTGACGAGGCTCGCTAGATCTAGAAGATCTGGCCGATGCCTAGATATGGCGAGCCTTGCCAACCTCAAGGAAGGGCTGGCATGTCTAGATCTAGACATTTGAGCCCGAGGCTGGCAAGGGTCGTCGAACCTCACTTGGGGCTGGCGAGGGCTGACCACCTTTGCCTAGGGTTGGTGACCATCGCTGGTCCCTTCGGTGATGGGCAGCAATGGTGGCGAAAGCAATCACAGGTGTCATTTTCTTTTTTCTTTAATAATTTTTTAAAAATAATTTTTAGCTTTTATTTTTTAATTTTTAAATCTAACTTTAAAAAAAATTTGAATAAAAAATAATTTTAAAAAAGTCACACGGATTTTCCATTAGTAAGCTTTACGATATTAACTTTACGACTCAATTGAATTAATTTGATAAATTTTAGAACTTGATTGCATTATTTGCAATTTATATAATTTAATTACACTTTCTTGACAAGTTTTAGAACTTCTATTACACTTATCTTTTTTTTTTTTTATGTTTTTCCTTGACTTTGCTCGAGTTCTAATTTATTATGCATCCCTTGCTTATTGTACGACTGGGTATATCACCTGATTGTCCAAAAAATCAGAAATATTGCAAGTCATGTAAAATCTCTCCCTCTGTATATATTACAAGGGCCAAACATACAACCCTAGATTCCTTTTTGTCCAAGGATTCTAAACCTTAGCTAGATGTTGCGCCTGATGAAAATTTTCATGAAGAAACTTTGAAGTTTTTTCAACATATCGCCATGGATTAAGTTGTATTCATCGGAAATAGTATTTTGCCTCATTCAACAAAAAGTCGAGATTATTATGGTGTAGTCGATAATTTATCTACTTTTAATGTTGTGTGGTTATTGGATGAATATTAGTCGATATTTTACTTGCAAAAGTCGAGATAATGATGGGCCATGAGTGTCTATAGTGAACTGGCGGCGGAGGAGCAACCACATGGCTCAACTCTCTCCTCGCCATGATTTTTTTTTTTTGTGAAAAAAAAAAAACCAACTCAAAGAGTATACATATATTTTGTTTTTTGTTTTGTTTTTTTTCCCTTCATCCTTTTTTGGTAAAAATCTAATGGGCAGTGTCTAGAAAAAAAATTGGCAAAATTTATCAGGTAAAAAGAGAGGTAA
Organism: Eucalyptus grandis x Eucalyptus urophylla; assembly: GCA_028830015.1. NCBI lineage: Eukaryota > Viridiplantae > Streptophyta > Magnoliopsida > Myrtales > Myrtaceae > Eucalyptus > Eucalyptus grandis x Eucalyptus urophylla. Next base: position 3,248,852 of record CM054198.1, on the reverse strand, counting down.
TATTTGAAAATTTTATCTATCTCAGAAAAACTTCACCTAACTTGTAATATAGAATATTTCTTTTTTTAATTCAAATTAGTATAAGATAACTCGCTTCTTTTTGTATGTGAAGATATAAATAGTGAAATGAAATTAATAGAGAGAACAATAATATGTAAAGATTTCAATCTGATTTTTAAACAAACTTTCCATTGTCCTATAAGGGAAAGTAATGGAGAGTTCAATGTTCATGAAATACTAGATAATTTTTTGAGTCCAAATTTAGAATGGTAAACATTCATAGATTATTTGTCAATTATCTTGAATATTATAAATTATGATGGCTATCTAGAGTCAAGTGTAATTGCAAGACATGATGGATAAGTACAAAAGTTCATCACAAACATTCTTTTTTTCTTCTTTTAGTAAAAACTTGAGATTGAAGTTATGATGGGATTTGTTTAATTATTAGGATAGATTTACAAAGTGCGCAAGAGATTTAAGAGATTTTTTTTGTAATTATCTCGACTCTTTTTAATTAGAAATTCACAAAGTGTTTGTTAATAGAGAATCTAATTTGGATAGAAAAGGCAAAAAGAAATAAAAGTTTATCCAATCACGAGTAATCGGACCTATCTAATAGAAATTACCAAAATCCAAATTGTTATATGAATTATTTTTAAGAAATTTTATTTGAAACATTGCAAAAAATAACCATCTTCACTTATTCGAAATTGCACTTTGTACAATATCTAATTGGAAATGGTAACAAATTTGAAATTTCACGGGGAGAGAGAGAGACGCACAGAGACCTTCCTTGAATTTCTGCTCCTCCCGATTCCGTGCATAATAAAGACGCCGATAGCGATATGTGGGTGGGTCCCACCAAATGGGAAAAAAGGGACCCAACAAAAATAGAAAAATATACAGAAAAGTAAGAAAAGTAGATGGAGCCGGTGGGTGAAATTGCCCCCTTTTTCTTAACGTTTTGCTCGATTTGAAGAATCGAGAAGAACGACATCGGTAGTGTTCTCGTGTAGAGAATTGTTAAAAAAAAAATAGTTGGTGGACATTCAAAGATTTACTAGCCTCCCTATATAAAAAAAAAAATTATGATGACTTGGTAGTTTTTATCATTTGGTGATTCATGTAAATTTATTTAACTAAGATATTGAATCATTTGGGTAGAGAGACATATGATCTTTATGGTATGCAACTTTAGCATCATCATAATTTGATGATGCACATAAAAGTAGATGGTGGATTGTCTACGAAGTATTTATCATGTATATTTATTTGACGCCGATGGTTAATATAATGAAATTGATATTTACAATGAAACTCACAAGTTAATAGTAACCAAAACAAATGATGAAACCCCGCTTACATGGACTTTATCCGTGCATTTTACTCTTGAAAGACCCCTCAGGCACGTCCTCCAAGCCAATCCAAGCTCTATCCATCTATGCAGACCAAAGGAAAACCCAAGAATGAATCATAAGCGCGCCCTCACAAACAATCAACCATCGCTCTAGAAACTTCAACCGCACCCAACGGGCGACAAGACAACATTGTCGGAGACGAAATCGATGCACAGCTCGAGGTTGGAGGCGTTCCCATTGCAGGATATCTTGTTATAGAGCTTTTTGAGGGCGGACGCAGTCGGCGAAGAGGAAGGGTCGAGAGCAGCGCGCGATCGAGCGACCGGCCAAAGCACCGGTTCCTACCTTTGACTGGGGAACACTACCAATCTCGCTCTATTTTTTTTTTTAATCTTTTCTACTGCATTCCTCTTTCCCGAAGCCAATTTTGCTTTTTTTTTTTTCTCTATTTTTTCACTTTTTTTTCTGCACCTTTTCTTTTATTTTAATTATTATTATTATTATTTATCTCTTCCCCTTTGGTCGTCTTCTTCCTGGTGTTCTGGTGTTCTTATGCCCGACGCATCCTTCTACATCCTCTTCACCGAACTTTCTCTATAGACCGATTCAGCACCCACCGCACGGACACACCATGGAATCTCACAAAACGACATCAGCGGCCAACCTCACCAAGGGAGATCGGACCACCACCACCAAACACCCACGCTCACCACCAAAATAAGCGAGCTCGCTTTCCCACGTCCTCCATCACGCCAGCTGCTAATTTCGTTCAACGAAGGAGACACGGCATATATTCATAAAAATAAAAATAAATAAATAAAAAGCACCTGGTAATCAATGATCAATTGGATAGACTTATTAACTTGTTAATCTTTTAATATTCATTAATTTTTTTTATAAAAAATTCTCTACTTTGACTTGGTACAAAGAAAAGAAAGGATCGAGATGGGTGATCAGTTTCGATAGAGAAACGAGAGTATTACCAACAGATCTTGTGCCTTTCAATTGTCCTACTCTGAGCAAATGTTAGAAAAGCAAGCTACTTACCACTGTGGGGCCCATCCGCATCCAGGTGTCTTTACTCTTTTAGCACGTGCGGGGGCTAGAGGAGGAGAAATTCTAGGAAGATTGCTTTCTCTCTATGGAATTTCAAATTTGTTTACTGTTTCTAATCGGCGTAGACGCTAGAGGAAAAACATGGGGAAAAATCACGAGAAAAAACAAATAATGTCTAAAAAAGTGTAAGTTCTCTTTGTTTTATTTCATGTATCGAGACGTGAAAGTATACTATTTTAAGATTAAATGCTGTGCATTTCAAATAGGTGAAGATGATTATTTTTCGCAATGTTCCCATAAAATGCGTTTGAAATATCCATATATCAATTCGGACTTAGGTGGATCCGATTAGATCCGTCCGACTATCTTTGATCCGATCAACTTTTATTTCTTTTTGCTTTTCAAATCAAGTCAATCCCCATTAACAAACACTTTGCAAATTTGTAATTAAAAAGAGTCATAATAATTATGAGGAAATCTCTTGAGGAGATCCTAATAAATAAACAAATCTCATAAGGACTTCAATCTCAACTTTTTATTTGAAAAAAAAAAAGGAGGAGGAGAAGGAGGAGAACGTTTGTGATAAACCTTCGTACGAATCTACCTTGGCCACGATTACACTTAACTCTAGATAGCAATCATTCTTTACAATGTTCAAGATAATTGACAAGTAAACTATGAATGTTTACTGTTTTAAATTTGGACTCAAAAAATTATCGAGTATTCCATGAACATCAAACTCTCTATTAATTTCACTTATATGACAATGGAAAGTATGTTTAAAAAATGGATTGAAATCTTTACATATTATTGTACTCTCTATTAATGTCACTTCCCTATTTTTATCTTCACACACAAATGAAGCGAGTTAAATGTAACTAATTTGAATTAAAAATGAAAACTTCTTATCTTACAACTTGGGTGAAATTTCTTAGATGTAGATAAACTCTTCAAATATTACCTCCCTTTTACCTAATAAATTTTTTTCAATTTTTTCAGGACACAGCACGATTAGGTATTTACCAACAAAGGATGAATAAAAAAAAGAAAGAAAGATAATAAAATAAAATAAAAAACAAAAAGAAATATACATACATATATATATTATTCATGTTGATTCCATAAGATAAATTTGGGGCCCGCGGCGTGGGGAAAGCTGAGCCATGTGGCAGTACCTTAACCGCCGGTTCACTCTGGACAATCACTCACTGGGTGTGGGTCCCCTAGGGTGGGTCCCATGTACATAATAAAAAGGCCACTTGTGGAGGAAGGAGACCGGAAATCTTCCTTTTGTCTTTTTCTCTTCAATGCGATATGTGGTGGGGCGACACACCAGATCCCAGCGAAGCGAAGAAGCTATTTTTAATGTGCCCTTTTATTCTATTGGGACCAAAGAATAAAATAAAATGCGACTGCACTTGAAATTTTAATTTTTTTTTGTATACTTTTTTACCGTGTTATATATTTATCATGATGTGTGCACGATTCATTATATAATGGTTTGGATCCTTATTTAAGATTACTTTCCTATAAAGCACTTGTTATGTATGCATGCTAATTCAAGCAAGACTTATTTATAAGTAATCTCAATTACCCAGTAGCACAAAATACGTACACAAATATATGTTTTATGTTCATAGGGCTTTAGGTGATTGTCATGGGGTTAAATATATTGTGCAAAGATCGATTTAGTCAATATAGTAATTCCGGCCGATTTTAGCTGGAAATCACTCACGTGGACGCTATCCTTTTTTTATCGGTTTAAATTTTCCAAGTCCTTAATAGATGCTCGAGGCCACCCCTTGCAATCATCCCTATCTTGTAGTTTTACGTGGGATACAACTAGATACCTCAATTTTAGGGTTGCTTCTAATTCTCAATGTGATTTATATAAAAATAGAACACTTAATTGTTACAACATTAATGAATAATAAAGCTCGTCAGTAAGGCAAGGTAGGACCCAACATCTTGCCCTAGCTCGTCATCACATAAGGGACTCGGTCCATTTTTTCCTAAGCAAGTTCGAGTTTGGACGAGTTTGGAGGAGCTGAGTTGAAATCCAATAGAACATGAACATAGTTTTAGTGCTTGTGTGAAGAAACAATTTTTCCATCGATGAAGCGAATAGTAAGGTTGGAATTTGCCTCGATTTGATACCCAAACTAGACTCGTAGTGATAAAAATCATAAGTCGGGATTCAAGTTCGAGTAACATAGAGTAGTATGATTGATTAATATTGTGTAGTAAGAAAAGTTGCCTCTTGCAATGTTTCATTTAGCCCTTTGCAATGTCGCTCTCGATTAAAAAAAAGTCAATGATAGCGTTGGGATGCCATGAAATTTTGTAGCCATTCCCAACCCAAATTGCGCAGCGCAACGACATTTTTCTTTCAAGCATCATTCAGTTCGTCTTTGGAAGCGTGCTCAATATGAATGCATTAGGAAAACACCACTAAATGAAACCTAAGAGGTAAACATGCATTAAGATTTCTAAATCCTATATCAACATGAATGCACGAGGATTCCTAAAATCAAGTTCAAATCTAAAACTTGAGACGCTTACTCAGTATAAGATAGCCATCAACAGATACATCAAGAGAAAATATGCAAATATGAAATAATTTGATAACATCGAAAAATCAACCGGAGTCCTGGCACCTAGTGAGACTATCCCGAAAAATATTTTTTCGATTGAAAAGAAGACTTGTTCTTGCAGTCCATGATTTGGACAGCAGCATATGAATACCCTATTTATACATGAAAAATGATGTTAAACTATAAGAAAATGGCGAAGCATCAACTATATGCATATGTTACCAAAGTAACCTCGAAATTAAACCCAAATCCATCAAGTCTCCTCTAAACGAGTAACGGCTGGCAACTTTCTAACAGCCCAAGCCCATATGGACATGACATTACAAAGAATTCTTACCCAAATACATTAAAAGGTTGGGCGAAATAAGTAATGCGATTGGATTTCCAGATATACAACTAAAATAATACTCAAAGCTGATATCAAAAAAAAAAAAAAAAGAGAGAGAGAGAAAAGAACAACGCCCCCATATACCATCAGAAGATTCCCAGTCCTCTTCCCCCTTCGACGCTAGCGTGAAATCCAATAGGGCTCAGTTTGGGCTAATGGATTGATTTCGTGGACCTGAGTTAGTGGACCGCACGAACCAGGCTTATTGGGTCAGGCCTTTTCCAACATCACCACATCACCAAGTTGTAGACCCTTCGACCATTTTATTTTTCTCCCTTCCTTTTTTTTTTTCTAAATTATTTTCATTTTCCTTTTTTAATATATATTTTAAGTAAAATACACATGTCGACCAAATTTCAGATGTCAATGTTGTTGAGAAAACTCCATCCAAATTTTGAACTTGATAAAACTTTCTAGTTCTAATCCCCATGTTCAAACAAGTTTTGCAATAAGCATATATCATCTGAGCAACTATTGAGGACCTTCAGTAAAGCATATTCTATTTCAGAAACACATATACAATCTAAGTGAATATCCCCCTTCGACAGGTTCTGAACATGTCAAGGCTTGAATGAAGTAAGTCCAAAACAAGACTTATTGAGAATACAACACAGAACCAGAATGAGACAAATTCATAATATAATCAACAATGGCTAGTAATCTGGCTAAGGATTTCACTTTTCAAAAATATATTGATCAAGTCAATCAAGGTGATTGATAAAATCAATCTTAGAGACAAGTTCCAAATGAGGAAAGCTATACTTATGTGGGCGATCAAAATTAAGTGGAGATTCTCCCTTTGTCTTTACCGGCCACAAGATCTTATTGAATCTTTTTGTTCAACGAGTAGATTGGAAGAATATCCTTCAATGATTGACTAAACGGCTAGTAGCATGGGGGAGTATTTAATGAGATTAATCGGTCAAGGAGATAGAGATATGAACTAGAAATTACAAAGTCTAAAGCTAATCTCAATATTACTTGTCTTATTATGTGGGCTTTACAAGTTGTGATCAAGTGAGAGAAATAGTAAAAATAGTGACTTAGTGAGTGCGATCTACCATCGAGCATTTGCACTCACATTTGTAATCTTTTGTTGATCTCATAATGAATCCAATCAATAGGCTGTTAATGTGAAAGAGTGGCCGTACATTTCACCTAAGCCAAGTCACTATAAAACTTGTATGCAATTTTCTCTTCCATTGACTCATTTTACTTACGTTTTTTTGCATACTTATAGGTTGCTTCAAAAGTTTAGTTACTTGCATAACAGATTTTGATATTTGTTCATACTTTGATCATAACTCATTCTATTCCGCATTTATTTGTCAATATTTTATTTTAACACCTATTCACCTCCCTCTATGTGTTTGTATTAGCTTTATCAAACATAGGGCAAACGTGGATATAGGCTCTTGTTGTTTTCCAAGTTGTGCACATGCTATAGAAACACAATACATCATAGTGTTGTGTTAATATTACCTTGTGAATGTTAAAATCTTTTTTATGCGGATTCGAATAGGACTAAGCCCGTTAATTTTTATTGAATAGATCAAGAAGAAAGACTTATCTCAATGCGTTGCAGATTAAAAACCTTTTTTGCCCTCCCCAAATTTTCTTGTGAAATGTAAAAGATGGATCAAGATGTTTTGTTAGGCTTAAGAGTGACTCGTATAATATGGAGAACAGCTCAACATCATAGCTTGTAGCCTTCATAATTAGGCTGACAATCAAATTATTAATTACAGGGTTTGTAAGTCAAACCAAGATTTGTGGAAGCCAAGCTGATTGCAGACCAAATCCGTCGAACCAATCCTGCTTTGGAATCCTTGTTTTTGGGTATGATCCCAGCCTCCTTAAGACTTGTTTTAAAGTATTTGGTGCCCTCTGATTAACCTAACTAGCCTTTGTCCTCAAATGAATTGGTTTTTTTTTTTCTCTTTCTCTTTCTTCATTTTTTAGCTGGGAAATGTTAATTTAGTCTAGAAAATATTCACTCTATGTTGAATAGTATCTGAATAGGCTATGACATACGAGCACAAGCTCGTAACAAAATTTGAGAGAACATAACTTCTCTCTTTGCCTGGAGTTTCGGGATCCATTTAGGAGGAAGCTATTGGACGTACCCGATGTAGCTGGTTCAATGCACGTCATCCGTTGGACTATGTGAGTCTCGCATGGCCACAAAATCTGACAGATCACACTCGTTAGGCCCATGTGCATGGGGTGCAGCAAATAATTGTGTCCATTCCATGTGTTCTCGTCTTCAGTGTCACTATTCTCATGGACTTGGATTTCTCCCTATCTTTGGGTCCTTTGTCAGCACATTAGATCCCCTTTCCATAGATTTCCTATGTTTTTTATTCTAATTAACACGAATCAAGAGTATTGCCTGAGTCAATTAGGATCTCTTAGTATATTCCAACTATTTATCTGACATGTTGTCTGATTCACCCTTCTTACTACACGTACTACTAATTTTTATTTATCTATTCTCGCCATGTTGATCATGTCCGCAATAATAATAATAATAATAATAAAAAGAATTATATCACAATCCCACATGACTAAGCAAGCCAGTCAACATGAGATTAACTTAATGAGAACCATAGAATAAACACAACATAATCACTATGAAAAGCAAATTTGAGTAAGCAAGATTAAATTAGGAATTTATTTCTTATTTCGTGAATTGTTGTCTCTATAAGAAATATTTACAGGACGTTGTTATTAGAAAAAGCAACAATGATATAACAGGGATTTAGCACATGGCATTTGGTCATTTTCGTAGGTTCTTCGATCAATTTCTTTCCCTCGTCAAAAGTTTTGGACTCTTGGAGGCAATAGTAAGTAAAAAACAAATTTACTTCAAAAGCTTCTTAAAAAATTCGAAATTCAACCGCCATTTTAAGGAGAGTGCTGGGCCGTGGCATTTTTGCCTTTCTCGTCAACCCTGCAAGGTCTCCCCCGCTGGTCAAAGTTTGACTTACGAGTAAATGACAATTGGCCCATTTGATTCAGCTTTGGGGAAATGTTCTTGGGAGAATGCAAATACCTTTGAGGTAAAGGGGTTTTTCAAAATGCTAAACTGTTTGGTAAACTATAACTGAAAAGTGCTTTAGGGAAATGCAAAACTGTTTGGTAAACATATATTTGAAAAACCCTTTAGTGTGACCAAATTAAGTTTTCTAGTTTTAGTATTTTTAAAATTGCAAAAAAAGAAACAATGACTATATAACTTTTTACATTTTCATGTTGAGAGTAATGTAAAATATATATATTAGTAAATTTATTTAAAAATTATATTAAAAGAATTTGATTATAGATTAGATGCAAAACTCAACTTTTGGCTTAGGGTTCTTTTAGGTTTGGTTTCAACTTTGAATATTTTTTTTAATTATTGTAGTATTAATCATCTTCTTAATTAATGATCATTCTAGTGTATTAATAAAAAGTTGGGCTATTGATTGTCAAAAGATAAAAATGACAAAAAAAAAAAAAAAGAAGGTGAACCCAACATTACAAAGGGTTTTTATTATTTTTTAAAAAAATAAAAATAAAATCCGATGAAACTCCGTCGCTGATCAACGGCAGTTGGGGTGTGGGGAAGATGATCGGTTTTTTCAACAAAAAAAAAAAAGAAGTCAACTGATGAATAGTAGAGATAGACCTACATTTCCAAAATGCTGAAAGCTCAAAGGGCCTGTTTGGTTCAGCTTTTGGAAAATGCCCTTGGGAGAATGCAAATAGGTAAAGGGGTTTTTCGAAATATTAGACTGTTTGATAAACTATGACTGAAAAGTGCTTTATGGAAATGCAAGACTTTTCGTAAACATATATTTGAAAAGCCTTTTAGTGTGACCAAATTAAGTTTTTTAGTTTTAGTATTTTTAAAATTGCAAGAAAGAAACAATGAGTATATAACATTTTACAATTTCATGTTGAGAGTAATGTAAAAGATATATATTAGTAAATTTATTTAAAAATTATATTAAAAGAATTTGATTATATATTAGATGCAAAGCTCAAAAAATTAAGTTTTTTAGTTTTAATATTTTTAAAATTATAAAAAAGAAACAATGACTATATAACCTTTTACATTTTCATGTTGAGAGTAATGTAAAAGATATATATATTAGTAAATTTATTTAAAAATTATATTAAAAGAATTTGATTAAGATTAGATGCAAAGCTCAACTTTTGGCCTAGAGTTCTTTTAGGTTTGTTTTCGACTTTGAATAAATTTTTTTTAATTATTGTAGTATTAGTCATCTTCGTTAATTAATGATCATTCTAGTGTATTGATAAAAATTTGGGCTATTGATTGTCAAAAGATAAAAATGACAAAAAAAAAAAAAGGTGAACCCAACATTTGCAAAGCGTTTTTATTATTTAAAAAAAAAATGAAAATAAAAATCGATGAAACTCCATCGCCGATCAATGGCGGTTGGGGTGTGGGGAAGATGATCGGTCTAAAAAAAGAAAAAGAAAAAAGAAGTCAACGGAAGAATTGTAGAGGTGGACTTGCATTTCAAATGCCAACTTTTGGCCAAAGATATATTCAAATGCTAAACCAAACACCTTCCCAAGGGGCTTTCAGTCCTGAAAGCCCATTGGGAATGCTGAACCAAACAGGGCCAAAGCAAGTCCCTACTTGCTTTGGGCTTTCAGTATTTCAAAAGCCAACATTCCAAATACCTAAATCTTTTTCTAAGGGGCTTTCAGGGCTGAAAGCCCTTGGGAATGTTGAACCAAATGGGGCTAATATCGAGCTCGCGCAGTAGTTCAACACTGGCGTTCGACGGCCTTTGCAGGTAATGTGTATGCACCCACTTGCGGACTTGGGCGCTGCCTCAACTCCCTGCTCGATATGTACTCCAGCTCTGCCTTTCCCCATGGCTTCGGTGAGTTCGAGCTCAATCTCCCTTGCCACTTGTATGACCATTGGAACCGGTCCAAGTCGGCATCCGGCTCGCACTATTTGCTGAACCGGTTGCACGGATTGCAATGCCGTACGCCCTGGAGGCCTTGAGTGCCATGCCTTTACTCTGTCGACAACATCAATGGTGTGATTAACTACTGTGACACCAAGTTGGACGAAATGAACCATAAGAAAATGATAATAAGACCAGAAACTTCGCCAGAGAAGTTAAGACACTTAACGGCTTGGTTCTTAGGGCCAGTCGCGAAGGTGAAATATTATGGACGTCAGCATCTTTCCCTTCCTTCAGCTCAAGCCACGAGTTATACCTGGAACTTCTAAACAAGAAGGATGATTGATATCGGAAATTCAGAAACATAAACATAAAGGAAATCTCGAGGAGGAGGGATACATAAACATAAAGGAACTTTAACTATCGTAGAAGAATATACTCTTAACTTAACAAACGTCTCGTAGATTTTCAAACCATGTATCGAGCATTTTGTATCGTTTCTCCTTGGTTTGATGCAAGTCCGTCCTGTTGAGTCCGCTTGCCAATGTTTCGGCCTTTTAGAAACCTTGGCATGTCTGGTCAAGTGTATTTCTTTGCTTCAGAAATACAAATATGTTATTCCAAAATAATAAGCTTCTGAGCTTCAATCTAAATGATGCTAATGCCATCAAGCTTTTGTCGTCGTGACTGACCAAATATGTAAATTTCTCTACACATGATCTTTAAAGGCGTTTGGTCATGGAGTTTGATCTACCAATCTTCAATTGTTGTAACTTCAAACTCTGGAGCCCGATTCATATGGTTTTCCATATCTTTTATCTCATTTAAAATTTTTGAAAGGATTTAAGATTATGGTGTAACAAAAATAATTTCTATTGTGCCTTTTTACGAGTTTCCACAATCGGAAAGACTGCTTCGTCACTTTTGCTCTATTGGGAAAACAACAAGATCACAAATGCACAACGGCGTGTTAGAATCTTTCCCCCGCCCCCAAAACTTTTGCGACCAAAATGCTTTTTGCTTCCGCAGTGGAAGTGGCACCTACGGCGGCAAATGATCAACAAAAGCCAGTAATTATTTTTACATCAACTCATTAGCCGCAACGAAATGGTCAACTAATTGATCTGTACATTAGAAACGATTTCAAGTGTTTACGAGGTGATAGATCTTCGTAGAGATTTACATACCCGCAACCACACATGGGACTTCCTACTGCATGTTTCCATTGTATGCCTTCTTTAAAGGGTCCAGGATCGCGGATCAGCTTTATCACAAGTTTGACCTGTAGATAAGGAAACATTCTAATTATGCTGACAGGAGATTTTATGTCAGAGGTGGTTTAACGTTACTTTTTTTTAACTAAAAGACAAAAGTGAAATCAAATGAAGTGGCGCAACGGGGTCTTACCGCTATACAGGAAGAACATAATCTTTTTTAGAAAAGCAAACTGAGGTTCTAAAACATGGTGTCCGCCTTCACAGCGGGGGCATTCTAAGAAATATGATATGGTGAATTTCATGCGGACTTCCTTTCATATAAACTTCGATAAAATGCATTCAATAATAAAGTTCAATGGAAGAGTGAGAAATTGAAATAGCAAGTGTTCAGCATCAGCTGTGACAATCATCTACGTTACAGACGGTTAAGTACACAATGTCTAGTATTACCTTCCTTGTGACTACATTACTACTTGAACCATCACAGGAAACATAGGAGTCGAAAAACATTCTTGCATTTGCAGCATGTGAGAAGGATCAAATGTTAACTGCAACATGATGATAGTGCAATTGATAACCAAGTTGTTCTAGCTCGAAAACTCCCGTAGTAACACACTTGAGTTGCCTCGTGCACTACAAATATTCTATGGCCTTGCTGAAGTCTTCATACAAAATTTTTATCAGCATTGAATGTATTGCTTCAGCACTTGTATGATTAGTTTACTTATATAAATATAGCTAAAACATGTGTCTTCGTTTATTAGTAAAAGGAACTTCTTTTATACTGTCTAGCAGAGCATCCAAAGGAGAGTCATCTCTCTCAAGACAGGAAGCAGTTGGGCCAATAAACTGTTGGACGTAAAAGCATCAGGGACACCCCAGAAATTCTGAAGTAGGGTGCAACCAAGTTATCAGGGAAAGCTGATGCATGAAGGAAGCAAGGACAATTATTACAAGGACTCCGTTATCACCGAAGCTTCAAGTCCCATGATTTGCCACACAAGGAAATACCTATCATTCAATCTTTTTCTCAAGAGAAGAGAAAAAGAAGAGCAGTGGAGAATTATGAACGGAATTGATGAACAAGAAGTTCGACCCCTTGGAAGATGTTGATCTTATTTGAAATAGCATGCATACGCTGTTTCCAAATCAAATTCGATGAACACGAATCGGTTGGCTCGGGACTGGCAGTGATGCTGGGTTCGGGGTGGATGGCGGTGTTCATCGGCCAGCAAGCTAGAGGTCTCTCGGTAGAGAGGCACCGTCGGTGGGGGTTAACAGCATTAAGTTGGCTTCTCTTGTTCTGCGGCCGAAATTTTGTGGGAGGGATCAACAGCCGCCATCGACTGAAAGTTCTTGACAGATGCAACAGTAACGCCTCCCCGGAAATTCAAACACCAGCGCTGAAGCTGCTCGTGGAGCCAAATTCTGTGGCCTTGTCGCTTCCTTTTGAAGCAGGTGACGGAGAAGACGGTTCATCGAAGGAGTGAGTGAAAACAAAGCATGGCGTTGGGATGCTCCGCCCTCACTTTAGTTGCCTGCGGATACTCTTGGAGACACCTGCTTTTAGAATTGAGTCTTCTCTATTCAATCGACCGTTTGATGATGAATAAAACTTTCAGAGCCGTCTGAAAACAGAACCACAACAGATTCGAGCGCACTCCAGCGCAGCTACACAATCACGAACGGCAGTGGCTCGGCAGCAACTCTCGACGTCCAGCCAGTCACCAGTGGTGAGGAATCCCCTCCTGCTTTTTCATTCAGTAATTTATCTTCTCTACTCTCTTCTCTGTTTTCCCCAGCGAAGCTCTCTGTAGCTAAGAACCTCTCAAAGAATGGCCGACTCCTCCTTCCCCTCGTGCTGGCCGACCCCTGTATGACGGAATGTCATCCTCTTGGATTCGCTCTCCTCACTCGCCGTTTACTTTCTCGCCCACAGACGCTTCCTTCGGTCACCCACTCTTTTCTCCTCGCGTTACGGACGCTCTCCTCTCCTCACCGGAGTGTGTGAACAGAGGGCCGGGCTTTTTGAGGAAACAAAATGGGCTGGGAAAGGGAGAAAGAAAAACCAAGGACAAGGGTTGCGCTGGAAAAATGTCAAAAAAAAAAAAAATGGGAAGAAAAATTAAGCCCGAGTGGGCCGAACATTTTGCTAAGGAACCGGGCCAGGCAGAAATGTTCTACCCGAGTTTTATTTATTTTATTTATTTTCCCAGTTTATTTATTTATTTTTTTGTTATCTTTATATTTACTATATATATATATATATATATATATATATATATATATATATTTTTTGTGTGTGCGTATATATATTCTTTTTCTTGGGGCAAAAAATGGATATGCACCTAAATGGTCAATAAAAATTCGGGCGTCATTACAAGATATAATCCTAAAATGATTTTTTCTTTTTTGGCTAGAAATAGACCCTTTCATTTCAAAGCAAAATATTACATAATTGATACAGTAACGATAGATAAAGGAAGACTCGATTAATAGAATATTTGTAACTCTAGACAGGATATCATGGAAAAAGACAAGTGAAGATAGTTGTTGCCAACCGCATGCTCTACCGAGAATCCTTCTGTCCATCTAATTAGAGGGAGACCCTGATGTGATCGGTGAGTGCCTAATGGAAATAAGAAGGTAAAACCGAGCTCCCTTTTGTCTCCTACCAGAGGAAAGGATGCAAATCTTCTCCTTCTGTAGCAACAGATTTTGCAAATGCCTAATGCCGTCGAGATGAAATCCAACGATTCCTATGAAACGTTGTAAATAAAAGAAAAGCCTTAGGGCATAGAACCAACATTAGCACAGGAACACGAATTAGGAATTATCCAGATGGACAGAGGCTCGCATTCAAACTTCCAGTCATCAAATGAGCGGGTAACAAAACTTCTTCGAATTCTCGTTGGGCACGCCCTTCTCCTTTCTACCTAAATGTACACGGAGGAGGCGGAAATTTGCGCAACCAAGATCCCAAGGCATAATACCACCCTTTCTCATCCCTATCAGAAGGACAAGAATTAAGTTTAAACCCTTTCTCAACCCTTTCTGGTTACATGATAATTAATCACCTTAATTTAATCAAAGTTTAAACTCTTATTAATGGAAGTGGCTCGTACGTTCAAACTGGCAAATATTGGAAAACTAACGACATAGTGATGAAACTCACAGTTACATTGGCCAAGGGCATAAGTGATTCAGAATTGATTCAGAATTTCAAATGGGAATATGATGATCAAATAAAAGTCAAGTGGCTACAAAAAAACCAAAGCCTGAACCTTTTCATGATTTATGGATGGGCTGGGTTGGGCCGGGCTTTCGCCACTGCCTTTATGCCCTCGTCCATAACTCGACTCTCGCGGTTTCTCAGTAATCTGGCAAGTTAGTCCACAGAACTATTCATTCTTCAAAGGCAGCAATTTATGGAATAAAGTTGCTAAAAATGGATTTTGGATCGGATAGGATCATGTATAGGTCACTAAATTTGTATTAGATAGAAATTGATCAATTAAGGTTGGACCTTTTTTTATCCGATCCAAACCCAACATAACCCACTTGTTTAATAGGTCTATGGACGTCCATATTGTGATCGGGCATTGAGTAGAATTGTCATCAGAGAAGGAAAAGACAAGGCTTTTGCCAGTATAAGGAGAGGATTTCTTAATTCAGCCCACAATTCTTCCCTCCATCATCTTCTCTTCTCTGTGGTCAGGTCATTCTTGTTTCCAGTCCGACATCGACCAAGCCTACATGGTCACAGTAAGATATCATACGTATAGAGAAGATGAGACATTAGCAGAGGGCCTAGTGATCGTGATCCATTACAATGAAAAATTGTTTTGTAGGATGAAAATGTTAAGTTCATTCACTGCTTGTGATTGCAGTGAAAATTGATGTTCTTAGAATAATGAAAACTTGTTGGAATTGTTAGGAAAGAAATATTATGTCTACCTTTAAACAAGCTTGGCTTGTTTATTGTGGACATAGCCTTATCATAATGGCCATAAATATAGCTGTAAAAGGTGAAAGACAGAATTGGAAGTTATGCAAATGACATGCATATGGTTATTAAATTATTTGAGAATGAGGATGCAGACCAAAATTACCTTCACATGGTATCAAACCATTTGAGAGTGACATCTCGTGGAGCACATCACCTGCATTGGATTTAGGGAAAGTTTCAAATAAGAGTCCGAAATATTCTCTTTTTTCAAATAAGGGCTTGAAGTGGCTATGTCGATTTAAAAAAAGAAACTGAAGTGGTTATGACCATTTCAAATAAAGGCTTTGCCTTGCCAACTCTTGGCCAGCAAAAAATTCTGATTGATCAAGAATTTTTTTTTTTTTTTATAAATATACATTTTCAATTTACATTAAATTATATTAAAAAGAAAAAGTAAAATTAGAGGCGGGAGGGCTCCCTCTCGCTTGTGGTCATTGCCCCATTGCCGAGGAGGCGGCCACAAGGGCTGGTGGCCCTCGTTCTAATATGGAAGAGGGCCACCATCCTCTCCTGTCTTTGGTGAGGGCTTGTCGGCCCTCGCCTCTAGTCAACGAAGGTTGTTAGCCCTTGCTACTGCCCTTATAGCGATGGGGTGGTGGCCATAGATGGGAGGGAGCCCTCCATTCTTTTTTTTTTTTTTTTTTTCGTTTTTAATAATTTTTTTGAGTTTGGAAAAAAAAATAGAAAAAAAGAAAGAAAAAAGGAAAAAAAATTAAAAGATGAAATTGCCCTTCACCAAATAGTAAGTTCATGCCCTTATTTGGAACTATATGGTCACTTGAGGCTTTTATGTGGGAAAATGAGAACACTTTAAATCTTTATTTGAAATAATGTCTATTCTAGCTATTTATTTGAAAAAATGAGGGATACTTTAGACATTTATTTGGAATTTTACCTTTGATTGAGAAGTGAGGCTCCAGAAAAAGGTAGTAATTGATCTCATGACGGAGGACAAGACACGCAAGGCCAGGGCACGTACAATCGCTGTGAACGAAGCAACCGGTAAAAATTCGTAGACCCGGTTTCATACACAAATACAAAGGCTGCATATAGTTTGCTGATTAATACTCCTCATCTCCCTCATCTCCCGATCCTTCATACACACGAATATCATCGGAATAACTTCATGCATTAGCCATCAATATCTTCTGCCTCCAATAATTTAAGGAAAACCCTTCTCTTCTCATCATCCTCTCTTTTATATGTATTCAACATTGAAACAGATTTTAGATCTGCAGGCGTTGCTGGAGAGCGTGGAAATTTGTTGGAGGTGATTGCTGAGGGGATTGATGCAGTGACGGTGGTCGACAAAATAAGGAATGAGGCTAAGCTGCGGGAGGCCAAGTTGATGAGCGTAGAGGATCAAAATTGAAACGTACTCAATGATTTCCTTGCTTCTGTTCATGGCTTTATGGAATCTACGTTGATGTGTATTGCGTAGCGATGTATCAGGAGAGTAAGAAGAGTTGATAAGAGTGGGGTCCTCGAATTCGACCAAATATAACTTATTAAAAAGATAGTTTATACAATATCCGTGGCTTGCTTCTGTCTCGCGCTTGTTCTTCAAAATATGGGCCGTGTTTTAGCTTTGATTGTAAAGGGGAGATTACTGAGGTCTGTTCAGCGTGAGTTTTGCTCTTCATTTCTGATGTGGCTTTCTTTCCTTTACTGATGGACTTCTCCAATTACCCTAAAGCACTTGATGAAGTAATGGCTAATGGCAATAGTATCTCTAACACTGTACCAGTCACAAAACAATATCAATCAATATTACGTGATCCAAGTGGATCAATCAATTGATCAGATCGAATTGGATGATTTAATTCGATGACTCTCTCTCTCTCTCTCTCTCTCTCTCTCTCTCTCTCTCTCTCTCTCTCTCTCTCTCTCTCTCTCTCTCTCTCTCTCTCTCTCTCTCTCTCTCGACACACACACATGGACACATGCCCATGTGCATCAATTGTTTCAATTGTTGAGTGTAAATAGATATACCTTTTTTTAGGGACGATTACCCAGTTTGCCCTTAATTTATTATATGATTGTTAATTCGGTTATAAACTTTTCAATTTTGCTAATGTAAGATTAATTATTTGTGCAAAATTTTAATGGATAATTGAAAATTATTGACGTGGCAATCCACAAGTTGTCCATGTCAATGTGCCATATGATTGCTAGTGATCATTGAATATACATGTCAGTGTGCCATAGGACAACATTGGAATATAATGTATAGGTTTAGGTTGCATTGAAAAAATTAAAAAAATTCATACTGAATTGATATCTGTACATTATATTTTTGACTGAATTAGTAGTGTTTTTTGCTATTTGGAAAAAAAGGAAAGCTAGATAAATGAACTGACTCGACAGCTATAGCTTAGCTGGTCGACTATTAAATACTAGTTGGTTGCGCTGAAGTCAACCAAGATAATTTCTGTATCTCATGCATCGAGCAGGAGGCATAGGCCATCCTCCAGGCATACGTTGAATAAATGAACGTGTTTCTCCCGGGACAAGTCTTGATCTGGTAAGTCATCATTGTCAGATCATTATTCATATCCACAAGGACCGATTGATGAAGCTCTTTATGAAGTAAAGCATACCAATGATGCATGCCCAATGACTGAGTCATCGTGCGAGACTCGTTCACATGTTGTCTCCACGAATTCTCTGCAAATGCCATGCACAGTGCGCAGTGAATTGAGCTGGTTTCTTCCTTGCGCAGGAGTCTTTAAAAGCCGAAAACTGTCCAAAGAGTGACAAACCAATTACATTTTTATCAATTTAATCATAAACATTTTAATTATCTAATTGAGGCCTATATATGAATATATTTTGCCAAATAAGTCCGTCTGGATAATTATAATAGAAAATCGTTAATGTGAACATCAGTAGTGTCACGTAAGATATCATTATCGCTGACGTGGATACCTTTATATATATATCTACCACGTTTAGTGAGGGCTGGCCGACCCTTGTTGACCACAGGCAAGGACCAGTGACTCTTGTTGGCCATTGGGTTGGAGCTTCGTGGCCCTTGGGCACGTTAATACCAGTGATGACACGTAGAACGTCCAATATTCATATTCATGATTTCTGGTCAAAATTGGCCGGATAGACTTAATTGACAAAATGTAAATATATTTAAGACTAGATTGGCACAATAATGGATTAAGACCGAATTGACATAAGTACATTATATTTATGACTTTTTTGGTAATTATCCTAATGTGACCCTCAATTGAACACCAAGGAAGCTTCTCAATGCTAAGAAATCTTGCGGCTGATACGTGTTTGATTAATGTTATTGAGCAAATGAGTTGTGAAGACACATGTAGACTGGTCTTCTATTGTTGGAAAGCCACTATCCTCGAGTCTTGAGAGATCTTGTGCACTCTCACTAGGACCCAAGTGGGATGGGAAATCGGTTCGACTTGTGAAAATATGATGCCAATCTTCTCTCTAATTCATGCAAGAATTAGTATTTAATATTGGGCAAAGACATCACAAATACAATGTATTAGGGCACAAAAGGAAAAAGAAAAAAAAATGAGAAACAAGAAGAAAAGAACCGGCTCTCGATGCGAACAAAATGCACGAACAAGTATGGACCGCCATATCGCCTCTCTAAGACTGATCCGTTTTCTTTTCTCTTTGATCAAATTGAACCTCTCCAGGCACGAAGAGCTAATTGGTACGTACCGTTGATGTAGATGATGAAGATCATCATGAGCTCCAAGGGTTCTTATCGGTGCATAACCTATCAACTCCTGAACATATGTGCACAAGCCCTCGTCATGTACATTATTACATTTCGGGGTTCTTTCCGAGACATGTGCCACCGACTATGATTGATTTAGGTAATGTAATTTGCCTAACATAAACTTCTTGTTTTGACCCCATCAACTGTGGTTGAATTTTCGTTTTAATAGAAAAACCATTATGCAAATAAATATGCAAGTAGATCTCTTGAAATGCTTAAGCGCTAAGGCAATGGTCCTACGTTACTGATCTCAATGTTGAAAAAAAAACATCGTGTGAAGGTAAGACAGAGGATTACTATATATTAGAATGGCTACCCACTCCAAACATGGCGTGTGGTGTGGAACATGGGAACCGTGTTCATGTCATGTAATTCCATGTGAAATTCTGAGAAATGAAGGGGGCTAGCGATCGAAAAGTCACGGCATTGTCATTCCCGCGTACCAACTGCGTGCATATGGCGCGGTGTTGATTGGGTTTCATGAGACTTAGATTTTGGGTTGACTTACCAAGGCCAATGATAGTGGTAATATAGGAATGGCATTTAAAAGGGAATCCCAATTCAAATGATATGCTATCTGAAATGTCATGTCAAACATGAAGATGTTCATGACTAGGGGTGAGTGTTCGTCGCAAATCAACCTGAGATACTACTTGAACCGGCCACTTTCCATGAGTTGGGTACAAAAATTATTTGTCTATACAATAAAGAGCAAAATAAATTCTTGTTTGGGCCGCTTGCTTGGATTTTGGCTAATTAATGCAATTATTACGGTTTTTCATGGATGCGGGACTTATCTATTTAAGATGAGCTTCCTTGTTATAGTTCCAAGCATACTTTCCAAATTATCCTCTCATAAGATTACAAAAATGAAGATACATGTGACAATGATCCTTTAATAGCAGCTGACTAAAAAACTTGCATTTTTCGATGCATTAACTTGTTTCATGTTATGTGAAGGTGATAAGCTTGCCACAGCTAAAGACTGCAGGACTCCGATGAGGCAGCTTAGGGACCAACGACCACGGCGGAATCTATCTCCCCTGAGTCAAGTGCTATGGACGAGCAGCTCGCCTGGGCTCCCTTGATCTCGATTCTCGACAAGGCGACGTCGAGGTCAGGTGATCCAAGGGACCACTTGCCTGAGGGCGACGGCGGCAAGGCCACGACCATTGCGCCTTTCTCTCCCTCTCTTTCTACCATGAGCGGCTCCAAATTGAAGGAGAAAATGAGGGTAACTTTTCTTTTTTCTTTCTTTTCTTTTTGGTCATAATGAGGGTGACTTGGAATATGTAAACATAATATGGTGGGGTTAACAGAGGTTTTAGTATTCCAGGGAAATTGCTTTTCTTCACTTATTATGGTCCATTTTTTTTTTTTTTTTTTGAGGTTAAACACCATCATTTTCAATGAAGCGATTTTAGAGGAGTTAAAATGACTTGGTGAAACATTTCTAAAGGCACCTTTTCCCAGAGAGCCTAGAACATTTAGTAACGAAATCTTATGATTGTTTTTTTAGCGATTGTAAATTAGCATCGCTGGGAGAATTATTTACGCGGCCCATTAAATTAGAACCTCATTACTCAAAGACGTGAGTCACATTATTTACAAAAGCATCGATTAGGTTCACAATTAAAATCCAAAATGAAAATTGCGTTTGCCAACAAAAATAAAGACAATGGTCAAATAGAAGAAAATTTTGCTATAGGAATGTAAGAATCAATTCTTATCCTAGCTTGAAAGTTCACTTATTCGTATGATGAAGCAATGAAATATTAAAAAGTGGCCATCATTTGCATTATGCAAGAAAAAAGACAATGTCAATATGTGAATAAAAAAATGATCTTTCAATGAAGTCGCCTCTTACAACGAAATTGAGGTAAAGGTACATGCCACATAGTCCCGATTACGGGATTTTGGTATTTTGCCAAGATTTTGTCTAAGAGACGGCATCATCAAAAGATCAATTCATAGCTATCAATCGAATGTCCACTCTATCCCAACAGTTTCATGTGCAAAATGTGGCATCAACTTTTGAAAGACTGATTTGTGATTTCTTTCTTGCAAAAGTAAGGTGATTTTTATTTCGAGAAGTCCTATATATAGAAAAAATGTAATTCGAATATCGATCATAGAAGGTGGAAAAGAAAGAATTTTCTCCTAAACTATTTATTGTATGTTGATTCATGATATGACACTAAGTTATGTATTCGAAATTGATATTGCATGAAACTTATTAACCTTTTTTTATTAAAAAAATATTTACATCAAAACATTTTAATTGAGACAATAAACAGTGCAAGTAATAACTGCAAATAGAATGACAAAAAGCGAGGGGACAAGAATTTAAAGAAAGAGATGCCAATCGAAAGTGAATGATGATAATATCAGAAGAAAAACATACGTCTGTTAATGTTAATTTTAAAGATAATAAAGACGACTCTTATTCCATATAAATCAAGAATTATGGGTTCATAAAACCATATTTCTCAATGAGACATCTATAGAGGAGACGGATTCCATGGATAACAGATATCATACTCTCCAGACTCACTAAGCAAACAAGGACCGTTGGGCAAGATGTTCCAAAAACACAAATCGCAACGATCAAAGTCCCTCTTTGACACATATATATCAAACCACTCAAATCGACCCGGCCACGAAAAGCCACAAAAGAACAATGTCGCCCTGAAGATATTGGGTCTGAATGTGAAAAACCAGCTTTCCTTTATATGATGGACTCCAAGATCGTCGTTCTTAGATTTGCAATGAACCGTAAGAATAGTGCCAGCCTGCAAATGGTTGTTGATCATAACGGTCGTCTTGCCCATAACAATTCCTACATAGCTAGTTACAAATAAGAAACAAATAAATATGAGTGTAGCTGATGTCTTCTTCATCGTGGCGTACAGTGCACAATTGATTTTATGGAAAAAACTGATCAAACGATCCTCAATAAATAACCTTCATGGTAGCTCTGTAACTTTTATGGCATCTCTGAATATCTTTAGAATTAATTGTGAATGCCAAATATTTTGCAATTAGTGATCTGGCTGTCATTTTGCTAAGAGGAAACCATTGCACAATTACGCTTTGATTTTGTGAAATCATTCATCAAATGGTCCTTTTATGCCAATCTTTCGCAACTGGAGATTGATAAACAGCAATTGGCTTGTTTAAATGCTAAAAGGAAACCATTGCACAATCTCAATTTGATTTTGTGAAAAAGTTGATTAAATGATCCTCAACACTCGACTTTTACGGCAACTTTTACTATCTTTAGAATTAATTGTAAGTTCTATGCCAAATCTTTTGCAATTAGGGATCCAGCTGTCATTTTGCTAAAAGGAAACCATTGCACAATTACATTTTGATTTTGTGAAAAAATTGATCAAATGATCCTTTTATGCCAAAACTTTTGCAATTAGAGATTGATAAACAATAATTGGCTTGTTTAAATGCTAAAAGGAAACTATTGCACAATCTCATTTTGATTTTGTGAAAAACTTGACCAAATGAATCTTTTATGCCAAATGTTTTGCGATTAGAGATTTATAAAGAGTAATTGGCATGTTTAAATGCTAAAAGGAAACAATTGCACAACTCATTTTGATTTTGTGAAAAAATTGATCAAGTCCTTTTATGCCAAATATTTTCCAATTGGAGATTGATAAACCGTAATTTTTAAATGCTAAAAGGAAAACACTGGACAATCTCATTTTGATTTTGTAAAATAATGGAACAAATGATCTTCAATAAATAACTTTATGGTAGCTCTGAATGTCTCTAGAATTACTTGTGAGTTCTATGCCAATTTTTTTGCAATTAGATATTTAGTTGTCATTTTGCTAAATATGACTATCAGTGAACAAGAAGTGGCAAAAGAAAGTTGTCTCGTACCCTTAAGCATTTATCACCTACCAATTTTGTGTCCAATTTGGATTCGGATAACCTTTTGTTTAAGGGAAATTGCATACCCATTTGGCTCACACAAATTGAGTGCATATGGGAAATAAGAGTGGCTCACAAAAGAGGACAAAAAAAAAAAAATTAGTGATGGAATATATTGGTTTTACTTATATCCATTTATGTTAGCTCGAAAAAATTAAATCAGAGTTGTTAAATCAAGATATGTATAGTTAATCGAAATCTTAAATTTATATTGATAATTGATTCGTATTGTAAGATTTGATAATATAAATAAAATTAATACTAGCGACATGGACATTTATAAATTCTATAAACAATTTAATAAAAAAAATACATTTTTCAGTAAGAATTATGATTTTGAAAGTAAAAATATTAATTTTGAGTGTGGGTGATGATCCCTATGTACAAGAAGTTATAAAATCCAAATTGCTTTATTGAAATAAAAATTACATTCAAATATATATCATAATTTTTCATATGTCATTTCATTTGACATTGCATAATAAAATGCAAACGTTATTTTTAAATACTATCTGAGTACAACATATATAATAAAATATGACATCTTTCATTGTTCAATAAAATCACCTATCATTTAGACAATTAAAAATATAAACAAAAAAATTTAGACGCTTGATCAATTTGTTTGTGGTTCAGGTGATACCGAATCATCTGATATATGTGAATCACTAAGGCATTGAATTGGATTAGATCGTACTATTCTCATAACTATGTAAGCAATTTATAATGGAACATACAAACAGATGCGTGAAGAAGAGGAAAGCTTGGATGAATGCTTAAAGAAGTTCCATCACCACACTCTCTCTTGAAGCTCTAAAATTGCCTTCCAAAGTTTAAATCCACTAGTTAATTTGTTTTTGCATTTTGCCTTTCATTGGCAGAACTGCAATCATTTTTAGTTCTAACTTCATTCTCAATATCCTGCGATATGGGCTGAAGGATACAATTATACCACTATTATAAGAATTTAGCTACTTAATAATTTTCTAATTGCAAATTCGACGTTCCCATTGAAAATTGGGATGGCACCTTGCGGAGATTTCTTCCAATCAATATCTCTAATATATTCTTTCTTATTCTTCCTCTGATCAAGATTGCCCAACTGCATATGCTTCTTCAAGTGAACATACTTAGGTAAAACTTGCTGCAATTGCTTAAGCACCTTAACAGGATTCGGAAGAGTATGATTACACACACTACTATATTTTCCCTTCCACATATACTGACACACTGAAACAATGATCCTAGAAATAACTGCTTAGTCTCCACTTCTCTCCTCCACAGAGTTCTATGCGGCGTCTAGGAAGTATGAATCACTCTCGAAAATGAATTTACTGATTCTTTCCCAACTGATTGGACCGTAGGTGCAATGTTTTTGCTTCACAGGTGAGGTCACTAGTTCAAATCCTAGATGGCCTAACTATGCCAAGGACAAGAAAAGAATAGAAGAAGCATCCAACTCTTCCATACATTATTCACTTGGCTCAGAGCAATATAACTTAGTTAGTAGAACTCCGCTCTTGCAAGTGGCTTGTTACGATTACGAGTTGGATGTCTAATTATCTAGGTAGTAATGATAGTATCTTGTACCTCCATTGATGGCTCACCTTTTCTAAGTAATGAGGAAGAGGACTAAAACATGCCATTGAAAGACTTTACTGAGATAAAGATGGGCTATCAAGAACATAGATGAGATAGGATAGCAGTTGGTTACATGGATGATAGTTGGAGTTGGCAGCTCTCTTAAGGTTCCTTCATCAACAATCCCTAAGGAAAATGATCAAGTTGGCCTTCGTCAATAACTTGATGCACTACCTCCTTTCAGCCCTTTCAGTGAAATGCGGCAAAAGAAAAAAAATTCATA
Organism: Eucalyptus grandis x Eucalyptus urophylla; assembly: GCA_028830015.1. Lineage (NCBI taxonomy): Eukaryota > Viridiplantae > Streptophyta > Magnoliopsida > Myrtales > Myrtaceae > Eucalyptus > Eucalyptus grandis x Eucalyptus urophylla. The sequence continues at coordinate 3,223,718 of CM054198.1, read as the reverse complement.
GACCCCATAACAACTACTAGATCCTCCCAAGAATGCCTTGGGCATCCAAAGGTCGCGCACCAATCATAGAATCTTGTTCAATAAGATGTTACTATGGCAAGTCACATATTGTGCACTTACTTTACCATTTTTTTTTATTTTAGAAATATTATTTATGCTATAATTTGGCTTTATCAACTCATTACATGTCATGGTTCAAGAGTTTAAATAAAATGGTGGGTTTTATTATTCATTTTTGAAATCCGATGTCTTTTTTAGAGATTGTTTATATCATCTGTTAATTGCTCAATCAATTACTTATGCAGAGTGCTAAAAGAAGATTAATCGATTTTCATATTTTATTATACTATATTTCATACCCCTTTCCCCATGGGTTTGATTCTTTTGATGGATACAGGCGCACAACAGAGTTTCCATCTTTTGTGGCGAAGCAAAAATCTTCACTCTTAAATATAATTGATCAATAAATACTAACAAAGAATGTATGCACTTTCAATAAGAAGAATAAGTTTAAGCTTATGGTCATCTTGTCAGCTAGTCATCTTCAATTAAAATAGTCGGGATCAGTCGAGTGAACATTTTTTAATTTTTTTCTTTTTATAGTTAAGCCCTTCAAGTGATCGCTTAAAATGTTATAGTACCAAAATGAGTGACATTCAAAAGTTATCACATTATTAATGTCCTTTTATAGTCAAATTTGTCATACATTTCATGAGTTGTGTGTGGTGAAAGTCAATGTGAGAAATAGCAAATGAAAGTGAGCATATCGAAACATCCTTTTCTTTCGCTCAAAATCTTTATTTTACTTGAGTACAATTCCAAAAGTGAAGTACGAGTGAAATAAAACATGCTTTTTCCTTAAAATATAGAAAATATAAGGGCAATGTTAGATATAATGCTGAGTTCATCTATATAACAATATATGGCTCAAGAGAATACCTAATGTATCAATTAGCTATAGAAAGTCCAATAAATCATGAAAATAAGATAAATTTGTCCATTATATTTACTGGTAATGGGCAGATATAATCATTTTTTTAAATAAAAAAATATTATTTATTTAATGGATAGAAAAATGGGTTATTTTCGAGAAAATCCAACTGACATTTCATCTTGCTCATGTCCATCTCTAGAAGTTGTTGTCCAATTGCTTGCAGAAATTATTCTCCGAGTGTATAGTACATGCCTAAATTTATAGGAGAAACCCACCGCATTCAATGGTCCAAATTGTGATTGGCAACCGAGGTGATCTCTCATTGCTATTGTCTTCCTTCACTTGCATAGAATGGAGACAGGTTATAAAAGAAAGGTCTTGTTGCATAACATGAATTCTAAACACTCGTGATCGAGGATGTCATTGATGTTGTTAAAAATAAAACCTAAGTTGGACAAATATGAAGACCTTATGCATATGGCATGAGTTAGATGCAAATAATATAGAATAGCTACCTCTATCGATCAACTCTTGGATGCTCCAACCTACCCATGGGCAGCTGCGTTGGTATTCATTTTCTCCTGCTTCAATGCAGTCGAGAGTTCGAATCCCTGCGTTGCTAGCGATTTAAGTGGGGGCCCCTGGCGATAGGTTGCTAGGCCAACTTACCCTGAGGTATAGTCGTTCGAATAGCTTTGGCAAGGTCTGCCGGTGCCATTGGGCACCGGAGGGCTGTATGACCCTAAATAGCGTAAGCGAAAGGGAGCTCAAGATGGATCCTCGGTTATCAAAAAAAAAAGAAGAAAATACTTGGATGATCCATTGCTTATAGATGAAGAGACAATAAGAATTGATAAATAAATAATAATAATAAAAAGGAAAAAAAGCGGAGAGTCCAGCAATTGCAAGTAAATCTAAAGTCCAATGCGTCGGAGGACAATAATTCAAGTTCGCAGCACTAATGTACGTCACTTTAAAGTGTAGTAATCACCTAGGAAATCAACCCATTTTCCCCCTCTGTATAATATATCTACAAATATTTGTAGCCATATACCCAAGATCATGACACTTGATATACACAAAATCATACTGTGTAGAATCTTATAAATCAATTCATCTAAGGGTGCATTTATTTTGCAACATTTGAAGAAAGATTTTTCTAATTTTGATTTTTTTTATATCATTTAGGAAAACGAGTCATTAAAACAACATATTAATTAATAACAACTATTTATAAAAAAATTATGAATTCATTTTTCCAAGTGATATAAATAATCAAAATTAGGGAAAAAGATTCCAAATTGTTAATTTTATGCAAACCACGTGCCCCCTAATTATTCGCTTGCACGACCTCATCAAAACATAAGTATGATCAAAGAAACCTTTCACCACATCTCCATTTCCCATTTGTTAGATTTCATAAAAATCGAACCATAGTCTAAATTGAGCATAACTTATTTTCCCTCAAGTTGAAAGTCCCATCTTATCATAATATCGATGAAAGTCAACTTCATTAGCATTATGCCCCACCTTTATTATCACATTTAGTTAGGGAAAGGTACCAAAAAAGTCATAAATCTATTGCATTAGTACTAATTCAGTTATAGACCTTTCAATTGAACTAATTTAATCCTTAAAATTTTCGTATTGATACAATCAAGTCCATTTGGATAATTTATACTAGAAATTGTTGACATGGACACTGGTCGTCCTATGTGGTACAACCGATGCTAACGTAGACATTTTTATATAATTTTTAATTGTTCTTCTGAATCTTTATAATTTTTTCCTTCTCTTTTCCTTCTTTTCTTTTCTTTTTCTTTTTCTTAATTTTTTTCCTTCCTTATTTTCCGCCCTTGGCCTCCAGCTAGTGGAGGTCACAAACGAAGGTGAGGGCGGGGATGGCCCTTGCCAACCACAGGCGAGAATTAGCCTTCACCAACCTTAGGCAAGGGTCAGTGAGGGCAGCAAGGGTTTCCTAGTGCTCGTCAACCTTCACCGACCTCCAGCAAGGGCTAGCCTTGTTGGGACGAGGTCCTTCACCATTTGGGTGAGGTCGCCCTTGTCACAGGGTCCCCTTCCTAGATTTGGTGAGGGGTGGCCTTGCTGGCTTCTAGCGTTAGCAAGGGGCCTCATCCAAGCGAGGGCCAATCTTGCCTATGGCCAATAACCTCCACCTGCTGAAGGCGATTGGGGAAGATAAAGAAGGAAAAAAGAAGAAATGAAATTTAAAAAAAAAATATAAAAAATCATAAAAACAATTAAAAAGTTATATAAAAATATCTACGTCAGTGTCAGTCATATCACGTAAAATAACCGGCATCATGTTAGTAATTTCTGACATAAATTTACCGGATGAACTTAATTAGTACCAATACAAAAAGGTTTAGAACTAAACTAGTTTAATTGAAATATTTAAAATTGAACTGCTATCCGAAAACATAGGTTTATGAATTTTGTGGTACTTTTCCCCATTTAATCATGTTCCCTTTTTCTCAAAATCTATATTCATTATTTTTTTCTTCCTTTTGAGGGCTAAGGCTGAAGATGAAATTAATGAAGAAATTCAAAGGTTGACCACATTGAAGTTTTCCTAGAAAATCCGTTGATACTCCAAATTAACCTTGTCGTCACGTGCTTCTCAAGAGGAAGAAATGTAACAATGGACCGCCACATTAAAACACGATGATGGACGGTTAGTGGCCACCTAAATGGGGTTTGGCAACAAACTTTTAGAGGAAAGTACTTATAATATTATTGAAGAACATTGGAATAAAAAGCACCGAGTATGCACAGTGTTAAGAAGTATATTTCAAGACCTAGTCATAAAATGGCCATCGATAACCGTAAAACCTTTAGGTGTCCAAGCTAAATAATCTGTGAAGAAAATGGGCAGAATAATTTGTGAAGAAAAAGGTGTTGGAGAAAATATCTTCAAGTGATTTTGATGGTGTCCAAGTTATCCTTAATATATTATTCACTATATTATTTGCAGATGTTTGGACCAAAGGACTCATACATTGAGACTCTAATCTTGCAATCCTAGAAGCAATAAGATCTTCTTATGTCATTTAGGTTTATTAGGCTGATTGGATGAATGATGCTCAAAGTTTCTATCCAACTATCAGCTTCGATATTGAGGAGTATAAAAAGAGATAGTGGCGCTAAAGGAATGACAAGATTTGAAGTCTACAATTCAAAAGTCCAAAGAGAGCTTCGATAGTACATACTTGTCTTGGTGAGCTTAATTTGTAATTTTTGAGAGGTTGTTGGTGAGAGTGAGACATACTAGAGCAGAGAGCACTCATACTTTGTAACTTTGATTGATTCTCTAGTGAAATGAAGCCAATAGGTAGTCAGCAAATGTGAGCTTATCATAAGCCAAACCACTATAACTATTATGTGCCACTTTTTCTATCCCTTAATCTCTCGTTTATTTTGTTTGACAGTTTATTGCACACACAAAAATTTGGTCACTGCATAGTTAATCTTCATACGTTGGTCATTTGCAATATTGAATTCAATTGTTTTTAAATTCCACTTAATTACCTATTCACATCCTCTAGGTAATAACCCTAGCTCCAACAATTTGAAACCGATATGGCCACTTCAGGCCCTTATTTGAGACCAACATATCTATTTGAGACCTCTTTTTTGACACAAAGTTTACTATTTGAGAAAATGAAAGCACTTCATGTGCTTATTTATATTTTTCCCAATAATTTTTATAGAGGAAATAACAACATGATGATTCGAGAAGTATATTAGATTGTATTTGAATAAAATAAAAGAAGACTAATTCTAATGATTCGAGATTGATATCAACATGATACCAGGGTGCCTAATCGAATGGTGCTCGGACATTGAAGCCATTGTTGATGGCAACCCTAGTTATATATAAATGATATTCCACTGCCAGCCTCCCCTTTCTCGTTCTGAATAATTTGATAACTTTTCTAATATGGAAGATCTTGGAGAGCCTTCAAAACTTCAATAGCTTCACTCGTCGGGGAACGAGCTTTTTGGATCTAGGCTAAGGCAGCGAACAACCAACTTGAAAGCAATCTGGGCATTTCTCCTGAGAACTCTCTAAGTGCTGGACCCATCAATTTGCAAAACATTAGTGTCCTACCTAGACGTGGTCGAACATAATCGACAAGGTCATGTTGACCGGAGGCCAACTTTCGTCTAAGACTCTCATTCCGATCATAATTTCCGGAGAACCACACCAAAATCATAGACATCACTCTCTAATATGGGGCACCCTAAGAATAATATATGTGCAATCACTAGACAAGAGTACATAAAATAAGTAGCAAATGGTCCTATTTAGATGTAAATAAGATCCTTGAAGTACCCACCAAATATCTCAACCCCCTCCGCAGTCAAAAACAGTCGCTTTACCTAAAAGGCTGAAACAATAACTTAGTTCCGTCTTTCCATCACTTCTTTTTGTCTTGTGACAATACTAGGTAAAGCCCCCATGTTACTGCGGATAGAAAGTATTAATCATGAAATAATCAAAGTAATCAGGGCCAAAAAGCGTACTAAAACTCAAATTATGATATTATCACAGTTTTGAAGTACGATATTGTATCTCGTCTCCATAATGTCCTTCATTCAAGGAATTGATAGTATCAATTTATGGCATAATAAGCATGAACCTAACCAATTAATCTGTAATTCAGAACGATGCCTGTTCTTAGACATTTTGAAGTGAAGGAATAAAACCCAAAGTTAGTTTTATTAAATCTCCTCTGGAACAGAAATTTCCTATTTCGCCTCTAATATATACTTTGGTGACATCTTTCTTGGTTCGTAGCTGAAGAAATCCATGAGGTGAATGCGAGGAAAACCATTTTGTTCTGACGGGAAAAAGTGTTAAAAAGTTCTAAACCTCTTACATTTATGTCAATTTAATTATAAATCTTTTTTTTATGCCAATAAAGTCCTAAACATTTTTACGTTGTGCCGGTTCAGTCTTTTCTGGCCAATTTTGGCCGAATTTTACTGACTAGATGCCGGCCAGCTGACATAGCCTGATCGGCGCTAATGTAGATAACTTTTAATAATATTTTAATATTTTGAATTTTTTTGAATTTTTTCTTTTTTAGTTTTTTATTTTTTCCTTCTCCTCCTTCTTCCTCCGACCGGTCGCCAAACCTCGACAACCGGCTTGAGGCGACAGCCGATGAGGCTCGACCTTGCCAGATCTGGCAAGGGCAAGCCTCGCCCACCCGACGTGAGGCCGCCCAGCGTGAGGCTGCCCTTGCTGGATCTAGCGAGGGTCAAGCCTCATCGCCTGCTCGGTGCGAGGCTACCCTCGAGGCCACTGGCGAGGTGGCCGGCGAGGTCAACCTTGACCTCGCCAGCCATCGCCCTTAGTCGGTCGCCGAGGTCCAGCGACTAGCTGGAGGAAAAAGGAGGAGAAGGAACATGAAAGAAAATAAAAGAAAATAAAGTAAAAAAATCACAAATATATTAAAATATTATTTAAAGTTGTCTACGTTAGCGTCGATTAGACCATGTCAGCCAGCTGACGTCCAGTCAGCAAAATGAATATGCCCCAATTAACTTGCAATTTATGTGCACCTTTTGAGTGTCATCTAAGACAACCTTGAGAAAGGCTATGCCATGTTCAAGCCTAACATTGTCAGAGTGGACATTATCGACCGTCTACTTCTTCCTGAGTAGGCTCTAAATCAGCTAGCTTTTCCTTCAACACGTCTTTCGGGCAACGATGGATGAAAAGCTTTTCTTTGTAGCTTCTTGGTATGCTAATGCAGTTGCCAACTGTCCTTCCAGTATTCCATTTATTTATTTATTTATTTAGATAAGGGAGGCTATATTTGTTTGGTAGAACTGCTGTATGCTTGAAGTAGAGGAAGAAGCTCCAACTTTACAATTAATTTCCATGAATACTAAATCATCATTGTTAAGCGGAAGGCTTTCATTGCCATTTATGTGGGGACTCGGGTTTCATCTTCAAATGCCAAAGCTGTCTCTTCCCCGGTGCTTTCACATCCATAGTTGATTTGGACAGGATCAGAATGGTTTTTCATGTGTTCCGCTGCTTGAAGTCAAACACAATCATTCCCTCATTATCAGTTAAATTCATACCAAAGTAATTGTCACACCCTGAATCCCTGAGCATGCAATATCTCTCAACGGCCGATTAATCAAGACTTCCCAAGACGCGTTACCAACCCATTCTTTTTATCTTTTGATTAAATGCAAGCGAAATCACTTAATATAAATACCTAGTCAACTAGCAAAGAATAGGGATAGTATGCACAACAAACATTTCCAAAAGCACAATCTTTATTTATTTACTGTTAACTCTAGGAAATTTAGCACTTACAAGCCCTTTTCAAGAGGGCGATTTCTTAAGTGACCAACGTACAAAAAGGGTTAGATGGGTCAAGGTTAACCTATTCCTTCACCATGAGGGCTGTCCAAAAAAGACGATTCCCACACTAACATTGGTCACTACGGTAGACCATCGATCCTTGGGAAAGGACTAAGGAGATTCCCATTGAGCTTAATGAGCCAAGCCAAGAAACGGTGTGGAACCAAATGATTAAATTCCCGTTAAACCCAAAAGGTGGTGGTGTGCTTTAGAACGGTCGTCTCGGTTCCCAACACAACATACTCAGTCACGTCCCACTCTAAGGACATGAGGACCCCAAAATGATCAGGGCACTCTATACTAAGCGCGTGAAAATAATCAACAACAAATGGGGGTGAGATAAAAATCATATTGAGTTGACAGCTTAAGCTTTAATCAGGACATGAATTTGTCTCACAGGCAGCTAAACACGCAAAGATGTACAATCCTACCTCACCTTGGCACACCCCTACATATTAATAAATCACATAATGTCAATATCAATGCATTAAACATAACCAATAATTAGAACACATTTGATAATATCCATGGGCATTTTCTTCCTGCTCCCACCCCCAACAATATAACTTTTTGTTCCACACAGAATTCCATAGCAACCAGCTCTTGGTGATGGGTGGGTGCCTCGAGTGATGTTTCTTGACCAAATCATCTAAACAAAAAGCAGGTCAAACAAAAGCCGGCAACTTAAGTTTCCGTTGAAGAAAGAAAAGAATGCTGATATAAGTTGAGTTTGGGACAATGGTAACTTATGAGACTGAACACACCGTTTCAAAGTCTAATGAATATAAGTCATTCATTGTTCTGGATTTTGATCATGGGCCTTCATTACTATATCTGAGGCCCTTTTGACAGATCAGGTAAAAACAGGACAAAATAGACTCTAAGGTCAGGTAAGTCACACAAGTAACTATTTCCTTACGCAATATGTACATAATTTCTATACTAATCAAGGCAACATAGTATTTAAAACCACTTGTGTATTGCTGGTACAATAGCGTTAAACACGAAGAATATCAAATTGTGCAAATAAGATGCCATGCAAAAAAAAGTTATGTGATGCACTTTTTAAGCGACACTAAAACAAGTTTGTGCTAGCTAATTAAGATTCTGATAATGTCATGTCATCTATACTCAGATGAGAGCTCATATCAAGGAGAACCCAATCGATTGATGTGCTTTCATTCCAGGATATATTTGAAAACAAATCAAAACAAGCAACAGCAGTGAACATGAGCACATGGATTCAGGTGTTGTAGAAGTGATCAATCAAATCACCAACATCATCATTGTCGTCATCATCAAAGTGAGAAGAAATCAATCGAAGTAGTGTTTATTGAAGTAAACAAGGATACCGGTACATCCCCTTTAGCTTTCGTCACAGACCATCCCTCAGTTTTAGTGTCGAACGCTCACACTGTGAAGGACCGATGCAGTAAATTCGGCACCAAGTAGAAAAAGGAAAAAGCAAAAGGAAAAAGCAATAGGAGCGTGATCAGCGAAAGCAAGATCGTACCTGACAATCTATCAGTCCCTGATTCCGTTTTCCCTTCAATTAGTAGCAAATTCTTCCCCCCAGAAACCTAGAAACGGTAAACAAAATTAAAATTTCATTAGCTCCACAGCTCCCAGGCAAATCCTATCGAAACATCATCAAATGGTAATCCTATCTTATTGCTATGTTTTAGACTTCCAGAGGAGCCAGAAATTGCCGAATTTTTTACTTGCTAGTACTTTTTCCTTGCCATTGTTGAATTCTTAATTTGCATGCTTTTTCATGCCCATATCAAAATACAACGGAAATTTTCTACTCGGACATCCTATCAGAGATTCTTTTCTTATAGGACTCTTTATTGGATATAGTCCCATTATCACTTTAATGAACTTGGTTTGTTTTCCAATTTTTAATCAGTTACCCCTTGGGGAAAAAGCCAAGAAATGTCCTGTACCTGCCCTCATTAATTGTCTAGTAGTTCCAGTAATTAACTATATTGGAGAGGGTTCAGTTCTAAAATGTCCCTCTATTACCAGAAATGTTTTTCTCTTTGCAAATCTTATTTTTAAGCTTCCAGATAAAGTAAATAAAGGCAATTCTTACATGACATAAACTAATCTTATTCAACTGATTCAAATTACAAAATGCAAAATAGAAGTGCCAATACTATAAATGAAAAGAAGGATTGACAGCAGGCAGTATGAGAGCTCCTCATACCAGAGAGTGACCTCGACGTGCAGGAATTTTAAAGGGGAGACTGCTTGGTGACGGGTAAAGTTTTGAAGAAGTCGTGGTCCACGATTGTCAAAGTTAAGTACCCGAAGAGGGAAAAGAGAAGCAAATTTGTCAAAGTTAAGTACCCGAAGAGGGAAAAGAGAGGCTTTATTGCTCCCTGTAATAATTAGTTGACGGCAAAGTTACATAAGTTATACTGTTATCATCATCCGATGGAGACACAGTTCGAAGTCAACATGCACTGTTCAAGGAAATAATCATATACCTGGACATCATCCAGTAGGCCATTTCCAGATTCACCACCTACCGCTATCATCTTGCTCTCAATTACTGTCACCGAGTGCTGCTTCTCAACGAAAAGGGGAACAAAAAAATGGATGTTAGCCCCAGTGTTTGCACATTTACGCTAAGTCAACAAAAAAAGGAAGCATATAAATGGATGGTAGCTTCAGTGTCTGCACATAGTCAACAAAGTGCACCACATAGCTAAGGTTAAAAATCCGATAGATCTTACATTGAAGCGAGGCATTGGCCTCTCCCCAGCTATTGATAAAACCATCCAATTTTCAGAGCGTCCAGTTGTATAGCTACTAATCTCGGGGGAAGAGGAAGGACTCTGCAAATCATTTTAATTGGAACGATCTCTAGCAGGCACAGCACCTTCATTCTGCAAAAGGCAAAGTAAGCTCAATTTCTCGTAGCCTTTCCTACAGATTCATATCCAAAATCAAGCTGACATCCTCGCATTTTTCAATTGTTTACGTGTTTTATGTGCCTCATAGGACTTCTAGTAACCCGTATCAAGTCTGAAAGCTGCGCCTTCTTGACCCTGCAATGACATGGTTACAATATTAAGAGCATAACTGACACACAACTACTAATTTCTACTTCGAGTTTCTTAAGATTCTACACTCTATGTTCTCCGGCAACACAACAATATAGTCTCTCTTCCAAACTTTTCACCACACACACATGTGAAGATAACTTTGTCGAACCAGATCATCATTATAGTTCAGATCTCCTAGGGTCTACGTCAAGTTACTTCCTAATGTAATCACAGATAAATGAAGTTAAATCACACCCACCGTCATTAGCAGATAAACCTTCTCGCAGCGAACTACCGAGGGATTTTTCTACAGTAGCAACAGCATTAAAACTGTAAAAAAAAAAAAAAAAATCCAAACAGCAAGGGCACAATCACCACGGAAGAATGCGCATTACCTACTAGCTTCATCCTTGGGCGGGAGATTCCAAACAAGAATCGAAACAAATCGTTCCCTTCACTACCAAGCTTGGCTTGGCGTTTACTGCTTTTATTTTCTTATTATTGAATTTCTTTTTTTTTTTTTGTATTTATTAAAAGTTTGAACTTACACTCGACAAGCATTTCTTCGGACGAAAAGCGAAAGGGCAGAAAGGTAATAGCAGTAAAATCTGAGGATGGGAGGCGACTCCCCGAATATACTTCTCAAGGTTTAAGGCTTCTTCATTTCAGTTTGTGAATTTTAAAGATTCAGTGATTCCTTCGATCTTTTCTTTTCTACTCTACTCTATTCTCTTCTATTCTTTTCTAAAAAGCTTGAGATGGACTTCCAATATTGTTGTTATACTCAAAATATATATAGAAACTTTTAGGGTGCGAAAACCATTCTAGCTAAAAATTGATTTCTGAAAGAGAAATATATTTTTTTATTTCTATTCTTGGATGAGTTTCTAAGCAAAAATACGATAATGACACAAAATTTCTATATTGTGGTGGTGGTTGGTAGCCAGCGATCGGCGGCGATGGCCAACAGCAGGGAAGTGGCAAAAACGGATGATGAAATGGCTAGTGACAACAAATGAGTCACCGACTAATAGCGAAAACAAATAATGAAAAGAGTTTTTATTTCTCATTTATGTTCCATAAATAGAAAAGTAAAATACTTTTATTTTTGATTTCTATTTCAAACCTATTTATGGAGTAGAAATCAATTTTAGAAATAGAAAAATTAAATAATTTTATCAAACGAATTTATATTTCAGAAAAAAGTTTGGAATAGAAAAGTAATTTTGGAATAGAAATAAAATGGTTATCATGCGCGCCCTTATTTGGTTTCCGATTCCTTCATCTTCTCTTCAAGTTATGGGGAATTGATTTTATAGGTGGGTTGCCAATTTTTAAATTTCGATAATTTCAAGGAATGTGGCAAATATCTTCCCAATAATGGTTTGAGTGGAATATGATTTCTTTCCTTTCTTAATTGTAGACGGTAAAGTCTCGCAATTTAGGAAAAATGTCTTAAAAGAGAAACGAATGTTCTATTCTTTCTTAATTGTACTCTTATCTTTCTATATAGCAAATCAAATCAGAAAATGATTTCAACCTCAAATTTCTCCCCATAAATTTCATAAAAAAAGCCATGGTGGATTATGATGGCAGATTACCGGATGAGAAATAAAATCGCAATTCACAAGTTAATTGAATCTTTGATCCATCAAATTATATTTTCTTAAATTTGTTATACTTTCCAAATTATGTTTGCGTTTTCTCTCCTTTAACTAAGCTATTCATCAGAAATTATACTTGATTTGTGGCTGATCTTATGTGGCAATTCTTATCTAAAACTAAAAAAGAAGAAATGGCAATTCTCATGCAAGAGTAAAAAAGAAAAAAATATAAAAGGTAATATGGAAACAGAAAATATAATATGGGAATTCTTATCCCAGACTATTAAAGAAGGAAAGAAAAAAGAGGTAATATAGCAATTCTTCTCCCAGAGTGGCGTCTGCAAAAAAAGAAACTTCGATAAATGGAGAAAAAGAAGGAAAAAGTAACAATAATGTCGCAACTCTCGTCCCAAAGTCAAAAACATGAAAAACAGAAGGAAAAAGATCTGATACGCCCCATTCTTCATCCTTAAATAGCTGAATGGTGTTGATATCGGAGCAATGTACGCCACAATGAAGATATTAGCTATGCTTATATTCATGTGTTCTTTATTTGCAACTAGCTATGGTGGAGGTATTTGGAGAGAGACCCATGTTGAGATAAAGAACAATCTGACCGATGGAACTACTCTAAGAGTTCATTGCAAATCAAAGCAGGATGATCTCGGATTCCATGATATTACGACAAGCTGGGGATTCTCATTCGTTCCTAGTTTCTTGGGGAAAACATTGTTCTTTTGCAGTTTTGCATGGCCTGGTCAACTTTATTATTTCGACATATATGACCAACCTAGGGACGATAAGCAATGCTTCAAGTGTATTTGGAAGATCTCACCCAGTGGTCCTTGTTTGTACAATGGGAAGGATGGAGGTTACACAAAATGTTATCCTTGGAATCCTCCTTCACAGTTAGGGGGAAAACCTCTCATATGAATGTATGATGGAGAAAGATGATGTGGTGAACTCATATGTTGCAATCTAGATGGAATAAGATTCACATTTGTTAATTTTATGTCTCTTTTAATTTCCTCATCATTTCTATTTGGATTTCGATTTTGCATCTGTTTCGTTACGGTGTTATCTCTTCATTTTGTGTCATTCATTTATTGATTTATTCTACTTTGGAATGTTTTTGCTTAGATACCCTTCTACTCTGGTTCATTTGTAACATGAACGCTGTATATAAACATGAAACTTGGTCTATGTACGTGTACTATACCATAGTTTCTTAATCTAAATCGTGTCATTCACGAGGTATATAGGTGCGATGGGTTTTCAACATCAAATTTCTCCCGCTAAATTTCGTTAAAAAAAAGCCATGGTGAATTGTGATGGTAGATTACCATGATGAGAAATAAAATCACAATTCACAAGTTAATTTAATCTCCGTTCCTACAAATTGTCTTTTCTTAGATTTGTTGTACTTTCCAAATTATGTTCAGGTTTTCTTAAATTTGTTATACTTGATTTTTAGCTGATCTTATGTGGCAATTCTCATCTAAAAGTTAAAAAGAAGAAATGGCAATTCTCATACAAAAGTAAAAAGTAAAGAACATAAAAGGTAATATGGAAACGGAAAATGTAATATGGGAATTCTTATCCCAGACTATATAAAAAGGAAAGAAAAAAGAGGTAATATAGCAATTTTTTTCCCATAGTGGCGTCTGCTAAAAAGGAAACTTCGATAAATGGAAAAGAAAAAGGCAAAAAATAATAATAATGTCGCAATTCTTGTCCCAAAATAAAAAACAAGAAAAACAAAGGGTTAAAGATCTGGTACGCCCCATTCTTCATCCTTAAATAGCTGAATGGTGTTGATATCGGAGCAATGTATGCCACAATGAAGACATTAGCTACACTCATATTCATTTGTTCTCTATTTGTAACTAGTTGTTCGGAAGGATTTGGAGAGAGAACTATGTCGACATAAAAGAACAATCTAACCGATGGAACTACTCTAAGAGTTCATTGCAAATCAAAGCAGGATGATCTCAAATTTCATGATATTACAAGGAGTTGGGATTCTCATATGTTGGAAAAAATGAAATTGACTAGGCCATGCAAATCTGCAAAAGGATTGCATGGCCTAGTCAATTTCATTTTTTCAACATATATGACCAACCCAAGGGTGATAAGCAGTGTTACAAGTGTCTTTGGAAGATCTCGCCTAGTGATCCTTGTTTGTTCACTAGGAAGGATGGAGGTTACACAAAATGTGATCCTTGTAATCCTTCTTCACTGTTAGGGGGAAAACCTCTTATACAAATGTATGATGGAGAAAGACGATGTGGTGAACTCTTATGCTGCAATCTAGATGAAATAAGAGTCACCTTTGTTAATTTTGTATCTCTTCTAATTTTCTTATCATTTCAATTTGAATTTCAATTAGCATCTCTTTCTTTACAGTGTTGTCTCTTCATTTTGTATTATTCATTTATTGATTTATTCTACTTTGGAATGTTTTTGCTTAGATGCCCTTCTACTTTGGTTCATTTGTAACATGAACCCTGTATGTATACATGAAACTTGGTATATGTACGTGTACTATACCATGCTTTTCTCAATCTAAATCATGTCATCCACGAGGTATGTAGGTGTGATAGGATAATATGATACAAAAAAGGATTGAAGCAGCATCTTTACACGGGAGGCAAGTCAAAGTTGTCCGACCATCGATCGGGTGAAGCCGATATTCACATCAGAGGTCGGTGTTCTTCCCAAGCTCGAAGGCCTTTAAAGCTTCTTCACCTCCCCAAGTCTTGAGCAGATTAAGAATGTGTCGGCAATGAGATTCTATATTCAGTGGCACGTCAAGCTTTCGAAGTTTAGTGTAGATTAACTTTATGTGCCGACACCCACCGGTGGGCAATTGAGTTGGTTTGGCTTTGGAGCTTCATCGCAGAGGTCACAAGATTGAAACTTCTCAGCTGCTAACACGTTTTAAGTGGGGGGTTATAGTGGTGGGATTCTGTGCTAGCTTCCCCAAGTATAGTCATTGCGTTGGGTGGTGAGCTGACGTCGGTCGATAGCCCAATAGCGCTAGGTGGTCAGGGAAGTCGATAACCTGGCATGCCAAGATGGTTGGCGATTTCGATAATTTGGCGGGTGGAGTCCTAGGTATCCAAAAAAAAAAAAAAAAAATTGTGTGCCGACGTTTTGTACAATGAAGAAGCCATGCTCTTATTCTCGGTTTTTTTGTTTAAACCCAAGAAGAATTGCCCAAATCAAGCCTCAGTCGAATTTTTTAAGATTATAAAATTAAAAATTTTCATTGTATTTGGCTCCTACTAACAGTTGTCTAAAATGTGGTTGCCCACACAATTAACATAATACATATTGCAATCGCAAAGAGAAAAACTAATTAGGTATGATAACAAGGCTGCATTTTTTTTCACTTTCTCATAGACTAAAACACTCCTCAACATAGTGTTCTGATAATGTTGCCCTTTGTGAGTCCCACTTTTTAGCATCCCTTGTTCACTGTTCTAAGAAAGTGTTCCTCTTGTTTTTTTTGTTTTGTTTTGTTTTTTTTTTGGGGCGTATCCCTATTTTATTGATTTCTTATTTCTTTTCTTGTGGACCTCACATTTACTTTCCTTATTCTTCTTCTTTCTCCCATCTCTCTCAGGAGGAGGTAGAAAAATTGAGAATCAAAAAGACTTGTCTCATGTCGTTGTGCTGGCATGTCCTAATCAATGTCACATCAACCCGCCACCAAGACGTCAACGAAGCCCCCCTCCGTGACCACCTTTGTCACCACGGCTACTGATTCGGCTGGCTCAACCATTGGTTAATTCATGCTCACGAGAAAATTTAGCACACTAGTAAGTGGAATTTTTTTAACAGATAGATGGGAGCATGCGAGAAATTGATTCTCAAGCTCTGGGAGGTAATGAAATGCCCAGATAATTTGCTTGTGAGCAAGGCTGCTTTTGCACATTTAATTGATTCCTTGTGTAAGAGATGGGTTTTTTGTTGAAGTGTTTCGGATTGTAGAGAGTATGCCTGAGAGGATTGTCTTGTGAGAGAAATAAGGAGATCAACCTCTTTCTTTCAAATATAAATATACAACATGCATTCTGAAAATGAGCTGGACTCTTCTATTGATATGAATGAATCATCCTTTATGTGGAGGTGAATCTTTGCCTATTAGGCAAGAAGAAAGCAAGTTACAAATTCTATTTTGATAGGATATATATTTCTATTACTCTGGAAAAAAAAGCCGCCTCCCTCAGCCACCTCATCACCCTTCCCAGCCCCTCCTCCTCATCGGCATGAATTCTACCTTTATAGGGCTCATCAAATATAGAGTGCACAACCTCCTTGTGTCTCGCCAGTATGCGCCACTTTCCACAAGCACAATCCCCTTATCGTTGTAAGACATGTGACATAAAGCCTTCACTCAAGCAGCTTGAGAAGGCGGTGTCGGGGATCATGATGGCCAATTCAGCTACCTCCACCTACACAAGCGTAGAAGTCTCCATTTCTCTACCTGCCTATTAAGCATAGAATAATAGTTATCTCATCTTGCATTTGATGTATGCTCAAAACAGGATAAAGTTACATATAAGAGGAATAGAGGTTGGATAAAATTATCTCAAGCAAAAGGTAGAATAAAAGTTGACAAGATTTCTAATATACATAATCTGAAGGTTACTTTTTTCAAATAACAAATTTCTTAAATTAATAAAATTAAAATTATGTTTCAATATAAATAACAATAGATAACAATTTATTTTTTAATTTAATATTATTTTTATTTATATATTTGACTTAAATTATATTTTATAATATATATTTATATAAATATATTCTATGTTTAATAAATAAATATATATTTATAAATATAAACATATCTATTTTTTCTCCGATTGTTTTTATATAAATATATCTATTTTTTATATCTATTTTTTATATCTATTTTACGTTTAATAAATATATTTTATGTTTATATGTTTATATTTTTATATAAAAATATGTTTATATAAAAAATATAAACATATTTTTTATTCAGGCGATTCGGCGGCTGCCGAATTCCGCGGTCCGGTGGCCGGACTTCAAAAAAAATATTTAATTTAATAAAAGTTAATTACAAATGTAAATTTTACCAAACGGTATTTTGGCCAAAGTTGTTTCTCAATGCAAATTTTACCAAACGACATTTGCATTTCGGAAAACTCCATTCACCCAAAGGTATTTGCATTTCTGCAAATGCATTCCCCAAAAGCCAAACCAAACGGGCCCAATATCTCAACAAGCCTGATCTTGCAACTAGTAAGCTTCAAATTTGAAAGTACTCCTTTTTCTACACGGCTTTGCATCAGTAGTTAGCACCAAAGGGCTATGGTTTGAACCCATTGCAGGTAAAGCAAACAACTCGGCTTCAGGGAAGGTGATCTCCCAGTCCTAGTTACAGAGAACCCTGTCCAAGGTAAGGTTTGCATTGCTAGAATACTTGTTGCCATTGCTGTTATAGGGGGAGAGGAATGCTGGATACCTTTTAATTTAGCTGAGAAAGGGATTAAGTCAGTAGTGATGGTATTCCCCTTTGTTGTTCCTTCATGACAACAGTGTTGTTGATCAATTTCATTCGATTTGTATGGAGACACAGCTGATTTAGGGTGAGATCTTGCATCTAAATCTTCAGGAGGGGGCAGTGCAGGAACTTTAAGGGTCATGGACGGTGGAGTTTCTGAAATCACTTCCTTAGACTCATCAAAGGAAGCCTTTAATGTGTAGAAAGTTTGCCAGTATGGACTATACTCCTTGACTTCGGCGTGTAACCATTGACCGAAAACCATCTTATCTTTTCCCTCAAATTTAGCTTCAGTAAAAGGTATGTTTGGACAATGCACAACATAATGTCTTATCCGTCCACATGAGTAGCAAAAGTAAGAAAGCCGTTCGTAGCGGAAGTCAAGCCAAATTGCTTTCCCTTCAATACGAATTAATTGCCTTGTTTTCAAAAGGATCACTCAAGTTGAGTTCGACTCTAACTCGGCTCGCTCTTAATGTTGTCCCCTCCTTTATATCAACTTTCACTGCCATCATTCTCCCAATGCGTTTAACTACTTTACTTATCATTTGATCTACGCACCATTCTAGGGGGAGACCGAATACTTGTACCCAAAATGCACATGTAGAAAAATCATAACAATGTAGGGGTGTGTTTGGCGTCCACGGCCTAAATTACTAGAGAATAGCCATGGACCACTCACTTCCACTTGATGTTTATCAATCTCTATTTTGAATTTAGCCACGAAGAGACCGGTTTCATGTTGGGTGATCTCTACCTGTTCTGTGCGCCAAGCGCACTTCATAGTGTTTTGGAATGCCTGAAAATTTATAGAAGGATTTGAGAAGATTTTACCGACTAATGTCTTCTGGCACTCCTCAATTTTTTCCAGAGGTGGCGTGTCATCCCATATGTCGATTTCTTGCTCGGACCATAGTCGTCCTAGTCTATTACACAGGGCAACAAGGTGTGATGACTCCTCCTGGTCGTGATGAGTCATAGTTGACACCTCACTTCAGTGCTCAGAAAAGGTAAGGAAGGAGAATGACATGTAAGTGATACAGTTTGATTCCCTCACCTCAATTAGTAGTACCTTTAGAGTCCGCTTCTTCCCTATACTATGAGTGAAAGAGAAAATGTAAAGATTACCATTAAAGAAGCCCAAGCAAGACTTACTATATCCATGTAAATTATGTCCCCTATCTCTATGAAGGAATTATTCCATTATATTATTGTTCACTAATAATAGTGGAATCACTAGCGTAGAGTCAAAAATGGATTCAGACCCAACACTATTGATCAAAGGCTCTAATAAATCTGCTTATAACAAATTCTTCAAATTCTTATAGAATATTATTTTTCGAGTAGAATAAAAAAACATTAAGCACAAGCAAAATACGCAGTGACCCATTTAGAAGCATTAGGGGAATCTTCCTAAGATGTAGGAATAATAAGACCTATTCTATCTTTTCTTGTGTTTATCTTTAGACAACGTATACAAACATAAAAATAGAATGTCAAGATAGATCGTTATCTATCACATCCTTTTCCCATTTGATCTAATTCTTACTGTCTAAGTATTGCTTTTGTGAAACAATCAGAGGACTACCTATTCCATTTTTGAATAGGATATGTTGAAAAGAAAGAATTTTTTTTTTCATTTCAATTTTCGAAAGCCAATTTTCCATTAAATTGTTATTGGATACCGAGGACTTAGAGACTCTCCCAAGTCTCTATAGAAAGTATATTCAGCCCTTTCCACAACCACTAATTCAATTTTCCGTGGGGTTATCCAATCTAATTTAGGACCTGGTAATTAAACACTACATTAGTAGTGGAAGGGAATCAATAAATCTTTCTATGAGAGCCCTTCCACCACTTATTTGTCCTTGAATCGTATAGGCAAGGATTTAGAGCACTTTAGCTTTCAAGAGCCAAACTTCTAGATGTTTTGAACCAAGCAAGCAAGTCTCAAGAGTCATTTCACTTTGTTTGCTTCTGTTGGGGAAAGTTTCAGCGAGTTATATTAGTAAAACGAAATAAGAGATTTCGAATCTACCGACAATGGTAGTTTACATCCGTTTAAACCCTAATTTCGTAAACTAATCTCCTTTCCCCCTTTTGCTACGCAATGGAATTATATACGTATAGCTTCCTTTCCCCAGGCCGCGATGACTCGATCTCGCTTGGATTTCGAATTCTTCGATGACTCAAATCTTCGTTTCCTCTATATGAAATCCATCTTTCCTCTTCGTTTTTTCTGCTAATTTCCCCCAAGCTATGGGTAAATTCACCTTAATCCTCCCACACCGTCTCCTTCACTGCCCTAGATTCCTCCGCCACCTCGATTGTCTCTTTCCTCTTTACTGGCAACTCTGAACTTCACTTGTTTGCACATTTTCCCCAGTCGCATCTTAGTTTTAGTAACCTTTTACCTTTCTAGAATTCCAGTTTCAATTCGATAGATAACTCTTCTATAGAGTTCATTAATATCCGAGCTCATAAGCTTACCTCCATCTATCTGAATGATGGGTCGTAGTTCATGAGGAAGAACTAGTAGTAGACATAAAACCATCCATTTTGGTTCTATATTTGTTCCAAGAAAATGCTTAGCCAATTCCATGCGTCTAACCAAAAAATCATTTCTTCTTCCAATTTTGCGATCTTCCCATTCACTACCCATGGGTCTTTCTCCTCCTAATTTCTTCCATTCTACCAATCAATAATTTATAATAATTCGCAAATCGAGATCGGCTAATTGTTCTCGGATAGCACCCGCTCCAGTAGAAATTTCTTGATTTCGAAATGTATCGAAGCCTTGAGTAGTAAAAAAAAGTGGGATGCTGTATTTCCATGATTGGATTTCATATTTGAATAACCCTCGTAATCGTAAGAAAGTAGGTTTTTTAGTTATGGGCCTAGCAAAAGAAAAATTGGGATAGGATCCTATAGGATCTCCCCCCCCTTCAAAATCGGACATGAAAGTTTTCTTTCATCCGGCTCAAGTAGTTACACCAAATAAAAAAAAAGGGGTTTTCGCTTTCAAATTCTCGAAAAACCTCCAAAAATCTACTCCTTACTCAAGTTAGCAGTGAAGACCAAGCAATATTTCATTGATTCATTCTTTTTTTTTTTTGTTTTATTTAGATTTTTAGAATTCTTTATTCAATTCTAAATTACTACATAAATGAAATGTGAGATTCTTGAGTAGTCTACTTCCCTTTGAACGATAATCCCTTTATGGGTTGTAATTCATAAGGGACTTACTTGTATATGTATCCTTCCATTCGATCTTTTAGGTCCTGACACCACCTCGACGGTTGTGCTACGATGTCCTTAAAGCCTATATGCGATGGATAGACTCCTGCAACCATGACATACTTGCTACTTGAACATATACATAATTTTATTTCCTTCTAAAAGAAATTAATGATTAATTTCACAAAATAAAGAAGTCTTTTTTTCACAAGGTCCAACTAAAAATTACTATTTCTTTTTTACTGAATCGACCATAGACCAATCCCCTTGAACTATTTTATACACCCATAATTTTGAGCTTCATGTTACTCCTTTCATGAGACATGTCAGATCTGGGGTATACCAATTCAGTTTTCTGGGATGACAGTTTCTCATTTCGAATTTGTAAAATCAGAATTTCCCTTTTCTAAAAAAATTCCATTGTTGACCCATTGTTCATCAAATCATATGGATTGATTTAGCAATGATGGAATTTCTATTTTGTTTACTCACCCAGTATATGGAATGTATGAAATGCATATGAATGGAGGAATAAAGACAATTTTATATTCAAATTGGAATTTGGAACATATAGAAAATTGAAAGGAATTAATAAATGCCACTTAGGCTTATGGAGTTTTGGATAGAATAAAAGAAAATGATTCCATTTCTACCATTATTATGATATTACATACTCTAATTCGATTGGGTACCAGAAAAAGAAATGGATTCGGATTTCATATGTTCGATGATATAAAGACATTATAATCATAAAAAATTTAGAGTTGATATTTTTTTAGCACTTAACTTTTTCATGGATTCTATTGTTCAACAAATGATTCTATTGTTCAACTTAGACTTTTGTGGCTTTTAAAGAGACCGGTTCAGAGAGAGTTCAGGTTTAGGAGGAAAGTAAGATGTTTCGAAACTCAATTGTAGAACATTAATTTTTATCGTACGATTAGGGAAAATTCCAAATAAGGACTCGGTCCTGAATCTATTTTTTCGAATAAGAATCTAAAGTGAACTTTGTATCAAGTAAGGACTCGAAGTGGACCCATTGTTTCAAATAAGGACTCGCAGTGAATTTTATGTTAAATAGGGATTCGAAGTAATCAAATTAATCTCTATTAAGGACCTTAGCTTGTTGGCAGACATTTTCCGGTGATTAAAATAGGGGCAATTTTGTCAGAAATTTGTGATTGGAAAAAAAAGGGAAATTGTAAATTAATTAAGTTTAAGTTATTCATTTAGATGTTTACGTTTTCTTCTTTCTTCTCCCCATGCTGTTCCTCAACCAAATTGATGCCCGGTCATTGTTGCAACTCAATTATCATTGCTCCTTGCCTTGCTCGACCAACAGAGAATTTGGGTCTTCACAAACAAACAAAGAAGCATCTGTTTTTTTTTTTCTTGTTTTTGAATTCGTGCCTCAATTATCGGAGAATTTGGGTCTTCGACTTTGCGGAGGATGGGTACAAGAAATGGAGAGAACTTCGGTCTTTGACTTTGCAGAAGATGGGTATAAGGAACGGGGAGACCGTAGAAAACTTAGGGTTTTTTTGTTTCCATTTTAGGATTTGTTAATTTTTCCTAGATTTTTTTTTTGGACAAAATTGCCCAAACTTTGATCGTCGGAAATGTCACATGCTTGATAGCCGGCGAATATTTGGCTGACCAACAAGCTCAAGTCCTTATTTAGAATTTATTCAACAACTTTGGGTCTTTATTTGAGACAATGGATTCACCTTAGGTCTTTATCTGACACACAGTTTATTTCGGATCCTTATTTGAGAAAATTAGTCCACTTTGGGTCCTTATTCGGAATTTTCTCGTACGATTATAAAGTACGAATATTGGTCCAATTTATCTATAATCTATGTAATGTGACAAGACATTCTTAAATATCGAATATCTCACATTTATTTAAATTTAATTGACTTTTATCTTTTGATAGATAAAAGTGCAAGATTCAATTGAATTATTTAAAAAAAATTAAAACCCGATTCAATTCTATACATAAAGATTGAGCCTCGTCATTTATCCATTGATTATTTTCCTGAGAGAGATGAGATTCACTTAAGTTTCTTTTCATTTATCTTTCTTCCTTTTGCTAAGTATTAAATGCTCACTTCTTATTAAATTGCATTTTGAATTTAAATATGTGGAAAAAAATCTTAAATATCCACTTTCATGTTTGAATAAGAGTTCATCTTTAAGGGAAATATTAACGTGATACGTGTTTTCTATTAAAAAAAATCCGTGAAAAAGTCTCCCTTTGTTGGTCAAGAAAGTACAAATCTTTTATCCAAGATTTGTGCGTGCGAGAGTGGACCTCTTCAAAGATGTGCCACAATAGAGATAGAGATGGCGAGATATGGCGACTAGATTCTAAATAGAAAAAAAAAAAGTGAAAAAAAAAGAAGGAATGCGACTATTACTTAAATTGTAATTGAAAAATTATGAACAAATTTATTTCTATAGTGTAAATAAAGTAGATCCGGTCATTGAGGGAGTCGAAATAGTGCAAGCCAAAGCGATTTTTTCAGGAATTCTTTTATATATGGTTGCATTTTGTGAATAATAGAAGAGTAATTTTCTTATGTCTATCATAGGGAAATGATCAAACACGCCTTGAAGAAAACACTATTCATACAATCTTATGCCTTGGGTTCAAGTGTTGGCATTAGGGCTCAGCTGTATGTGATTGAGCTCGACTATGAGGGATGTGAGCTTGGTTATCAAGATCATAAGATCAGCCTCAGTGGACCCAATCCCAACCTTGGAGCTTGACCGCCAGGGATCGAGCCACGTTCACAGGGAGTCCCAAGCAAGGGTGCTAGGTCCCCATGCCTAATGTTGGGGACCTCAGCCCTGCTTGGTTCAACTTCAAGTTCACGGATAAAGGAGAGAGAGTCAACTCCAGGTCCACAAATGATCGGGATGTCAAGAAATTTCCAACTCAAGAATCGAAAGCTATTTGTTTGAACCCTATCAATTTCATGTAAACTATATTGATCTGTGCCACCTACAAACGCTAAACACCTAACTTGACTGATTTATACAAATCGCAAGGTCTTTTTTGTGTCTCTACGTAGTAGCACATCTTTGTCCATACTAACATTCACTAATATCAAAGATAAGAATCCACAAAGCGTCAAGACTCAAAAGGAGAAAGTTACTTGAGGCTTCTTTAGGAAGGTCAGTTCAAACTTCAAACCAATGGGAGGTTGAAGCGTCGTGTAATTCAGTGTGCGACAATGCTCTCCCCAATGAGATTGTCACATTTGGATGGTGAGAACGGTCAAAGAGAGACAGATTCAGCCTCCGACAATAAGTTTTTTTAATTATGATCGTTCACATTCCCTCTTTTTTTTTTTTAATCAATTCTACCCTATTTCTACTCTACACTCACTCTCAGACTTTTGCCCTGCCTCTTGCAGGGCGTGGGAGTCGAAGCCCACTCCTAAACTTACGCGTCCCCACCCTATCCCCCTTGAGAATGTGGGGATTTGAACCCCTCACCTCCCCCTTCCATGTTGGAAGGGTGGCCACTGAGGCGAATCCCTTTTGATGCAACAATAATTACTAGGCTGCGCTATTTGTACCCTCTATATAATTACATCCACCTTATTTTCATTAAAAATATGAAATTGCTCTCTCTCATTCAATTACAATTTATATTGGTGGTCCCAAATTTATTTACTTTCCTTTTTTCTATTATTTTTACATTTGTAAATGATTTACTTACCATAATTAATAATTTCTTCTGTTTAGTTTTTGTTTATTGTAGATTTTCCATGTATATTAAAGGCAATATATATTTTTATTGTTTTCCATAAGAATTTGTTTTGTCGAAGAGACAAGTTTCCAACAGATCTAGTTCTTTTCTACGTTCTCGATTAAATTCATAGATAAATTATTAAGTAGAGGAAATTTGATTAAATCAGAACATTGCATGAAATAATTTTTTTTTACAAAAAAAAAATTAAGTGAAATATCATTATTTTGGATTGACAAAAATTAATATGGAGCTCCTGGATACATGAATGATCATGAAGTAGAGGATATAAGCCATTTGACTCCTTATTCAAATGAGAGCAACATGTTGGTTCATCACGCATACATCGAAGTCAATTATATATGAAATAAATTGCCGAAAGATTTTGCGTTCTTTTTTGTTTCCTCCAAAGACACATATTCATAAAAATAAAAATAAAACTCATAATCAATAATCAATGGAATAGACTTATTGAACAAGAAAAATATTATCTTTGATAAAAACAATTAAACTCATTAGAGTTTGTCTCATCATTCTTCGATCATATATATTTGGAAGGGGGACTAGTAAATCTTTTAATGTATATTGACTATTTTTTTTTTTAACAGTTCTCTACTTTGACCTGGTACAAAGAAAAAAAGATGGAGAGAACTAGTTCAATAGCCATTACTATCTACTTGGCAAATCTTTAAGAAAACATGTGGAGGAACAAAGAATACACACTTACCAACAGATCTTTTGTGCTCCTCGGTTCTCTAAATGGGAACAAATGTTAGAGACGCGGAGCAATTTTTTCCCACGGGCTCCATCTTCTTCTTTTCTCTGTATATTACTCTATTTTTTTTATGGGCCCACACTTCTTTCGGGGTGGGGCCTATTAGAAAAACAAAATTGCTGTTTAAAATGTGTGAGTTCTCTTGTTTTATTTTGTGAATCGAGATGCAAAAGTATATGATTTTCATATTAGATATAGTGTAAAGTGCAATTTCAAATAGGTGAAGATGGTTATTTTTCGCAATGTTTCACTAAAATGTCTCCAAAATATCCATATAATAATTTGGATTTTCAAGGATCTGATTGGATCAGCCCGACTATCCTTAATCTGACCAATTTTTATTTCATTTTGCCTTTTCAAACCAAGTCGATGCCCATTAACAGACATTTTCCCAATCTTTTGGATTTTCCCATCTCATTCTTATTCCCATGGCTGCCAAACAAGCCAAAAGAAAGAAATCGCCATCCCATTTCTACACTGTTTTCCAGTCCATTATTTAATGTGTCTGCATACATTTGATGAAGCAACTATTTAAGGAAATGTCGTAATTTTCGGTGCATCTATACCGTATTTTTAAAGAGCTTTGAGCATGGCATGGTAAGCAAAACAAAGCAACGAGCAACGAGCACTTCATTTCTCGTTTAATAATCGAGTCATAAACTCCTTAAACGGTGGAGACCATGGACTTTGCACGTCCTTCAAAGGACAATTCTAGGGGAAGATATATAGGGCTACAATTACGGTTTAGGGTTATTTTGGTTTGTTTATTTTGTTTAACGTTGAGTATACATAAGGGTGACGACCATACTTACGGATGCTTATGGATGGCTATTCTTAGAGATGCTCGTCACGGGTTCAGACAGCAGCATCTGCTTGGCTGCACCTTAATGTCACCCTTTCTCTATATCTTCAACTTCTCGGAGGCAACAAATTCGAGCGACTTTCGGTACATAAATCGGATTATGCCTAATGATAGAATCGTCGAACCAAACTACAACAAAAGAAGAGGTATCATCATCCCGTGCCGTATTGTGTTTGCCAATTTTCAAGCGATATCGAGTGCTCTAGCAGAATTATCAGCATAGCGATGACCCAAGCTAAGTGATTCTCCATTTTGGTAATTCGAGTATTTGAATCATCATTCTCCATTCTTCCTCTAGAGCAGGTTTGGCAATCTTTTTTAGCTGTTTTTTCAACTTTGTTCGCAAAAAATAAAGCAAAATAAGTAAAGTCAGCGTACGGAAAAGAAATGAAAAGAAGGTACGCACCCTTCAATATTATACTTTCTTAAGATGAAATTGGGATAAGAAACCTTCGTCGAGGCTCCAATTTTGTATAAATGATTTCCTATCAAATTGTTCATGATGACACATGAAAAAAATTATATAATTGAAGGGTGTAACACATGGTGATTGATCAAAATGCTTATTCTATATCCCATAAAAACTTCTGGAAATGCAAGATAAAAGAGAACCTTCATTTAATTACATCAAAATCCATGAAAGATAATCCTTACATATCATTAAAAAACCGAAAAGAAAACCCAATACATTACTACTAATACAGGCAAAAGAAATTACATCTGAAAAAGCATTCACCATACATCAAACTAGTATGAATGGAAAAAGCTCCAATGGAATGTGTTCAGAATTCTAGCTCTGATTGGTATTACCAGAAAGTTCTCGACGGAGTCTTTTGTTCTCTTCTGCCAAACGTTCCATTTTTGCCAAAGCTTCATCCCTCTCTCTGATAAGCCTCCCCATATGGGCTTCTCTTGGAGTCGGATTCGGGGAGACATGGGGAATGATCACCTTAAGCTCAGGGTTATATAGTCTCTTGAGGCATGGTGCAATTCCATCTCTCCTTCCAATTCTGTGACCACCCATTCAACGTCTCTCGGTATACAACGGTGTAGTATTTCATCGATCTTGTTCACCTTTCTCTGCAAATGCTCATTTGGTCCTTTTTTACAGCCTCTTTGCGAAAGTCAAAACGATATCAACCCAACTTTAGAGGAGGGGGGGATTTCTTGGAGCATGCGATATTGGCGGGCAACTCTCAAAGGGTAATATGATGTAGACCCCGTAAGTCCCAAAAGTGGGATGGGGTCATCAAGCCCGGTAGTAAGGCGTGCCTTGGGAAATCAAACCCAATGGGCTTGCCATAGGATTTGCTTAGGAGTAAGAAGTTTCAAGAAATCAAACCAAGAAGGAAATGACCATGGATTGAGAAATTTTTCTATGCCTTTGAGCTTAGAAAGAGGGTGCGAATCTTTATTAATTTGAGAAATCATCATGCTTCCACCAAATTCTTTTATGTGAGAAAGCAACCAAACTTGAAGAAGTCCTATCAGGGCTCTAAGGACTAAACATGTTTTTTCTTTAAAGCGGGAGAGTGAAAGAAATGTTTCAGCCAAAATCATGTTTGTAAATCCCTTGAGTTGACATACCTATTTCACAATAGAAGCGACTTAAGGATTCATTGTTTTTTGTGTATGAGGAAAGATGATGAATCCAAAGAATGCTAAAAGGAAAACTTTAGTTATTTGGATTGACTCCATGGGCAACTCAGTGATGATACGCTTTAGATAAGACAAAGGGAGGGCCTTTGAGCTACCTTGCATAGCATCTCTAATCTTGATGGCTCTTACTTGCAAAAACTCGCTTAGTGTTGGCACAAGATCTAGACCAATTGGTGGCCTAACTAACCTAAAAGAAGTCATCTGCTTATTGATGATGATGTCATACTCCTCTAAAGTTGGGGCTAACTCATATTTATTACCAAACACGAATGTGGATGTCGTTGCATTCCAAAAATGATTCGAATGTGGCTCTAGATGCAAGAGAGAGATAAGGCATCCGATCTTCTGCTCCACATAGTCTTGTTTGCTTTTATCAAGCTTATCCCACATTTCCAAAAGGACTCCCTTTGGGATGGGGATGATTCGAAGATCAAAAGCATCCTTGGAAGCATCCATTATATCTAGGCCTAAGTAGACATTTCCATCAATTACGGTCTATTATGGAAAAAATGTTTACAAGAGGAAATTACATTATTTATGAAAGAATGGTAATTTAGGATTGAGACAATACTTACAAAATAAGTAAAAGAGAACGGAAGTATGTCAATCACACGTCACATGCAAATTGTGAGGTTCAACACCTAATGGTGGGATTCTTGAAGGCTTTTAGGCTCTCATCCCAAGTAGGTAATGAGAGTTTCTCTATCCATATTTGCAAACAATCCCCTTTATCACTAATTGGAATGAGCGCGACCAAGAGAGGATTACCATAGGTCATTTCTCATGCGGGTTCCTCGTAACGGCTCCTAAGGGTTTCCAAAGTGTAGATTGGGTTTTAGCCGCAAGTTGTGTGTGTGTGCGAAGTATAATGATATAGTGGATAATATATTTATATCGAGATCAACCAACACTTCAATATAATTCCTACATACATTCATATACATTCTTTTCACTACCTACAAAACAATGGTTTACAATCACGCCACCCCTTGTAACTCCTAACTTACAAAAACATTTAACAAATGTTAGCAGACTAAGAGCGCATTTGGGAGGGGCTTTTCCATGTGGCATTAGGTGTCTAAAGCTCCTTAGGCAAAAATATAGGTGTTTGGGAAAAAAATTGGAAACCACATTGAAGCAAAGCTGGCCTTTGAATGGTTGGAAGCCCAAGGTAAGTATGAGACTACCTTGGGCAACTTAGCATTCTCAACATGCTAGTGGATTCATCAATGAAAATTTTTATTTTGCCTTTGTTGCCCTCACCAATTTATTAATTTCCCACTTTAACCCTTTTTAAAATCCTAGATTTATTCCTCACCTCTTGCCTCCCCTGTCTCACTCCTCTTTGAAGTTGCGTTTCTCTGGCTTTGCTCTTCTTCGAAGCTCACCTCTCCAATCGCCACTCTCTGGCTACTCTCTCTCATCGCTCAACAATCGCTTACTTCTCTCGTGTTTACCTCTCTCTTGATTGATTCTCTTGTCTTACCCCGAATCAAAGCTTTTTTTTTCCCACCTTGATCCCTTCTTGTTGTGCTTTTTTTAATTGTGATTCTTAAGCATATGGTGATTTCATGAACAATATATCGATGTTGTGCTTGATTAAGGATATTACTTTTGATGGAGATGGAAGAGAGCAAGGTACTAGAAGTAGATCGGGGGATTTTGTGTATGCTTGGCTTTTCTCATTCCTGGACTTGGATTGCATCCTGATCTAGGGTTTTTTGTTCATGTCATAAGCACAAGCTTTATTCAATAGAAAACGCCCCTGTTGTCATGTTTTTTGAAGAGCTCAAGATCCGGCCTTTTGGTTATTGTATTATTTGATTAAAGCAAATGGTAAAATATAAAAATTTGGTCCTAAAAGATGGTAGTTCCACAAGATAGGTTGATAGAGAGAATCCGCGAATTTCACGCATATTAGCTTTTCTGGTGAAAATGATTTTTACCCCTAGCCCTTAAAGCAAACCTATTTAAGATGGTATTCCATTGAACTTTCGTGGATTCAAGACAAGTTTCGTTGGGAGCTATTCTCAGAGCATTGCATTATTCAAGTTCATGAACAATGGAGCTTTGGTGTGTCGACTCCAAATTTATGAAAAGTTTCTTATTTTAATTGATCATAACTCTCGTCATACGTTTGAGTTGGACCACAACCTTTTTTCAAGGTTGAATAGCACAGGTGATAATTCAGCAGGGAGAAACTTGCTAAGTCTGTTTCGAACTCTATTAGGTTAGATAGCTTCTCAAAAACCACTACCTTTTATTACAAATAGGAATTCAGAGTCAACAATAGTTGTTGAGGCCTTCTTTGTAATGCTAAGTAGTTGTTAATAGTTTCTAAGTTGTAACTATTCAAGTGATCTTAGATTAATAGTATTTTGTAATTTACTGTATTTAAATGACCTGCTTCTACTAAAAATTTAGGTGTTAATATCTTTTTTGGTTACTTTTCTTATAAATTCATCTTTTAAGATACAACCCACAATTTTTTTTTATTATAACATGCCAATCCTAAGTTTATAGAGTGACAAAGGGAACTTTACAACCGCTCTGGTTTGGTGCAAGCTTCAATGGTATGATGCTAATATTGGGTGAGGGAAGACAAAATGGTTGAACTTGATAAGTACAAAGACGTTGATGAACACTAAGGTCATCATATAGATGCTAGAGATGATCATGGAATGGAGGCAAGCTAACACTGAACGAAAAGGACCGATACTATTGGGTCATGACCAAGAACCATTGGAATTTGCTTGCTTGTATCCTTGTGTCATGGAATAGTCACCAAAATATTTATGTCAGACTAGGTATATATAGAAACTTGTTCTTCACTTTTGTTGATCTATTTTTGGTCTGTGAAAAGTTAGTGATCCAAAATATTTATGTCAGACTAGGTATATGGGTGTTCAACTGCGATTTTATGTAAACCACCCACCAAGCTTCTAGTAGATTTACATATGCAATCTTCAATCGTGCTTGTCTTGATCGATTCTACTCGAACTTCTTGTTAATATATATTTATTTGTATCATCACTCGGTTAAGATTTCCCTATGGATTGTCAAGAAGTGTCCAACCATGTCTATTTCTCACCATGCTCACAAATTGAGTGAGCCTTTGATTTATTAAAAAAAAATATGGAATATTCTCGCTAATTTGTAAATATGTTTCTTTTACATTATGTCAACGTGAGAATATTAAAGTTACAATCATCATCTTTTTCAATTTTAAACAAATAAAATAAAAAAAGTTACATTAATCACACCAAAGGACTCTTTGAACATATGTTTACCAAACGGCATTTTCCCAAAGTTGCTTTGCAAGACACTTTTTAATTACAGTTACCAAACAATCTTTGCATTTCACCAAATCCCTTTCAACTAAAGGCATTTACATTTCCTAAAAGCCTTCATTAAAAGTTAAACCAAATGCACCCTAACTTCATTTTCGCCGTGGCTTTCTTAATCAAGATTCTAATTTAGAAGAGGATGAAAGTGTGTCAATCACATGTCAAATGCAACTTGTGAGGTTCAACGCTATTACGGTGGGAAATCTAAAGGCTTAAAGCTCCCATCCCAATTAGGTCAAAAGAGTTTCCCTATCCATATTTATGTTGGACAGTCCTCTTTATCACTAATTGGAATGAGCGGGACCAAGAGAGGATTACCAAAGGTCGTTCCCATGCGGGTTCCTCCTCTTGGTACCTCTTAAGGGTTTCCTGAGTGTGGCTTGGGTTTTGGCTGCAAGTTGTGTGTACAAAGTGTAGTGATGCAATGGTAGAACAAACTTTTGATTGAAATTAACAATTCACACACAAAAGGGTAGGTGCTATGGCATCCACCATTCTAGCTACAAACCATAAATATCAGGATAACCGAGCACACAAGAACTTATGAATCTAACAGTAACCAACATAGCTCAAGCACAAAGGCAACTAAAAGCTAGGGAAAGAAAGAGAAAAGCACGGCGACACCAAACAAACAACCAAGACGTAGGGAGAGAGGGGAGGAGGGGGGGGGGGGGAAGAATGCAGGAGGGCCTGTAATGCATACATACTGAACAAGCGCTAGCAGAAGCGCGGATGAACAAGCACAATCCTAGAGAGAGAGAGAGAGAGAGAGTACCTGAAGATCGAGTAATTCTAAAGAGATGACCGGCGGTGATTCAAACATAAGCGGTGGTGAGAAAAGCGGAGGACAGAGGGTGGAAGAAGACTGGAAAGCATAGGGAAATAACACCAAAATATTTAAAAAAATGCATTAAATTATAATCATAATAAAAATTATGCAAGTATCCTAAATTATCCTTGAAATAGAAAACAAGACAAAGCTTAACAAGAATCCCTATTATAGAGCCCCAAAGGCTTATCCAATTTTAGGTTTTAGTTCTTTAAAGGGTATTCCAATTTTTCTATTTTTTTTTTTGCATTTTTAATTATTTTTTTAATTTTCTGAAATTTTGAATGATTTGCTAGATTTTCTAGATTTTTACAATTTTTCCGATATTACAAAAAATTTAATATATCTTTTTGAATTTTTTATATTTTAATGACTTTTTCGGACTTTTCCAAATTTTTAATGATTTTCTAAAGTTCTAATTTTTTTATTGATTTTTGAATTTTCTAAAATTTTGAATTTTTATTATTTCCTAAAGTTAAAAATAAAATTATCATTTTCTAAATATTTTTTAAATATTTTTTCGAACTTTTTAAAATTTTAAATTAATTCATTATTATTATTATATTTAGGGAAACGGGCTGGGACCGGTTTATCCGATCTAGCCCATTGACCCAATCCAAAACCGGATCCGACCTGCGTCGGAATAAAACCGAATTTTTTAATATTCTTATATATATATTTGAAATTTTTTTGATTTTCTAATTTTTTTCTCCTTTTCCCTACTTCATCTCTTTCACCTGCAACTCCTTCTTTCTTCCTCACGTTCTTCCTCTTCACCGAAGCGAGTCTCGACCCACGACAAGCCCTCACCGGCTTTTGGGAGCGCCGACAGGTCATTGTCCAGCGTTGGTCGTTCGGCCCGACCGACTCCGGTCACCGTTGGCCACTACTTGGCCAGCGGTTTCTAGTATCGCCGATGAACACGCTAAACAAGCGATGCTCTCGGCCAAATCAAGCCAGACCAAGCCAAACGTTCACAAACTGAGCAATCAGGCATTTCGGCAAACAGTATTAATTCCTAAGGTCTCCGCCTCAACGGAGACCCGAATGTGCGCCGGAGGGCTCGACGCACGACAAACAAGGACCACAGAAGCAAAACATAAAGGCGAAAGAAAACGCGAGGAGAACCGAGCTTACCCGTTTGGCTCGAGGACGTCGCCGGGAAGGTCGTCGGACGGGTCTGCCCGCAGGTGAGATGCCCTCTCTTCTTCTGCTCCATTCGCTGTCCCTTCTCTCGATGATCGAACCTGTTCTCTCCTGCTCTCCTTTATGGTTTTCCTTTTCCAAGCCTCCTCTCTGTCCCAAAACCACCAAAACCCCTTCAAAACTGGAACGTCCGGCCTTGAGCCCCACCCTCCTCACGCGGCGTTCATGCCCGACTCCTTTCCGTCACGCGCTCACGTGCGATGGCCCGGCCCAACATGCTCTCTCCTTTTCCCTTTGCACAACCAGCATGTGGGTGACACAAGAAGATGAACGCAGCAAAATGGGCAGAAGAGGAGAAGCCGAGAAAGTGGGAGAGGTCAAGCAAGGTGGTGGTTGGCCATAGGTGGTGGTGGTGGTGGGGGTCCGGAAGGCCGAACCTCTTTCTTTATTGAACCTTAATATCGATTCGTGTTTGCTTCTACATCCGTTGGGCAATGACAAACTACAGTCGACCTCCTACTTCATTGCAAAGTTTCATTGAAATTTTCTCATCTTACTCCTAGAAGTCCATATTCATGACTCTTTTTAACTTTTGCATTTAGGATACTAAATGCCTGAGAGACAAGCTCTCGATCAGCAGCATCAAGTTGATCCCCAACAGCAATCTCCACAGCCTCCAAAGGAAGACATGCTGGCTTGTGTTACTGGATTGGAGGAAGCTTTTCTGCCATGCCTGCCAGCAAGAGAGCTTCAGGCTATAGACTGCTCCCAACATCCTTCACATCAAAGTTTGTCATTGCTTAATCTCTTATCCAATCTTTTCCCTAGGGTGGGGAATGCTTGGTGTGCTATCTTCTTCTTTCTGCTACTTGAGAGTGCTCCATATGCATTACCAAACCAGGACTGTTCGTATTTTGGCTGTCGTTGTTGCTCGATGAAAAACCATTTCATTCGTTTTTGTCCTTATGTTGTTGTTCCCTCCTTTTGAAGACTTCCGTCAGTTAAAACTGATAACTATGTCGTTCATTTGTAATTTCCCATAATCTCAGGGCAATCTGTGGGTCAACCAAGATCCTTGATGCCTTATTTTAGCATTTGTTATCTAATTGTCAGCTTTAGATATTTTTTTCGCCTCATCGTGCATCTATTGCTTTCGTGTTAATGAGGTCGGCATTGCCTTCGATGGAGTAGCTAGCACTCCCTGCCATCCTTGGTCCCTGCCCCGGGAACATAAGCGGGACGCCCTTGTGCTTGCAGATGGCGGCATAGACGCAAAGGGTGCCGGCAAGGTTCATGAGGCTTGAAGTGGGTTCATTTTCTCAAAAAATGACCCAAAGTGGACGCTGTATCAAATAAGGACCCAAAGTGGCTAATTTTGTCTCAAATAAGGACCCAAACTTTCAATCTTATTTATAGCTTGGGGTATTTTTGTCCACGAACATTTTTTCTTTAATTTTTTTTTTCTTTCGTCATCTTCTTCATACCTCCTCCTTCGCTCTACATTGCCTCCTTCTTCAACACCATAATCAAGGCCCCTACCAACAACCTTGTGAGCTTCATGTCATCATGTAGTTGGTCCAAGTGACAAGAAGTTGGATTGGAGTTATTTGCTACTGGCCACCTTCTCGGATGCTAAAATCCTCAATTCCTCAAGATACATTAAATCTTGGCTCACTTGTGCTCAGCCTAATGCTCGGATTGACCTCCATTTGACGACAACGATGTTGGATTTTCTATTAGGGGCAGTAATCAATGAGGTTGAGAGCTCATATAGGACTTGTCAATGGTGGCAATGGGGCAATAAAGTACAACAGTTTTTACAGTTAATGATGTCAGATACGACTAATGATCAATCTCAAGATGGGGTATCAATTGAGAAGAAGAGCCGTGTCGATGAGAATGGCAAGAGTGTGAGTGGGTGTCTCCATACTAGGGATTATTGAAAGGACCAATTGGCATTGCAAAGGGGAAGGGGGATCTTTGAAAGATTAAATTTACGCAAGAGAGGCAAACCCAAATTTGAAATTGATGAGGCAAACTCTTGCCGAGGTTTAAATAGTCGCCAGCTACAACAAATTGTTCTTTGGTATGAAATTGTTGATCACCAAGTGTTAATTGAATAGAGGCATAAGTTAGTCAAACAAGATGATCTGGCGATGCTTGGATATTGTTACTCTGTTGTTGGCAAGCAGGACCAAAAATAGCACAAAAAATTGCAGTTGTTGGGTTAGCGGAAGGCCCGAAATAAGTGGAGTTTAATGCACTCTCGAGGTGAGAGAAATATGTCGCCAAAGGGATTAGTTGCATAGCTTGGGAGTTGGACAAGAAGTCAAGTCTCAGCAAAAGCAGATTGATATTATGTCTTTGAGATCAGAATTTGTGATGAATATTGGAATAAAAAGAACTTAATTTTGAAAGCTCATTTCGGCTTTGTGGAATTGTCTATAAACCATTTTGAGGAGCGAAATTTAAAATTTTCAACAAGTTAGACTACGTTGTAATGGCTCGTGTTAAAGAAAACCCAATCTTGGTCATACAAAAAGATGACATAGAGCGATGGAGGGGCTAATAATGGAGGTGATGTAAAGAGTAAGAAAGATGAAGAAAGAAAAAAGAAGAAAGAGAGAGACAAAAAATAAACAACAATGTTCTTGGACAAAAAGTACCCCTGGCTGTGAATAAAATTAGAAGTTCAGGTCCTTAATTGAGAGTAAGTTAGCCTCTCCAGGTCCTTATTTGAGATAGTGTCCACTTTAGGTCATGTTTTGAGAAAATTGCTTCACTTTAGGTCATTATTTGAGATTTTCTCTCATTTAAATGGGGAAAAAGTTAGGCACGCAGTGGATTTTTATTGGGTGGAACTCAACAACACAATCCCAAAATCGCCCCTCCTATGCCGCGGAGTTTCGGCAATGGATTAAGGGAGGGCTGCACTCCCTAGTACCCTACCCAGTCCCACAATAGCAGCATCCCTACGACACACACTGTTTTAGCACCCGATGACATCAGCGAAACCGTGTTTTTGGCATCTTCTATTTCAGAAATAGAGATTTTGTATAGTTAGAAAATGCGTTTTCATTTGTGGAACAGAAATAAAAAAAATAAAAATAAAAAATTGAATCTAAAAGGGAATAGAAACGTTACCATATTTTGGCCTTCTTGGTGAATTCTGAGCTTGTGGTGATAGCCAAGGTTATATATAGAGATGAGCAAGTAAAGATATAACATGGCTTCGCGAACATGAAGAAGATACCAAAGTTTCAGGCCCACATTGCTTAACTCAACTCATAACACAATCTGCAATAGTTCTCTACTCACAAGGAATGGAGTTCTTTCAATTTTAGGTGAACAATAGTTCATTTGTAGAGCACAAATGACAGTTTTGTATTATCATGGAACTTCGGGGGTAAATAATTACTTTCATGAATATACATCAACATTCTTCATCGGTGATCGATGTAATATTGATATGAAAAGACTAATCACGCGATGCTTCTTGCTAACCTTCCTAAAACTCTTCCTCATGCAAATCGCATGGATGTCCAGCCTTACTATTTGTTTCATTGATGGCACAAATTATTCTTCAGACAAGCACCAAAACTATGTTCATGTTCACTTGGATTTCTACTCCGCTTATTCAAACTCGTCCAAACTCGAACTTGCTTAGGAAAAAATGTACCAAGTCCCTCGTGTGATGTCGGGCTTGGGCAAGGTTTACTGGCCTCATGTTGGGTCCTACCCTGCCTCACCATTGAACCTAATAACTCCAACCTATGCTTGGCCCTTTCATTGATTTGGTCTAGTATAGTCTATACAGAAAAAATTGATTCATACTGCTCTAATTTTGTTCATATGCAAGTATAAGCAGTGATCATTTGTAGTCTGGGATGGAGATTGGCCCCTAAAGATATCTTTTATGTGCTTTTAGTGAAGTTGCACCAAACTGGACCGAGCTCCTGTAGATCAAAGAAAAAACATGCAACCGAAGCTTCAAAACTGACATCTCCTCATAAGCGTATGAAACTTTTCTTCGGACAGACAACAAATAAAGAGTAATGATTTCTTAGATAGGACATGATTTCACCAATCTCATTCATAAATATATAGATTCACAGCAGCACATAAGACTAGTTACACCCATCAGGTAAAAAAAGAAAAAGAAATCATGATACCCAGCAAGAAAGCACCGGTCAAAACATGCACACGTGGAAATTTTGCGACTTTCACTTACAAGATGCCCCTAGTTCTTTACAGTGGTCACATGCTTCGACAGAATCTGCACGACGTCCTGAGAGATTCTTGTGGCCTCCGTCTTCACGTGTGCAATTTTCGCTTCCATTTCTTGCTCAAGCCGCTTGACATTAGTGCCAGAATCTCCAGTACTCTGCTTGATTGGCACACTGGAAATGGAGACAGACTTATTAATCGGTGCAGACCAGCCTACTCCAAGCAATTATAAAGAGGAGACAATACAAGCTCCTATATTTAAAGATGATAGAATTCTGAAATTATATCATCCTGCATTACTTTGGTTGTACTGTACTTCAGCAAAGCTGCAGAGCTTGTGAAAATAAGACTTTATGATAAACATATGCTAATTTGAACAAGTGCAGGACATTAAGACTCCACAAGCAGCAGTTCGCTGCTATTATTTGGTTTCGCCAGACATTTCTTTATCCTAAATTTTCATGACCCAAGAAAGCAACTTGAAGTTCCCTAAGAGACAACAACACCAAGTGCTTAACAAGTTCTAGTAAACAGATTCCAAAAAATCAACCTCGCTATTGCTCTCATCAGTATATATTCTTGCAATCCCATTTTTTATGGATGCATATTTACAGAAGTACCGTAAATCCAGAGTCCTTGTTGCCACAGAGTAGTCATCAGATAGAACCATATGACTGCCATCATAAACTTATCTAGTACAAAGCCTTGCTGAATTTAAAGAAAGCAACCAATAACAATTGAGCTCCACTTTTAAGTATACAGAGCTGCAAACCTTTGTCATTTTAAACTTCCAATTACATGCATTTCTCCTTCACAAATGGAAATACCAAATTAGGATACTAGATGGAATCAGAACAATTATTTTTCCCTATGTGTTTAACAAGTAGTTGGTAAGCGTAAATTAAGAACACAAGATAGATTCGAATCCTCACACTATGAAGTCACAAAACTCCATATTTGGGCCACCCCTTGGGATTCCATATTTGGGCCACCACTTGGGATTTGCTCATGTGTCCCCTTGTCCAAGAAGTTAGTGGGGGCATGTTATGGCCCAATGATTTACCTACCTAAAATAGGCTTCCTCTTCGTAAAGAAAGGGATTAGATATGTCAATAATCAGTATTGTATCTTGTTAACCATAATATATCTTATCCTATCATCTCCTATAAGGTCCAATCTCAAGATCTTAACAACCATACACAACCTTAGAGTACTAATTCTCTAGAAAGAACAACTAGCACCGAGATCATGCTGGTCAAAACAAAAGTAAATGCACTGGTAGAAGTCTGTGAAAGACAGTAGATCTAACACGCAATGATAGTATGTAGACAAACTTCATTCCAGTAAACGAAAGGAAATACTATGAAACTAAGAAACCAATAAGCAGATTTAGAGACATGTTACCCTCTCTGGCAGCATTGACAAAGTGTTGTGCCTCTTGTTTTGCTGCAAGCGGCAATCGAATATCATTTTGTTGTCGCCTAATGGTTTCCCTGGATGCTGAAGTTTTCACAAAAGGTACGTCAAAAGTAATAACTACAATTTACTTTGAATTAGCACTCACTGTTATTAATAAGATTTTTCTTCTTACCGCAGCAAACTCAGAACTTTAGTAAGCCATTTGAAAAATGAAGTTCAAAGGGTATATGAAGATTCTAGCAAGCACACAGTTTTGGGGTAGACTTAATGAGACAATAGAGATTGAAAAGAACATTGTATCACTTATCAGGAGAATTTGAACTGAGTAAACTCTGTACCATACTAGTGGCGGCAAACAATGAATTGAAAATTGCCAACTCAGAAATGAAATCTTGGAAACTGTTGAGAAAAAAGTACTAGTCACTATGACTAAGAAGCAAATACAAATAGCAATATTTTAAATTTAGGACACCGGAACGAAATAATTACAAGAGAGGCAAAGAATATAATAAAAGGGTTGAGAACAATCCAAGACATGTGAAAATTGATATAATGACTGGACAATTGTCTCTCCATTCATGAATCTATTTGATATTGTCTCGCTCAAAACCCAAATCTTTTTTATCATTAAAAAGAGTGGAAAGGGGATCAAAACTAGCAATTCCCTAGGATAGATTGTAGGAGCTCCATAGCCATCACAGAATGAGCTTACTGCTCGTTTCGAACAAGCTTGTCACCATCACCCTAGCATGGTGATAGTGGGAGTAGACTCAAGATTGTCCTATGCCACGGCACTACCCAACCTATGTTATAGACAAACCAAGGCTAGTCGTGTGACCAGGGGACTGGAACCAATGACCAGTAGCCCAGGCAAGGAAAATGTAATTGGTTGGCTAATTTCTAGCACAAAATCATCATTTAATTCCTGTAAATGTCCACAAGCCACTATATACTGGAATTGCTCATTGATATTGCTAGAATCAAGAATAAAAGACTGGGAACGTCTACGCAATTGCAATGGGATGCATCAACGTGAAAAAGGCCAGAAATTTTTGCCGACACATAACTGAAAAACCTCTAAAGCATTGAGCACCTCCTACTTGACTGAATACAATTACATATCCCCCCACCATAGAAACCTTGAATAAGCTATAGCGAAAGAACCCAGTTCAGTTACCAACATATTCTGATTAACATTATGCAAAGAGAATTAAAGAATTACTTTTCCAACTAAATAAGAGCAAACCCAATAGATAAATTTAACTCATAACATGGATACTTCGAATGTGAATCATGTGTTCAAGCATAAAATGACCCTGATTCAGAGTTTAACAAAGATCTAAGATTGGACGGTCGATTAACAAACATACAACAGGAAATAATGATGGGATTGGATACTCCGTCATGCCACCAAAGGCCTAGGTGATCCCGAGGATTCCAATGCCGCTTGCCTTTTTGGGGTCAGTCTGGCTACTGTCCTCGATCACAGTTAGCACTATGATGTGAAGGAAGAGGAAGGTGGCAATGAACTCAGCGATGAGCACTTGCCTAGCTCCACCAGGTCTATCAACAACGCCGGTAGCGGGTCGTGGTAGTCCTTGGCCGAGAATGAGCCATGCTCCACCACTTCCTTCGTGTTGCTTGACGGCAAAACGAGATTTTTTTTTTTTTTTTTTTTTCTAATTATTGATCCCGTGAAGCGTATTCTACTACAAATTGTACCCTCGAAAACGCCAATCAACCATCTTTTTGTTGCATTTTGGTTTCCCACACTAACCCTACTAAGAATCTACCAGATCGAATGTCCTCGAGACAGCTTTGCATCAGGAATCCACCTTTTTTGCCTCAGCTCCTCATCTAATTTAGGATGAAAAGTAGTTGTATTACTGCTCCTTGCTCCAGAATAAATTATAGCATCCAAGTACAGCTATCTCTATGTCAGCCGATCTCACAACTGGGTTTCACAGTAGATCGTCCTAAAAAGAACAAAAAACCACCTTGAGGGGCACAAATAATAGAGATGAACTATCACCCAATTTTATAAAAATGAACAACAAGCAACTTGATAAAGCAGCATCTACAATCACATCATCAACATGATTCCCCATATCGATTTTCAATCATCACTGTTGTTCTTGTTCAACAATTTCTACACAGAAAAAAAAATATATAGTTGATTTTGAAATGGATTTTCTTCAATTGGAAATTCCTAATAAGAATAATACTAATTAGAATCAGTGACTAAGTTTAATCTCAATTGGGGAACACTTTGTTTGTTGTAATGCACTCTAAAA
Organism: Eucalyptus grandis x Eucalyptus urophylla; assembly: GCA_028830015.1. Taxonomy (NCBI): domain Eukaryota; kingdom Viridiplantae; phylum Streptophyta; class Magnoliopsida; order Myrtales; family Myrtaceae; genus Eucalyptus; species Eucalyptus grandis x Eucalyptus urophylla. The sequence goes on along the minus strand of CM054198.1, from coordinate 3,182,627 downwards.
AAGAAAAGAGTTTCATTTGCTAAAATATTGATATAATTCCTCATCCTCAAATCCTTTCATCCCAAGGGTTAGTGTCTCAACGAATAAATAACTATAGGAGTAAAATATTCATATAATTTGAAAAAATCAAGGAGCAAGCCTTGGCCATAAAAATAAAAAATAAAAAAATATGTATTTTTGATATTTATCATATTACATAAATGGATTTGCAAATAAACGCGATAAGGTTACACTAATCCATAAATTGTTAACACTTCCATAAAAGCCAAACTAACCAATAAAGAACCTCATATTTTTCCCTTTGGCTTGAGTTGTCTCGCAATACCTTCTATAACTTGGCCCGTAGCAGTATCTTGACCAATTCCAGCTCCAATAGAAGTAAGCCCAATAGCTAACCTGGTAGCAATAACAGAAGCGGTAGAAATCAGTGCATTCGTGGTAAGTTTCTCACAAAAAGAAATGGTTAATGATGCAATCTTCCAATGAATTATGACTTAATTATTCCATCACTAAGATTCATTCGGATGAAGTAACTAACAACTCTGAATTAAAATAATGAAATAATATTATTGAATCATCTGAACTACTTTTATACTTCTTTCTTAGTTCTTATCGATGAGATTTTTGCAAGTCCATCTAACTTATGTTCTTCCATTTCTTTGTTCCAAACTATTGGTCGAATTCTTCATTCTTTTTCTCGGTTTCATCTTTTTAGTCTTCAATTCATAGTCACAGACGAAAGGGATAGAGTTTTATTGAAATCCCTATCAAAATTCATAATTCATAGTAGTGTAGAGCATATTAAATCAGATCTAATTTTAGTTCATATATAAGTAGCAATATCTAATATCACATACACATGGGTTTCTTCCATATTGTAAACCAACAATTTGTATATTTGATTAAATCAGTTTTAGAATTATTTTTTGATTTTTGAAACAAGAACGTCCAAGAGTTGGATTCTAGCCATTCCATTATATATACCCAATTTGTATCCATCCATATTGACTAATTCATTTTTCTGAATCGCATCAATCCTACTCTTCCTTTTATTTATCATTATTATACACGTATACGATCTACATGGACAGATTCATTAGATCAAATAACTGAACAACATAGGTAGAAATATTGGTATTTCACTAATGTAAAAGTAAAAGAAAAAGTTCATACCATTTTTTATATTTCTATATATATTTATAATTATTTTTTTTGTTTCTATATATAATTTATATATACTTATTATTATTGATATTATTATTATTATTATTATTACTATTACTATTACTATTATTTTCCTTATTAAATAAAATAGTAATAGAAAATATTTATTGGGGGTAAGTATTATATAAATTAAATGGGCCAAACAGGAATTTTAGGAAAAAAGATCTTTTAGATCTCTTTCTTTTTTTCTTTTTTCTTTTTTTATAATTCCCTGCATCAAAAAATCATAATCCTTTTTTTTCTATTCATTAGATCGTATATACCTTATTTGTTTATTTGTATCTTGCCTAAGTAGATTGTCTCGAGTTACACGTACATTACCTTGAGCTAAAACTAAAAAATGACTATTTTGAAAACGAGTTAATGGTGACCCTCCATCGATTCACCTATATAAGCTGTGGCTAAATTTGAAAAGAAATAAGAGCTTGAATACTTCTCACAAATAATCCAAGGAACATCATAAGTATAGGAACCATTAAACGTACTAAAAAAACAAGAACAACAATTATTAATTCATAGATTAATATATTTCCGAAAAATCGAAAACTAAGTGATAAAGGTTTTATGAAATCTTCTAAGATGTTAATGGGTAAAGGATTGGAGTTGGTTGAATGTATTTATTGAAATAACTTAATCATATTTTTAGTAAGGCTTGTATAAAAATATGCTACTGACATGAGTAAAGCTAAAGCAAGGATAATATTTATATCATTCGTGGGTGCGGCCCCATGAGATAACTCTATGATTTTCCATAGTATAAGAGCCTCCGACCAATTCGAAACAAAAATAAATGAAACATAGTTCTAATAAAAGGAACCCATGGACATATTCTTCTCCAATTTGAGTAACATCTCCAATGAATCCAATGACATATTTGAAGAAATTTTGATTGTCATTCAGAATGGTTTGTGGATTCAGAACATCTATACTAGTTGAACATAATAAAATGGCAATTACATCACAGTAAGTAATAAGGACGTGGCCATGGACTTGAAATCTTCCTATTTGCCAATAGAAATGTTGGCCTACTTCCACACTTGATATATCGTATTACCCTTTTAGTGTGTTGGTGGAACATGATAAAACATTCATATTGCTCTCTGATAGAAATAGAACTTTAAAGTTTTGATTCAACAATCTCTTTTTCAACTTGCTTAGTTGAATTCTATTTTGGATACGACTAATCACATAACATCTGCAGTAATTTGGATCTCTTTTATGCAATTCAAGAGTAGTAACTGATTCTAGAAATTTATGAAGTTCAAAATATAATTTATTTATCTTATTATTAATCAAGGATTTTGTATATAGCTAGAACCACCCTCACAAATTGCAAATACTAATTTGTTAAGAATTAATTTTATTGAATCTATGGTGTCATATTTTGGTGTAACTGAAATATCTACAAAATCCAAGTCACAATTTGATTCAATTAAACAAAATGTTGGAATTCCAAAAGTGATACAGTCTCGAAGAGCCATATATTCTTCTTGTTAATCAATGATAATAACAATAGTAGGTAACCATGTCATATATTTAATTCTGCCCACATATGTTTGCAAGTGAGATAATTGTCTTTTCAACATAGCTGCATCTCTTTTGGAAAGATGATTGAGTCTCCCCGCGTTTTGTTCCATTCTCAAGTTCTCGAACTTATAAAGTCTCATTTTGTAGTGGGCCAATTCCTTAACATACTGTGGATCCACTTTTTATTAACATAATGACACTAAACCCTTATTGTAGCATATGCTATTGAATCAACTGCTTTATTCTTGGTACCAATAATAAAAACCGTTTCCCCTACTTGCTATATTAAAAACTAAATCACAACCTTTTGATCAAAGATGAACAATTAGTGAGATTGGTTATAATGCCTTTACGCTTGGTAGAAATATGAGGTGCCATCCTAGGAATCCATTTTCTAATACCATGGCCAAAATGAACTCCTCCTCACATCATCTTTTCCAAATTGCTATTTCAAGATCTTCTTGTCATCCCCCCCCCCCCCCATAACACTTCCATTTTTTTTTTTTAAAGCAGCGAGGTTGCCCTAAACCAAATAATTATTTTGATGGAACCCTTTCTTCTACCAGGGATTGGCCGTTGATGTCGATACACGATCCAAATCCCTACCCTTTATTCATCATTATCTTTATTTCGTTTACTACATAATATGACCACGAATAAAGAGTTTTATTAATTAAAATTAAAAAGTATGAATCCACTCTTAGGAATCATTAAATCCTCCAAATGATTATTTTGATGTATCATGAAACTTCTTGGAAATGGAAGAATCAAATAATTCTCTGCGGTGGAACAATATATCTTTTATTTCCCAATTCTACTTTTTGGTTTCCAAGAAATGTTTTTATGTTGCCTTGAACGGTGCATTAATCCTTTGAATTCGGTATGAACAGGTTTCATCTCTCCTATAACAATGTTCTCTTTTTGGCATTTCAACCAATTGATACGGCTCCATAGAGTTGCTTTGGCTAAAACTCGAGCAATTTCTTGAAAACTCACTTCATATGTTAAACTTTGGGTATTCCAAGATGCCTTTGTTATTCCAATAGGATGGCATAGTAACATATTGATTCTTCTAAAGCATGCCTCGTTCACGCCACTCACAACCAATTCCATTAGTTCTCGAGGTTAGAAAACATTAGACATTCCATCCTTTGAAATCAACACCTTTGATGTTGCTTGGCATACAATAATTTATATTTGCTCCTCCACATCACCATCCACCTCGGGGCCTTCTAATTCTTCAGGACTTTTTGCTAACATATATGCTATGGCACGGCCCTTAATCAACTTTTGACCCAAGCTTTGTATGTCAAATTCCACAATTAAGATCTACCACTTGTCCAATTTCCCGACCAAGGCCGGCTTGTCCAAGATGTACTTGATAGGGTCATTTTTGATCGCCCATAGGATTTGGAAATGGAGGGTATATTGTCGTAGTCTGTGCAACACCTAGATGAGGGCCACACAAGTCTTCTCAATCTCAAAATAATTCAACTTAGAAGCAATGAACTTCTTGCTTAAGTAGTATATCGCGCATTCTCTACCATCATTTGGTCTTTTTTGGGCTAGCATGGCTCCCAGCAACTCGTCGTGTATTGTCAAGTATAAAATCAAGGGAATTTTGGGAACTGGTGGGACCAAAATTGAAGGATGCGAGAGGTAGTGCTTTATCTTTTCAAAAGCACTCTAGCATTCATCATCCCACTTAACCCTTGCATTTTTCTTCAAGAGATTGAAAGATGGTTTTAATGTTTCCGATAATTGGCAAATGAACCTTGCCACATAGTTTAGTTGTCATAATAAACTGCGGACTTCTTTGACAATAGTCGAAGGCCGTAAATCGCAAATAGCCTTGACTTTTGATGGGTCGATTTCGATGCCCTAAAATTATTCCAAAAATAAAACAAAATATGAAACCGGACAAGACAATCTCCAAGTTTCCAACTTTAAAATCAATGGTTGACAATAGACTGTCCATTTCCGTAAAATAATGAATCGTTATGTGCTCATTGCAATATTTTGGGTCTTAGAGAGTGGTGTTTGGAATCCCAAATAAATGATAGAGAGTGAAAAGAATTTGAAACATGTCAAATCACTCTCCCATTTTCCTTTATAAAAAATTGTGGCGGCATTAGACCGTAAAAAAATTATAAGTACAGCTTTGCTATGCTAGTCGGGCCCCTAGACAAATTCAGCTGATTTCTTGACATTGAAGCCAAACTAAAAGAGAAAATCCTTTTAAAGGTATTGAACTGCTCTTTTTAACATTTGAACAAAACAAAGAAGATTTCACCCGTTAAGGAGATTTAAGGAGAGGGTGAAGAATAAGGGAGAGAGCACCAACATGAGATAACAACAAAACAAAAGAGAGAATTCATAGATTTCACCCGTTAAGGAGATTTAAGGAGAGGGTGAAGAATAAGGGAGAGAGCACCACCATGAGATAACAACAAAACAAAAGAGAGAATTCACATATGAATGTAGTAGAGAAATTTATCCAAAAATTTTTAAAGCAACAAATTATCACATGAAGGTTGTCATGTAAGAAGAAAAATGCAAGGAAAAGTATTCAAAAAAAAAAATCCTAAAGCTTTGATAGTATTGTCAATTTAATCATAAACCTATCATTGGTGCCAATTTAGTCCATTTAGTCACAAACATTTTAATTTGGTGTCAATTCAATCCTTTCGACTAATTTTGGTTAGATTTTGTTGATTGATGGGATGTCGATCAATTGACATGACACAGCCGGTGCCGATGTAGATACATTTTAATAATATTTTTTTATTTTTTTATTTTTTTTTAATTTTTCTTTTGTCCTTCCCCTCTTCCTTTCTCCAGCCAAACCTCCTCGACCTTCTTGGCCACTAGTGACCCTCATGGCCCCTGGCAAGGCTCGAGCTCTTACTAGAGGCCCCGAGCGCTACTTATGCCGAGCAATGAGGCTCGGCCTCACCAAATCTGGTGAGGCTAGCTTGAGGGCTGCCAGGCCGCAAAAGTGGCCTCATAGGAGGCTTTCCCTCATCGGATCTAGTGAGGGTCAAGCCTCGTCCAACCTCTGGCGAGGCTAGCTCGAGGCCACCCCTCGCCAGCCATGGCTTAGCAACCCTCATAGCCTCTAGTGAGGGCTTGAGCCTTGCCAGTGGCCGTGAGACTCAGTAGAGGCGAGCAAGGTCGAGGTCTGGTGATCAATTGGAGGAAGGAGGAGAAGAAAGAAAAAAGAAAAAGAAATAGGAAAGGAAAATGAAAAAATAAAATAGAATAAAATAGAAAAAGAAAAAATATTGAAATATTATTGAAAATTGTCTACGTCACCATCGATGCTCAATCAGCAAAATCTAACTAAAATTAGTCAGAAAGAACTGAATTGGGATCAAGTAAAAATATTTATGACTAAATTAGCATGAATAAAAGGTCTATGATTAAATTGGCATAAATGTAAAGTGTTTAGGACTTTTTTGACAATTTTCCCAAAAAATGTACCATAGTGTTCTCCATAAACAAAATAACAAGAGTCTATAGGCACAATCCTAGATGATGGCAAAGGTGGGAATGAGAATTTCTTTTTTTTTTTACTAATAGTTGAGAAATTGGCATGAATACTAGCCATCCAATTTGATAATACAAACTAAGTAGCACCAACATTAACACCAACACGCGATATGCAACATGTGACACAACACGACACAATATGTCAATACGCCATTTAAAAAAAAAGAAGGAATTATAATACATTGAGACACATTACATATTAAATGTATATTTTTATATAATTATCATTTTTATGATTATTTTAATCAATTTGATTTGATTCAAATTCACAAATAAATAAATAATAATAAATGATCATAGAATGAATTTACACTAAAAACATCAATCCACTATTTGTTAATATCAATCATTGTTTTAATTTGAAAAATTCAATTTCATTCCAATAATTCATAAAACTCAAAGAAAAAGAAAAGCAATCAATGTTATGGATTCGTGTGTCAGAGTGTATCGGAAGAGAAAAGAGAAAAAAAAACAAACTTGGGAATGAATTGGAGTTGATCCTATGATACTAGAAATCATTGGCCAGCAGCTGGTTAGCGATGACTAGCGTCAATTGGACCGAAAAACCAATGCCAGATTGCAACCCAGCAGTGGCATGAGCGTCGATGAGGATTCCTCGGATTATTGGTGCTTCAGGTGAGGATGTCGGCAAGGGGAAGACATCATGAAGAAGAGATGGCTTCACAAGGAAGAAGACCGCGTGCAAGGAAGAGAAAATGAAAAAAAAATGAAAAAAGAAAAGAAAATAGAAAACAAAACAAAAGAAAAAGAAAGTGAGAAAGAAAAATAGAAAATAGACAATAGAAAGGAAAACAAAAGAAACAAAAAAAAAAAAAGAGCAATTAAAAAGAGAGGAAACGAAAAATCCATGGGCTTAATAGAGAATTGGCTGGTTCAGGATTAGATATGGGTTAGCTATCATGGGCTTGAAGGTCAGGAGTTGCGGGCTTAGCAAATGAAATAGAAGTTGGTTATATTTGGACTAGGCCCAAGGGCTGGTCCGAATTCCAGACCCAACCCGGACCATTAGGGTTTGGGTCAGACCCATATCCACCGGGTCCAGAGTCTATTATCCAGAATTTAAAATATTAATTTTTAAAAAAAATAGAAAATATTCAAAATAATTAAAAATTTTCCAAAATTAAAAAAAAAAATTAGAGAAAGTTTAGAAATTAGCTTTATGAGTAGTTTTTTTTTTTTTCAAAAATGAGGAAAATCCTTTAAAAAATGAAATCCAATTGGATAATTCTTTTAAGGCTTTATCATAGGATTTTTGGATGCCTTTTCTTTTTAGAGGCATTATTAGGTTGCTACTTGCACTTTTCAATTAGATAATACTTGATTACCCAATTTCAATATAATGATTGTTATTTTCTTAGATGGATTAGGATGGAGCTTAGAATCTTCAATAGGCAACTATGACATTATAAATAGTCGAGTTTATATACCAACTCTAGTTAAATAGTTAAGGTAATCAAATCCCCAATTCTAAAATACCTTATTGTGCATGTATCAAGACAATAGTCCTGCATCTTGATTAGGGTTCCTAGCTGACCTCAAACAATGGCTAGTACGAGACACTTTTTAAACATATAGATTAGGAAAACGAATGTCACTTGAAGTATGGACTCAAGGATAGTCCGCAGTTTATAAGCAAGTACTTCTAAACCTATTCCCCTAAAGGTGGTTCCTTGATGCTATGTTGCGACATTAAGGTCGTGGTTGTTGTTTTTCATTTCCATTATAGCTCTACTTGTTGTAAATTAAGTCGGATTACAATCAACCGAAAGGGAATTCTATATATCAAAATTGCGCAATATGTGAAATGTAAAAAATATAGTAGATGAGAGAAAATAAGAACGATACACCATAAATTTTTTACCTAGAAAACTCAAGATGGGAAAGACCACAAGACATTAATCAGGAACTCTCCACTATAATCAAAGGATTACTTCTCTCACAATATATCCTCACAACTGCCACAAAACACATCCTCTCTTAAAAATTCTCAAGAATTCTTGTGTTACTCACGTACTAAAGACTCTTGTGATCTTTTTGGAAAATTTTCTAGTGCTCTTTAAATATCCATCCAATCCTTCTATTTATAATGGTAGACCTCTACCCTAATTAGGATTCCTGCCCAATTGGTAATCACCTCCAAATTAGAAGCTTTCCTGATTTATTGAATTCCTCTAATTTAGGTAGTCACCAAAATTATATCCTATTATTCTTCATAAATAGGACTACTTCTTATTTAGCTTTCTTCCTTTTCAACGTCATACCATAATAAGACTCCCTTCCTATTATGTAATCTTGATGAGCAATCTCTGGGATATTCCAAACAGACTTTCAAACATATTGTAATTATTGTTGATCAACAAGAAAAATATACAGCTCTTCAAAACTATATCACTTTGGGAATTCCAACAATTTGTTTAATCAATTCAAGTTGCGACTTGGATCTTGCAAATATTTTGATTACAGCAAATAATGATGCTCCTTGAGTAATAATGAGATAAATAAATTATATTTTGAACTTCATAAATTTCTAGAATCGGTTGCTACTCTTGAATCATATAAAAGAGATCCAAATTACTGTAGATATCACGTGATTGGTCATATCCAAAATAGAATTCAACTAAGCAAGTCGAAAAAGAGATTGTTAAATCAAAATAATTCCCTTGAAAGTTGTGTTTCTATCATAGGGCAATATGAATGCTTATCATGTTCTAGCAACACACCAAAAGGGTAATATGATATATCAAGTGTGGAAGTAGGCCAACATTTCTATTGGCAAATAGGAGGATTTCAAGTCCATGGCCAAGTCCTTATTACATCTTGGGTTGCAAATGCTTTCTTATTAGGTTTAGCTAGCATAGATGTTTGGAATCCACAAACCATTCAAAATGATAGTTAGAATTTTTTTTGAATATGTCATTAAATTCATTTGAAATGTTAGCAAGACTCAAAATGGAGGCGAATATGGTCCATGGTTACCTTTTATTGGAACCATGATTCTATTTATTTTTGTTTCGAATTGATCAAGTCCTCTTACACCATAAAAAAATCATAGAGTTACCTCATGGGGCTTGTGACATCCCAAAATTTGGCCCATGATTCGGATATATGAAATGGTTGTTTTGTTGACGCGCTTATAGTTAATTTATTTGGAGCTGACCACTCACAAGTTAACTAATCTATTAGGTGAGGCTGTTAAGGGATATAACCACGATAGACTAGAGAATTCAACCGGGAATCGCTGCTCAACTATAATAATCGGCAAGAGTCAATACGACACTGTTATAAATCAAATTGTGAATGAATTGATGAAATTGCATAGTCGAATTGTAGGTGATTCCGCACGATATTCGCATCAAACGACTATAACCCGATTTTCTATCGATATTATATTTGGGATACGTAATTGAAACCTCGCGATTTTATGACAACCAAGGGTTGTCTACGATTTGGAGATGCGCAAATGTGGATTGAAAATTATCGACCACGGGTCAAACGCGCTAAAATCCTTAAAAGCTACCCGATAGGTTAGGTTGTACTAAAGTCACGTTCGGTTGATTTTAACCACGAAATTGAATTTGGTTTTAGGAATCAGACGTTTAAGCGTGTCATGATTCATTTATAGGACGTTGTCTCATTTTTCGGCGAATTTTCGTCGAGTCCAAAATTTTGTGGAAAAATGATTTTTGGAAAAGCAAGAAGAAATTCAGATCAAAAGGAAAAAGGGGAAATTTGCTGCCCAAAAAGGAATTAATTGTGGAAATTTGAGGTAATTTGTGATTGGTTGAGCCAAAGACTTTGGGGCATATTTAACGTGTGGTTAGATATTTAACTAGGTTTGTGATTGGTGGTTCAATTGACCTTGCTTCTCTCTCTCTCTCAACGTCATTCATGCACGTTCACCTCCCTCTCTGTTGCCAGCTTCATTTTCTTTTCACCTAGTTTTAGTTCTTCCTTCCTTTTCAACTTTGCCGCACCACATCTTCAGCAGCTTCTCATCTTCAAGTCTTCATCATCTCCAACCCCACTTCCCCTCACCTCAGCAGCTTCACCCACCTTCCATCTCACACGTCCTCAGCTTCACCATCGTTGTACACCACATCACCTTAGCACTGCTCCTTACACCCGCAAAACCATCATCCACCGCCACTCTACTTCACGCCAACTCCTGAGGTAACCCCACCAGCAACCCAACACACCAGCGGCTCCACAACACCACCTCGTGTCCCCTTCACGCCACTCCAGCAACCATCACCAGCTCACCCTCATATCATCCCACCAGCGTCCATCTCCATCGTTCATTTCCCCTCAGCCTATCGAGCAGCTCCACACGCCTAGCACCAACACCGCCGCTAATTGAGCCTCGTCCGAGCCGCGGTTGCTAAGCCCTCACTGCCATCACTTGGCATCGCTGTGAGCCCGCCGCCATCGTAATCTCATGAGTTAACTCTCTAATCCTTGATTAGGCCATTAATTGTGCTTATGGGGTGTTTAGATTAGTGCTAATCATTGTTAGATTAGTAATAATGAGGATTAGTAGTTAATCCTAGGTTAGTGTAAACTAAGCATGGTTAGGTTAGTTAGCCTTGGTTAGGTTAGTTAACCATTGTTAGGTTAATTAATCATGGTTAGGTTAATTAATTATATTTAGGTTAATTAAGTTGGATTAGTTTAATTAATCATAATTTATTTAACTAATCGTAATTAGTGCAATTAGTGACGGATTAGCCATTTCGTAGAATTTTATGTTCTTTTTCTTGGATGGAATTATGTGTGTTTGTGATGGCTTATATGTGCTATGATGTGAAACTGATTGTTTGATGGTAGTTATTGATTTTTAGTATAAAACTCGGTTTTATGGGCTTTTAAATAGAAAAAAAGGTTAGGTGTTGGTTTTGGACATCAATTTTTATGTACTATATAAAACTGTGGAGTTTTAAAATAAGAGCATATAAACTTTGACGGTTTGCTTTTGAATACATGACCATGCACGATTATTTTACCAGGATTTTTAATAGGAAGAAAAATTGGCCAAGTTCATTATTTGAAAACAAGGCTTTTGAACGCAAAGCATGGTGTTCTTGGCTAAATATGTGCTCATATGGTCACTAAGTGGAAACCGTCTTGATGTGTTTTACGTGGGACGATGCTTGATTAAGTTCGGATGCCCTCGCGTTAATGGGATTCCGAGTCGTGGTGGAGGCCAAGCCAATGCTCATTTATGGAATGCCGTCTAGGTAGGGTGTGCTAGATGTTACCATGCTTGACAGGGCGGGACGATGCTTGGTTACGCCGGATGATCGCCAACTTTTGAGTTGGCCATGGCTGATGGGTCATTATAATCGGAACACGCCTAAATGGTTGTGATACTTTGTGCTTAATTATGGGGCAAAATTGTGTGGCATGGTATGAGATGTGTCATAACGGTTTTACCTTATAATCATGACCCATGTGAATGTTTGAAGATGAGAATTATGCGTTCCGGTTATTAATTACGTTTGTTGTATTTAAAATGGCATATGTGATGCTCTAATATGCAGGGACGTGCCGAGGTGAGGTGAGTTTTGTATGGTGCATGTTTAGGACTGCCTTCAAGGTGAATTTGCGTCCTAATCGGAGTTTAGGCTGCTGACTTGTTGAGATTTATCTCACCTCGTCATGGCTAACCTTTTTTAGGTCCTTAGGGTGTGTTTGGTTTAGCATTTTGAAAGCCTATTGCGAAAATGAAAAACAATTTAGCCTAAAGAACTTTAGGCAAATGCAAATGCCATTTGGTAAATTATGCTTTGAGAAGCAACTTTGAGAGAAATGTCGTTTGGTAAAAAACACATTTGAAAAGCTTTTTGGGTGATTAATATTAGTTTTTTAAATTTTATTTTTTTAAAATTGAAAAAAATAATGTATGCAACTTTTTAAATATAAATTTTGACGATAATACTAAAAAAATCGAATACATATATATATTTTTTAAAAGACCAAACCCTTCATAGGAATTTTTAAATTTTTATTTGCTTAAAATTGAAAAAAAAAATATGTATGTAACTTTTTAAATATAAATTTTCACAATAACGCTAAAAAAATCAAAAACATATATATAATTACAAAAAAAACGAAATCCTTCGTGGAAATTTTTTAATTTTTATTTGTTTAAAATTGAAAAAAAATAATGTATGCGAATTTTTAAATATAAATTTGAAAATAATGCTAAAAAATCAAATACATATATATATAATTTAAAAAACCCTTTATCATAATTTTTAAATTTTTAATTGTTTAAAATTGAAAAAAAAATAACGTATGTGACTATTTAAATATAAATTTTGAAAAAAAATCATATATATATATATATATATATATATATTAAAAAAAGACCAAATCGTTCGTCGAATTTTTTTAACTTTTATATTTTAAAATTTGAAAAAAATAATGTATGTGACTTTTTAAATATAAATTTGAAAATAATGCTAAGAAATCAAATACATACATATATATATATATATATATATATATATATATAATTTTTTTTAGAGACCAAACCCTTCATCAAAATTTTTTAATTTTTATTTGTTTGAAATTGAAAAAAACGTATGAAAAATTTTAAATATAAATTTTGACAATAATGCTAAAAAATCAAATATATAAATAATTATTTTTAAAAGAACAAAAATTTATTTAATTTTTTTAGCATTTATATATTTTTTATTTTTTTAGCATCATTTTGACATTTAAAAAAAGAATAATGAGGGAAAAATCAAGAATTTGAAGAATGAGTGAGGTTAGTTTTGGAAGAAAAAAATTAAGTTTCAACATTTGGCCAAATGTTGAAAGCTCAAAGGAAGTCTTGACTAGCATTAGGCTTTCAGCATTTCCAATGATGACTTTCACTTTAAAGCTACCTCAAAATGGTCGCTAAATAGTCTAGTATTTTCCCAAGGGGTTTTGGAGGCTGAAAGCCTATTGGGAATGCTGAACTAAACGCACCCTTAGTGTGGAGATCCGTCTCGTACGGTTCGGGTTCCGTGGACCATGAAATCAGAGTCTACCTTCTTCCCTATTCCCAGGACCACCCAAACTTGTGAGTTAGTGGTGACTACGATTTGAGTCAATGAGAGTCTCCTTAATGTGGTGCCTCATCACTTCAGGGCATGGTTCATTAACGAGCGCAACGATGCTCGGGATGGAGGATGGGGAAGTAGGTCACCCCATGGACATTGATATCCCGAACGGTGTCGTGGAGGACCCAGAGCTCAAGTCGGAGAGGTCCGGGGTGTAGGTTGCCTAAGACAAACTTGTGTATACAAACTCGTAGGGTTAACTTGGTATATGTATATAAAGCGTAGTTTGTGAAAAATCACTAGCATGTTTTTACTATCCCTATGTTTACTTGTTGGCTGGGTGTTCATTTAATTCTCATTCGTATGTGCTTAATTGAAAAATAAAAAGAACGGGTCGGAGACGTGTCAAAATGTATTTATGTAGAGATGAGAACTTATATATCTGGAGGGAAGTAGTGCATTGATAAAATGGATTCATCTGTTATGATTCAGAAATTTAAACAGGTTATCTCTTAAAATAAAAAGGATTGAGGCCCTTGTCATGTCACTTCCTTTGTGGTTCAATCATTTGACATAAAAAAAAAAAGTAGTAATGAGTTATTTAAAATAATTTTATGAAATTAAATTTGCTAAACGCGCACTAAACAAACTTAAAGCTGGTTCAATCATTAATTTTGGGTTAGCACGAATGAAACTAATTCTCCAGAGAGTGAATAAAGCATGACTATTCCGCTGTACAATCAAAGCAATAATGGCTTGAGAATTTCCAATCTCCAAGCGATTAAAGTTTATCTCGCATTAGATAACAACTTGTTCCCATATGCAACGTTTATAAGGATCCATTGTACGTAGTCGACAGAAATAAAGTTGATTTTTTAGATGCACAACCTGTCACGCCCCAAACTCCGAGCGCGCGCACATCCCACTGCGGTCGATCAAATATGCGACCTCCCAGGATACGTCGCCAACCCATTCATTATATTATGCATGCGAAAGCGAAACAAATCCCCTGACAACATTTAACTTGGGATAGAAAAGCAGGCAATCAATCACAATACCAAACACTCATTTACAAACACAAAGGGTTTAAATACAACACTGGACCGTCTACAAAATAGACCAGCTCGACAAAAGGGGAACTATCCTAAAACCAACTAGCAGGACACGTTCACCAATACTTCAGTCTCCACCTTTCCAGACTTAGGGCTTCGGGTCCTCCACGACCGCCATCTAGGGACCTGAAATTTTAATCCCACAATCGGGATGAGACGATGTCTCAGCAAGTTCAACCTCCTAAACCCCTATTAGAAAGAAAATACACCCCGGGTGGCCTAGCCACATCACACATAAGACTTACCTTGCCTCAGTTCCTTCCTGCAGGTTAGCGCAATTCAAATCACTCAATCACAGATAGTAAGAGGAACTTAAACAACCGGAATGTATTCACTTTCATATAACCAACAACCGCGGAGGTCCTGATTATAAGACTAAATCGTTATGACACGTCCCATTCCATGCCACACAATTCCGTCCCATAATCCGACACATCAATAACACTCAACATGCATTCCAATTGTTATTCATTGCCACACAAGGGCATAGCCTACTCGCTGTTCGGCTATCTACTGGCACATAGCCAGGCATCGCCTCCCCACCTTGGAGCACGGCTTCGTCAGTACATCGACAGCATTCCCAAAGGAGCATGGGCCCAAAATCAACTGCGACCCACAACCACTGCGTGGGCATCCCATATAGGGGCAAGTTTGGCTCAACAGCCCAGGACGATTCCTCTTAGTTATCACACAGCCAAAGCATACTCGGCCCTAGGACACTTTATATTTCACTCAATGCTTCCACTTAAAATAGTGATCCCGGCCATTTTTCTTCATATTAAAAATATTCAAGAAATTACTCACGTGTGTGGGGACATGCTAATTTCAAATCAAAAAGCCAATATCTCACTTTTTCAAACCCCACTATTTAATATAATCATTAAAATCCAATTTTTGCATCAAAACCCCACATTTGGGTTTTTATGAATAAAATCCATATTTATCACAATCAACAATCAATTTGCCACAACAATTCACCAAATTCAAATTCTAAATGCACAGCAACGATCAGCATGAATTTCTAAGAAAATAAGGTTCCCAAATAATTTTCAGAATTTATTAAATAATTAAATTTATTCCGAAAATTAATTAAATAATAATATCCATATATTTCACGATCCACACTCAATTCATAATATCCAATTATCAATTTCAAAATCCGACTATACAGCAGCGACCGGCAATAAATTCTGAGAATTTAGGGTCCCGACAAAATTTTTGAAATTTAATAAATAATTAAATTTATTCCGAAAATAATTAAATAATAATATTTTAATAATTTCGAATAATAATATATTATTAAATTATTTAATGATTTTGGAATATTTAAATAAATCAAAAGTAAATTCCTTTATGTCACATCAATGTTTATATTAATGTAAACATTCACTTAACCTTAATTTAATCACACTTTAAGTTAATCAAGCACATTAATATAATCTACACTTAAATAAATTAAACTAACCACCTAATAACACTTAACATAAACTAAACACACCTAAAGCATCATTAACCCTCTAAGCGAGGTTTAGTGAGTTAAACTCACCGAATTAGCGAGCCGAGCGGATCAAAACGACGGGGACGACACGAGGATCGACTTTCCTCAAAGCGGGCCGAGCCTCCGGGCTCAGGAAGGCGGCCAAAACAGGTCAAATAGGTGCTGATATACCTATTTTTCCAGCCCTCCGATGTGGGGCCGAGAAGGGCTGCACGGCGGCGGATCAGGCGGAGGAACGGCAGAGGAGGACCAGTGGGGCTTGGACGGGCGAGGCGGCGGCCAAGCGAGGCCTCACGGTGGTCGGAGGGAGCTCCGGTAGCTCCTGCGCGAGCTGAATAGTAGCTCGGGACGACGAGCTGGCAAGAAGACCGCCAAGAAGCGCGGCCAGCAGCGGCACGCAAGGACGGCAGCTCGGCGACGAGACGACGCGGGGCGAGGACGGCGACTCCGGCGATGGCGAGCAGCTCCTCCGACGGTGCTGCAACTTTCGCTGGACTTCGGCCGATTGGGCAAGCGGGCGAGGCGAGCGGACGGCACGGTGGCGGCGGTGACGGACAAACGGCGAGGCTCCGGCTGGTGGCGGTTGCTGGCTTCCGATCGAGCCTTCTTCGGTTGCTGGATCTGAAGAAGCAAGGAGAAGAAGATGAAGAAGAGAGGCGACAGGAGAGAGGAAGAAGAGAGGGAGGAGAGAGAAGGAGGGGGGGCTTTTTCTTTTCTTTTTTTCCCTTTTCTTTAATCCAACAAATTGGCCCACCACATGACCTCATGGGTGACATCACACTCCACTCACCCAATTCCCCACAACCTTTTCCAATGGTTGCAATCTCATTTTTCGCCGGGGCATAAAATTTTGTACATCAATTTCTTCAATTTCACTTGATTCTCTTCCAATTGAATCAAATTGAAGTTCATAAAATTAATCCAATGTCACCACACTTCAATTAACATCTTTACTTGTCCATAGAACCAACTTAAGTCCAAAAAGCAAGACTAAAGGCGGGCCTACTAATTTCTCGAGCCAAAATAGCCATTCTCAGATTTAATTTCTGAAAAATTCTGATCACATGAAAAATCTTCCGAAGGTGAGTTAATATTCCTAAAATGATTTGTGACACACCCTGACTTCCAATTTCTGAATTCAATCTTAATTCCATAGTTAATTTCACTTTGGCACGATATTAGCGCGGCCCAACCTACCGGGTAGCCTTTAGAGATTTTTATGCATTTGACCTGTGGTTGATCATCTCAAGCCACAATGTACATCTTTGAAACATTGGCGACTTTTGGTTGTCGGGGTAATCTCAAGGTTTCAAATACGAACACAGGGTACCCAATCGATAGAAAAGTCGGTCCAGTGCCTATCGACAAGAATTGTGCGATCTGGTGGAATCACCCACACCTGATCACATGCCTCTGTCGAGTCGACCTATCTCCGATCTCTAATCGATTTTAATCGTGTCGTAATGACCTTTGCAGATTAGCTCGGTCGAAAGGTCGCTTCCTGGTCAAATTCTCGAGTCTGATGCATTAAAAACTCTTAACAGTGTCACTCGATAGACTAGTTTTCATATGAGTGGCCGACTCAAGGAAAAGAACTATATGCGTGCCAACAAAATGCTCGTCTCATTTTATTGAAAATAGAATTGGAAAATCGGGATGTCACACAACCAGCTAGTGCGATTTTAATTTTGGTAACTTGTGGACATGAAATATTCCCCGGAGAAGTGGGAATTGGCTAAGGAAAATTAAAAGGAAAAAGAAAAAAAAAAAAAAGCTCCTAATTTAGACTTTGCTTCCTCACTTGGCGTGGACTTCTCACATATTTCAATCTTGGACCTTTTTTTCCAAAAGCAGTAGTATATATAGTCAGATCATGGGATTTATAAAAAAGTGGCCGTTGAAGCGCCGTATGAGTCTTGATAGTGGGTTTTCTCCGTGGATTTTGTTCATGTAATCACACCAACATTTATGTGTTGAAGCCGATTGATAAGATTTGTTAAATTCTTCTATGAGATTAAGGGATTATTTTGTGAGAAATTATGAGACTAAAAATCATTGAAGTTATTAGGTATAATTGAGAGTCAGAAAACACAAAGTACTTAAGTGACTCGAATGTGGTTATAATTTCCATTATAACGTTTGATTTGCAATGATATTTGTTACTATTCTCCCCACAAACGTAGGTCACATTGACAGAAACACATAAATCTGGAGTTCAATTTATTTTATTATTCTATCTATTGTATTGTTCAATTGCTTGTTTCCATAGCAATTGGTATCAAAGCCAAGCTTGGTTGAGTGAAAGTAAATCAATGGCTACTATTGACATCTGATTTTTAACTGATGCGTCATATAAAATTAAGATTTCTGATTGCTGTCGTGACCAAATTTTGGGTGAACCACCTAAAGTTTGGCTAATGGATTACCAAGTCTAAACTTTGCTCGAGCTCTCCCAAGCCCATACCAATTCGCTACTTAGGTTCAAGTTCTTAACATGCAAATGATTTTCAATCAGGAGTCATCACTAATCTATTTTTGATGGGTCGATTAAAAACCTAAGTAAAGTAACGAGAGATTTACTTTACTCATACGAACCAGATATTGTAAGTTCGGGGACTTGATTACGCTAGATTTCTCTAACGCCATTTCGGTACCTTTCCTTTTTATTTTGAAAAAATGTTTTGTAGGCAGTTTGAATTGATTTTAATTTATCTCCCTAACATGTGAGGTTATCATGTGGGTGCGCAAACCACCAATTTAACACCTAGACAGAATTCATATCGATAGTCTTAGATGTGATTTTAATTAACACGCAATTACTTTTTTTTTCACTTATTTAATGAGAATCATGCTTTATGCAATACATGCTACTAATCTAACATGAAATGATATGACATAATAATATGACCTAAACTATATGACGTGATCAAAGTGATTTTTTTGCATTTCCTTAATGAGCATGCAATCTATCATAGAAAATAAAATTAATTCTAAGACAATTATTTTTGGTATTTTTCATGAAATTCAAAATTAAAATTGTCTAATAATTAAATGTGCAATCTAAATTAACCAAATGACCTAATTCTAATGACGTACAATTTCTAATTAAATGGAACTAACAAAAAATCACTAAATGATGTGCATTTCATGAACCTAATTCTATATGGCATGCGCATGGTATTTTTGTATTTTTTTATAAAAATTCGTGATTAAAAATTACTAATAATAAAAATCTAACTAAAGTGAGATATTATCTATTTTAAGTTAGGAAATAGACTAATCTAAATCCTATTTTAACTTAGAAATTTATCTCAACATGTAATTTAATTCAAAAATATTATCTAACCTTGATACCATCTAAACATGTATTCTAATATAATTGAAAAGAATCTAACTACTCTATCATGCAATTCTATCGAGGAAATCAATTCTAATCTACATGATATGCAAATGCAATCTTTTTTGTATTTTTGGGATAAATAAGCAATTAAAAGATAAGCACCAAATCATTCACGGTCATCAAAGACATTATTCATTGTTCAAATTAAAAATCAATATCTAATCAATTTGAATATTTTGCTAATAAAATCGATAAATTGATCTTAAGCCTTAAAGATCAAAATATCAATTTTATTCCCACGTGATTAATTATTCCATCTAAAGCCTTATAGATGGAATAAAAAATTGAAGTGCGGTTGCGGATTAGGCAATAAATCCTAATTGGGAATGCGCTTATCATTCAAATATGCATGTAAAATACTGAAAAGCATGTTTTAGGCAATAAAATATCTAAATCAAATTTAGATATGATAATTACCTAATTCCGCAAATGATATTACCAAATTTGGACCGAGTGGAATCCGCTCAATGGGTGACCAGCGGTGTGTGGTGGTGCTTGGCCTCGGTTGATGGCGCGG
The DNA here is from genome assembly GCA_028830015.1 of Eucalyptus grandis x Eucalyptus urophylla. NCBI lineage: Eukaryota > Viridiplantae > Streptophyta > Magnoliopsida > Myrtales > Myrtaceae > Eucalyptus > Eucalyptus grandis x Eucalyptus urophylla. The sequence goes on along the minus strand of CM054198.1, from coordinate 3,162,724 downwards.
TGAGGATCGGGTCTTTACGACTCACGGATGGACAGGATGGTTCGGCATCAGTGCCTTGCTGGAAAATCTATTTGAATATTGAGTTTGCAAACTTGGACTGACAGACGGTTCGGCTTGGACAGATGGTCGGCAGTGGATTGAGTGTGGCTAATGTTGGTTGGTTGCTCGCGATGGGGTTCCTCGGTGGCTGCTTGCGATCTTGGAGTAGCAAAGCAGGAGACGTCGGTGATTTGTAGCTTCGTTGCTGGGCTGTCGGCTCACAAACTAGCCTGCAAAGTAGAGTGAAAAACAGAGCAGCGAGCAATCTCAATGCCGCGGCTGGGCTTGACGGTTGGTGGTCGACAATGGATCAATCAAGAATCGTCGATGGGGCAGGGTTCTCTGTGAAGAGTGCCGAGCTCCGGGCACAAATGAGTTGTGCTGAGATGCATGGCGGTGGACTAAGCAGCGATTGAACGGCAGCGCAAGAAAACTGGAATTACTGTTGGGCGCTCGAAAATTTGCCGGGAAACCTATAGAAAATTTCAAGAGTGCGCCCATTTCGACATAGAGCTTGGTTGGCCTCTGCTTGATTGCGAAACGTTGACTAGGAGACCACGTAGATATGCTGGTGGAATTGCTTGACACCTGGACTCCTTGATGATTGCCAAGGGACTCTGCTGGATCATCGAAATGGAAGAGCACCGCCGGAGAGCAACCGAGAACTAGAGCAAAGTTCTGCTTCTCTTGGGATTTTGAGCGCTTGTGTGAATATCTTCTCGTCCTTTGACTATTCTCTCTCGTGGCCGTATGTCGTGAATGTGCTCTCTCCTGTGGCCGTGTGTTTCAATTGTGTGGCCCTCCTCCTTGCTTGTCCGTAGATGGTCCTTTTATAGGTAAGACTGACCTAGGTTTTCGAGGAAAGAGAATAAATCTGCGTATTATATTTTAGAACCATGATATTATGTAGCCAAAAATTTTCCGATTCCTTTCCATCCATGTTCCTCGATCTTTTTACCTGCATCTTCGCAGAATCCGCCGAATTCTTTCTTTTGTTTGCTTTATTTGTCCACGTTGTGTCCATGAAACAAAATTCTTCGAGACAAACCAAATATACCGCCATAGATATGCGTGAAGAGAATATATGGTCAATATCTCTCAATTTTACTTCATTTCTCTTCCATATCTTCCTCAAATATTGGCAAGCTTTTGAATATTGCCCAAGCAAATTTTTTTGCAATTTCAAACATCCATAGCCAAATTTCGCAACAAGCCCTTGAAAATAAAACATGTTCAGCTAATTCTAATGCAATGCAATTTTTGCGTTACTAAATAATAATGCTCCTAAAACTATATGTTATGCAATTTCATTTAATATTTTTGTTTAGGGGTTAAAAATTAATCCCTAATTTTTAATGCGATAAATGAATGATCAGATCGTCAAAATTTATGTGTCAATAGTTACCCCTCTTTGAAGGTGAGCTCGTAGAGATTGCCTTCAAAGACAAATTGAGACCTAACTTTTGATTATGCACATGTAATGAATGAATTTTGATTTTGATTTTGATTTTTTTTTTGTTGGAAAATAAATCCCATTTGGAATGCAATTTGTATGATGCATGGAAATGCTAATGCAAATGGTAAATGAATCTACCTGAAATACTTACCTTTAAGGAAGGTAGAGTAATTCAAGATAGCTAGTGTTACATGTCCAAGATTTGTACCTTTCTACGGTTGCCTAGAATAGTAATGAAACTTTATAAAGAGACCACTTTTCTAGGACCCGTACCTTTCTACGATCACCCAGTATGGTAATATTTGATTGTCTAGGACCCGAACCTTTCTTCGGTCGCCTTGACAGAAAAAAATCGTTTTTCCAGGACCAATAACTTTTTATAGTCGCCTAAATGGGAAAACACTTTCCAGATTCTGTACCTTTCTACAATCGCCTGAATGGGGAAATTACTTTTCCATGACCTGTACCTTTCTAGAGTTGCCTATTAAAGCAACAAATATTGTTTAGGACCCATACCTTTCTACGGTTGCCTAAAAGAGGATTCACTTTTCAAGACTCGTACCTTTTTACGGTCGCCTGAATAGGAAATAGCTTTTCCAGGATCTGTACCTTTCTACGGTCGCCTAGCATGAGGTTTTGCTTAACTAGGACTCGAACCTTTCTACAGTTGCCTAGTATTGCAACATAGATCATCTAACCAAGACTCGAACCTTTCTACGGTTGCCTTAATCATATTGAATCTGGAGAAAAATCTTTGAAGGACAGCTCAACCAAGTCGAGTATTGATGCACTTGAGAGAGAACACCTCCTAAGCACGTTGATTTGATAGGGGGACTCTAGGCTACAGAAGCACGCCAAGCCAGGAAATCTAGGTTACGAGAGCACGCCATGTCAATTAAAAGAGACTATGGGCTACAAAAGTATGCTGGGTCAATATAAATGACACCAAACTACGGAAGTACGCCGGGTTAGTGAAAAAGGCTTTGGGCTATGAAAGCACACCAAAATGGTCAGTGAAATGATTCTGGGCTACGGAAGCATGCCAAGTTTGTGAAAATGGCTTAATGCTCCTAAAACTATATGTTATGCAATTCCATTTAATATTTTTGTTTAGGGGTTAAAAATTAATCCCTAATTTTTAATGCGATAAATGAATGATCGGATCGTCAAAATTTAGGTGTCAACAATTGCAATAGAGCTTGTTTCTTAACTAAAAAGAGTCATTTAATACTTTTTCTAGCATTAGCACTACATTTTCCTTTCATTTTCACTTTTACCTAAAAAAAGTCAAAACATTGACTTTTACGTTTACATTTTGATCACGTTACCTATTTATTTTTATTTGTTTTTGGCTCGTAAAAATGATGTCCAGTGTGGATAAACCACAACTTACCTGGTGGAGAATGTCCAAATCAAGGCCAATAAGATATTGAGAATAGACGAAAGAATTAAGCCTATGCCTTTCGACTTACAAACAAAACTAAGAGGGCTCGGTTTGTAACTACAACATTGAATTTTGTTTTTTGTTTTTTTTATCTTTTTATATTCACCTCATTGAGGAAAAAATATTGGGGCTAACAATATAACTTAAAGGGAGGCAAATAGATTGTTTGAATAACTCAACAATTAAATTAATAGGTAAGCGTGAATTTGAAAATAATCAAACTTATCATGTTACGGGATATTCTTTTTCTTTTTTTTTCTTTTTTTGTTTCTTTTTTTTTCTTTTGGCTTGTAAAAATGATGTCCAGTGTGGATGGACCATGGTTTACTTGGTGGAGAATGTTCGAACTAGGGCCACAAATTTTGCCCAATGTACGAGTCATCATGCTCGCTCCCCGAGACGTTTGAAAAGGAGAGAGCAAAAGAGGGGGTCGTTCTTGAGCAAAGGGGACGCACACAGAGAAGAGAGGAGAGAGCTCTGGAGCTCAGAGGAACAACGAATGAACCTCAATTGTTGATCATCACGAGCTTTAACTCCACCATTAGTCGGGATTTCAACTTTCCTTAGCCTCGGTTGTTCCATCGTCCCTCCATTGGAGCCATGGGTTTCCGTTCTCAAGTGAAGTAAGCCCCTCTCTCTCACTAGCTGTCGCTGGAGATGTCAGAGGGATTCACGAAGGAGGGAGAGAAAGAGGTGAGCGCAATTTTATCAAGAAAAGGGTGTGAGTTCTTCTCCTTCTCATCAAATTCCCATATGACGCCCTCCAGAGACCTCCATTAGTTGCCTCCAACCTGCAACCGGTCATGCCCGCATGTGACACAATCAAGGGCTATTGATCGTTAGATCCATTTAATTAACCCATAGTTCAATTACGAGGTGGCTGAAGCTAATTGAATTGCATAAGCGGTACAGCACGTGTGATGTGGGTGGCAAGATCAGCAACTCCGCGTTGTTATGGAGTGAAGAGTAGCTTCGTCGTCAACGCAGCTAGACTAGAGCAGCAACATCATCAAGGTTGACGATAGCGAGCTCGACACAACAGGCCTTGTAGCTCGTCGACAAGCTGTCACGGATGATGAGAGCGTGACGGCATGGGTCTTGGCCAAGCTTGGCCAAGAGAACTGTTGTTCTCTCCTCTTCTCACTTATATCTCTTCATCTGGCCTTGTATTGAATTGCGTGGCCTCCCCCCTTCCTTTGTCTGTAGTGAGATGGCTTTTATAGGTAAGAGGACTAGGGCTCTCAAAGAAAGAGTGTAGACTTTATTTCCTATTGTGAGCACTTTTTAAAACATTTTATTTTCTTCTTCACCATTTTTCCTTTCTACTCATGCATGTTCAGAATATCCCTTTCCTTGTGTTTGATACTTTTTTTATATAGCCAAATATATGCCTCATGCCAACCGATAACGTCTTAGCGCACTTGCCTTTTATTTTTCTATTTTTATTTTCTATATATTGCAAGAATAAATAATAAAAAAAATCAAGTGCCATATAATCAAATATTGGAAGAATAATACAAATCTTTTCCGAAATGTACTCATCTCCCAACTTGTCAAATTAAAGCTCATCTATCACCGATCCAATGCAAATGCGATAAAAAATAAATGCTCTTAAAACTATATGTTATGCAATCTAATTAGGATATTTTTTTAGGGGGTTAAAAACTAATCCTTGATTTTTATGCAATAAATGAATTACATGTTGGCAAAATTTATGTGTCAACAAATACTTCTTAATTCAAAGATAATACCATTGAATTTAGAAATATGAGATTTAAGAGAAGCACATTCAGCCATACGAAGAATGAAGAGTCATTGCCTAAGCCTCAATTGATTGATGAGGGATTTTTTTCAAAAAAAAAAAAACTCTTCAATTTATTCCATAAACTTGCAGCTATTTTCTAATGCAGATCTCATGTAGAACTTCATTTGTGAGACACAACAAAATAGTAGATAGAGCTCTTTCATCTAATTCTTTGCACGTTTCATTTGATGTGCTTTTAGTTTCTTCCCTTTTCCAAACAGAGTCTTCTTCAAACCCTATTGCATAAGAATAGCCAACATACAAACTTGCCATAGGTTGAAATTGCAGCTCCCATCAAACTTCTCAATATCAAATCATGTTGTTGAACTTGAAGTCATAACCAAAATATTGAGAAAAAAAAAAGACCTAAGGCTCTGAAACTAGATTTGTTATGGTGAATGTGAAAACTATAACAAAATTGAAATTGAGAAAAATAGAGGAATGCTGGATTTTATGTGGAAACCCTTGTGGGAAAAACCACGAGAAAAAAAAGAAGAAAAATCCACTATAGAAATCAAAGATTACAAAAGGTGGCTCTAAAAAGTTTTGATTTACCTAAAATATCGGGGAGATCTTAGCAAGGGCAAGGGCGGCTAAGGGCGCATTTGGTAACCGAACTGCTACCGAGAACAATTTCTGATCAGAAATGATTCATTTTTATTTTGTTCACAAGAACAATTTCCGAGGAAAAAGGACGCGTTTAGTGACCACAAAAAATTTCTAATTCTGAAATAGAAAAAAAAAATATAAATGCGTTTGGTAACTACATAAAATTTCTATTCCAATTCTAAAATTTTATCGAATCATAGATATTCTATTGATTAATTATATTTATACTAAGTAATAAAAATATTGACTAATCAATTTTTTATTAAATAGAAATAATAAACTATAGTATAATCTATAAATATAAAAATTAAATAATAAATTAAAATACAAAATTAAATATGTATTCGATATATAGCAAAATTTCAATTCCTACTTCAAATCATTTTTTTTATTTTTTAAATAATTTTATTTTTTTCCTTTATTTTTTATTTTTTTTCCTTTCTTCCTCCCCTTCTTATTCTTCTTCTTCTAGGTGGCCAGTCGCTGGCCTTAGGATGATCAGCGACTGGGCATACGAGGGTTGGCGACCTCATGGGAGTGTCGCCAGCCCTTGGCAAGGCCGTGCCTCATCGGCCGAGCCTTGGCTAGGTGAGCTCAGCCTCACCAGATCTGGGCAAGGTCGAGCCTCACTCGACTAGGCAAGGTTCGCTAGTGGCCAGGGGAGGCCAACCTGGCCATCAACAAGGCTCAGCCTCGCTAATGGCTAGGTGAGCCTTCGGCGAGCTCACCTGGCCTCACCAGCGACTAAGCAAGACACCAGCGAGCTTGCTAGGCCTCGCCGATGGCTAAGCGAGCCTCCGGCAAGGTCGCTAGTGATCGGCGGTGTTGGATGGCGGACGATGGACAGTGGCATTCAACGAGGGGCGGCGGCAGACAGCAATGGCTACAGCTGCAGCAGCAAACAGCAATGGCAACAGCAGCACCACTTGAAGAACAAGAGAGAGGGAAGAAGAACAAGAAGAAAGAGAAGGAAAAAGAAATAATAGGCAGACTTGATTCTAGAATTATTCTCGAGAACAAAGAATCAACTTTAATTTTTTTTTTATTCTTAATTCTACTCCAAATTTGTTCTCGGGAACAAAAACTTTACCAAACGTGATTCTATTTCCAAACTACTCCCAGAAACAAAAAAGAATATAAATAAACATTGTTTAGCCGATTACCAAACAAGCCCTAAGGGGCTAGACAACAACCTCGTGGAGCAACGCAGGATGGTAGTGGTGGGGGTTGTTGAGACTAGAGTCGTGGTAGTTGGGTATTATAGGTGGCCCACTAGTGTTGCTGGACTGATGGTTGCCAAGGAGTAACTCAAAAGCCTACAGAGAATGAATAAATTGATGACTTTGTTGTGAGCACTAGAGTTGCTGGTCAGGCACCTGAAGGCTACGATGTTGTCATTCATAGGTGGCCATAGACTGGTTTGGGTGTGCCTAGATCTACTGGGAGTTGGTCACTCAATGGTCTTCGCATGACATGGAAATTCACTGGACTCACTAATAATGGCTCCTTCGGCGTGGGTGCAAGGACGGCAAGATGTTTTGGATTACGGTTGGCCTGCCGCAGGTGACATTTACTAGGACCTTGGGGAGCGACAAAAGTTCTACTAAAGCGCCAATGAAGAGTTAGGCGCAAGAAATCATGGCTTTGAGAAATCAACACAGCTGAACGTCGAGCGAGGTTTGCTTCACTAATGAGGATAGTACTAGGGTGTAAAGTGTAGTAGCAAAATTCAACAATGTGGCAACTAGCAAATGGCAACGTTGGAGGGGTGAGACGCAACGATGCACGGAAGCGGGAGGTTTGATGGTCAATCTACCATGATTGCAAGAGATTTAGGTCACTGAGAGCAAGGACAAAGACTAATAGGTGCAATGGTTATGGATTAATCTATTTGATAACATCAGTTAGAGGTGGCAAAATGGGTCTTAGACCATTGTATATGATCCATTTTAATCATAAATGAGTAATGTATGGGTCACTTATTTTTTAAAGAAACTAGTTAAATAGGTTTTAAAATTGAAGATTTAAGATAAATGGCTCTTAAATTGATTGGACTTAGAACCCATTTTCAACTAAAACCTCACAATATTTATCTTCCCTCTTTAACTTTATAGAAATATCTTTTATAAAAATCGAAATTATAATTATTTTTTATATTTCAATTTTCTTTCCTTTTTTCTCCTTTTCTTTTTTCTTTCCTTTTTTTCCTTTTTTCCTCCTCCTTCTTTAGCCAGTGGCCAGCATGGCGACGATTGGCGACCAACCAGGCAAGGCTCGAGCTCACTAGCATCGGGCGAGCTCGAGCTGGCTGCATCAGGTGAGGTAGAGGCCTTGCCATATGTCATTAAGGCTCAAGATCGCTAGACACTAGCAAGGCTTGAGCTTGTCGGCGTCAGGCGAGGCTTGAGCTAGCCGGATCCTGTGAGGCAAAGGCCTCATTAAATGTTCGCAAGGCTCAAGCTTGCCCGATGCCGGCGAGGCTCGAACCTCGCCGATTTGGCAAGGTGGAGGCCATGCCAATGTCTAACGAGGCTCAAGCCTCACCGATCAGGCAAGCTGGAGGCTCACCTATGACCGGTTGCCAGTCGTTGTCATGATCGATGACCAGCTCAAGAAGAAGAAAAAGAAAAGAGAAAAAGAATGTATATTTTTAAAAAGTAAAATTAATTAAAATTTCAATTTTTAAAAAGTAAATTTAAAAAAATTATAAAAATGTCCATTAAATTTGAATTGCATAAAAGATTTTAGCAATACCATTTTAAAAAAATCATAAGAAATAAGCTTTCTTAGGTTTAGTTAAATAAGTCGAGTTAGGTATGGGTAAAAAATTTTGCACTATGATAAATGGGTCGTAAATAGGTTAAATGGGTTGATTTGAGTCGGACCATTTATGACCCAACCCAAACCCTACCTAACCCACCCATTAAACAGGTCTAACGTCAGTAGGGAACACTATTCCCAAAAATAAAACCATAACAAAATCAAAAGGTAGAAAAAAGTTATTTATTTGTTCCTGTTATGAAATACATGAATGGATAGAATACATGAATGAATATTCATTATAGGATACATGAATGAATATTCATTATATTCATCTTATCCAATGTACTTATTATGGTACATTTGTATCAAATTTTCTAAGTACATCTCCCTATACAATGAACGTTCGTCTCCCTTATCCTGTACATGTATCATTCGATATATTGATATTAATGATAAGTACATTCTTGTTCTCCTATAAATAGGAGTTTAGTTTTGATGTACAATACACAATCACATAGAAACACGACAGTGAGATACTAGAAATAAAGCTCTCTCATCTTGCTACTATCTCTAGTGTTCACTTGCTTTCTCTTCTTTAATCTCTTCTCTATTATATATTCGCAACGCGATATTTTACAACACGTTATCAGCACGAGGATCTACCGATTGAGTAAGTAACTTTTGCAAGCACGAAGATCTACCGATTAAGTAAGTAAATTTTGCAAGGTGGGTATTATTTTTATTAATCAACTTATACTTCATCTTCTTCTATCAATTCTTCATTTTTATTTTTCTTGACCCGTAGCCAAAATTCAAATCTAAAAGTATCCTTTTGCTCCTGAAGTAGCGGTGGATATTTGGAAATCCTTTTAATTAATTTAAGGATTTATTTTTGCAAGAATTATGGCAAATATTGAAAAGCCCAAATTCCACATCCTGGAAGTGAGTGGAAAGAATTATCTATCCTGGCGCCTTGACATGGAAATGCACCTCCAAGGGCAAGGTCTCGCTAATACAATTACAGAGGATGGAACCTCAAATGAAAAGGACAAAGCAAATGCGCTGATTTTTATTCGCCATCATTTGCATGAGAGCCTGGAGACTCAATATTTATCCGTTCGAGACCCGCATATCTTGTGGAGGAGGTTGAAGGATAGGTATGATCATACCAAAACTGTTATCCTCCCTCAAGCACAATATGATTGGCAAAATCTCAGACTGCAAGATTTTAAATCAGTGTCTGACTATAATTCTGCTTTATTTGATATCGTTTCTCGGCTAGAGTTATGCGGTATCAAAATCATTGATGCAGAATTGCTTGAGAAAACTTTTTCCACCTTTCATGCTTCGAATATTGTATTGCAACAGCAATACCGACAACGTCAATTTGCCACATATTCTGAATTAATTTATGTGCTTCTTACTGCCAAGCAAACTAATGAATTGCTGCTCAAAAATCATGATCTTAGACCTGCTGGCTCAAAAGTATTGCCTAAAGCACATGCTAACTTTGAGAAAAATACTAGCCATTTTAAGGGTTATAAGCATAGGAAAGAGCATAATCCTAGAAGGGATGGCAAGAAATTTAAACACCCTAAGAAATCAAACTTTGGCATGAATCATGGCAAAGAAAAGAAGCAAAAGAATGTGATTAATGAAAGTATTTGTCATCGCTGTGGCATGACTGGGCACTGGTCACGTACCTGTCGTACGCCAAAACATTTTGTTGACCTATACTAGGCATCTTTAAAGAATACGGGCAAGCGTGGTGAATCTCATGCCATTGAAATCAATCCTACTGCCATAACCACTGTTGAGGCCAACAATATCTCTGTTGGTGGGACTCCTCTTGCTCCTGAAATAGCAAATGCATCATTGGATGTCTCTGATTTCTTTGAGGACCTCTGATTACTTTGATGAATTAAATTGGTGAATAATAATTTGAACTTTGAAATTTATGTTGTTTCGCTTTAAATGTATTACTTTTTGTTCTTTACTTATGAACCTTATATAATATTTATCTTTGAAATTTTATTCGACTATATAACTAATATGCAACTTTTATGATACCTGACACCTGAAGTTGTCAATATAAATGAAAATGGAAAATACTGAGAAAAAGGAAGATGTTTGTTTGCTTGATAGTGCAACAACACATACTATATTTTGTAGTAGACACTTTTTCTCAAGTATGACATTGTGTAAGGCACAAATCCATACAATATTAGGTCCTGTTCCGATTATTGATGGTTTTGGGAATGCTGTAATTATTTTGCCAAATGGCACAATCCTGCATATTGATAATGCGTTTCTAAGCATTCGATCAAAAAGGAATCTGCTCAGTTTCAAAGATGTACGCCGTAATGGGTACCATATTGAGACTATTTATGAGCAAGATAAGGAATATATTGGCATTTCCTCTTATAAGATGGGCCTGAAGACCATCCATGAGAAGCTAAAAGCTTCTTCTATGGGTTTGTATTGTGTCATGATTAAAGCTGTTGAAACCTACGCTACCACATCCTGGAGATTGGTAAGCCCTGATCAGTTTGGACTGTGGCATGATCGCCTTGGTCATCCTAGCGCTTCAATGATGTGTAGGATAATTCAAAATACAAAAGGGCACCCTTTAAGGGATATAAAAGTATTGTTGTCCAAAGATTATAATTGTGAGGCTTGCTCACAAGGAAAGCTCATTATCAAACCTGAAATAGCTAGTACGAGTACCTAGAGGGGGGTGAATAGGTATACAAAAATTTCTCGAAGCTTGCACGATATCAATTAGAGTATTTGCAACAGTTAAAAATTCAATCGCAAGACTAAGTAAGGGAAAGAGAGAATTGAACACTCGGTTTATAGTGGTTCGGCTTGATTCAAGCCTACGTCCACTCTTCTGCACTGACAGCCGATTGGCTGGATTCCACTATGATCAAAGAGTTGTTACAGTGTTGATCTTCCTTGATTTCTAGGTGTAGATGATCTACCACACTCACTCAAGGCGTCACCAAGTATAAACACTCTCTGTATACAATTTCGCTCAGTCTCAACTAACAATCAAGGATCTTCAGACTCTGGAATTTTTCTATCGATCACACACTTAAAACAACTTGAACGTCTTCCTTTTATACTCCTTCATGCCATCATAGCCGTTGGCACTTACCAAAGGAATTCCTCCAATCTACCCGTTGGACGGAATCAATCAAGAAGATCATCCGAGCTATTTAAGGAATCTGATGATAGCCCATCAATCCTGTTCGCCCATACAATCAGGATCTCGGTTTCCAAGAATAGAATAATCCAAAATTATTTCGTCGACCATCGGATCTTCAATCGATCTTAGATAAGAATTAAAGAATCCGAAATGATTATCCAACCAAAGAGTCTATTCCAGAGGATAGGACCGAATCCTCAACCATAAACCTCGGCTTTGGATTTCCTTCAACACTGGATTAGAAAGACTGTCAGTGAGAATAAAGTCTTGAGTCCTGAGTCTTGAGACTTGAGACTTGAGACTTAAGTCTTGAGTCTTGAGTCTTAAGACTTAAGTCTTGAGTCTTGAGTCTTGGGTCTCTAGAGAACAAAGTCTTCAGACTTTAAACTGACGGTCTCCGAACATGCAGACTTTACACTGAAAGAAACGTTTTGTCAGCTTCAAAATATTCTGGAAAGATTTCTCCAACAAAACCTTCTATAACAAAGGTTAATTTTGAATCTCCTTTATTCTTGCAAAGAATTCAGGGTGATATTTGTAGACCAATACAACCACCAAGTGGATCATTTCGATATTTTATGGTATTAGTGGACGCATCATGTAGATAGTCCCATGTTTGCCTATTATCTACGCGCAATGTCGCATTTGCACGTTTACTTGGGCAAATTATAAAGCTCCGGGCACAATTTCCTGATTATCCAATTAAGAGCATAAGGATGGATAATGCTCGTGAATTTACATCAAAGAGTTTTGATACATATTGTGCTTCACTCGGAATCGAGGTTGAGCACCCGATTGCATATGTTCATACTCAAAATGGATTGGCAGAATCCTTGATTAAACGTATCCAAATCATTGCCCGGACTCTATTATTGAGAACGAATCTCAACGATACAGCATGGGGTCATGCGGTTTTGCATGTGGCAGCTCTAATAAGATTACGCTCTACTGCTAGTATTTTACAATCTCCCCTTCAAATGGTTCTTGGTTATGAACCAGATATTTCACATCTACGCACATTTGGTTGTGCAGTATAGGTGCCTGTAGCACCGCCAAAAAGGACGAAAATGGGTTCCCAACACCGTTTGGGCATTTTTGTTGGGTTTAGTTCACCATCTATCATTAGGTTCTTGGTACCAACTACTGGTTATCTTTTTATTGCCAAGTTTGCAGATTGCCATTTCGATGAGACTAGGTTTCCATCAATTGGGATACCTACAACTTCCATGACTACAAAACAAAAACCAGTTAAGGTTTTCTCCTGGAATGAGAAAAATTTATCTCAATTAGACCCAAGGACTCTTGAATGTGAAAACGACGTGCGGCGCATAATCCATTTACAGGCTATGGCCAATAGACTTCCTGACGCATTTAATGATGCTACTAAGGTAATGAAGTCTCATATTCCAGCTGCAAATGCTCCAGCTAAGATAGTTGTTCCCGAAGAACAGGCTAAAATGGATCAAAATCCCCCGCACTTGAAGCGTGGTAGACCGATAGGATCAAAAGATACTGCTCCTCGAAAAAGAAGGGGAAAGAATTAGAAATCCGCTCCAGAAGAGCCTGGCGTTGTGCTCGCTCCCAAAGAGCTTCTTGCCCCTGAAGAGGCGCAAACCCATGAAAGGAGCACTAGCCCTAGGAATACTGAGAATTCCATTACATACTGTAATGAAATTTGGGATCGAAATGAAATCATCATTGATAATGCTTTTACATTCTCAGTTGCTCATCAAATTATGGATGATGATTGTGAACCACAATCTATTATTGAATGTCGTCAAAGGCAAGATTGGTCTAAGTGGGAGAAAGCAATTAAAGCTGAATTAGCTTCCCTAACTAAACGAGAGGTTTTTAGACCTGTAACTCGTATCCCCGATAATGTAAAGCCCATTGGATATAAATGGGTATTTATCCGAAAATGAAATGAAAAAATTGAGATTGTCAGGTATAAAGCCCGACTCGTTGCCCAAGGATTCTCCCAGAGACCTGGGATTGATTATAATGAGACATATTCACCTGTGATGGATATGATTACATTTCATTTTCTCATTAGCCTGGCAATCTTTGAAAGATTGGAAATGCGTCTTATGGACGTTGAGATGGCATATCTATGTGACTCATTAGACTCTGATATTTATATGAAAATTCCTGAGGGATTCAAAATGCATGAAGCATGCACCCCCCACAATTTATTCTCAATAAAATTGCAAAGATCCTTGTACGGGTTAAAGCAATCCGGTCGCATGTGGTATCAACGCCTAAGTGAGTACCTAATTAAGGAAAGGTACAAAAATGATCCTATCTGCCCATGTGTGTTTATTAAGAAATCAGAAACCGGATTTGCTATTATAGCAGTTTATGTCGACGATATAAATTTAATTGGAACTCCAGAAGTGTTAGCTGAAACTGCTGAATATTTGAAAATAGATGTTTGAAGTTAAAGATTTGGGTAAAACCAAACTTTGTCTTGGTCTAGAGCTTGAGCATAAAGCAAATGGAATAATCGTCCATCAATCAGCATATGTTGAAAGATTGCTTAAACGTTTCAACATGGACAAAGCTCACCCATTGAGCACCTCTATGGTTATAAGGTCTCTAGATCCCCAAAAGGACCCATTTCGTCCTAGAGAATCTAATGAAGAGATATTTGGTCCTGAAGTACCATATCTCAATGCAATTAAGGCTTTGATGTACTTGGCATAATGTACGAGACCAGATATCACTTTTGCGGTAAATTTATTGGCACGTTTTAGTTCTGAGCCGACTCGGAGACATTGGAATGGAGTTAAACATATTTTCCATTATCTCCGAGGAACCATAGATTTGGGATTATATTATTCCAAGGATTCCACTAACTCTAGTTTAGTTGGATATGCTGATGCTGGATATAGATCCGATCCACATAAGGCTCGCTCTCAAATCGGGTATTTATTTTGTTATAACGGCACCGCTATTTCTTGGCGTTCTACGAAGCAATCGCTAGTAGCTACATCTTCTAACCACTCTGAGATTATTGCTTTATATGAAGCTGGAAGAGAGTGTGTTTGGTTAAGATCCGTTATAACACATATTCATAATTCTTGTTGCTTAATACCGGTTACCAATTCTCCCACTATAATTTATGAAGATAATGCTGCTTGTGTTGCACAAGTTAGGAGAGGATATATCAAAGGTGATAGGACCAAGCATATCTCGCCGAAATTTTTCTATACTCATGAACTCCAAGAAAGTCGACAAATTGATGTTAAACAGATTCGATCCATAAATAATCTTGCAGATCTTTTTACCAAATCATTGCCAACATCAACTTTTGAGAAATTAGTATATGGCATTGGTATGAGGCGAGTTCATAAGATGTAAGATTGATTAGCCCCAGAAGTGGCTATATGGCTCAATTGAAGGGGAGATATTATGAATTATACATTGCAGCATTGATATGTGGCTAGTTCATAAGATGCAATAATGATTAGCCCCAGGAGTGGTTATATATGCATTGCACTCTTTTTTCTTTATGTCCGATTTTTTTCTCATAGGGTTTTTCCGGCTTAAAGTTTTTAACGAGGCAATTAATGCATCCATAAAAGGGAGAGATCATAACATTTGTGCTCTGCACTCTTTTTCCCTTTTGTTCGGTTTTTATCCCACTGGGTTTTTCCGGCTTAAGGTTTTTAATGAGGCAGTATCATTCAATGCACATTCATAATGAATATGATGAATATTCAAGGGGGAGTGTTATGAAATACATGAATGGATAGAATACATTAATGGATATTCATTATATTCATCTTATCCAATGTACTTATTATGGTACATTTGTATCAAATTTTCTAAGTACATCTCCCTATACAATGAACGTTCGTCTCCCTTATCCTGTACATGTATCATTCGATATATTGATATTAATGATAAGTACATTCTTGTTCTCCTATAAATAGGAGTTTAGTTTTGATGTACAATACACAATCACACAGAAACACGACAGTGAGATACTAGAAATAAAGCTCTCTCATCTTGCTACTATCTCTAGTGTTCACTTGCTTTCTCTTCTTTAATCTCTTCTCTATTATATATTCGCCACATGATATTTTACAACAGTTCCCAAGGATAATTCTAGAATCAAATTATTTTCTCTTCTTTCTCCCTCTTTGCTTTTCTTCTTTTTTTGTTTCTTCCTCCTCCCCTAGTTAGTTGCTAGGCTCGATGATGACCCACGACGAGGTCTTCTGGTCCTGGCAAGGCGATAACCTCGCCTTGGGTGGGCAGGGCTCAACCTCACCCAAATGAGGTGAAGTCTCATCGATGGCTAGGCAAGGCTCCCTCAATGCTGGTGAGGTTGCCAACTCTCATCTAGCCGATTGCCAGCTATCGTGGAGGCCCACTAATGACTAGAGTAGGAAGAAGAAGAGAAGGAAAAAAAATCTTATAAATTTATTTAAAAATTAAAAGAAAATTCCATGTAACAAAAAAATTTAAGAGTTGTATTGATCACACTCCTGTTATTTTTCTATTTCGGAAATAAAATGGATTTTCAAAAGCTCGTCCAAGGAACTAACGCAAAATAAATAAATAAATAAATTAAATAACAATTATTTTTAGGAACATAATGATTACCAAACAAACTCACGAACTGATACAAGAAGCCATGATCATCCAGACATCCCCCTTTTATTGTGCAAAACTTTTCTTCAACATCCTAGAATTTCCGCCCTTTTGTCATGATTTCGAGTCAAATATATCGTCAAATCTCCTCCTGGCTGGCCACGATCTCTTTCTTTAAAAAGTTACAAGTTTAATAAGCACATCAAACACCAATTCATCCACAAGTGTGCTTCCGTGATAGTTAACTGTTGACACATAAATTTTGACTAATCATTTAATAATTAATTGCATGAAAATTTAGGGATTAATCTTTAACCCCTAAGAAAAAAAATAGTAAAATTGCATTTTCATGTAGTCGCATTTGCATCGATACTAAAAGGCAACAAGACGCAGCGGCTCGTAGTCGATTACATGCACAAAAAGACGGTCTCTCTCTCCACTGGTCTGAGCACGCAAAAGAGCGAAAGTCAAAAAAAAGAGGAAGGAAGTTCTTGCACGTCCATTGTCTCTCCCTCATTAATGCATGCGCATGCACGCACAAATTCGGCGGACGTGCGAACTCTAGAGGAACCCTTAGAGAAGCAAAATGAGCCCATGATATAATATTATATAATATGCTCTCTCTCAAGTGTGGGTTGTCAGGAGAAGTAACGAGAAATTTGCTGAAGGAGGAAGCAAATAACAAACAAGAAAAGTCAAAAATTGTGGTTGTCCTACAGAAGAGAGGGACAAGTAGCCGTATAAGAAGCCCCAAGCATGCAAAAGAAAGAAGAATCCATGAACGTGCATTTTCTCCCCCCTCATTAATGCACGCACATGCACGCATGGAATGGGGACGTGAAAATTCTACAAAGTCTGCAAGGAGATGGGCTCACAATTTTATAATATTTTAAAGAGAGTTGTTGCAAGGAATTCTTTCCTTCCTAGAGAGCAAATCGGCTGGAGAAGAAAGAGGTTCCTACACGTCCATTGTCTCACGCTCATTAATGCATGCACATGCATGCACACAATTCAGCAGACGTAAGGAGCCTCAAAGAAGCAAAATGAACTCATAAAATATTATAAAATAGGTGGATTGTTAGGCGGTGGCCACCATATTTGAAAAAAAGAACCCAACTTGAGCAAGTAAGGAAAAGTTGCGGCTGCCTCCTGTTCACTTGTGGCCTATAAATAAGAGAGGGGAGGGAACGAAAAAGGCATTCAAGAGGTCTGTGAGAGGAAAAATTCACTGAAGAGGTTGTGTGAGAGCTATTAAAAAAGAGAGAGCCCATAGAGAGAGAGACCGAGGGGAGAGAAAGGAAAAGATTAAAAAAAGAAGAGATGCTCGTTGAGAGAACCAAGGAAAAATGAAGTGAGGGGGGGAAGTGAAAGGAGAGAGGAGGAGATTAAAAGATAGAGAGTTTGTCAGAAAAAGAAAAAAAAAGAAACAAATCAGGTACAAGAGCTTAACAGAAACACAAAAAGTACTCTGAAAAGAAGAGAGAGAGAGAGATAGGGAGAGTGGAGGTGAGAGGTGAGAGAAAAGAAAAAAGAGAAGAAAGAATAGGTATTGTTCTTCTTCTTTATGAGGCTCTTGCCGTCGACCCCTACTGCCCGCGCTCACACCGCCGCGCCTCCACCTCCGCTGCGCGCCGCCTCGCCTACTGTGCGCACCGACCCGCGACGCTAGGACCGGAGGCCAAGCTACCACAACCCGCACCTCTACTCGCCCGTCGCCGCGCCCTGCCCATCGCTGCCCCCGTCGCTGCACTTCTGCCCGGCGTCAGCATCTCCTTCCAGCGAGCTCCGAGCGTGCCACCGTCTTCTCCCAGACACCAGCAACCCGCGAGCCCGCGTCGTCCACTGCGCCTGCAACCCCCTGCGACACTTGTCCGCTGCGCCATCTCCACCCGTCAACCGCACCGCCTGCAGCAAACCGCGCCCGACGCTAGCAACCCGCACCACCTTCGCCCGCCGGTCACAGTGCATCTCCGCCCGTCTCTGCAACCAACCGCTGCTACTCCTCTTCCCGCCCGTTGACGCCAGCAGCCTGACGCCTGCACCCGCAGCCAGCGCCTGCACCTCCTGTTGACACCGCAAGCACCCTCCAGCCCACACCCACAGTCGCGCCTCTGACCGCCTGTACCAGCAACCCCCGAGCTCCATCCTGCTCACCGCCCAACGCCTCAGCTCGACGCCCTACCCCGCCAGCTTCCGCCACTGCTGCACCGCCTCCGTCTCCCTCGCTGCGACCTAGCACCGACGACCACCTTGCTCGCCTTTCTCCGAGCACCACCGCGCCGCAACCCGACTACCTGCTGCTGATCGCCATGTCGCCCACCACCCGTCACCAGCGACGTCTGCAGCTCCACAGCTACGCCTCAGCCTGCTCGCCACCGTACCAGCAGCTCGCCAGCAGCCCGCTCGAGCGCGTCGCCACAGCCGCCCCCATAACCCTCCTCCTGCCGTCCGCGAGCCGTGCCGGTCCTCGCCGGAGCGCTGCCTTGGAGACCCACGAGCAAGCCATGCATGGGAAAAGAAAAGGAGACAACAAAAAAAGAAGAAGAAAAAACAAAAGGGGAACATTAGGTAGTTTTTTATTACTATTATTATTTTATCTTTATTTTTTATATAGTTTATAGTTTGTTTTTATATATTTTTTAGTGTGATTATTCATTAATGCATGATTGAAGTTCCAATGTGAAATAACCCCTCAAATTAGGGATTAGGAGTTTAATTTTCGCGCCCGAAATCCGACTCACGATCTCGTATAAAAATCGACAATCCAATCTCATGCCTGAGATTTGATTCGCGATTTAATTTAAAAATTGACCAACCCGATCTCATGCATGAGATATGGATCGTCAATTTTGGATATTAATCTTATCTTGATTGAATTGGATATTTTGCATAAAAAATTCAAAAAATGCAAGTTAGATTAGGGCTAGGGTTAGCGTATTTAGTTATTTCATTTTTTTTAAATAAAAATAAAAAACATGCATTCATGATATTAGTTTTTTTAAGAATTGCACGTGTCAATTTAGAATAGGATTTTTTATTTTAAATTTTTACAAAAAAAAATCCCAAGAAAAATTAGTTAATTTAGGATGCCGGTTTTTTTTTAGGTTGCATAATAGTTTTTTTTTTAAATGCATGTTTTAGAAGGGATAATATGTCCCTTTAATTTTCACTCTAGTAGTTTTTTTAGAGTTTTTTTATTACGAATTTCCATAAAAAAAAAACTCATCATGCATTTTAGAATAGAATTACATGTCTCATTTTAAGATTAGATCAATTTGCATCTTAGGCTAGAAATTGATAGATTAAAATAACGTCTTAGTTTAAATTAGGATTTAGCATGACTTAATCCTAAGTTTAAATTGGAGGGAATTTTAATTTAGCTAGGTACTTTTTGCATTTTTCTTAATTTTGAATATCATGAAAAATACAAAAATTTGTCTTTAGATAAATTAGTTTCAATTTTTAGGATAAATTGCACTTTTAGGAATAGAAACATCATGGGCACGTCATGTAGGATTAGGCTCATTTAATTAAAATTGCCCGTCACTATAATTAGGTCATTTTGATTTGCATATTTAATTATTGCATGTTCATTAAGAAAACACAAAATATATATATATATATATATATATATATATATTTCACTCACGTCATGTAGTTTAGAAAACATTGTCATGCCATTCCATGTTAGATTAGTAGCATGCACTGCATATTGCATGATTCTCATTAAATAAGTAAAAACCAAAAAAAAAAGGGAAATTGCCTGTTAATTAGAAATCATATCTAGGTATGTTGATTGAATTCTGATCTAACAATGCAGCTGCTTTCGTTGCTATAAGGTAAGTCCCGCAATTTATTCATCGCTTTCTTGGGTGTTAAATTGATGGTTTGTGTATCTGCACCTCACATGTTAGGATGATAAATTAAAATCAATTCAAGCTACCTGCAAAATATTTTTCAAATAAAAAAAGAAAAGGTACCGAAAGGGCGTTAGAGAAATCTAGCGTAATCAAGTCCCCGGACTCATTTAATCTCTGGTTCGTAGGAGTAAAGTAATTCTCCCGTTACTTTACTTGGGTTTCTAATCGACCCACCCAAAATAGATTAGTGGCGACTCCATGATAAAAATCATTTGCATATTAAGAACTTGAACCTAAGTCGCGAATTGGTATGAGCTTGGGAGAGCCCGAGTTAAGTCTAGGCTTAACAATCCATTAGCTGAACCCTTAGGTGGTCCAACCCGCTTCGGGGAGGTCGCGACATTAACCATAAGGCTTAAGAGGCACAAAAAATAAAATAAAAAATTTGAGCAGAGTCCAACAGAAAAACTATAATTCTCTCGCTCTTTTTATTTTACACGTTTATTGTACTATAAATAGGAATAGCTCTCAATGAGCAGACTCGGGAGGGGATACAGGACTGAGAGCCGCAACGCAATTGTTCCATGTCTCATTGCTCCTCCTATGGACGTCAGATATTGTCCCCTTAATCGGCTTGTGGCTAGAGACGCTCAACTCCACAAATTGGTTGTGGCATTTCTTCCCCGCTTTCAGGAGCTCGTGACAACATTCATTGGTGGGTGTAAAGGTGTCGGCGAGGACTATGATTTGATAGAATCCAGCCCCGCAATCCTTACTTATTCCCTTTCCGCAATCAAGGTTTCCAACCGTGGCGATAGTAGCCCTAGGAAGCAATGCAATGAGGACTACCAACAAGATCATGAGAGCAGACAAGTTCTTGGCCGTTGCCATTATGGTCTTTTGGGGATAGGAGGGTTAGAAAATTGTCTGAGATTGTTGATTGTTTGGTGATGCAATTGATCTAGAGATGAGAACTTATATAGCTCGAGGGAAGTAGTTTATTAATGAAATGAATTCACTAATTATGATTCAGAAATTTATGTGGGAAACGTGCAAAATTATTTCTCTTGCAATAAATACATTGATTGAGGGCCTTGTCATCTCACTTTGGTTCCAGTTCAATCATTTGCCATACAAAAAGAAAAAGTATTAATGAGTTGTTTGGTTGAATCTGTGAATGGAAATACTTATTTTTCAATGACATTTGTTGTGCAAAAATTTTCTTCAACATCCTAGAATTTCCGCCCTCTTGTCATGATTTCGAGTCAAATATATCATCAAATCTCCTCCTGGCTGGCCACGATCTCTTTCTTCATTTCGCCTCTTCAAATCTACTCATGGATCCTTATTTCAGATTGGGCATAACTCGTCTTAGAAATTCAAACATCTATAATGCAAATGCGCGTCATGTTAATGATACCTTTTATTTAGGGTTAGGCTCCATCCCTAATTTTTAGGATTAACGCCACAAAAATTGTCAAGCAAGTACATCTATGACAAATTTATCTCAAACTAATTTTTTAACCGCCATAAATTTTTCAAAACTAATTTTTTGGCCAACAAAAATCCTAACATGATATATTTGTGATAAATTTACTCTCCATTAGTTTCTATTAAATTGTATTAATACCCTGAAAAATCACAAAACCGATATACTTGTAACAAATGGAGGGTAAACCAAATACCTGTCCACTACCACACATCATCCATCCAACTTGGGAATTTGATAGTAAATCTTAACGGAAACTAGCAGAAGATAAATTTGTCGTAAGTATATCAGTTTAGGCTGTCACAAGTGTACTCATTCAGGGTTTTTCGTGATATTAGCCCTAATCTTTATGCAAATGATTACACTTGAAGCCAAAATTTAAGTATCAACAATTGATAAATTAAACCTTTGATCAAATAATTTGGTTTTGGTTTGTTATATTTAGCGAACTTATTTATTAACAATTAATGATTTGCCTAGATATTTTAGCGTGATTTTGTTCTTCATTAGATTAATTTTCAACAACTTGCGGGGAAAAAAAGTTAAATAATTAATAGGTCTCATTAATTAATGAAAATGAGCCAAGTTTATATGTACAAACTTCTGACCGGTCTCATTTTTCCTTTATATCTATAAACCAAAATTGGCTTTGGTTTTCTAGATTAACTGACATGATTTATAAGCTGAATTCCTTTGGTCAAATTATTATAGCTAATTATCCTTTAACGAGATTTGGGTTTTGGTTTTCCAGATTTATTGAACTCATTAACTGATAATTTAAGCTTTGGACTAGATATTGGGGCGGGACTACTTTTTGTTTATAAAAAATTATTAAAACTTGTGATAATTAATAGGTTGCATTAAATGAAGAGGGGCCAAGCCGATAATAATAATCTTCGCCCGTCATGTTCCGTGCCAAGCAACATACATCCATTACACCGACCCAAAATAAAAATAAAAATACGTTCTTTATGTTTGGGTTGATTAAATTAAACCTACTCTTGCATAATAACATGGTCAGACTTATTATGAGCTCACGTTATGTAAGATGTTGGGCCATCCATATTTCTAAATTCTTGGTACCGACAAAACCTCATTAGTTCAAAAGTCAAGTTTTCATGGTATATGAGTAGCAAAAGTGTACCCGCATTCTCGCATGAACATATAGTTAACATTTTAAGGTTTCGCCAAGTCGTCCAATAGAGGCTACTCCAACTATTAGTTAAGCGAAAGAAAGAAATTACTAATGGAGCAATTGGATACATACATATAAACAGAGAAACATATTTTGAGATTTGAATTTTTTTTTATGATTGCTTACAAGATTAAAAAGATTCAAAGTAAGATTTATATAAGATTATTAATTTATACATGTATCCATTGATAGAGTGTTAAATAAAAACAACTATCCCGGATTTAATTTGTCAGAAAACCTTATGAGTAAGAAGTCCTCTGGACATAACGTTATATAATAGTATGCTAGATCGACCAGTTTTAGCTACGTATTCATGTGATTATTAGAGATGAATGTATGATTATTAAACCATCTATTAATTTTTTGATCGCTTAGGTATTTATTTCAAAAGGTTGTGTTAAAATCATAAGAATTAAAGTGACGTTTTCTTTATAGTTTTGTATGGGACTATGTTTTTAGACTCGAAAGCTAGTAACAAATTTAGGGGCAAATTGTATTTTGCAGATCATTTTAAAAAGTTACAAGTTTAATAAGCACATCAAGCACCGATCCATCCACAAGTGTGCTTCCGTGATAGTTAACCATAAGGCTTAAGAGGCACAAAAAATAAAATAAAAAATTTGAGCATAGTCCAACAGAAAAACTATAATTCTCTCGCTCTTTTTATTTTACACGTTTATTGTACTATAAAATAGGAATAGCTCTCAATGAGTAGGCTCAGGAGGGGATACAGGACTGAGAGCCGCAACACAGTTGTTCCATGTCTCATTGCTCCTCCTATGGACGTCAGATACTGTCCCCTTAATCGGCTTGTGGCTCGAGACGCTCAACTCCACAAATTGGTTGTGGCATTTCTTCCCCGCTGTCAGGAGCTCGTGACAACATTCATTGGTGGGTGTAAAGGTGTTGGCGAGGACTATGATTTGATAGAATCCAGCCCCGCAATCCTTACTTATTCCCTTTCCGCAATCAAGGTTTCCGACCGTGGCAAAAGTAGCCCTAGGAAGCAATGCAACGGGGACGACCAACAGGATCATGAGAGCAGACAAGTTCTTGGACGTTGCCATTATGGTCTTTTGGGGATAGGAGGGTTAGAAAATTGTCTGAGATTGTTGATTGTTTGGTGCTACAATTGATCTAGAGATGAGAACTTATATAGCTCGAGGGAAGTAGTTCATTAATGAAATGAATTCAACAGTTATGATTCAGAAATTTATGTGGGAAACGTGCAAAATTATTTCTCTTGCAATAAATACATTGATTGAGGGCCTTGTCATCTCACTTTGGTTCCAGTTCAATCATTTGCCATACAAAAAGAAAAAGTATTAATGAGTTATTTGGTTGAATCTGTGAATGGAAATACGTATTTTTCAATGATATTTGTTGTGCAAAAATTTTCTTCAACATCCTAGAATTTCCGCCCTCTTGTCATGATTTCGAGTCAAATATATCGTCAAATCTCCTCCTGGTTGGCCACGATCTCTTTCTTCATTTCGCCTCTTCAAATCTACTCATGGATCCTTATTTCAGATCGGGCATAACTCGTCTTAGAAATCCAAACATCTATAATGCAAATGCGCATCATGTTAATGATACCTTTTATTTAGGGTTAGGCTCCATCCCTAATTTTTAGGATTAACGCCACAAAAATTGTCAAGCAAGTACATCTATGATAAATTTATCTCAAACTAATTTTTTAACCACCATAAATTTTCCAAAACTAATTTTTTGACCAAGAAAAATCCTAACGTGATATATTTGTGATAAATTTACTCTCCTTTAGTTTCTATTAATTTTGTTTTGGTTTGTTATATTTAGCGAACTTATTTATTAACAATTAATGATTTGCCTAGATATTTTAGTGTGATTTTGTTCTTCGTTAAATTAATTTTCATCAACTTGTGGAAAAAAAAGTTAAATAATTAATAGGTCTCATCAATTAATGAAAATGAGCCAAGTTTATATGTACAAAGTTCTGACCGGTCTTATTTTGCTGTTGGCTCGAAATCGTGGTTGAAATTAGTCCTTGTTCTCATGTGAAAATATCTCAATGAAGTCCCAAAAGTATTTAAGAATAACCTTCCTAAAACGTGTCCATTGAATCCGTAATAGCACGCTTAAATCCCTACGGGTGCCTTTGATCTGTTTATTCTGCCTCAATTTCATGAGATTACATTATAAGGCTTTCAGTGCCCTTAGTGTTACCTCATTGTTGTATTATGGTGCTCTGCATTTCATGATTCCAGCAACGACTTTTGTTAAGGTAATATTCCCTTTGATTCGTGTAAATCATCTTTGGATATTGCATTAGCTTTTGGGTTCTTGTGTTTGCTGGAAAGAAGGGATGGCAGATTGAGGAAATCGCATGGAAGAAAGAATGGCAAGGAAATGGGCTTAGTTAGGCTATTACTTAAATTTGGGCTTAGATATTTTGGTTGATCGATTCCATAAAAGATGATATCAGTAAGATTGTGTTGGGCTTGGATACAAATAAATTCTGATCAATTGGGGTGTCTGCCTTAGGGGGTCCGGAATGAGCTTGGCAGTGGGCTTTAAAATTTATTGAGGATATCTTCATGGGCTTATTTAATTAATTTCGAATAAGCCTTAAAGTTAGCCCTATTTTCAAACCAACTCGATCCAATAGGGTCGGGTCGGTTCTCTTGACCAGAACGCACAAGTAGTACTCCGGACGGCCGAAGAAAAGCTTTGTTCGATTATAGCCAAGGTGGTACAAACCGGGCAGCAGGAGGTGAGCCTATTTCATTCGCATTCCTTCCTGCAGCGTACAAAAACTTTTGAATATAGGTGCTTGAGAATTTGTTCATTTCGTCTCTTTTTCAATTTTTTTTGTTGAGATGAGATACTGATCTCCTTTGAGAGTCGATTTTCAACAGGTTTTCCTTCGATTGCCAAAAGTAGGAACAAGATTTTCTTCATTTTTCTCAATAATAATTTATCTTTTTTCTCTTGATCTCAAGACTATCGTGAGTTTTTTGAATTTTTAAATTGTTTATTATTTTTATATTATTTGTTATCTTTTAATATTATCTAGCATTGTCTCTAAAAAGAAAAAAAAAAAAAAGGCATCCAAAAATATCCTATGGTAAAGGCTAAAGACTTATTCAATAGGGTTTCAAATTTTTAAGGATTTTTCTTTACTCTTTAAAAGAAAGCTCTTCAAAATGCTAATTTTTGAGTTTTCTCCAATGATTTCTGATTTTTCTGAATTTTTTTATTATTTTTCTAAAAAAATTTTAAAAAAATCTATTATTTATTATCTTTAACTATTACGTGGCATTGTCTCTAAAAAGGAAAAAAAGCTTCCAAAAAAAATCCAATTATATAACCCTAAAGGCTTATTCAATAGGTTTTCAATGTTTTAAGGATTTTTTTTTTTTTACTCTTTAATAGAAAAGTACTTGAAAAGCTAATTTTTCAGTTTTTTTTCTAAAGATTACTGATTTTTATGAATATTCTGATTCTTTATTTTTTAATCTTATTAGTTATTATCTTTTAATTTTACCTAGCATAATCTCTAAGAAGACAGAAAAAGGGATCCAAAAAACATTCAAAAAAAATTCTCAATTTTTTTATTTAAAAAATTCTCAATTTTTTTATTTAAAAAATTCTAAATTTTTCATGAATTTTTCGAGTTTTTATATTTTTTTATTATTTTATTATTTATTATCTTCTAATATTAACTACCATTGTCTCTTAAAAGGAGAAAAAAGGCATCCAAAAAAATTGATGGTGAAATCCTAAAGACTTATTTGATTGACTTAATTTTTTAAGGATTTTTTCTTTGCCTTTTAAAAGAAAACTACTCGAAAAACTAATTTAAATTTTTTTTCTGAAAATTTCTGATTTTTTTTTAATGAAAACCTTTAGAAGCCCTTTTACTTATTTCTTTCTTTCCTTTTCTGTCTTTTTTTCGTTGTCTCTTTCCTTCCCAACAATCATTGTTATTAACAAAAAAACTGTAAACAATCAATATATCATTTAATTAAAAATTATATTCATTCATTATATAGCTTGCATAAGTTCTCTCACTCATAAGTAGTTGTTAATTAAAAAAAAAGATTTGCAAAATCGATTAGCAGAGTGATGCATTGGACTCCTATCCGATGATTGCATCTATAACTTCTTGTGATACCCACTTATGTTTTGTTAAGTAATTTATTATATTCATTTGAAACAAGATTTAGAACCTAATGCTACTATCCTAAAACTTTGCATTGTTTGTTATGGTGGAAAAACTAGGTTGATCAAAACAGTCTATTTCGATGGCACCATGAACTACAGAACAATCTCCAACAAGACTATGATTGTGATATTCTTTTTGCCATTGCATTTCATACGAATGCAACCCATGAAGTCTACTTTAATATTATCTTATTGCATGTTGTTTTCAAAGGCCAAGTTCATAATCTATTCAGACCAAGGCCAATTTAGTTGGGCCATTAGTCCTAGCCACTAAGGCTCTGTTTGGTAAAAATAATTTATGTTCCCCGAAATAACTATTTATGTTCTTTTGTTCAAATGAACGGAAAAAAATGAATAGAAATGTGTTTGGTAAAATTTTTGTTTCTGAGAATAGATTTGAAACATAAACAATAAGTAAAAAAAGTAACTTCTTGTTCCCAAGAACAATTTTTTTCTTCTCTTCTTTTCTTTCCTTTCCTTCTCTCGGCCTCGTCGGGCCATTACTAAGTCGGCGTCGCCTAGCAGTGGCCCAATGAAGTCGACCTCAAGTCGCTTGGGCGAGGTCAAGCCTTGCGGAGGCCAAGCGAGGCTTTGGCGAGCTCGTTGGTCATCACCCTAGCCTAGCAAGGCTTTAGCGAGCTCGTCGGATCTCGTCCAGCCGATTGCCGACGGCCGCTATGGCCGGTGATCGGCCACAAAGGAAGAAGGAGAGAAAAGAAAAAGAAGAAGAAAAATGGAAAATATAATAAAAAATTAAAAAATTAAAAGAAACAACAAAATTATACAATTTTACTAAACGCATTTCTATCTCGAGAATGTAAATTTTGTGTAATTACCAAGCACATTCTTATATTCATAAATTATTTTGGAGAACAGAAAAAAAAAACCATTTCTAATAAAAAATATTTCTCAGGAACATAATCGTTACTAAATACGCCATAATTCTTACTAACTTTTCCATATTTTTTTGTCATATGTTTTTCCTTTAGTCTATGACTACAATTTTTCGGTCTTCTTCCTCCTTGTAATGACCCAAATGAAAAAACTCTTTTCTCCCTGTACTTCACCCCGCTAAATCTATATCTAACAAAATGGCATTTAAAAAGAAAACAAAATTTACGAGTAGTAAAAACAAAAACAAAAAAAAAGACTCACCAAATCATCAAAGCGTGGCACGAGAGGAGCGAGAGTGAGGGAAATGGGCAACAGTGAGTGAGAGTGAGCGAGAGTGAGAGGGAGTAGGTAGAGGTTCACGTAGTGGGCAAGAGAGGATGACTAGGTAGGGCTACTATGAGCAAGACTTTATCGCTACACCAGCAACAAGTTCCCAACTGTACCTTTTTTTTTTTCCCAATGGAATTCTCTGAGAGCTTCCATTTTTTATTATTCATTTGACTACATGGATCCCAATCAATAGGTCTTGTAGCTTTTTGCCTTTTCTTCATAGCAATGATTGCCTTTTCTTTACCTGTATTTTCACTGGGCATTTTCTTTTTCTAGAGATTACTTTTTCACACGTCACATCATTGCCATCGATAATTATCACCACCAAAGTATTATTCAATATTATACTAATTTTCTTGATTTTTGAAAACTTGGAAGATCACAAATTCTTTACTATTTTTTTCAATTTTGAGTGGAAAAAACAGAAGAACAATTATAAGTAGAAGATAAAACTAAAAAAATAAAGTTGTCCCATGCCCACCTAACAACTCCAAAGGTCTCACTTTATTAACCTCAGTTTCTTACCTATTGGATCGAGTTGGTTTGAAAAATGGACAATGGGAGATTGCTATCTATGAACTAGTTGGGATTTTCTTCATTTCCATATTTGTATAGTTTTAAATGGAGAGAGAGCATTGTAATATGTACTCCCTTTTGATGGCTGTGGTAAATGATAAGAAGTATGGGGTAGTGGTGGGGTGGTTTGTTCTTTAAGATTAGGATAAAGTAGAAGAAAATGAAATGTAAAGCTTACCCAAAAGGAATAGGGAAAACCGATTGCACCATTATTGTATGGGGGAGAGGCTAGGGTTTAAGTTAGGGTTTGGAAGTAATTAGTTATTATTATAAATTTTCTCAAATTTTCATGAATTTTTGAATTTTTGAATTTTTATTATTTTTTATTAGTTATTATCTTTTAATATTACATAGCATCGTCTCTAAAATGAAAAATAAAAAATAAAAAAAGAATCCAAAAAAAAAAACATATGGTAAAATCCTAAAGATTTATTCAATTGAGTTTAATTTTTTAAGGATTTTTTCTTTGCTCTTTAAAAGAAACTTACTCAAAATGCTAATTTTTAAGTTTTTTCTGAAAATTTCTTATTTTTATGAATTTTCTGAATTTTTTCATGGAAACCTTTAGAAACCCATTTACTTATTTCTTTCTTTCTTTTTCTTTGTCTTGTTTTCATCATCTTATTCTTTCCCAGCGATTATTTTTATTAAGAAAAAAACTAGTAAACAATCTATATATCATTTGATTAAAAAAATTAACTTTATTTATTATATAGCTTGTATAAGTTATCTCACTCTTAAATAGTTGTTAATTAAAGTCAATTTTAAGGAAAAAAGGGTTTACAAAATCGATTAGCAAAATGATGCATTGGATTCCTATCCGGTGATTGCATTTATAACTTCTTAAGGTACCCACTTATGTTTTGTTAAGTAATTTAGTATATTCATTTGAAAATGTTTTGTTAAGTAATTTAGTATATTCATTTGAAACAAGATTCAATACCCAATGCTACTATTCTAAAACTTTGCATTGTTTGTTATGGTGGAAAAACCAAGTTGATCAAAATAGTCTGTATCGATGGCACCATGAAGTACAGAACAATCTCTAATGGGATTGTAACTGCGATATTCTTTTTGCTATCGTATTTCATATGAACGCAATCCATGAAGTCCACTTCAATATTTATCTTGATGGAGGCTATTTTCAAAGGCCAAGCTCATTATCTATTTAGATCAAGGCTAATCCAATTGGGCCATTACTTCTAGCCACTAGTTCTCACTAACTTTTCCAAGTTTTTTGTCATATGTTTTTCCCTTACCCTATGACTACAATTTTTCCGTCTTTTTCCTCCCTGTAATGACCCAAAAGAAAAAACTCTCTTCCCCTTGCACTTCACCTCCTCAAATCTATCTCTAACAACAACATTTAACAAGAAAACAAAATTTGTGAGTAGAAAAAAAAAAACTCACCAAATTGCCTGACGGCAGCATAAGAGAAGCGAGAGCAAGCATGAGGGAGGGAGAGTAGCGAGCAAAAGGGAGGGAGAGGAGCAAGACTAGGCAAGAGTGATGGAGAGTAATGCAAAATAGGGAGGAAGTAGATAGAGATTCACACAGTGGGCGAGGAAGGGCGAGCAGGTAGGGCTATTATGAGCAAAGACTTAATCGGCTACACTAGCAACGACTTCTCGACCGTGCCTTTTTTTTTCCCCAAATGGAATTCTTTTAGAGGTTCCATTTTTAGTTTTTCATTTGACTTCATGGGTCCCTATTGCTAGGTTTTGCAGCTTTTTGCCTTTTCCTCATAGCAGTGATTGCTTTTCTTTCCTTCTCTTGTCGATGGGCATTTTCTTTTCCTAGGGATTACTTTTTCACACATCACATCATTGCCATTGATAATTATCATCACTAGGGTATTATTTAATATTATATTAATTTTCTCGATTTTTGAAAACTTGAAAGATCACAAATTCTTTACGATTTTTCAATTTTGAGGGAGAAAAAAAAAGAAGAACGAATATAAGTAGAAGATAAAACTAAAAAAATTAAGTTGCCCCATGCCCACCTAACAGTTCTAAAGGTCTCATTTCATTGACCTTAGTTTCTTACTTGCAGAGGAGATGAGGAAAGCGTCTACCACAGGACAACCAAAAATACCTAGAAAGTGCCACGAGAAGAGCTTTATAAAAATTGACAATGGGAGATTGCTATTAATGAAGCAATGCGCCTTTACTCTATGAACCAGCTGGGATTTTCTTCATTTCCATATTTGTATAGTTTTAAATGGAGAGAGAGCACTCTAATTTCTTTACTCCCTTTTGATGGCCTTGGTAAATGATCGTAAAAGTACGAGGTAGTGGTGGGATGGTTTGCTCTTTAAGGTTAGGGTAAAGTAGATGAAGATGAAAGGTAAAGCTTACCCAAAAGGAATAGGGGAAACTGATTGCACCATTATTATATGGAGGAGAGGCTAGGGTTTAAGTTAGGATTTGGGAGTAAAAATTGAAGCTACCAAGTTGGTAAAGGAAAGCTCTTCATGCGAGAGAGAAAAGTACTACTAGACCTCTCAGAAAGAATGAGGAGCTCTATTTTATCAATTAGGTTTAAAGATAAAACTATAAATGGTTTGAAGATTAGAGTATTTTGTTCTACTTCCAAAAAAAGCTTTCTGACCCTTTAAATTTTATATTATTCTTCTATTATTTATTGTCCTTTAATATTACCTGGCATCATCTTTAAAAAGAAGAAGGTATCCAAAAAAATCCTACAAGAAAGCCCTAAAGGCTTACTCAATTGGATGCCAATTTTTTAAAAGGATTTTCTATTTATTCTTTGGGAGAAAACAAATCAAAAAGCTAATTTTAAGGTTATTTTCTAAAGATTTCTAATTATAAGGATTTTTTTTTGAATTTTTACGAATTTTCTGAATTTTTTATTTTTTATTATTTTTCTATTAATTATTATCTTTTAATATTACTAGCATCGTCTTTGAAAAGAAAAAAAGGCACTAAAAAAAATTCTAGGGCAAAGCCCAAAAGGCTTATTCAATTGGATTTCAATTTTTGAAGGAATTTTTTCTTTACTCTTTCAATGAAAACTACTCAAAAAGGTAATTTTTAAGTTTTTTTTTTAAGATTTCCGATTTTTATGAATTTTTTGAACTTTTAAATTTTTATTAATTTTTATTAATTTTTATCTTTTAAAATTTTCTAGCATCGTCTCTAAAAAAAAAGGGCCCCAAAAAAATCCTATGGTAAAACCCAAAGGCTTATTCAATTGTACTTCAATTTTTTTAAGGATTTTTCTTTACTCTTTTAGAGAAAATTGCTCAAGAAATTTTTTTTAATGTTTTTTCTAAAGATTTTTCAATTTTATGAATTTCTGAATCTTTCATGAATTTTTTAACTTTAATTAATTATTTAATTACTTAATTATTTTTATTATTTTTCAATATTACCTAACATCCTCTCTAAAAAGAAAAAAAGACATAAAAATGAAATTTCTATGGTAAAGGTCTAAAGGCTTATTCAAATTAGGTTTCAATTTTTTAAAGGGTTTTTTATTTACTCTTTAAGAGAAAACTACTTAAAAAGCTCATTTTTAAGTTTTTTTTTCTAAAAATTTCTAATTTTTATGAAATTTATGATTTTTTTAAGGAATTTTTATTTTTAAATTATTTATTATCTTTAAATACTACCTAACATTGTCTCTAAAAGGAAAAATGCATTTTTTTTAAAATAGGTGTCAACAGGAAGATATGGAAAATTAACACAGAGCTTCATTAATTAAGAACATGTATAATTTTGGTTATATGTAAATTTGTAGTTCTCTATATGTAGATTTAGATATATGTCATATGTGTATATTCTTTTTAAATAAAGTGTTTTCAAGTTCCGAAAGAATGATGATGCATTCTGTTACTATTCTGGTAAGTCAAGGACACAACTTTTCCAGTGCCAGGCGTCTTGGAGAGTGCACATACTTGGGCTACGCATGACGACGCTTCTTGGCTAGGGAATATATTTTTTTTTTTTCAGAAATAGTTCTTTTATATTTCTATTTTGGGGAACAATTTTTGAGTAAAAGAACCCGTTTGATAATTACACAAAATTTATGTTCTTAGAATAAAAAAATAATAGAGATGCATTTGGTAATGCAACGGTTTTTTTTTTTTTTTGTATTTATTCATTTTTTATTATTACTAATAGATCGCTATTCGCCGCTGTTGTCAGCCACTGCTGTCGACCGTCACCGCCGATCGCCGCCGCATAGCCCATCGATCGTGTAACGGCGGTGGCAGGCGGTGGCTGGCGACGGTGGGTGGCGACCAACAGCGGTGGCCAGCAGGCAGCAGCAATCGGCGACCGGCAACCACTGGTGATCAGTGACGGCGAGTGGCAGTGGCCGTCGATGACCGGCAGTGGTTCCGAGTGGTTGGAGGTAGCCACGACAAGAAAGAGGAATAAAAGAAAAATAAAAATAAAAAATTGACTTATTTTTAGAATTTGTTCCTGAGAACAAGAAGCAACTTTTTTTTTTTTTTTTTATTTCTTGTTTCTGCTCCAAATCTATTCACAGGCTAACTTTCGCATGTTACTCTTGTGACGTTAAACTACTTATAACCAATCCATGACAAGCTCCCATTTAAAGAAGTTCTCATTCTCCATGTCTCCTCCTCTGCACGATTTATTCCAATTGGCCACTCAATTAAAGTTCAGTCCATCCTTGATTTGTGCCATGGACGGACAGTGCTTAAGTGAAATTGGAGGTTGTGAAAATGGAAGGATTGGCTGTGGGCAGCTTGAGGACAATGGCAACGACACTCAGTACAATTCCAAGAACCTGGAAGCCGAGAGGCAGAGGTGATTGAAGCTGAGCCAGAGACTCCTGACGCTACGCTCATTAGTCCCGAAAATCACAAATGCAAATACTTAAAAACCTACTGATCATTTTTGTGCTCATATACGACTATGGATTCAGAGCAGCGAATATTTGTGTGCTTTTCTGTCTATGTCAGATGAACTCGGCAACAATTTTAGATGATGCAGCGACTTACATGGTGGAGCTGCAGAAGAATGTGAAGGCCCTGAGCGATCAGCTTCTCAAAACAGAAGCACTGTGTGAAGACGGCCCAAAGGCAACAGTTGATGAGATTGACCCAGCGCAAGATATGGAAGCAAATGGGATTAAGGTTTAAAATTTGACATTGCATCGTCTTTTTATGCTTACTTTTGAAACTGATTTGTCTTAACTCTTTGTTGGTGGGTGTGCAACCAGATGTTCAGGTGACCAGCATCGACGAACATAAGCTGTGGATTAAAATCATAATTCCAAAGAGAAGGAGCCGGTTCACCAAGTTGCTGAAGATGCTGAGCATTCGAGGCCTCGAACTGACAGATACGAGCGTCACCACTTTTAGAGGCGTGGTGCTCATATCCTCATGTATTGAGGTAGGTATGCTCAAAAAGAGTAAATGACTTTCTTTGGCAATCGAACATGGTTGATCGGGATATGTGATTTAGGCGTTTTGTGGTTTGTTTCCAGGGGGCTTCCGGTGAAATGCTTAAGGCTTCATGGACCTAAGACTTGCTCCAAGAGATCATCCAGGGCATTTAATCAGCCAAGAACTTTTATAATCGGGAAACTATTCCAGGCATAATAAAATGAGGGACACATGTCCTATTATACATTATCCTACGCAGTTATGATTTATGTAAAGAGTAGAGATTTAATTCCTGGAATTCACCATTTGGAAAGTCAGATCAAAGCTTGAAATCCATGCATAAGAGTGAGTTACATTTTCAACACGTGGCAATAAGATGATGGATCTCCTGTAGAATGAAAGACCGCTCTGAATGGGCGGAACAAATTAAACAGACGATTTTTTAGTGCATGGTGTGTGATAATAAGTGACCCTCAAGAAGCTATACATTGAAGCAGTAAGCTGTCTTCAGTTCATCATGCCTGTCAAGGGAGGCAAGTAGTGACTTTAGTGCGATTTAGAATGATTGGATCAAGTAGTGACTCCATAATACTAAAACCGCATTGATCTCTTTATGAAGTATTCTCTTGAGGTGATGCAGTTTAATATTTTTCTCCCCTGGTCCAGATTGGTTTTTGACAAGCAGCAAGTCTGTTGCGTTGGTAAGGCATTACAGATAATCACAATTTATGTAAGCACCAACAGATTTATCCAACGAAATATTAGGTCATGAACAATGTAAATCTCTTTACTCTATGGGATGCAGTTCAAACGTACTCAAGACCCAATATCACAATCCAAGAATTACAGTTACTGACAAGAATTAGTCCAGAAAGGTTCCAAGGAATACTTATTAACCATCACTATCAACTTGGTAATCAAACCCTCGAAGTATCTAGTTAACTGGTACACTACAAATGGACTGGATGGAAAAGGTGAGGGAGATTGGAAGTTTATGCAGTTTATGTACACCTAAAATGCCTTGGGCTTGAGTAAGCACACAAAAGAAAGAAAAAAAAGGAAAAGCAAAGAAATTGTAGCTAATACACAACACAAGGAAAGGTACCTGGAAAAAACTATTTAAAAAAAAAATCCTACCATGGAAGTGTGGTTTGAGTAAAGTAGCAAACAAATGCTAAAAGAAATGAGTGTCGGGAAGAATGATATAAAATTAAAGCAGAGCTCTGGTGAACAGAGAGGTAAAACCAATATAATGTAGTGCAAAAGAGATATGACCCGTTATAAGAGAAGCAGACAAATGGGCAGAGCACTTGTTTTCAAACCCAAATGCTTTCACTTATTTTGTTTTATCCTTTGCTTTGACTAGACACCGCTTACACTTATGCCTCCCGAGTCCAACCAAAGACCAAGATTTCTCCAGTTTTGATTGCCCTAGTCAGTAGTCTTGAAAATCCAACTTCTAGGAAATTCCAGGGTCATGCATGCTCAATAAAGTATTAAATTGTAGGTTGAATAACAGCATTAAAGTTTATTTCTTTGTGTTGCCTATTCATGCCAGAAGATCTTAATTAGGTATGAACCCTGATTCTGGAAAACATATTGCGAGTTACATCTTTTCTGCAAAAGGCAGAGCTTATGAAGCACTTGACTGTTCCTGACACATTGTGTAGTCTCATGGCCTTCCTGCACAAGCCCGATTAATCGAGATTAAACATTCTTCAAGTATAATCTTCGAGTTCAACCCCATGTTGATTCCACATTATATACATCTTTTCAATGATTTCATAGACCCTCCAAATTGTTTTGTTGGTTTCACATATGTGGCATTGTATGTTCGCTCAATTTGTCCTGTGTCTTCATCAGCATTTGTATAAAAAAACAAAAGTTGCTATTAAACTCTGGCAGCAGAGTAAATAAGAAGCAAAATTATTGATACAACATCATGTGGTTGTTCATGCTCAGGTGAGAATCTAGGGTCTATACCAGCATGATGTTAATCTTCATCATATACCATAAAATGGCTCGACCAATGGACAAGAGATAAGTGAGATTAATTTGCGACATATTTCTTTCTTTCTCTCTATTTCTTGTGCTTTATGCAGCAACATTATAAACAATCAATCAGGATCAAAAGATTGAATGGTAATTACATAAACTCTGTTCTTCCAAATGGCTTGATGCTTCACCAACTTTGATTCAAAACCTCATTCCAACATACAATTTCTATATCTCTGTTTGCAATTTTCATCTATCTAATTCACGAATTTCTTTTCCTCGTGCATTTTTATAATCAAACCTCAGAAGGGAAAAGAAAAAAGTGAAAGCAAACACCCAAAACTCTCAAAAGATGCTGTACGAGCTGTAAATTCTGTGAGAAGCGAAGATGGGACTGACTTTCATCTCAGAGCTTCAAATCCAATTTTCTTCCTCCCAATATTCGGCTGTAGAACCTCCAAATCTGCAACATCAGGACAAAACGGAAAAAGAATTAAATTAACTGACAATCTGTTTCGGGTTATCAACAAAGCACAAGAAACTAAAATGTTCCGACTCTTTCCCTTTCTGCCTTAACATTGAGAGAGAGACACACGCACGCACGCACGCACCTGGAGACCTACCCACAGGAGGGTCTTCAAAGAGAAAAAGCGAGAGCTGTTTATAAGCAACCCCAATATCAAACACTATGACACCCAGCAGATGGATCGTCCACTAAAATATCCTTCATTGGAAGCCACAGAAACAGCTCTTGCTGAGACAGACCCTCTACTCCCATAAGCTTACCTAACACCACTCAAAGCCCAAAAAGCAAAAACATCAGAACACAGACAAACCCAAGAAAGAGACGATGTTTATGCTAAATTCTGGTTGTTCTGTCGCTAACGTAAGTGAGGTTGGCTCTCACACACTGTCGAAGTAGACACCCGTGTCGAACATGGTCAGGCAAGGACTGTCCAAGAGGACTTCGAGGAGGCCATTTGGGTGGAGCGTGAACGACTCTTGAAATCGTGCGGGAACAGCCCTCCGGGCAAGCCTTAGCTTTGGAGGAGGTTTTGGATGGAGTTGGAGGAGGAAGATGATGAGAGAGTGGATTCAGGGAAGACGAAGAGGAGAGAGAGAGAGAGAGAGAAAGAGGAAGAGGAAGTTCAGGACTGCTGATGATGACATGGGAGTGTTGCGTTGACTTAGAGGTTTCGATCAGGTTTCATGTCAACATATTCCAATAGGGTAGGCCGACCTCCATAGTCAATGGGGTAGGCCGTTCTTCGTTAATGATTGATCTTGGTTTGTCACCTCAAATAATGATGTTAGAGTTGGAGGCAAAGATCGATGTTAACTCCGGTCTTATTTTGTATCCCATTTGAATTTGGATTTGTATCATATCACTGGGTGTTTAGTTAGAGTTGGGTTTTTTTTAGCATAGACTTGGAATTAGACTAAACTTTCAATTAAACAAAATCTACTAAGCATGACTCATCTCATATGGATCATTGGGAATTACCCTCTCACCTATTCATTGGGCATATTACCACTAAACCTATTGACCTTGCCACTAAATTATAACAATTTGTAATAAATTGTTGGTGTCTAATCTCGTCTATCTATCTACTATTTATTTTTATTTTGGATGTATAGAATGAGAATGGTTGATTTACTTTAACACTTCATTTAATACTACACTGCGGCGCACAATTCACACCCTCTATTTTAAATTATTTTGATGAAATTCCTTCTAATTATTATGGGTAGATTAATACTAATATGCCAAGTGTTCTATTGGACCATTGGATTCTAGTTTCTCTCCAAAAGATTTAAGTTTAACAAAGTAAATTTTTTGATGTAATTCCTTTTTAATTGGTAGATTTAATCCACTCACAATACCAAACTAATATGGCTAGTGTTGACACTAGAATTTTTGCGAGGTTTTAAATATTCAGTTATGTTGCAAAAATATAAAAATTTACAAAATGGTAAAAAGAAAAGAAAATGAATGGAATGAAATGAAAAGTCGGGTCTAGTGGGCCGGAGTGGTCAGCCCATCCTTCCCATGAATTTTCGGCCCTTTCAAAAGCTAAGCCCAGCTTCCCATTTCATTTCTTCCTTTTGGGCCGCTTTTCCCCCCCTTTCCGTTGAGACCATCTTTTGTATTTTCTCTTAACCCATCTCTTTTAATGTTTTCATGGCCCATCGCAGGACAAAACAAAAGAAGCCCAGACCCCATTCCCTTTCTTTCTCTCAGGCGTGCCCTATCCTCCTTACATCAAGAAGCGTCGCAAGCTCGCTTGGCATGAGTGGCTTCTGGTGTTAAAGGACGGGTCCAGGCCTTATGCTCCAAGCTAGGTATGTGATATTGGTCCTGAGCTCCGACCAAATGATTACAAGAAAGAACCTTCGACTTTAGAGGATCTGGCTATGCTGCGAAGGGGCAAAAGGAAGATCCAAAATATTTCACCCAAAAAACGAAGCCACCAATTCCCTTATGGAAACTATCCAAACGTCGAAAGTCATGGTTGGAGAAATGAAAAAGTCGAGTTCGTCGGCGATTGTTCCTCATTCCGTTTGTCTTCCGTCACCCATAGTTGTTGGAAATCTTAGTCGCCGACACATCAAGTTCATCATCTCTGGATATTGTAGTCTCTATAAATAATCATTTTCTACCAATCTTTGAAGCCCCACTAGAATCCTGCATTCAACTTTGCTTGGCGGTGACATCGCTTTTGTCGCTCAATGATAATTGGAGGCGATGACCAATGGCGAATGAAGGTGCTTCGATGATTGGAAAAAGCATGAACCTTTTCTTAATTCTAGAAAAACAATAATCTTTTTGAGATTTTTTTAATGAATTAATATTTTTAAATATTTTTAAATATTTTTCAAGATTTTTAATTTGTAATGATTTTATTGGTTTTCGGAATTTATCTAATTTTTAATGCTTTCTCTCATGAATTTTTTATTTTAATTTTTCTATTTCCAGAATTTTTTTATATTTTTGGAATTTCTGAAGTTTTTTTTTTATGATTTTTATGCTTTTTATTTTTTTTCTCTAATAATTTTCTAAATTTTTATTCTTTTTATAATATTAGAATTTTCCAATCTTATTTATTATTTATTATTACTATATTTGGGGAACCGGTTCAGACCAAGTTTATCCGATCTAACTCACTGATCCAAAATGTTTACCCCGATTTGACCCAAGTCGTATTAAATTCTATACTTTTTAAATATTTTTATGTTTTTTTGAAGTTTTTTTTTTATCGTCCTTTTTTTTCTTCTCTCTTTTGTGTTTTTCCTCGTTTTGGCCTTTTCCCCTGCACTATTTCTTCAACCCATCTTCTCGCCCGAAGCATTTTCTCTTCTCTGCATCTTCATCCAGTTCCCTTTTTTTTGGTATCCGTACAATTAGACACCACACCATCCTCTACGGACGCCGACGCTTACACCGCCGCACCCCGCCACCGAGCAATGGCCGAGCTGAGCTTGGTTTTGAACGGCCATTAACGAACGTCAA
This sequence comes from Eucalyptus grandis x Eucalyptus urophylla, assembly GCA_028830015.1. NCBI lineage: Eukaryota > Viridiplantae > Streptophyta > Magnoliopsida > Myrtales > Myrtaceae > Eucalyptus > Eucalyptus grandis x Eucalyptus urophylla. Next base: position 3,123,360 of record CM054198.1, on the reverse strand, counting down.
GAAATATGCCACGAAACCAAGCAAAAGCGCGGCAGAACTATGAAGAAATCAGACAACGATATTTGAACGATGAAGCGTTAAACTGAACTTCTAACGTCGATCGGATAGCACGGATTTTGGCAATTCACTCACGCATTTTGTCGAGCAATTGATATGCGGCTTCCAGAGCGAGATTCATTACGATTTTCAAGTAAAAAATGATGGATAAAGGTCTAAATCAACGTATTTCGTGCCAAATCCGTCCTAGTTTATTACGACTCGCTTAAAATCTTCCACTCAAGTTCGGTGCTCATGAGGGTCTCATATTTCATTCAGACAACATGTCAAAACGATAGGTTTCGCGTTCAGATTAAGCCATTCTTCAACCCAAACGTAATTCGTTAACTCCAGAACATTATGAATCATCATTAAATTGCTTTCAGTCTCCCAAGATTTCATCAAAAACATCACTTGACCTGTGATAGACTTTTGAAGAATGAATTGTCGTGGGAGGGGTTAGAGATTAGGCTCCTGCCTTCTTGTATTTGGTGCATATGCCTAATCACTTGGGCATCGCAATGCTACTACAATATGCATGCCAGTTAATCTACTTATAACTACGATGGGCTTAACTGTTACTTTCATATATTCAAATTGCGCTGGAAGGGAGTTGAATATGGACCCTCCAGTATATGTTAGTCTGCCCCTTCCTTCTGGTCAATGGGGTTTATATATATATATCTATTGATACATTATTAAGCATTTGATGACAAATTATGCTTATCAATGTAAAAGTAACTGGCCCGTCATCATTAATTACACTGGTGATTTGATTGGGTATCTGAGCACTTGCTCCGTGTTTCTACGACTCATTTTGGTTTTTGGATGAATATGGGTTCCTCTAATCCATAGGAGAACCGATGAACTGAAGTCAGCAATCGATGTTCCTAATGATGTCATCATGAAATTTAGGCAATTCTGGAATTGCTTCAAGGATACGCCACTGAAAGGTATTGATAGTTAATAGGTCGTGACTTGCAATGCTAATCAATGTTTTTTTAAGAATTTTCCCTTATGCGACATCTTTATTACTTCTCCTTGAATCGTCAATTCATTCTGCAATGTCAACCCAGGGAGAAGCTGTCATTCGTGGGTTACGTCCTCAAGTTTTTGGACTCTTCACAGTGAAACTTGCAGGTGATTTCTGTAATACGTTGGCAAATATCTTCTAGTTCTGAAAATTCTTTTATGCCGCCTGAGTGTTAGATATTTTCTAGGCATAACTTCAGCGACGAGTGATAACTTAGTGGGGGGAATTTGCTCATTCGTCCTTGTTTGTACCTCATATCCTTATGCAATGGGGTTGGTTGACTTCTTTAATATCATATTTTTATCCTTTGTCAACTTTATTTGCTTTGACGCTCATTGGAGGTGTTCAGCATGTTGATGCTTTGGGAACAAAGATTCGAGGAGAATCTCATTTGCTTCTGGTTGGGAATCCAAGGTAAATATTAGACTCAACATTTCACTACAATATGTGCCTTTGTTGGTTCTTGTTCTTCAAGAGTCACCAATGCACTTTTCACATCATCACACGTCATCTCAATCTTGCTGATTGGATACTAAATATGCATGCCTGGACTATGGAACAACTTGTAGGTACTGGAAAATCCCAGTTCTTGAAATTTGCTGCAAAATTGAGTAATCGATCGGTCATAACTACAGGCTTGGGAAGCACAAGTGCTGGATTGACTGTAGCTGCAGTTAAAGATGGAGGTAAGATTGAATGAGTTAATGAGAATGCCTTGAGTTTGATTGCTGCTTACATATTTGTCAGGTTATCTATCTTATCTTCCCTCTGGTCCTCATCTTATCCATTCTTCTTTACGGATTGTATTTAATTTTAATGTTAAAGTTTATGTCAATTTAATTGCCTGCAGAGAGGAATGAGAATCGATACTATATGCTATGTGTTTTGCTAAATGAGGAATGAATTGCATACTTACGCGAATAAAAAAGTGATGATGTATCCAATTTGTTGCCAAATAGGAATCATGGTAACAAAAGCTTAGGACTTAAAACATGTAAGGAGGCTCTAGCAAGCTCAAATGCCTAATCTAATTTCACGAGGGCAATGTTTCTGCGAGTTCCATATTGTAAACAAGTTTTTGTCTTATCTTGACAGCAAAAGTAACTGCAGAAGTGGATATTTAGGAAGAGAAATTATATTTTTGCGATTCGCCAGTGATGGTAGCTTATTTATCAAATTTGGTAACATTGTAAAAAGAAAGGCTCAATTAAAAGAGAATTTATTGTGATAGGGGCAACTGACAATAACGTGAAGTATTTATTAGAAGATCAACTTCCTCACTAGTTAGTCACTATCAATTGATATATGCAAATAAATGTGCTTTTATGGGGAAATTCAAAACTCTTCTTGCTTGAATACTTCCACTCATATTTGCCTGACTTACTATGGCATAGGTTTTGATAGTGTGTAAGGAGTGTCCATCATTCCATTGAAATCTTAAATGAACATATTTACATAATTAGTAAAAATAGTGGCAGTGTCGGCATTTGGATGAGAGAAGATCTGCAAAATGCTGTACCATAACGGAACATCCATTTACATCATTGAAAAGGCCGTTCCTACTGCTGTATCTGGAGAAGTCCCTTTCACCTAGAGAAAGTGTTAAAAACTTTGAATATCTGGAGTTACTGTGATTTTGGCTCTTATAGGTGAACGGATGCTTGAAGCTGGCGCTCTTGTTTTGGCAGACGGCGGACTTTGTTGTATTGACGAGTTTGTCAGGTTGGATTCATGAAACTTGGTAGGAGAATTTCAACCACCGGATAGGAACTATTAATGATTGTTATCTCTGTCGCTTTTTAGTTTGCTGCGGGCACCATCATTAGTAGTGGTTCTTTCATGTCACTATTGTCGCCACAACAACGAGTTTGGTGCGTAAAATGTCGACTTCCGTTTACATATGATAGTGCAAGCTAATCACACAATCCCTTAATTCATCTCCACTAGAGAGTGTCACGACCTCTTTTTTTCTGGCGCCCGCAATCGGGTACGAGCGCCTAAGGAGGCTAATGGCTCGGCTGAAATTAGTTATGCCCGGACTTTCCCAAGTCCACCAATTCACGACTTTAATAGTTTGAGTTTTTAACCTATAAATCAATTTTTAAAATGGAGTCGCCACTAATCGATTTGGGGTGGGTTGATTAGAAACCCAAGTGAAGTATCGGGAGAAATACTCACTCCTGCGCAACCAGAGAAATTAGGATCGGGGACTTGATTACACTAGTTAATCACTAATGCCCTTTCGGTACCTAATCTTGTTTAAACCCTAAGGCTTTTTGGATTTTTGAGAGATTTTTCATGCATTTTTGGGAGGAAAAACATTTTTTGAGTAATTTTCTCATTTTTTGGACATAAAAGGGATTTTTTGGTATTTTTGGCATTTTTTTTTAGAAAAATACAAGTCTTTTTGGCTTTTTCTGAATTTTGGGCTTTTTTTTTGGAAAATATGAAATATTTTTGATTTTTTTGATTTTTTGAAAAATAAAATAATTTTTAATATTTTTTTGATATTTTTGGAAAATAAATTATTTTTTTGATTTTTCTCGATTTTTTAGAAAATAAAACATTTTTCAACGATTTTTAATATTTTTCGATTTTCTGGAAATTAAAACATTTTTTTAATATTTTTTTTGAAATAAAACACTTTTGATTTTTTTTAAATAAAATATTTATTATTTTATATTAAAATAATAAAATAAAACCGACTCGGGTCGGATCCGCGGGTTGGGTCCGACCCGGGTCGGCGACCCAAACGCGGATAGCGGGCCCGACTCGGATTTTTCATCTTTTTTATTTTATTTTTTTATTTTGTTAAAACGATGCCGTGGCCGGGCGTTTGGGGACGCCCGGCCCGGCCCGATGACCCGGGTCCACGACCCGCTTCCCCGACGAAACCCTACCCTACCCGGCTCCAACACCCAACCCGACTTCCGACCCGATTTCAGCCCGGCCTCAGAATGCAAAAACCTTACCCGGTTCGTGGCCCAGGTCCGATTCGATGACCCGAGGCCACAACCCGGAAAATCGGGAACCCTAGGGTTCCCGATTCGCGGAGCCGAGGGAGGGGGACGAGGCGTCCCGGCGGCAGCGGCGGCGACGGCAGCGACACGAACAGAGGACAGCAGCGGCAGGAGGACGTGGTGCAGCAGTACGACGGCGGCAACGGATGGTGATGCCGAGGGGAATGGCGGATAGAGGGCGACCGGAGATTGGATCTCGCGGTGGCTCAAGATAGCGACGCGGCGAACGGCGGCTAGGGTTTCCGACAGGGCATCAACAACGGATTGACGAGGACGACGCATTAGAAGGCATCTGCTACCTGTTTGTGGCGTCTGGACTCGGTTGGCAGTGTCGACAACGAGACGGCGACACGGCGGGATTCGGCATAGCAGCGGCGTCGGGGGGGACCTCTTCTTCCGCCCCTCTTCATAGATCTAGAACTCCTTCGCTTCCTCCGACCTCGCTTCTCTCTCCCTCCGGTCAGATCCGAGCCTCCACCGGCCAGATCTGACCGCCTCGGACTTGCTCGCTGGCAACCTCCCCCGAAGTCTCTCAGTGGGAGGTCAGCCGAACTCGCGACCCGAGTTCTCTCTCACTCGCCTTCCTCTCGCTCGCTCTTCAACCTCTTCCGAAGTCTCTCAGGAAGAAGTTTCCAAGCTTGCGATCTTCTGGCGTGCCCCTTCGACAACGAAAACGGGGGCCTATTTATAGGCGAGGGAGCAGCCGGTCGACGGAGTTTCGACCGTCGGTCCCCGTGCGCCAAGCGGTCTCTGCCGGCCGAACCAGCGTCCCATCCAACGCCAGCTGCCCCTCCCACGCTCTTATCCGATGCCAGCCGCCCCTTGCTCCACGTGCGCCATTGTTGCTCCTCCCCTCCGCTCTGGCGTCGCACCCTCTGCGCGTGCGCTGCAACTGCGCGAGGAAGAAGAAGAAGTGGGGGGGCTGGGCTGAGACGAAATGGGCCGAGGGCCCATACAAAGGCTGCTCTTTTTTTTTTTTTGCTTTGCTTTGCTGTTTTTATTTTGAAAAAAAGACAAGATAAATAAAATAAAAACTTAATTAATAAGATAAAATAAACTTAATTAAAATTTGAGGCGTCAACAGAGAGAGGAGTAGATTTGATTTTATAGTTGAGAAACATCAGTCTTTCTAGGTATGTCTTGAGTTAGTAATTGTATTTTTTCATTGCTTGATCGGTTATTTCTAATGCAATTTTTCTCGACAGTTTTAGCTCTGTCTATCAATACGACACTGTCCGGTTCCTTATTAAGTAGATTTGACATTGTTCTAGTGCTTCTTGATACAAAAAATCCGGAATGGGATGCAGTTCTTTCCTTCTCGCATACTTAGTGAGGCGAGTCATCAATTTAATTGTTGGATTTTGTTAACGAGAACTCAAGGGGCACTTGTGAAGCAAGCAACTAAGGAATTCTTGCAGACTCCAGTGCATTAATTGTCCTTGTGCTATGCACAATCAGTGCTTTGAAAAACTCAACAAGTCAGCTAGAGGAACTCGTTAACATGAACCTTAACTAATTGACTTTTTTTTTTTTTTGTTCAGCGTAATTAATCCTAAAGACCCATAGTAAGAATGGTTGTGGAATTTATTGATAGGGAGTGTCAGATAAAGTTGGCCGTGATGAAGATCTAGCAAATATTTGGCCTCTTGAAATGTTGAGTAGGTAAATTCTATTGGATCTTCGCATAATTTTAGAGTTTTGTTATTACATAGTTTTTTTTTGGTACCCAGGGAACCCTATGCAAGACCCACCACCACAGTACTCCAGGTAAGAATCTCTAACGATACCTCTGGGATTCGAACTTCTCCCCTTCGTGAGGGGGAGAGAGCCCAAGCCAACTGTGCCGTTGAAGGCAGTGGTTTTGTTATTATATAGGTTTATTTCACCATGACTTGAAAACCTAGTCAACGTTCTCAAAATGTCTACAATAAAATGTTATATGTATTTCAGAATCACTGATTTTTCGATAGCATTTCAACTTTTGGATTAATATAATGTTGGGGCAAAAGATCGCTTAAAGTGTCATAATTTAGCACAAATGGACACTTCAATGCCAAAAGTTATGAAAGTGACACTTAAGTGCTACATTCGAAGAGAAATTGATCACTTAAGTGCCACTTCAGCCAAAATCCGACCAAAATGCTAACGTGCGTAATTTCTGGCAAAGTAAGTGCAAAACGACGCCATTTTGTACGCTGATGTTGCCAAAAAATGCAAAAACGATGTCTTTTTGATGTTGACGTAGTAAAAAAAATAATACAAAAATTAATTAAATTAAATTTAAAATTAAAATTTTTAAAAATATTTAAAAATAAAAAATTTTAATATTAAAAATTTTAAAAAAAAAGGAAAAGGGGGGAGATGGCTGAGGCGCCACCGTTGGGAAGGGCCAGCGACGGAGGGGGGAGGGTCAATCGGGGTCGTTGGGCCTTGGCCAAGGGCCGGCGACCCCGGTTGACCCTCCCCCCTTCGTTGCCAGCCCTTCCCTCAGCCTTCAGCTGTCTCCCCCACTTTTTATTTTTTTTTACCATGTTAGCTCCAAAACGACACCGTTTTATACTTGCTTCATCGGAAAAATGTCACGTTAGTATTTTGGCCGGATTGGCACTTAAGTGATCCATTTTGTTTCGATTTTGGCACTTAAGTGTCACTTTCATAACTTTTGGCACTTAAATATCCATTTGTGCCAATTTTTGGTACTCCAGGGGTCCCGATGTCATAATGTTGGACTAGTTAGCATGTCTTGTCATATAAGCTTCTACCAACTGGGAAACTGATCTCAATACTTTAACCATCTATTGTGATCATGCTAATTGTCAAAAATGTTTGATATTAAGATTCATCTGTCTGAAAAAATTATCTTTGATACTTCTATATTATGTCAGTTGGAACCTCACTGCCGGTCTTTCAATTCTCTTAATGATTTTATCTTTTCTGGAAAAGATATTAACTTGCTGAATCTGCACATTACTTCAAGGTACATTCACTTTGTAAAGTATTACTTTAAACTGGTCCTCACTAAGGAGGCTGAAAAAATAATATCAAGCTATCAACTTCAACGAAGATCTGCAACTCATAATGGTGGTAGGATAAACCACCTTTCTTAGTTTTCTCTATTATTTCTACTTATTATGGAGTGCAATTCATAACAATGCAACAAGGACAACTGTGCGCATGTTGGAAAGTTTGATTAGCACGTGCAAGATTAATGTTCAGAAATGAAGTTATACGTGTGGATGTTATCGCAGCCATTTTGTGCATCGAATCCTTATGTCTACATCAGCAATTGTGGACAGTGTCAGAAATGCCCTTCACTCCAATTTTAGTGAAAATCCCGATCATGAATGTATCCTAGTCAGTTGTTTAATTATCAGTCATCCATTAGTGAACTAAATTTTGCATCTAATTATGTGAGTTGGCTTGTTTGTATTATATAGAATCCGTCCATGTTTCTTTAAATCCTACCAGAGCTTGTTTTATTTGGATACAGAATAAAAGCAGAAAGATATATGGTTCCTCTGGAAAAAAAAAAGGCTTAACTAATTTCTGCTAGCAGTCACTTTGTGACATCTTGACTACACATACCTCAGATTGCAGGCAAGAAACTTTGATACTTGAGGCGGTGTGAGACTTTTCTGCTTCGAACCACTTGGAAGTGTTGTGCGGGTCAGAATACTCGAAAAGCAGAGAGTTTGCAGCCTGCTTTAGGCATCAAATTATTGGTGTCTGTCGTTCTATTACCATTGAGGACAGAAGTATAGAATTGCTTTTGATGGAAGCAGGTGCTCTTCAAATCTTCGCCTCCTTATCTTCTTAAGACTGGAAAGGTAATACAAAGTATTATAATGCCAATGTCGAATGTTAATCATTTGTTCGTAGTTGTCTTCCTTTCAACTTTCTTAGGGTTCATACAAAGTTTTCTGAGCTGAGGTTCTGAGTATTTCTTATGAATGAAACTTTATGATTACTAGTCATCCAACGTGAGACAAACCTTTTACGAATATAGATTCGTGAGTCTAGATAACATTTTTTTTTTTGGTAAAGTTAATTTTTTTTTTTTTGGTAAAGTGAGTCTAGATAACATTTGTGACAATAGAAAAGGATAAATAGATGTAAGATCGAGAAAGTAAGGGGTTTTCTAGATGTGATGAGGTTTTCATTTAAGGTTGGTTATTCTACATCAGTTGTGCATGACCTTTCAAGACTATTGTAATTGTCTAACACTTGTATATGGTGATTCAAGAATTGCATAACTGCTTGTGACTAACCTTTTAGTTCAAGAAGTTTTGAATGAACTAAAGTATCACTAGAAGGATTTCTATACACCTGCAGTGGTTTTCTATGCTTATATTTGGTTTAATTTGTTAAATATTAGATCTATTTGGAAACTTGTCTTTTACTAGCAACGTGGATGTAATATTTAGTTGGCGTAAGTTTTTCTTAGAAAATCTTTTTGCTTTAATACTCTTATTTTGAATGATCACTGATTAACTGAATTTTCAGCATGCCAAGGACCGAAACAATCAATCCCCAGAAAAGGGAGTGATACGGCAACAACATTGAATGACAATCTGGGCGGGACATTAACTCATCAGAAGCTAATGGTTTCACCTCTTTCGTAGAGACGCTAGTTCGTGACCAACCTTCTTATTACTTTGCTCCACCACATGTCACCCAATGTAGCCACTCAATATTCCCTCAAAAAAGTTTGCGAATTAACTTCTCTCTTCGCTGGAAGAGCTCCTCTCTCTCCTTAGGGCAGAGCTTGATCCCCTTCTCCAATGGCTGCTAGCACAAAGCGACTCCTGAACCCACCATGATTCTGGGTTTGATGCTCGTTTCCAGATGGATTTGAGAGCACACCAGATCTGGTAAGTTGAACTCCAAACCCTAACCCTCAAAACCCAAATGCAAAACCTAGTTTCCCAATCCACCGAATCACACAAATCGTGACCCACGAACCAAAGCCGAGAGGTATAAATCGGGACCCACAAAGCAAAGCCGAGAAATCCCCTCATTCACCAGCTGTACCAATCAATCCATCCTCAATCGTGGAGGCGATTCCCGTTTCTTCCCCAAACCAGCACATCCGAGCCCCCTTCAATCTAAACCAGCAATTTGATAAGCTTATCTTCTGCACCCCGCTTGATCCGCAAATAGCGAGTTCTGCAAAACAAAATGGCAGGTGAGAGTGAGAATGAACTAAGGTTAGCAGCATTATGTAAAAGCCTGGGTTCGCTTTGGACAGAAAGTGATGTGGTTGAAGTCTCCACTGAAATTCCTACCATAAAGAAGCAGGAATGCAACCTCACTCTTTTCGGTAAGCTGTTCTCCAAACCTAATGTTAACTTCCAAGCTTTTACTACTGTCATGAAGAAGGTGTGGAAAGCAGATTCTGTGGAATGTCAACAGAAAGCACCAGGGTTATTCTCATTTGTGTTCAAATCTGAAGAGGAAAAAGAAAGGGTGCTGAAAACAGGACCGTGGTCCTTTTCGAGCAATCTTTTAGTCTTAAAACAATGTGAACCAGAAATACCGAAGCATTGCTATGACTATTCTTGTTGTGCTTTTTGGGTTCAAATAGAAGGAATACCACCAGGGTGGTTTAGAGAGGATGTGGTTGTTGAATTGGCTGAAAGATTGGGTCGAATTGTAGAAATACAGATGGAAGCTAAAGGGAACGGTCCATACAGAGCAGGGAAGGTGAAAGTGGAATTGGACTTGAATTTATCTCTGAAAACAGGAGCAATTCTGGATATCAGAACTAAAAAACTATGGGTGGAATTTAAGTACGAAAGACTTCCACATTATTGCTACTCATGTGGGAAAATTGGCCACTATGCCACTAATTGCGAAATTCCTTATGAACAAACTGAATGGGTAGAGAATAAGAAAGGGAAATACGGACCTTGGTTAAAAGTGGAGGTTCGTGACCATAGCCCTTATTGGGAAGCTTTCTATGGTCAATTAACAGCGCATTCAGAGGCTGATGAAGTCATTCCGGAGACGCCTGCAACAGCAAATGAAACGGAAAGAGGAGTGAGAGGTGATCGGGAGTTACGGGGTGCTGTTATTCGCAACAAGAAAAGAAATGATTGTCATTCCCCTGATTATACTCAAGAAGATGAGGTTATAGACCACATAAACAAAGACAAAGGGAAGCAGATAATGTGTATTGACTATCCCACAGCAAAATTCCAGCTAGAAAACAACAATAAAAAGAGAATTCTGAAGATTCAAAAATCTAAAAAACAAAGGCGATCAGAAGACAATGCTCTGTTACTAGTTGATGACATGGAGCTCTTAGAAACCGCAGTTCAGATTGTGAAGGAAGGGAAAGACTGGGCTTTGGTGGCTAGCCCTAATAAGCCACCGAAGACATCATGAAGATTATAAGCTGGAATTGTCAGGGGCTGGGCAACCCCCTAACATTCCAGGAGTTGAGAGCCTTAGTAGCTCTCGAAACGCCCGATTTAGTCTTTCTAATGGAAACAAAAAACAGGGAGGTAATGGTGGAGAAGGTGGTTAAGCGCTTACGATTTGCAAACAAGCTTGTAATAAATCCGAAAGGGCGAGCAGGAGGCTTGGTGTTAATGTGGAATGACGAAGTAGAGATACAAGTGCTTTCTAGCAACAACAATCTCATTGATGTGGACTGTTATGATCTGAATAGAGGAAGAAGGATGCACATCACTTTTACTTATGCCCCTACAAATTATGGGGAAAGACTTACTATATGGCAACAATTACGGGAGATCCAGGTACAAAATACACTTCCATGGGTTTGTTTGGGAGACTTTAACGAAATCTTATATGCATGGGAGAAGGTGGGAAAAAGGGCAGCAAATTATTATCGCATGGCAGCCTTCCGAGACCTATTGAATGACTGCTACCTAATGGACATCGAGAGGAAAGGATGCGCATACACATGGGCCAATAATAGAGAAGGAGAGGAAATGGTTAAAAAACGGTTAGATCGGGCTTTGTGTACCATGGAATGGCGAGTGCTCTTCCCGAATGCTGAGGTTTATGTGTTACCAGCCATTGGCTCTGATCACAGCCCAATCCTTCTTATGCTCCATCTTGAACACCCGAAAAAGAAGAAACAATTCAGGTTTGAAACATACTGGACGGAAGAAACTGAATGTAGAGAAATCATCAAGCAAATATGGGCTGAAAGTTTCTTAAACGGATACAGTTTCATAGACAAAGTGCATCATGTGGCCAACCATATTGAAAAATGGAGTCAGAAGAAGTTCCCAAATGCCAGCAAATGTATTAAAGAGTTAAAGCAGCAACTCACAGCCCTAACAAATCAACATCCCGACAAATCTAGCAAACAAGAACAACAAAAGGTGGTGGAGCAAATTGAGAGGTTATGGTGTCAGGAGGAAAGGTATTGGGGAATTAGGGCACGAATAAACTGGCTGAAATGGGGAGACCAAAACACGAAGTATTTTCATGCTACCACAGTCCAAAGAAGATAGAGGAACATGATAACCATACTGAAGATCAATGATGATACATGGTGCAGAGAGCAGAATCTGCTCAAGCAAAAAACTCTGGAATTCTACCAAAAACTTTATGAAACAGTGGGTCCAAGGAATTTTAATCCGATTCTAGACCAGTGCCAAAGCCCCGTAAACGAGGAAATGAACAAACAATTGCTGGAGAATGTGATGATGGAAGAAGTTAAAGAAGCGGTTTTCCAATTGGGGGCCTTTAAAGCTCTGGGACTTGACCGGTTAAACGGACATTTTTACCAACACTTTTGGGAGGAGCTCCAGCATGAAGTTTGCCAATTAGTTCAGAATTCTTCGCAACAAGTACTTTTGATCCTACCATAAACCAAACATATATAGCTCTAATCCCAAAAGTAACACACCCAAAGAGCATTACCCAGTTCAGACCCATAAGTCTATGCAATTTTAGCTATAAAATTATTGCTAAAGTGATGGCGAGCAGATTGAAGAGATGGCTTCCTCATATCATAACCCCTGAACAAAGCGCCTTTGTACACAGGAGATAGATTCAAGACAATATATTCATTGTACAAGAGATTATTTATCAACTCAGAATCAAGAAGAGGAAGAAGAGATTTCAAGCCATTTTGAAGTTAGATATGCAAAAAGCGTACGATAAAGTGGAGTGGGATTTCCTAAAAGTATGTTTGCTGAAAATGGGCTTTCACACAAAATGGGTGAGTATGATTATGCATTGTGTTTCAATAGCGACTTTAAGTGTGAAAGTCAATGGAGAGCCCATGAAATATTTCTCACCAACAAGGGGTATACGGCAAGGAGATCCATTATCCCCTTATCTGTTTGTTCTTGTGTCAAACGTGCTCTCATGGCTAATGCATAAAACTATATCAAACGGGAGTATAAAAGGGATTACATTGAACTCACACTGCCCTACAATATCACATTTACTATTTGTTGATGACTCGATCTTCTTTTTGGATGGGACTTTAGTAGAATGTCAGAACCTCGCAGCAGTCCTAAACCAGTATTGTTTTGCCACGGGTCAAACAGTCAATCTCAACAAATCAGGAGTGAGTTTCAGCAGCGGCTGTCCTCTAATTCTACAAAGGAATTTGGCTCAACAACTAAAAGTCCCGATCATAGAAAAGACAGGGAACTACCTTGGCATACCAATGGATTGGGGAAAAACAAAGAAAGAAATGTTCGCTTGGATCTTAGCCAGAGTAAATATGAAGATGGCAGGGTGGAAAGAGAAATTTTTGTCCAAAGCAGGGAAAGAAACACTGATAAAAGGTGTAGTTCAAGCACTCCCTCAATACGCGATGTCGATATTTAAAGTTCCTATCTCCATATGCAGATCGATTGAAAGGAAAATTGCAAACTTCTGGTGGAAGCAAAAAGAAACCAGTAGCGGGTTACACTGGAAGAAGTGGGAAGTTCTGAAAAAAAGAAAAGATGAAGGAGGTCTCGGATTTAGAGATCTAGTAAACTTCAACAAAGCATTGCTGGCAAAACAGGCTTGGAGATTATCTCAATCAACTACAACATTATGGAGCAGAATACTTAAAGGGGTTTACTATCCAAATGGCGATATATGGAAGGCAGGTAAAGGGCAGCGTCCTTCTTGGGGATGGCAGAGCATAATGGTGGGGAGAGAAACCATTGAAAAGGAGATCCAATGGCGGGTAGGCGATGGGAAGAAAATCAACATTCGAGAGGATAAATGGCTGGAATCTAGGGTGATAGGAGGTCCAGCTAACAGAGATGAACCCACAATAGTAGCTGAACTGATAAACGAAACAAACAGAACCTGGAAGGAAGTAGAAGTCCAGAACCTCTTTGAAAACAGAACAGCCAATGAAATTTTATCTATCCCGCTAAGTCCCATCCTGGAAGAAGATTACCTAGTTTGGCGAGGTAACAAGTTGGGAAGGTATACGGTGAAAAGTGAATACAACAAGATAAATGCAGATAACACAACAACAGATTAGAACAGAGCATCAACCTCATTCACAACCCCTTGCACCCTATGGACATAGATCTGGAAATTATCTATCCCCCAAAAAATTCGCATCTTCACATGGAGTATTTGCCAGAACGCAATCCCAACAAAGGAGAACCTACACAAGAGAAAGATCTTACCTAATCCCCTTTGCTCGTTGTGCAACAATCAAGTGGAGACAACCGAGCACTTGTTCCTTCTCTGCAAATGGACAAAAGAGATATGGAAGGATCCACAGGTGAGAATCAAACGCGACCTAAACAGAATATCCCGCTTTGATAAATGGCTACTGGAAAGCTTCGAAGAATAGAAAAACCCACCCGAGAAAGGGTTGCTCGCGATGATCCTCTGGTTTCTCTGGAAAGCACGTAACAATTCGATCTTCAGAGGACAACAACTACAACTGCACACCATAGTCGACCTGGCGGAAGCCTACCTCCGAAATTACAGCAGATGGCAACCAAACGAAGGAAGAAAAAAGCAGATCTGCACTTACCGAACCAGTGGAGGCCACCGGAGGAAGGAAAACTGAAGATGAACGTTGATGGGTCTTGGAAACAGGGGGAACAAACCAGATCAATCGCTGGAATCTTGCGGGATCACGCCGGACAGGTGATCGACGGGTTCGTGCGGACGGTACGAGCTTCATCGCCGATTCAAGTGGAAACCCTAGCGATTTTGCAAGGTTTGAAGATGCTGCAACTTCAACCAAGCCTGCACGTGGGAGAGAGAGAACTCGGGCAAGTACAACAAACTGAAGTGGAGCTTCAAACTGACTGTTTGACTGCATATCAAAGCATCTTGGGCTGGGCTGAGATGCCATGGCAGGTGAAGCCCATAATAGACCAATGCACCGGTCTGCTTGCTCATTTACCACTTACGAAACTTAGCTACTGCTCCCGGAGCACTAACGCAGCTGCCAATCTACTAGCGAAGACGCACAGTAAGAAGTTATTGCCTCAAAATTGGAGGGCCTCCCCTCCTGCAGCACTTTCGGAGATCTTACTTTCGGATTATCACCTATTATCCTCTTGTAAGTCCTGCTTATTATGAAATGAAAGTATATATCAGTTCCGACAAAAAAAAAATATATTTCCTCAAAATAAGGACAGGAGAGTCAAAATGACATGCGTGTTACAGTAAGCATGTCAAAATAGGATTCTCTAAGGATCACTCCCCTTCTCTTTGGGGATTGAAGTTGTGAAGATGCCAAAATTTATGAGGTTACTAATGCTTGTGTTGGTATAACCTATTGCATGTTTTGTAACTCTGTTCTTGTGTAAGAAGAGAGCTGCCTAAAGCTGGTAAGGTCAAAAGTACTAGCTTTACATTTTCAAGATACTCGAGGCTACTTTTTTAGCTAACATGGTTGGGTAGACAACCATTTTAGTGACAATGGCGAAGACTCTTTTGGGCTACGTTGGAAAATGATGAAGTACCATAAAATAATTAGGTTAACATATTAATCCTTGAAAGGCCGAATGCCAACCGATCGGCCAAATTTTGGGCCATTATGGCCTACTCAAGGAGTAATGTCTGGCTTGTGAAATAAAGGGCTCTATTATGGAACGGTTACACTTCCTATGAATTCAAGTGTTGGGCCTAAATGGGTAAAATCTAGTTCTAGCAACTGGCCTTAAAGAGCCCAGAGAGTGCCCAATGTTTTGCTAGTGGGCCCATCTATGGCCCATCAACTAAGCCTGCATCTGTGGCTCATAAAGGTTCAATGCATCGGATCTAATCTAGCCAATCAAAAGTACATTTAAGGCCCAATGTTCCGGCACGTGAGAATGACGGGCTTGGTTTGGACCTTTTATGTTCAACACATTGGACCAATTGAAAGCCTATGAAGTCCCAACATACACCTAGTCTCGACCCACAGAGATAAAGGGCCAGGATAATAGTGCCAAGCTTGGCCCAATCAATTAAGGCCCAATGCATTGGGCCGAATTCGAAACTAAGTAGTGGGCCAATATTGGCCTAACAGTCCATTAAAGTTCCGGTATTCAGCAAAGTATAGTCCATGAAAATAATTGACCTTCGGTGGGGCCAATGGCCACCTATTTAAGACCTAACGTTAAATGGGCCAAAAATCATGAGCTTGACAAAGGCCCTAAAAGCCCAACATATTGGGCCAAATATGGCCCATAACAGCTCTTAAGGGCCCAATATTACAAAATGGGCCCGTCCTTCCTTCGACATACAACCAATAGCTTCTATACCTCTTCATGACTTGTAGATTTTGGTTAGTCCCTCTTCTCTCTCTAGCTTTCTAGCAATGTGTCTAATATTTCCAAGCATTCCATCAAGTTTTTCCATAAAACTAATCAATTCCTCATAAATTAATGATGTTGCCAAAAAAAAATTATAACAATAATTTGGTTATATTTCAATGCACCTTCTTTTTTTGGTTTGGCCTTATTACCAATAAAAATGATAAATATATCACCAAAGGTCCCTTTTTTTTAATGCATACAAAACCAACAAAAATTACTTAATTTTGGATAACTCCTTCGACTTTTTTCTTCTTCTTTAACCAATTTGGGGTAAATCATTTTGGAATATAGTTCACAGAATATTTTCTTTCATCTTTATGTTTTCAATTTCTTATATATGGTTAGGTTTACTCGGAATATTAGTATAACCAATAAGATTTTTGGTAGAAATAGGAGTGATGAGCGAGGCTAGCGCATACATAAAGGTAGATCTATAAGTTAGCAGTAAGGATGAAGATTTGTGGCTTGCAATTTCTAAACTCTTCTCCCTTTTTGGATTGGCATTAGCTAGGTCAACCTCCAACAGACTTCACAGCCATATCAAGATTGTGTTGGGTACAATCATTCTCTTTGTCGGCCCCCTCTTCATGATCATTGGGCCAAGTTTCTTCAACTTGGTACTCGGCCGCCTCATTATCAATATTGGGGTGGGCTATACCTTTACTATAGCTTCGGTCTATATATCTCCTACTTTTTACTGTGGCTTGCTCACGTCGTTTCCATAGGTAGTCATTTCTTTTCTTTCTTTTTTTTTCCTAACTTTGTAGCATATATATATTCAAAATTTATCAGCAATTTTTGTCTAGGTACAAATTAAGGTTAGAAAATTTAAGTTAAAGAAGGTGATTGTTTTTTTATACTTGTTTGGGTGTTTCAGGTTTTCATGAATAGGGCACCCTCCTAGCCTACATCTCCCACTATTTCTTGTCTAGGATGCGTACCAATTCACACGGTCTTACTACTCTGCTTGGGAGGAAAAGAAAGAGAACATCTCTCCCTACGTGTCCGTCTCTTTGTCTCCGTGCAAATTGCGTGCGAGCTAAGATCGTTACAGGTTCCAGGTTTGTCCGATTTTCTCTGCACTTCTCCTTGTGCTCGCGCTCACCTCTTGTCAAACGTATTCTATCTTTTCCATGTATATATATATATATATATATATATATATTTATTGATGATTGACAAATTTTAAGTATGGGACGCAAATATTCCAATGGAAGAGAAGTCATGTGAGACAAGAAATGTGAAAGCGTTTGATAAATTCCGGCCAACATCCACATTTTTTAGTGGACCTTTTCGACTCCAAACGACTATCGTTAATTTGAAGCAATCGCATAAGTCTATAGAAGTTTATTTTTGCAAAGACAGAAAAATGCAAAGAAAGAAAGAAAATATAAGAAAAGAATAATAAATCAATAAAGTCCATGCACATGCACGCACATGCACGCACATGCACATATCCCTCTCATTTATGCTCTCCTCTCCGGTCTATACGAAGGTAAGTTTATAAATTGATGATGGAGGTTGTTAAAAATAGGCCTCTACAACCCCCAGAGAGAAGACTCACGTGTGTGTCAAGAGATACCCTCGACTTTAACTCTTTTCTTCATTATAACGAAAAACAGCCCTCTTCTCCACCTCAACTTCACTCCTCCTCCTTCTCTTTAGAGAAAAGAGAAAAGAAAGAGAGCATCTCTCCCTCCGTCTACGTCTCTCCGTCTCTGTGCAGATTACGTGCGAGCTAAGACCATTACAGGTTCCGGGTTCGTCTCATTCTCTCTGCGTTTCTTGTTGTGCCCACGCTTGCCTCTTGTCTTCTTTTGATCTTCTTATGCTGGCCATCATTCGATTTTCTGCTTTTGTTGAGGCGATCTTGAGGACATGTTGGCTCTTTGAGCATTATGTGATGAGTTGGGCTTGGAGGAGTGCATTGTTATTACTGTTTGTGGGGACGAAATGGACGTAATGATATTTCCCGGTCGACTAGATCCATTTTTGTCATGACCTAAGAATTGCTTATTCTCTCATTCCATCTCCCTAGCCTATTTTCTAGTGGTTTGTGGCCTTCCATGACCAAATACCCCAATCCGGTGGCTCTTGGGGGGAGGGGGAGGGGTTTGGTGGTGGTCGGGGAGGGAGGGAGTGAGTGCATCAAATTTTCTAGTGATTTTCTAATGGTCTGTTCTGTGACGATCTGGCCAGTGGCCGCAAGGAGGGTCTGGCCGCTCATTTTAAATGTGGCTTTGGGAAGATGGGCGGTTGGCTCCTTAGGTTCTTATGACAGAAAGAATTGGGCTGAATTCTGGCTGGAGCTTGGCTTCGTCTGCTCTGATAGACACATTATGAGCTTTATGCTCGAGTTTTTTATTCCCCTTGAAAATGGACGCCTCACTGTATCCATTGTCCTCAACAATTGATACCCCATCCCCCATGTTCTACCGACCTAGAGGGTTTCACTAATTACTTTGATATAGCTTTAGTCTTGATATTTATAGTTTTGCTCTTTTGGAGAAGATGGAATTTTACTTAAATTTTGCTCATGGAATTATGTCTTGGGCGGCTTATCAGTTTTCCTTTCTCGAATTTTGATAGATGCTTTCAATTCCTTGCCTATTTGATTCCTGGTAGGTTTTTCAATACATATATTGCTATATAATTTGGATACCAAATACATAAATCGTTATATAATTTGGGTATCAACCACTATTGATTGTTATTCGAGCTTAGTGCAGGCAATTATAATCATGGATGTAGAATTCTGAAAATAATGGAAATGCAAGTAGTACATTAGACTCATTGCATTGAAAGTATTATCATGTATATTAAAAAAAAATTCATGTATTTTCCATTCTTTTTTCATTCCTCAGGTAAAAATAAATTTCACATCTAGTACGGAAATAAGATTAATTACTAATGCTAATTTATTATATAACACCTCTCATGTATGCATGAAGCAATCTTCATTAATAAATCTCAATTATGGAGTATATATTTGCTAACGTAGTCCTTCCGCACAAGTCCACGCTATCCATTTTTCATTCAATTGAATTTTCCAAGTCTTTAACAGTGCTCAAGGCCGGCCCTTCCTTGATTAGATTTAGAAATTCCGATTGTTGAGGAATGAAGAGGTCATTGGATGGGAAATGAAAGCTCATGAGGAATAGGATGAAAAATGAAAGCCCATGATGAGTGAAGATGACGCGGGATATCTATAACTTCTTCATGTAGTTATCTCATATAATTTAAATACTTAACAAATTAGTGGGGATTTAGATTTTATTGGTAGAAATATGGGATTATTACAACTTGACTTTTTCATGTTTTAATCACTCAGTTTCATTTTCTTCGGGATAGTTTAAATATTTGATGAACAAATATACGTAAGCCATGCTTTGTATGCATGTAACTAATAGCCCACGATTTTAATATTTTGGTTGTGTAGAACAAAAAAATAAAATTGTGATTTTGCAAAATTAGCCATAAAAAGGTCTAGAAGCGTGATATGACCAAAAATTTTATGTTAAGCTTCTTCAGATTTTATAGTTATGCATTTTGGGCTTAAAAATGGTCTTAGGGTAGAAGAAATCCTAACCCTATTATGCTATTTGGCTAGATAGGGAGAGGCATAAAAGGAGGTAGGCTGGGCAATAACAAATTTATTATTTGTATATATATTTGGGAGAATATGGAATTTTACTTGAATTTTGCTCATGAGATTGGATTATGTCTTAGGCGGCTTACCAGGTTTTTCTTTTTCGGACTTTGCTGGATGCTTTCAATTCCTTGACCATTTGATTCTCGATAGGTCTCTCAATACATAAATTGTTATATAATTTGGGTACCAACTACTGTTGGTTGTTATCCGGGCTTAATGCAGGCAATTATAATCATGGATGTGGGCTTCTAAAAGTAATAGAAATGTAAGTAGTACGTTATACTCCTCAAATTGAATGTATTAGTACATACATTAAAAAAAAAATCGTGCCTTTTCCATTCTTTTTCATTCCTCAAGTAAAAGTATTTCTTTCTTCCGCTCCATTTCATAGGGCCAATTCCATAAAAAAAAGCACGAACTTTAGGGTTTGGGGCAAATCTGACACGAACTTTATTTTGTCTAAAAAAAAAGCACCGACTTTCACTCATGTTCCAAATTTGGCCTACCGTTAACTCTCCTTAATGGTCATCTGACCTGGCATTTCCACGTCAGGTATCTAACACAAAAAAATTGTTCTGGGCTTTCTCTTCTTCTCTGAATGCATGGCTCATGAATTTGGGGAGAATTCTTTCTAGAGTTTCATTTCGTCGGTAAGTTCGCGTCCGGGAGTTTTCAATCCATTGGAAGATCTCGCGCACTAGCTTGCTCGCTCATTCTCTCACACGAAGATGCTCACTCTTGTACATACACACGTTCGATCGCTCGGAGACGTCCTTTCCATAAGAAATTTTGGCCTCGAAGGATTTATGCTTGCTTAAGGTCGAAGGACAGAGCATCTAAAGGTATTCTTCTCCTCATCCTCCTCCTCCTTCCATCTATGGTTTCCTTTCTTTAGCAAATAAGTGCGCGGCATTCTTTAATCCATTGGAAGATCTCACGCGCTGACTTGCTCACTCATTCTTTCA
Source organism: Eucalyptus grandis x Eucalyptus urophylla (assembly GCA_028830015.1). Lineage (NCBI taxonomy): Eukaryota > Viridiplantae > Streptophyta > Magnoliopsida > Myrtales > Myrtaceae > Eucalyptus > Eucalyptus grandis x Eucalyptus urophylla. The sequence continues at coordinate 3,102,892 of CM054198.1, read as the reverse complement.
CACGAAAACTGTCACTCTCGCAAATACTCACACTCATTCGCTCGGAGACATCGTTTCCCTTGAAAATTTTAGTTTCGAAGGATTTGTGCTTGCTTAAGGGTCGAAGTTGACAAAGCATTGAAGGCATTCAACTGTTTGCTATTGGACATATTAAATTACGGTCACCGTGTGCTCGATGGTTTGTCTAGAAGTGATCTACCTCACAGGAATTGAAGTTAGTTGAAATTTTCTAGGATTAACGAACTTGTGAATTTGCTAGGTCTTTAGAATCTTATGGCTTGGAATGAATTTGATCATGGCCATAGGTGGATATGTCATGACTTGGAGTCTTGGACTCTGTTGATACTTTCATGCCTATCAAGTAATTTGTCTTCTGTTGTCTACAGGGGCATATGAAGAATGGGTGATAAATGTTGGAAAAAAAGGACTTGTCCATCCTAATGGAAGTGTAAAAGTGCAGCATGCTAAGGTGAAGTGTCATATTTGTGGGGAAGAGAAACAAAGGAGGATTGGTAATGCTTGTAGAGCTCTACGACTTCTTCAGATGGCTTGCGTAGTTTGGCCAAATTCAGCCACAGAGGTGCTTGTAGCTGGGTCATTTGATGGTTGGGACACCAAGGTTAGTTCTCATCATTGGGATCTATGTACTTCATGGTAAACTTTGGAGTAGTTGTGAAATTATGTTGTGAATTGTTTGGTTGCACCATATATTTGCTTTGATCAGTTTAGCTACTGGAGTTATCAAAATCGAAAATTCTTTATGAAGATATGAATGAAAGTTACTAAATCAGAGTAGGTAGACATCATCTATAAGCTAATTGTTGAACTTATACACAAATTTTATGTCATGTTTAAAAATATTTTACTGAGGCATTTCCAAAGAAGTGGAACATTTTGTTAGGATAATGACTCAATTGACAAAACCACTAGACACTTAAGTTTTCTAGGAGAATTGCCTCGTAAACATTTAAAAGTATCAGGAAGGACACTTGGGCATTTATTACATCATGATTTTTCTAATTAGTTCGTAGATCAAGACAATCAATCTAAGCCACCTTGGAATTTATTATGCTTAATTGGACAGCCTGGGTGTTTTATTAGAACTGTCAAACCATGCATGTAAATTGTCAAAAATGAGACTTACAGAGCAGATTGCGAAATGAGGGAAGTTTGGTACTTTACAAGTATTGCTTCACTTTAAATGCAACATTTCTATGTATTGTTCAAAGCTAGTATGGACTGGTATTCAAATCATTGCAGATGTGATAGGCAATCAAATTAGAATCTACCTGCAATAGCATGGTATAATGCCCATGGAGCTCTAGTTGTGGCGTACATATAAGTTTTACATTTTAGTTTTGCTTGTGGAAGTTTGGTACCCTGACTATGAAAATGCCTCATTGCTTCATATCTTTTGTACCCAGATTGGATGATATTGAGAGAATCAGGTCCATCTTGCCCCCAAAAATTAGGCAGTCAACCTTTTCTTTGAAGCATCGGTGATTCGCAAGCCTTTGGCGTCTTAACAAATTTAACTTAATAACGTTTCTTCTTTTTGTCTTTGTGAAAGTTGCGTTTTTGTCTTAACATTGGATCTAAACATATCAACCCGACTAATCCTCACCAATACACATATTATCCCGTCATGTGCCTTGGTTAAAAGAAAGGGGGTCGGGATTCGCTTTATATGAGTCGAGAAGTTCTTCACACTTCATGTTTTTAGATTTATGTTCTGTGGTTCATACATATGAGTAGCTTTCTCTAAATGATGCTCAGTAGAGTAATGTGCTTCATTGCAGAGAAAGATGGAGAAGTCCAGCACCGGAGTTTTCTCCGTGTGCCTCCAGTTGTATCCTAGAAGATATGAGGTAGGTCTTCTCTCAATTTACTCTAAGAAGGTCTAAAATTACAAGCACTTGCTATCTTTAGACAAGCTTCACAACCTCCGTGGTCTTCTTGATGCAGATAAAGTTCATAGTCAATGGAACATGGAGGATTGATCCATTGCAGCCAATTGTTCATAACAATGGATATGAGAATAACTTGCTTATTATCACATAGCCATCCAAAAGAGAGAGCTGACACAAACATTTACATGAGAAGATTCATTGTCTTATTACCGATGGAGGATGATTACATAGATCCTTTTGCCCTTTTCTTTTACACAATTGTAAAGCTATGCCAGGCTTTTGATATGTATATACCACATTGATTGGCATCTTATTCTAATGAAGGAATTTCTATTTGTTTCTTTGGGAAAGGAACTTTCCTATCTTTTACCTCGTTTCGCTGTTACGGTCTTGAATCGAAGTTGGTTGATGATAGTAATGAGTAAGTGTCAAAAAGTCAAGACGGATGCTAACATATGCAAATACAACTATCTGTACATGGTCAAGCCTGTGCAAATTGTGTAAGGAAGAAAAATGCTAAAACCGAATCTGTTTCCCTTGTCTTATCAGTTATAATTGCATTGTTGTTGTGGAAATTTCCCTCCTCATCCTGCCATAGTGCCTACATTTCCAGAATTCGAGACACTTATCATTCCACACCATATGTGATATCCTGAATTTTTCAACTTGTTTTCTACTGAATTAATCGGGCATTTTGTTGACACGTCTATAGAGTTATTCTCAGAGTCGATCACTCTTGAGATAACTAGACTAACTAGAAAAGCTAATAAGGACTTTAAAGCAAATAGACTTGAGAATTCGATCAAAAATCAGCTTCTTGACTATGCTCATCTTTAGAGGTCACTACGGCACAGTTAAAAATCAAATTAAGATCAGAGATAGGTCAATTTGACAGAGATGTGTGGCCGATTGTAGGTGACTCCACTAAATTGGAAAGTTCTCGTCGACCGACACTAATTTGATTTTACTTTCGTTTTGGTACCTTGTGTCCATAATTGAATTATCAAGATTTTCACGACAATCGAGAGTCACTATTGAGTTGAGTGGTTCATAGTGGTTCGAAGAAAATCGATCACGGGTCAATTGCTTTAAAAAGTTCTGAAAACTATCCAGTAGTCTAGGTCATGCTAAAAACGCGCCGTTCCTATCAGTTTGAGTTGGTGTCGGACCTCGAAAGTTGGCCCGCTTTTGGAGTAAAGTGTTCCCCGCGCCGTTCCTATCAGTTTGAGCTAATTTGCGCGTTATTCCGATGAGTAATCTCACTAATCCTTGCTTAGTAGACTAATTATGCTTAAGAGTTGATTATTGTTAATTAAGTAGGATTAGGCGGTTAGATTAGAATGGATTAGTGATTATTAGTTAATTGCATTGCATATTAGTTAAGTGGTTAGTGTACTTAGCTAGAGAATTGCCTATACTATTTATTGAATGCATCTTGGGATTTTTCCCGACCCTTATCGGGCTTCAATTAGGCATTACAGGGCCAAATTGGATTTTTAGTATTTATTTATTAATTTCGAGATTCAATTAATTAATTAATTATTTTTCAAAAATTAGGCAGGGATAGTCGACGACTGAAATTTCGTGCTAATTGTTGTGGTGCGGTCTATTTGTTTATTTGAGCTATACGTCGCATGGAATTGAATTAATTGTGATACTTGAGAAATTATTCTTAAATTAATTGAAATTGAGTGAAATTGATTGATTAATTGGTAGATGGCCGAGTATCGTTATTTAGCATTTACGATGCTTGATGTGTTGTAAAGTCAAGAGAGTTGTGAAATTGATCTGAGAATACGCTTGGCTGAGATCGATCAGGTACGAGGTATAGATATACGTGGTTCGGTGATAAGGAAATCACTGGTGAAAATGGTGCCTTAAAGAACGCATGAGTGCTGTCTATTACCTACATTCATATAGATATATGTGGTTCGGTGATAAGGAAATTACTGGTGAGAACGACGCCTTAAAGAACGCACAAGTGTTGTCTATCACAGACATTATCATGGACATATGTGATTCGGTGATTAAGGATATCATTGGTGAAAACGGGAGTGTTGTCCGTTGCATACATCACATTGGCGAAAAAGACGCCCGAGAGAGTATGTGTGACGTGGTAATTGGAAATGACCTAGATATGGTCTGACTGACAAGTAATTGACTAGGTCGATTGATCAATGATTTGATCCGAATGTCGTGAATTGATTGATTGTTTGATATAGTAAATATATATGAAACATGTGTATATCACCTTGAATTGCAGGTTGGAACTGATGCCAAGGTAAGTCTTCTAATTCGTGTTGTGCTTAGGCAATCATGTGGTGTATTGGTTTCCTAATCGAGTCTTAGTGGGTGGAACTTACTGAGACGTAGTCTCAATACTTATTGTATAACCATTTTAGGCCCGTAGATGAGCTTGAGGAGGAGGAACCAGAAGAGGACGATGAGCCAGAAAAAGACAAAGAGCTTGAAGGAAACGAGCTTAGTGAAGAAGAGTCTGAGGAGGATCGGGATGATGATCTCAAGTATGACCCGGATAAGGACTGAGATCCTCTCCTGTTTTGCCAGACCTTGTTTGTATGTGAATAGAGTAAATCTAAGAAGCCGTGAATAGTTTTGTGAAGTGCTTTGAGTTATGCCATGCATAAAGGTTTGGTTATAGATTTCAATATGAAAAATATGGCATTGCTTTTCTATCCTATCGTTTTATTGTTCGAGGATTTATAACTGCTTCATAATGTGCTATTAAAAATAAAAGGGTCGCACGATACATAATCCTTGGATATTGCATTATAAAATCAACCAAGTATAAGGATGTGTGCATGCCCGAGGATCGGGGTGTGACACCATACACACAATTATTCAAGCATGCCGAGATGTAAATTATAGATCACATCGCTCCTAATCAACTCAACTAGTTTGCACTTGATTCGAAGAATATTCGTAAGCTAGAAATCGGTTCAACAAGATTCAAATCAACCTCTCCCTCGAAGGCGTAAACTACAAAACTAAGTTTGCAAAATCTAAACGCTCCAAACTCATTTTTGTCAAGCTTTCTGAACCAGCTGAAACACATAGTGCATAGCAAAAATAACGCAAATACAAAAGGACATTGCCAAATCCCCAAACACAATGCATAGCCAAATTAACCTATAGACAACATCAAACTAGCACTTTTTAGTTTACAACTCAACATCAAGTAGTAGACACTACATAAACATTTCAAGGTCCACAATTACATCTTTAACCACCGATTCCAGATTCTTAAGTGCATGGAGGTTCTAAGACATCAATGGAAGATTGGCTTAGTGAAACTTCAATGACATTCTTGCATCTACAAGAAAAAAAAAACAAATGAACTCACTTTTCTTTTCGATATATATATATATATATATATATATATATATATATATATAAATTTAGATAGAGATGACCCTTAAATAGGAATTCCCAGTAGCTTCGGATATGAAAGTCCATATCCTTGTTGAGCTTAAAGAAACAAAATGAGCATAAAACATTAATGATAATATGCACATGATATGAAAGTAAAATTATGCTTGATAAAGCACTAGCCTGTGCTCTTTCCTTCCTGATAATAGTGGAGTCCCCATTAGATTGTCTATTGGCCTATGAACTAGCCTATGCACCACTAGTTTCATCAACTTTATTTGGTCTTCCTCTTTTTGCCTACATGTGGAAAAACACAAGAAATAGCAATGTTATCATTCATAACAACCCAACAAAAATCTTAATTAACAATTACAAAATTGTCTAATAAGACATACTTTGGGTGGCCTTGATGTCATAGTATTCTTGCATGTCTTCTTGTTATGCCCATATTGAAGAGAATTTGAACATTGCATTTGAATTCCAACTTTCATCAACTTCTTATCATCACTACTTCGCTCATCCTTATCCTTGATTCTATTTTTCTTCTCTCTACCCCTTTTCCTTCTATAAGGTGGGGGTTTGATTAGCTCACCACTAACTTTGGGCCACATCTTTTCCCATTCATGATTGGAAAGGGAAATTTATAACAATTTTCATAAGCATCTTTCTTAAAGCAATCATTAACATAATCATTGATCTCTAACTTCATAAAAGCAATGCAACATATGGCATGTCTACATGGTATTCCAAAGATATCCCATTCCCTACAAGCACAAGTCTTTCTAGCCAAGTCAACCACAAATTTATTGCCATTCCCTTCAACCTCAAATTTATTCCCCAAAGATGCTCTAGCAAAACAATACCTAGACTCAAGTTTAGCTTTCTCTAACTTCATTCTAATTCTTGGGCAAGTTGGATCCATTCAATCAACCATTAATTGGCTTCTCTCTGTCATCCTTTCCATCAACATGGCTCATATTTCTTCAAGCATCTCAAGAATGGGTTTTGCTCTTGGTATGCAAATGTATCCATTAAAAGTCTCACTTAAATTATTTTCAACCGCATCACACTTAGTACCTGTCCTAATGAAAGCCCTGCAGAAGTGCTTAGGGTCTTGTCTCATGAAATCTTCATAACCTCTAGGACACTCCATCTTCAAATTTGCCATTACCGGGTCAAAATCAGCTTCAAAAGTACACCTCGTAGCCCTCCAGAAGAGATTCTTCAAAGCATCCCCTTTATGTTGTTTTTTTCCAATTAGCATATATATGTCTTGCACAATTTCGATGTTTTGCTTGTGGAGATAGCCATGAAACTGCATTCATTAATCATTGCAACCAAAATCAACTAATGAAAAAGAAATATGTCATAGCAATGATTGTACTAGTGTAGTGTAATGGTAATAAAATAAAATAAAAGTGAGATATCACCTTTTGCTTATCACTAATAAAAGTCCAACCTTCACATATGCCCACATTCAAGTCAATAAATAACCGAGTGAGAAACCAAGTCCATGATGCCTCGGACTCAACTTCCACAACTGCCCAAGCTATTGTAAACATTTGATTGTTTCCATCTTGTCCAATAGCACATAACAACATACCTTTCAATCCAATCTTAAGGAAGCACCCATCCAAGCCAATGACACGCCTACATCCTGCTAAAAACCCCATTTTCAACTTATCAAAGCCTACATAAAACCTCCCAAATACTTTGGTTGATGGGTTGACCTCTATCATGAATGTTCCATTTTTGCTAACTCTCTTGAGCTCCTCCAAATCTTAGCATGTCATATTGCTTCCCTCTTCTATGACTAAGGGCTATCCATACGGCTCTATAGTTTTTTTTTTGTTGGTTAAGGATCAAGGCAAACCTTTCTCTTGCATCTATTTACATTTCACTAGTTGAATAAGTGAATCTAGCTCTAATCTTAGTCATGTACTCTCGAGCAAGCCATGTAGAAGTGGCTTGCCTATTTGTGAGGCTTCTATTGCAGCTATGCAGACTTCCAACTCTCTTTATTACAAAAGTTTTCTCAGCTTGAACGCAACTACCATACAACCTCCAACCACAACCACTTGCACACTTTGTTTCCATTCTTTTCTTTTGACTCCTTGGCCAAAAAATGTCAAATCCATTAATCACAGCATATTTTTGCACATCATTCTTGAACTGTTCATGAGATTCAAATCTCATGCCTAGACTAAACATATTCTCGTTATGGTCACACATAGGATCATACCTATTAACCACTCGTCCAATTGTGCTATTAGTTTCTTCAAAATCATCAATATTGGGACCACTTAGAAGTTCATCATCCAATATTGCATCTTCATCATCATCCCCCCTATTGTGTGGAACAGCACCAACCTCCTCCTCCATTCTTATATCGATGGAGCCTTCAGGTAAGTCTCCACTATCATCTACCTCCTCTATTATTGCTTCCCTAAATTCTTTCCTCATCTCCCTTGTATTGATCTCTTCATCATCAGAGATATATATATATATATATATATATATATATATATTTCATTATCACATAAGTCTAATGAACCATTGTCACTGTCACTTTCATTATGTGTAAAAAACACAAAGTCATATGCTGGAAACTAAAAACAATATTCAAACGTAAAGGGTGACCAATTGAATGAACTCACCATTACTTCTTATTCAACCTACAACACTTCAATTCTTCACAAGTAAAACAACAATTGACCTAGAATCCCAACTAGCCCAATTCTATAAAATAGAGGTAGAGCAAAAAATTAGACATTTAAAGTTCAATGTTGGACTTATCATGCTAATCAAATTCCTAGTAAGACAATAATAACTCTACTATTTGTCAGGTATAATAGAAAGTGACAACACACTTCACATTGTGAAGAAGCACTTCACACAACAATAGCTTATTGATCAGAAGCTCTATAGAAAAGAATAAGTTCTAGCTCCCAATATCTAAACACATGACAACCCATTTGAAATACATAACCATTTGAACTAATCCAAAATGATAAAATAGGAGTAAGGGAATTTGAGCTTCCCAAAAAAATATGATCGTAGACATGACAATGAATGAAGAGCTGATTGCAGCTAGGCTACTCTGTTTACAAAGTGAAATGTATATTGTTTATGGGACACTTTGTGCTTAGGATTTGTACCACAAGCTCTTAGGCATTCTGCTCCTTTTAAATCTTCCATAAGATGAATGTGGTGAGGTGTAAAGGGCCAGGTTTAAGCTAGATCAAGATCCTGTGGAATTAGCAAATAGACCAAAGAAAGTGGGCAAACCGAATTTTATACAATATTTGTGGCTAAAATATTAGCTATAGCATTTCCTGTTTCTTTTTTTTTTTGCACATTGCAGATAACTATAAATAACCAACATGATGTTAGGGGGAAAGTATACTATCATGTAACATGTGACTTATATTAGTGGAGAGATGGTTTACTTACTGATGACACAAGTTATTTTTAGCAAATGCCCTGGTCTTTTCTCATTGACCTCATCTTGTGATTTTTACCTTCACAAGCTCATGTTTTAATGATCTTCTTCTATATTAAGATTCTAAAGACCTAGCAAATTCACAAGTTTGTTAAGCCTAGAAAATTTCAACTTACTTCAATTCCTGTGAGGTAGATCACTTCTAGACAAACCATCGAGCACATGGTGACCGTAATTTAATATGTCCAATAGCAAAGAGTTGAATGCCTTCAACGCTTTGTCGACTTCGACCCTTAAGCATGCACAAATCCTTCGAGCCTAAAATTTTCGAGGGAAACGATGTCTCTGAGTGAAGGAGTGTGAGTATGTGCGAGAGTGACAATTTTCGTGTGAGAGAATGAGCGAGCAAGTCAGCACGCGAGATCTTCCAACGGATTGAAGATTGCCGCGCACTTATTTGCTGAAGAAAGGAAACCATAGACAGAAGAAGGAGGAGGAGGAAGAGAATACCTTTATATGCTCTGTCCTTCGACCTTAAGCAAGCATAAATCCTTCGAGGCCAAAATTTCCGATGGAAAGGACGTCTTTGAGCGATCAAGCGTGTGTATGTACAAGAGCGAGTGTCTCCGTGTGAGAGAATGAGCGAGCAAGCTAGTGTGCGAGATCTTCAAACGGATTGAAGACTCCCAAGCGAGAACTTACCGATGAAATGAAACCCTAGAAAGACTTCTCCCAAACTCATGAGACGTGCGTTTAGAGAAGAAGAGAAAGCCCATAACAATTTTGCCGTGTTAGATATCTAACGTGGAAATGCCAGGTCGGATGACTGTGAAGGAGAGTTAATGGCAAGACATATTTGGGGCACGAGTGAAAGTTGATACTTTTTTTTTAGACAAAATAAAGTTTGGGCCAGATTTGTCCCAAACTCTAAAGTTCATGTTTTTTTTTTTTTTTTTATGAAATTGGCCCCATTTCATATGGCAAACCCAAGAAGGCATGCCTAACCATTATCATGTACCATTTAGGGAGGACAAGATATATAAAGAGTTCTTACTCGAGCTATTCCAAGACGAAGTGGAAGAAGAGAGCCAACGGCGGTGGAGCAAGTATGCCTCCCGCTATGCCATCGCAACATCTATGGTTTATATCGTGCTAGGTTTTGGTTAGTCCCTCTTCTCTCTCTAGCTCTCTATGAATGTGTCTAATATCTCCAAGTATTCCATCGAGTTTTTCCATAAAAATAATCAATTCCTCATAAATTAATGATGTTGCCAAAAAAAAAATGATAACAATAATTTGGTTATATTTCAGTGCACGTTCTTTTTTTGGTCTAACTTTATTACTAATAAAAATCATAAATCTACTGCCAAATGTCTTTTTTTTTTTAATGCATAAAAATGAAACAAAAATTACTTTAGTGTGGCCTGCTCATGTCGTTCCCAGAGGTAGTCATTTCTTTTGTTTTGTTTTCTTTTTTCCTGACTTTGTAGCATATATTTATTTTTGAAAATTTATCGGCAATTTTTGTCTAGGTACAAATTAAGGTTAAAAAATTTAAGTTAAAGAAGGTGATTGTTTCTTATACTTGTTTGGGAGTTTCAAGTTTTCATGAACGGGGCACCCTCCTGGTCTACATCTCCCACTATTTCTTCTCTAGGATGCGCACCAATTCACATGGTCTTACCTACTCTACTTAGGAGGAAAAGAAAGAGAACATCATTCCCTACGTGTTCATCTCTCCGTCTCCATGCAAGTTGCGTGCGAGCTAAGATCATTGTAGGTTCCAAGCTCGTCCGATTTTCTCTACGCTTCTCCTTGTGCCCACGCTTGCCTCTTGTCAAATGTATTATATATTTTCCATGTATATATATATATATATATATATATATATATATATATATATATATTGTTGATGATTGACAAACTTTAAGTATGGGACGCAAATATTCTAATGGGAGAGAAGCCATGGGAGACAAGAAATGTAAAAGTATTTGATAAATTCCGGCCAGCATCCCTATTTTTTTGTGCACCTTTTCGACTCCAAACAACTATTGATAATTTGAAGCAATCACAAAAGTCTATACCAACCACTATTGATTATTATCTGGGCTTAATACATGCGATTATAATCATGGATGTGGGTTTAAAAAAATAATGGAAATGCAAGTAATGCATTAGACTCATTGCATTGAAAGTATTAGCACGTATATTCAAAAAAAAAAAAATCATGTCTTTTCCATTCTTTTTTATTCCTAAGGTAAAAAAAAAAAAATTCACATATAGTACGAAAATAAGATTAATTACTAATATTAATTTATTATATACCACCTCTCATGTATGCATGAAGTAATGTTTATTCGTAAGTAATCTCAATTATGAAGTTTATATTTTCTAACGTAGTCCTTGCACACAAATCCACGCTTTCCATTTTTCATTAAATTGAATTTTCCAAGTTTTTAACAGTGCTCAAGGCTGGCCCTTCCTTGATTAGATTTAGAAATTCCAATTGTTGATGAATGAAGAGGTCATTGGATGGTAAATGAAAGCTCATGAGAAATAGGATGGCAAATGAAAACTCATGATGAGTGAGGATGACGCGGGATGTCTATAACTTATTCATGTAGTTATCTCATATAATTTAAGTACTTAACAAATTAGTGGGGATTTAGATTTTATTGGCAAGAATGTGGGATTATTGCAACTTGACTTTATCATGTTTTAATCACTTGGTTTCATTTTTTTTCGGGATAGTTTAAATATTTGATGAACAAATATACGTAAGCCGTGCTTTGTATGCATGTAACTAATAGCCCACGATTTCAATATTTTGGTTGTGTAGCACAAAAAATTAAAATTGTGATTTTGCAAAATTAGTCATAAAAAGGTCTAGAAGCGTGATATGACCAAAAATATTATGCTAAGCTTATTCAGATTTTATAGTTATACATTTTGGGCTTAAAAATGGTCTTAGGGCAGAAGAAATCATACCCTATTATACTCTTTGGTTAGAAAGGGAGGGGTATAAAAGAAGGTGGGGCCAGGCAAGAACGAATTTATTACGAGAAGATCGAATTTTACTTGAATTTTGCTCATGGGATTGGATTATGTCTTGGGCGGCTTATCGGGTTTTCCTTTTTCAAACTTTGATAGATGCTTTCAATTCCTTGACCATTTTATTCCCGGTAGGTCTCTCAATACATAGATTGTTATATAATTTGGGTACCAACCACTGTTGGTTGTTATCTAGACTTAGTGCATGCGATTATAATCATGAATGTGGGCTTCTGAAAGTAACAGAAATGCAAATAGTACGTTAGACTCCTTGCATTGAAAGTATTACTACGTACATTAAAAACAAAAAAATAATGTATTTTCCATTCTTTTTCATTCCTCAAGTAAAAGCCTTTCTTTCTCCCTCTCCATTTCACATGGCAAACCCAAGAAGGCATGCCTGACCACTATCATGTATCATTTGGGGAAGACGAGACATATAGAGAGTTCTTACTCGAGCTATTCCAAGAAGAAGTAAGGGAAAGGAGCCAACGGCGCTGGAGCAAGTATGCCTCCCGCTGTGCCAACACGGCGTTTATGGTCTGTATCATGTTAGGTTTTATTTAGTTCCTCTTTTCTCTCTAGCTCTCTAGCAATGTGTCCAATATCTTTCTCATAAATTAATGACATTGCCAAAAAAAAAAATAATAATAATAACAAATATTAGTTATATTACAGTGCACCTTTCTTTTTTGGTCTTGCTTTATTACCAATAAAAAATGATAAATCTATTGCTAAAGGTCTTTTTTTTTTTAAATGCATAAAAAAACAACAAAAATTACTTAATTTTGGATAACGTTATCCACTTTTTTCTTCTTTTTTAGCCAGTTTGAAATAAATCATTATGGAATATAGTTCACAGAATATTTTCTCTTTCATTTTCTATGTTTTCAATTTCTTATATATGGTTAGATTTACTTTGAACATTAGTGAAACAAATAAGATTTTTTTTTGCTGAAATAGGAGTGATAAGCGAGGCCAGTGCATACAAAAAGGTAGATCTACAATTCAGCAGTAAGGATGATGATTTGTGGATGGCAATTTCTAAACTCTTCTCTCTTTTTGAGTTTGCACTAGTTGAGTTGACCTCCATCAGACTTCACAGCCGGATCAAGATTGTGTTGGGTGCAACCATTCTCTTTTTTGGCCCCCTCATAAGCCTTTTGATGCATCATGTCCTCTTCTAATTGGCTAGTTCTTGACTTGTTCACCTAGGCCAAAATCTAGGGCTATCATATCCTAAGATTTACCTAAGATTCTAGATGACACCTAGTTTGATGATTCATCATGGTCATTAATGAACTAATGTCCAAAATCATTAAATGAGTCTTAGATATATTTGTTGAGCTACTTAAGAAGCAAGTTTTCTCCTTCTCTCTTGATGTAGCCATGTGGTAGTTAAATGGATAAGGGTGCATTGAGTCAAAAAGTTATGGAAGATTCTAGAACTCTAATCAAATCTTGACATTTGTCTAGCGACCTGTCCCCACATTAATTAATTTGTGTCAAAAAATTCATTCAAGGCATTCATAAGACTAATACAGGGTGCCATCTCATTGGAGGAGTTGTTCATATTTGTACACGATTGATGGTTCTATGAAAATCGAGGTCCATTTCAAAATTTACTAAACTTTAATCAAATGAGTGTGACTAAGTTTGTAGCCTTCTTAAACTTGTCCATGACAATTTCCAATTAGAATTGGTCCATTGGATGCCTTAAAATAATTTTGTGGTTGGTCTTGGCTATTTGCCCTAATCAGGTCTCAATCGGGTGGATCGAGTCCATGGATGAACATGCCATGCTTTGGTTTATCCAAGGTTTATGTCCATAATCGACCCTCGTACCTATTCTCATGGCTTGGAATTCGAGGATGTTACAAATATGATATAAAATTCAGAGGTTTTGCAATATCTTATCCACTATATGGTAAATCGCAATAATAAAATCGAACATATTTACATCATATAACGTATATTTTTTGATATAAACGACATATTGATGTAAATAAATTTAAAAATTTATAACAGAGAGGATAAAAATCTCCTGTGACACTCTTGTGTACTTTATTTTTATTTTCTTTTTTTCCTCATTTTTTAATTATTTTCTTATTTCTTTTTTCCCTTCCATCATCCTCTTATCAAATTTTTATTAAATAATAAATTGTACTAATATGCCTAAAATACTAAAAGACCTGATATATGTAATAGATATAGATATATTTATATCTTTATATATTAAATATATATTATAAAATAGAATTTAAGTCAAATATATAAATAAAAATAATATTAAATTAAAAAATAAATTGTTATCTATTGTTATTTATATTGAAACATAATTTTAATTTTATTAATTTAAGAAATTTGTTATTTGAAAAAAGTAACCTTCACATTATGTATATTAGAAATCTTGTCAACTTTTATTCTACCTTTTGCATGAGATAATTTTATCCAATCTCTATTCCTCTTATATGTAACTTTATCCTATTTTGAGCATACATCAAATGCAAGATGAGATAACTAGTATTCTATACTGAATAGGCAGGTTGAGAAATGGAGACTTCTACGCTTGTGTAGGTGGAGGTAGCTGAATTGGCCATCATGATCCCCGACACCGCCTTCTCAAGCTGCTCGAGTGAAGGCTTTATGTCACATGTCTTACAACAATAAGGGGATTGTGCTCGTGGAAAGTGGCGCATACTGGCGAGACGCAAGGAAGTTGTGCACTCTATATTTGATGAGCCCTATAAAGGTAGAATTCATGCCGATGAGGAGGAGGGGCTGGGAAGGGTGATGAGGTGGCTGAGGGAGGCGGCTTTTTTCAGAGTAATAGAAATATATATCCTATCAAAATAAAATTTGTAACTTGCTTTCTTCTTGCCTAATAGGCAAAGATTCACCTCCACATAAAGGATGATTCATTCATATCAACAGAAGAGTCCATCTCATTTTCAGAATGCATGTTGTATATTTACATTTGAAAGAAAGAGGTTGATCTCCTTATTTCTCTCACGATACAATCCTCTCAAGCATACTCTCTACAATCTGGAACACTTCAACAAAAAACCCATCTCTTACACAAGGAATCAATTAAATGTGCAAAAGCAGCCTTGCTCACAAGCAAATTATCTGGGCATTTCATTAACTCCCAGAGCTTGAGAATCAATTTCTCGCATGCTCCCATCTATCTGTTAAAAAAATTCCACTTACTAGTGTGCTAAATTTTCTCGTGAGCATGAATTAACCGGTGGTTGAGCCAGCCGAATCAGTAGCCGTGGTGACAAAGGTGGTCACAGAGGGGGGCTTCGTTGATGTCTTGGTGGCGGGTTGATGTGACATTGATTAGGGCATGCGAGCACAACGACATGAGACAAGTCTTTTTGATTCTCAATTTTTCTACCTCCTCCTAAGAGAGATGGGAGAAAGAAGAAGAATAAGGAAAGTAAATGTGAGGTCCACAAGAAAAGAAATAAGAAATCAATAAAATAGGGATACGACCAAAAAAAAAAAAAAACAAAACAAAACAAAACAAAAAACAAGAGGAACACTTTCTTAGAACAGTGACCAAGGGATGCTAAAAAGTGGGACTCACAAAGGGCAATATTATCATAACACTATGTTGAGGAGTGTTTTAGTCTATGAGAAAGTGAAAAAAAATGCAGCTTGTTATCATACCTAATTAGTTTTTCTCTTTGCGATTGCAATATGTATTATGTTAATTGTGTGGGCAACCACATTTTAGACTACTGTTGGTAGGAGCCAAATACAACGAAATTTTTTAATTTTATAATCTTAAAAAATTCGACCGAGGCTTGATTTGGGCAATTCTTCTTGGGTTTAAACAAAAAAAACCGAGAATAAGAGCATGGCTTCTTCATTGTACAAAACGTTGGCACACAAAGTTTTTTTTTTTTTTTGGATACCCAGGACTCCACCTGCCAAATTATCGAAATCGCCAACCACCTTGGCATGCCAGGTTATCGACTTTGCTGACCACCTAGCGCTGCTGGGCTATTGACCGACGTCGGCTGACCACCCAACGCAATGACTATACTTGGGGAAGTTAGCACAGAATCCCACCACCATAGCCCCCCACATAAGACGTGTTAGCAGCTGCGAAGTTTCAACCTTGTGACCTCTGCGATGAAGCTCCAAAGCCAAACCAACTCAATTGGCCACCGGTGGGTGTCGGCACATAAAGTTAATCTACACTAAACTTCGAAAGCTTGATGTGCCACTGAATATAGAATCTCATTGCCCACACATTCTTAATCTGCTCAAGACTTGGGGAGGTGAAGAAGCTTTAAAGGCCTTCGAGCTTGGGAAGAACACCGACCTCTGATGTGAATATCGGCTTCACCCGATCGATGGTCGGACAACTTTGACTTGCCTCCCGTGTAAAGATGCTGCTTCAATCCTTTTCCGTATCATATTATCCTATCACACCTATATACCTCGTGGATGACATGATTTAGATTGAGAAAAGCATGGTATAGTACACGTACATATACCAAGTTTCATGTATACATACAGGGTTCATGTTACAAATGAACCAAAGTAGAAGGGCATCTAAGCAAAAACATTCCAAAGTAGAATAAATCAATAAATGAATAATACAAAATGAAGAGACAACACTGTAAAGAAAGAGATGCTAATTGAAATTCAAATTGAAATGATAAGAAAATTAGAAGAGATACAAAATTAACAAAGGTGACTCTTATTTCATCTAGATTGCAGCATAAGAGTTCACCACATCGTCTTTCTCCATCATACATTTGTATAAGAGGTTTTCCCCCTAACAGTGAAGAAGGATTACAAGGATCACATTTTGTGTAACCTCCATCCTTCCTAGTGAACAAACAAGGATCACTAGGCGAGATCTTCCAAAGACACTTGTAACACTGCTTATCACCCTTGGGTTGGTCATATATGTTGAAAAAATGAAATTGACTAGGCCATGCAAAACTGCAAACATATGAGAATCCCAGCTCCTTGTAATATCATGAAATTTGAGATCATCCTGCTTTAATTTGCAATGAACTCTTAGAGTAGTTCCATCAGTTAGATTGTTCTTTTATGTTGACATAGTTCTCTCTCCAAATCCTTCCGAACAACTAGTTACAAATAGAGAACAAATGAATATGAGTGTAGCTAATGTCTTCATTGTGGCGTACATTGCTCCGATATCAACACCATTCAGCTATTTAAGGATGAAGAATGGGGCGTACCAGATCTTTAACCCTTTGTTTTTCTTGTTTTTTTTTATTTTGGGACAAGAATTGCGACATTATTATTATTTTTCCTTTTTCTTTTCCATTTATCGAAGTTTCCTTTTTAGCAGACGCCACTATGGGAAAAAAATTGCTATATTACCTCTTTTTTCTTTCCTTTTTACATAGTCTGGGATAAGAATTCCCATATTACATTTTCCGTTTCCATATTACCTTTTATGTTCTTTACTGTTTACTTTTGTATGAGAATTGCCATTTCTTCTTTTTAACTTTTAGATAAGAATTGCCACATAAGATCAGCTAAAAATCAAGTATAACAAATTTAAGGAAACCTGAACATAATTTGGAAAGTACAACAAATCTAAGAAAAGACAATTTGCAGGATCGGAGATTAAATTAACTTGTGAATTGTGATTTTATTTCTCATCATGGTAATCTACCATCACCATTCACCATGGCTTTTTTTTTTTACGAAATTTAGCGGGAGAAATTTGATGTTGAAAACCCATCACACCTATATACCTCGTGAATGACACGATTTAGATTAAGAAACTATGGTATAGTACACGTACATAGACCAAGTCATGTTTATATACAGCGTTCATGTTACAAATGAACCAAAGTAGAAGGGTATCTAAGCAAAAACATTCCAAAGTAGAATAAATCAATAAATGAATGACACAAAATGAAGAGATAACACCATAACGAAACAGATGCAAAATCGAAATCCAAATAGAAATGATGAGGAAATTAGAAGAGACATAAAATTAACAAATGTGAATCTTATTCCATCTAGATTGCAACATATGAGTTCACCACATCATCTTTCTCCATCATACATTCATATGAGAGGTTTTCCCCCTAACTGTGAAGGAGGATTCCAAGGATAACATTTTGTGTAACCTCCATCCTTCCCATTGTACAAACAAGGACCACTGGGTGAGATCTTCCAAATACACTTGAAGCATTGCTTATCGTCCCTAGGTTGGTCATATATGTCGAAATAATAAAATTGACCAGGCCATGCAAAACTGCAAAAGAACAATGTTTTCCCCAAGAAACTAGGAACGAATGAGAATCCCCAGCTTGTCGTAATATCATGGAATCCGAGATCATCCTGCTTTGATTTGCAATGAACTCTTAGAGTAGTTCCATCGGTCAGATTGTTCTTTATCTCAACATGGGTCTCTCTCCAAATACCTCCACCATAGCTAGTTGCGAATAAAGAACAAATGAATATAAGCGTAGCTAATATCTTCATTGTGGCGTACATTGCTCCGATATCAACACCATTCGGCTATTTAAGGATGAAGAATGGGGCGTATCAGATCTTTTTCCTTCTGTTTTTCATGTTTTTGACTTTGCGACGAGAGTTGCGACATTATTGTTATTTTCCTTTTTTTTTTTTTCCATTTATCGAAGTTTCTTTTTTTGCAGCGCCACTCTGGGAGAAGAATTGCTATATTACCTCTTTTTTCTTTCCTTCTTTAATAGTCTGGGATAAGAATTCCCATATTATATTTTCTGTTTCCATATTACCTTTTACCTTTTATATTTTTTTCTTTTTTACTCTTGCATGAGAATTGCCATTTCTTCTTTTTTAGTTTTAGATAAGAATTGCCACATAAGATCAGCCACAAATCAAGTATAATTTCTCATGAATAGCTTAGTTAAAGGAGAGAAAACGCAAACATAATTTGGAAAGTATAACAAATTTAAGAAAATATAATTTGATGGATCAAAGATTCAATTAACTTGTGAATTGCGATTTTATTTCTCATCCGGTAATCTGCCATCATAATCCACCATGGCTTTTTTTATGAAATTTATCGGGAGAAATTTGAGGTTGAAATCATTTTCTGATTTGATTTGCTATATAGAAAGATAAGAGTACACTTAAGAAAGAATAGAACATCCGTTTCTCTTTTAAGACATTTTTCCTAAATTGCGAGACTTTACCGTCTACAATTAAGAAAGGAAAGAAATCATATTCCACTCAAACCGTTATTGGGAAGATATTTGCCACATTCCTTGAAATTATCGAAATTTAAAAATTGGCAACCCACCTATAAAATCAATTCCCCATAACTTGAAGAGAAGATGAAGGAATCGGAAACCAAATAAGGGCACGCATGATAACCATTACTTTTCTATTCCAAACTTGTTTCTGAAATATAAATTCGTTTGGTAAAATTATTTCATTTTTCTATTTCTAAAATTGATTTCTACTCCATAAATAGGTTTGAAATAGAAATAAAAAATAAGAGTATTTTACTTTTCTATTTATGGAACATAAATGAGAAATAAAAACTCTTTTCATTATTTGTTCTCGCTATTAGTCGGTGACTCATTTGTTGTCACTAGCCATTTCATCATCCGTTGTTGCCACTTCCCTGCCGTTGGCCATCACCGCCGATCGCTAGCTACCAACCACCGCCACAATATAGAAATTTTGTGTCATTATTGTATTTTTGCTTAGAAACTCATCCAAGAATAGAAATAAAAATATATATTTCTCTTCCAAAAATCAATTTTTAGCTAGAATGGTTTTTGTGCCCTAAAAGTTTCTATATATATTTTTAGTATAACAACAATATTGGAAGTCCATCTCAAGCTTTTTAGAAAAGAATAGAAGAGAATAGAGTAGACTAGAAAAGAAAAGATCGAAGGAATCACTGAATCTTTAAAATTCACAAACTGAAATGAAGAAGCCTTAAACCTTGAGAAGTATATTCGGGGAGTCGCCTCCCATCCTCAGATTTTACTGCTATTACCTTTCTGCCCTTTCGCTTTTCGTCCGAAGAAATGCTTGTCGAGTGTAAGTTCGAACTTTTAATAAATACAAAAAAAAAATTCAATAAATAAGAAAATAAAAGCAGTAAACGCCAAGCCAAGCTTGGTAGTGAAGGGAACGATTTGTTTCGATTCTTGTTTGGAATCTCCCGCCCAAGGATGAAGCTAGTAGGTAATGCGCATTCTTCCGTGGTGATTGTGCCCTTGCTGTTTGGATTTTTTTTTTTACAGTTTTAATGCTGTTGCTTACTGCAGAAAAATCCCTCGGTAGTTCGCTGCGAGAAGGTTTATCTGCTAATGACGGTGGGTGTGATTTAACTTCAATTATCTGTGATTACATTAGGAAGTAACTTGACGTAGACCCTAGGAGATCTGAACTATAATGATGATCTGGTTCGACAAAGTTATCTTCACGTGTGTGTGTGGTGAAAAGTTTGGAAGAGAGACTATATTGTTGTGTTGCCGGAGAACATAGAGTGTAGAATCTTAAGAAATTCGAAGTAGAAATTAGTAGTTGTGTGTCAGTTATGCTCTTAATATTGTAACCATGACATTGCAGGGTCAAGAAGGCGCAGCTTTCAGACTTGATGCAGGTTACTAGAAGTCCTATGAGGCACATAAAACACGTAAACAATTGAAAAATGCGAGGATGTCAGCTTGATTTTGGATATGAATCTGTAGGAAAGGCTACGATAAATTGAGCTTACTTTGCCTTTCGCAGAATGAAGGTGCTGTGCCTGCTAGAGATCGTTCCAATTTAAATGATTTGCAGAGTCCTTCCTCTTCCCCCGAGATTAGTAGCTATACAACTGGACGCTCTGAAAATTGGATGGTTTTATCAATAGCTGGGGAGAGGCCAATGCCTCGCTTCAATGTAAGATCTATCGGGTTTTTAACCTTAGCTATGTGGTGCACTTTGTTGACTATGTGCAGACACTGAAGCTACCATCCATTTATGTGCTTCCTTTTTTTGTTGACTTAGCGTACATGTGCAAACACTGGGGCTAACATCCATTTTTTTGTTCCCCTTTTCGTTGAGAAGCAGCACTCGGTGACAGTAATTGAGAGCAAGATGATAGCGGTAGGTGGTGAATCTAGAAATGGCCTACCGGATGATGTCCAGGTATATGATTATTTCCTTGAACAGTGCATGTTGACTTCGAACTGTGTGTTAAAATTTAAATGTGCGCGGAAGCACGGTTTTGGTATTAGTTATAGTTTTTGATTAGTGACGTGTGCAAGTGTATGGTATATTTTGTAGAGGATGAACAAGGGATAAACTAGGATAATTGAAGGACAATGAACATGGGATATGGGAAATGGTTTCATTAGTTGGATAAAATAATTTTACAATAGTTGTAGGAGATGTTGGTAAGGGAGCTACATCATGTGGTTTTTATGGTTAGCTCCCACCACACTTTTACATTTGTTGTTCTTACATGCCTATTTATAGAGACTAAATACAACATTCTAGAATAATGGAGAATGTTGTCCACTTAGGCTTATTCTAGGAAATTCTAGATTGTAATTCTTCTAGAGCCTTCTACCTTCTACACTTTTCTTTTGCCAACTAAGCTAGATTTTCTTAAGGATTTTTCTTGACTTTTCTAGCTCAAATCTTTCATAAAGTTTCTAGAATTGGATCACAAATTCCAACACTGTATCTCCATCGGATGATGATAACAGTATAACTTATAACTTATGTAACTTTGCCGTCAACTAATTATTACAGGAAGCAATAAAGCTTCTCTTTTCCCTCTTCAGGTACTTAACTTTGACAAATTTGCTTCTCTTTTCCCTCTTCGGGTACTTAACTTTGACAATCGTGGACCACGACTTCTTCAAAACTTTACCCGTCACCAAGCAGTCTCCCCTTAAAAATTCCTGCACGTCGAGGTCACTCTCTGGTATGAGGAGCTCTCATACTGCCTGCTGTCAATCCTTCTTTTCATTTATAGTATTGGCACTTCTATTTTGCATTTTGTAATTTGAATCAGTTGAATAAGATTAGTTTATGTCATGTAAGAATTGCCTTTATATACTTTATCTGGAAGCTTAAAAATAAGATTTGCAAAGAGAAAAACATTTCTGGTAATAGAGGGATATTTTAGAACTGAACCCTCTCCAATATAGTTAATTACTGGAACTACTAGACAATTAATGAGGGCAGGTACAGGACATTTCTTGGCTTTTTCCCCAAGGGGTAACTGATTAAAAATTGGAAAACAAACCAAGTTCATTAAAGTGATAATGGGACTATATCCAATAAAGAGTTCTATAAGAAAAGTATCTCTGATAGGATGTCCGAGTAGAAATTTTCCGTTGTATTTTGATATGGGAATGAAAAAGCATGCAAAGTAAGAATTCAACAATGGCAAGGAAAAATTACTAGAAAGTAAAAAATTCGGCAATTTCTGGCTCCTCTGGAAATCTAAAACATAGCAATAAGATAGGATTACCATTTGATGATGTTTCGATAGGATTTGCCTGGGAGCTGTGGAGCTAATGAAATTTTAATTTTGTTTACTGTTTCTTGGTTTCTGGGGGGAAGAATTTGCTACTAATTGGAGGGAAAACGGAATCAGGGACTGATAGATTGTCAGGTTGAGATAGCTAGTACGAGTACCTAGAGGGGGGTGAATAGGTATACAAAAATTTCTCGAAGTTTGCACGATATCAATTAGAGGATTTGCAACAGTTAAAAATCCAATCGCAAGACTGAGTAAGGGAAAGAGAGAATTGAACACTCGGTTTATAGTGGTTCGGCTTGATTCAAGCCTACGTCCACTCTTCTGTACTGACAGCTGATTGGCTGGATTCCACTATGATCAAAGAGTTGTTACAGTGTTGATCTTCCTTGATTTCTAGGTGTAGATGATCTACCACACTCACTTAAGGCGTCACCAAGTATAAACACTCTCTGTATACAATTTCGCTCAGTCTCAACTAACAATCAAGGATCTTCAGACTTTGGAATTTTTCTATCGATCACACACTTAAAACAACTAGAACGTCTTCCTTTTATACTCCTTCATGCCATCATAGCCGTTGGCACTTACCAAAGGAATTCCTCCAATCTACCCGTTGGACGGAATCAATCAAGAAGATCATCCGAGCTATTTAAGGAATCTGATGATAGCCCATCAATCCTGTTCGCCCATACAATCAGGATCTCGGTTTCCAAGAATAGAATAATCCAAAATTATTTCGTCGACCATCGGATCTTCAATCGATCTTAGATAAGAATTAAAGAATCCGAAATGATTATCCAACCAAAGAATCTATTCCAGAGGATAGGATCGAATCCTCAACCATAAACCTCGGCTTTGGATTTCCTTTAACACTGGATTAGAAAGACTGTCAGTGAGAATAGACTTAAGTCTTGAGTCCTGAGTCTTAAGTCTTGAGTCTTGAGACTTAAGTCTTGAGTCTTGAGTCTTAAATCTTGAGTCTTGAGACTTAAGTCTTGAGTCTTGAGTCTTAAGAGAACAAAGTCTTCAGACTTTAAACTGATGGTCTCCGAACATGCAGACTTTAGACTGAAAGAAACGTTTTGTCAGCTTCAAAATATTCTGGAAAGATTTCTCCAACACAGGTACGATCTTGCTTTCGCTGACCACGCTCCTATTGCTTTTTCCTTTTTCTACTTGGTGCAGAATTTACTGCATCGGTCCTACACAGTGTGAGCGGCAGAAGAACAGCACAAGTGCCATAACTTGGCACGCCGGGACACTTAAGTGCCATAACTTCCAAACGGTACACTTAAGTGCCACTTTTTTTTTCGAGTGGGACACTTAAGTGCCACCTCCGGCGACCCTTGCCGGAAATCCTACGTGGCAATATTTTATTATTATTTTTTGCCTACGTGGCTCGCCGGAGCTCCAAATCAGCATAAAAATTAACAAAAAATTTTAAAAATTTTAATTTTAAAAAATTTTAAAAATTTAAAAAAAAAATAAGAAAATTTTAAAATTTAAGAATTTAAAAAAAAAAAAAAAAGTGGGGGGAGGTTGAACGGGCGGCTGAGGGCTGAGCCCTCGCCGCCGCCGCCTCCCCGCCGTCGCCGGGAAGGGCAGGCGACGGAGGGGGGAGGGTCGGTTAGGGTCGCCGGCCCCCGGCCGACCGACGGCGAGGGCTGCGAGCCCTCGCCAAATCGCGGCGAGGGCCGCGACCCTCGCCCCAGATCTGGGCGAGGGCTCGCGGGCCCTCGCCGCCGGTCGGCCGGCCCCTGGCCAGGGCCTGGCGACCCCGGCCGACCCTCCCCCCTCCGTCGCCGGCCCTTCCCGGCAGCGGCGGGGAGGCGGCGAGGGCCCACGACCCCTCGCCGGATCTGGGCAAGGGTCGCGGCCCGCGCCCAGATCTAGGGCGAGGGTCGCGGCCCTCGCCCAGATCCGGCGAGGGCTCGCGGGCCCTCGCCACCTCCCCGCCGCCGCCGGGAAGGGCCGGCGACGGAGTGGGGAGGGTCGGCGAGGGCCCGCGAGCCCTCGCCCAGATCTAGGGCGAGGGTCACGGCCCTCGCCGCGCTTCGACGAGGGCTCGGAGCCCTTGCCGTCGGTCGGCCGGGGACCGGCGACCCCGGCCGACCCTCCCCCCTCCGTCGCCAGCCCTTCCCGGCGACGGCGGGGAGGCGGCGACAGCGAGGGCTCAGCCCTCAGCCGCCCGTTCGACCTGCCCCACCCTTTTTTTTCTAATTTTTAATTTTCTTAATTTTTTAAAAATTTTAAATTTTTCTTAATTTTTTAAATTTTTTGAATACTTTATAATTTAATTAATTTTTATATTATTATTTACACGTAGGCACGAAACGGCGTCGTTTTTGCGTTTTCTCTGCCACGTCAGCGTGCAAAACGACGCCGTTTTGGACTAAACTCGCCGGAAAATTGCCACGTCAGCCATTTGGCCGGATTTTCGCCGGAGTGGCACTTAAGTGTCCCATTTTACTCCGATGATGGCACTTAAGTGTACCATTTTAAAGTTATGGCACTTAAGTGTCCCGGCGTGCCAAGTTATGGCACTCCAGGTGTCCTCACCTCCAGTGTGAGCGTTCGACACTAAAACTGAGGGATGGTCTGTGACGAAAGCCAAAGGGGATGTACCGGTATCCTTGTTTACTTCAATAAACACTTCTTCGATTGATTTCTTCTCACTTTGATGATGACGACAATGATGATGTTGGTGATTTGATTGATCACTTCTACAACACCTGAATCCATGTGCTCATGTTCACTGCTGTTGCTTGTTTTGATTTGTTTTCAAATATATCCTGGAATGAAAGCACATCAATCGATTGGGTTCTCCTTGATATGAGCTCTCATCTGAGTATAGATGACATGACATTATCAGAATCTTAATTAGCTAGCACAAACTTGTTTTAGTGTCACTTAAAAAGTGCATCACATAACTTTTTTTTGCATGGCATCTTATTTGCACAATTTGATATTCTTCGTATTTAACGCTATTGTACCAGCAATACACAAGTGGTTTTAAATACTATGTTGCCTTGAGTATAGAAATTATGTACATATTGCGTAAGGAAATGGTTACTTGTGTGACTTACCTGACCTTAGAGTCTATTTTGTCCTGTTTTTACCTGATCTGTCCAAAGGGCCTTAGATATAGTTATGAAGGCCCATGATCAAAATCCAGAACAATGAATGACTTATATTCATTAGACTTTGAAACGATGTGTTCAGTCTCATAAGTTACCATTGTCCCAAACTCAACTTATATCAGCATTCTTTTCTTTCTTCAACGGAAACTTAAGTTGCCGGCTTTTGTTTGACCTGCTTTTTGTTTAGATGATTTGGTCAAGAAACATCACTCGAGGCACCCACCCATTACCAAGAGCTGGTTGCTATGGAATTCTGTGTGGAACAAAAAGTTATATTGTTGGGGGTGGGAGCAGGAAGAAAATGCCCATGGATATTATCAAATGTGTTCTAATTATTGGTTATGCTTAATTCATTGATATTGACATTATGTGATTTACTAATATGTAGGGGTGTGCCAAGGTGAGGTAGGATTGTACATCTTTGCGTGTTTAGCTGCCTGTGAGACAAATTCATGTCCTGATTAAAGCTTAAGCTGTAAACTCAATATGATTTTTATCTCACCCCCATTTGTTGTTGATTATTTTCATGCGCTTAGTATAGAGTGCCCTGATCATTTTGGGGTCCTCATGTCCTTAGAGTGGGACGTGACTGAGTATGTTGTGTTGGGAACCGAGATGACCGTTCTAAAGCACACCACCACCTTTTGGGTTTAACGGGGATTTAATCATTTGGTTCCCCACCATTTTTTGGCTTGGCTCATTAAGCTCAATGGGAATCTCCTTAGTCCTTCCCCAAGGATCGATGGTCTACCGTAGTGACCAATGTTAGTGTGGGAATCGTCTTTTTTGGACAGCCCTCATGGTGAAGGAATAGGTTAACCTTGACCCATCTAACCCTTTTTGTACGTTGGTCACTTAAGAAATCGCCCTCTCGAAAAGGGCTTGTAAGTGCTAAATTTCCTAGAGTTAACAGTATATAAATAAAGGTTGTGCCTTTGAAATGTTTGTTGTGCATACTATCCCTATTCTTTGCTAGTTGACTAGGTATTTATATTAAGTGCTTTCGCTTGCGTTTAATCAAAAGATAAAAAGAATGGGTTGGCAACGCGTCTTGGGAAGTCTTGATTAATCGACCGTTGAGAGATATTTGCATGCTCAGGGATTTAGGGTGTGACAATTACTTTGGTATGAATTTAACTAATAATGAGGGAAT
Organism: Eucalyptus grandis x Eucalyptus urophylla; assembly: GCA_028830015.1. NCBI lineage: Eukaryota > Viridiplantae > Streptophyta > Magnoliopsida > Myrtales > Myrtaceae > Eucalyptus > Eucalyptus grandis x Eucalyptus urophylla. Next base: position 3,076,311 of record CM054198.1, on the reverse strand, counting down.
GATTGTGTTTGACTTCAAGCAGCAGAACACATGAAAAACCATTATGATCCTGTCCAAATCAACTATGGATGTGAAAGCACTGGGGAAGAGACAGCTTTGGCATTTGAAGATGAAACCTGAGTCCCCACATCAATGGCAATGAAAGCCTTCCGCTTAACAATGATGATTTAGTATTCATGGAAATTAATTGTAAAGTTGGAGCTCCTTCCTCTACTTCAAGCATACAGCAGTTCTACCAAACAAATATAGCCTCCCTTATCTAAATAAATAAATAAATAAATAAATGGAATACTGGAAGGACAGTTGGCGGCTGCATTAGCATACCAAGAAGCTACAAAGAAAAGCTTTTCATCCATCGTTGCTCGAAAGATGTGTTGAAGGAAAAGCTAGCTGATTTAGAGCCTACTCAGGAAGAAGTAGACAGTTCATCCGATAATGTCCACTCTGACAATGTTAGGCTTGAAAATGGCATAGCCTTTCTCAAGGTTGTCTTAGATGACACTCAAAAGGTGCACATAAATTGCAAGTTAATTGGGGCGTATTCATCTGTGAAAAATCACTTATGAAGTCATCTTAGTTGTTTGTCCTAGTAGTTGCACTCAACCAGAGGAGTCCTTGCAGGAGAAAGAGCTACAACTTTCCAACTTCAAGTGTGGCTCTCATTCATTTCGGAATTTGCATCAATAAGAGTGGTCTTTTTACACTTCTAGAAATTTCAGTATGCGGAGGAAGAATTGCTTTCAAAGTATTTAAATTTGTTTTGTCTTCAAATAAAAAAACAAAGTTGCCTGGTAAAAAAGGCGATCTAGCAGATTGAATCCATCGTGTAATCTTTTCACAATTACGTGGCTTTGGCTTCTACTCATGTTGGGATACAATAACTGCTGATACTTGTCCCCACAGTGGCAGTTTTCTTTAGTCAATAGTGCACTCATGTGTCGTGTATTTGTTCTTCTCATTTTCCACTCGCAAGGTAGGTTGAATTTTTTAAGTTTTTTTAATCTCAAGCAGAGGTTGCAATCTATAGAAAATAGGGCGCCCACCCCGAGGAAACCTTTTCATGTTTAGCAGCACAACATCCCGTCAGAATAATCAATAAATCTTTCTCGGCGGTATCATAGCAAGCCGAGGAACAACTTTCGGGCCATTCTGTTCTCAATTTGGCCGTGGATTCTCCTACCTGGTAAGGAGGCAGTGGCGGAAAATTATGAACATCTAGTAAAGGACCACGTCGCAAGACAATACCTTGAATTTACCTGCCCTGGGGATTTACGATTCCCCACTTGTAGTGGCTCTAATAGGTAACATGTAATATATTGCCAATAAATCCATTTACTAGGTAATTAGCGTGGGTCCGCCTAATTCTAGTGCAGGATAACAAGATGCAATGTTTATATGACTATGTCGTATTATTTGTGTACACAAAGCCGTTAACAAGAATCGCTTATTAGTTGTCATCATAGTGTCAAAATAGGGAAAAGTGTTAAAAAAAAGTCCTAAACATTTTTACATTGTACCAATTCAGTCATTTCCGGTCAATTTTAATTGGATTCTGCTGACTGGACGTCGGCCGGCTGACATGGTCTAATCGACGCTAACGTGGACAACTTTAAATAATATTTTAATATATTTGTGATTTTTTTATTTTTTTACTTTATTTTCTTTTATTTTCTTTTATGTTCCTTCTCCTCCTTTTTCCTCCAGCTAGTCGCCGGACCTCGACGACCGGCCATAAGCGATGGCTGGCGAGGTCAAGGTCGACCTCACCGGCCACCTCGCTAGTGGCCTCGAGGGTAGCCTCACACCGAGCGGGCGATGAGGCTTGACCCTCGCTAGATCCAACAAGGGCGGCCTCGCGCTAGGCGACCTCGCGTTAGGTGGGCGAGGCTCGCCTTCACCAGATCTGGCAAGGTCGAGCCTCGTCGGCCGTCGCCTCAAGCCGATTGTCGAGGTTTGGCGACCGGTTGGAGGAAGAAGGAGGAGAAGGAAAAAAGAAAAAAAAATAAAGAAAAAATTAAAAAAATTTAAAAAAAAATCAAAATATTAAAATATTATTAAAAGTTATCTACATTAGCGCCGATCAGGCTATGTCAGCTGGCCGGTGTCCAGTCAGTAAAATTCGGCCAAAATTGGCCAGAAAAGACTGAACCGGCACAACATAAAAATGTTTAGGACTTTATTGGCATAAAAAAAAGATTTATAATTAAATTGACACAAATGTAAAAGGTTTAGAACTTTTTAACACTTTTTCCGTCAGAACAATATGGTTTTCCTCGCATTCACCTCATGGATTTCTTCAGCTACGAACCAAGAAAGATGTCACCAAAGTATATATTAGAGGCGAAATAGGAAATTTCTGTTCCAGAGGAGATTTAATAAAACTAACTTTGGGTTTTATTCCTTCACTTCAAAATGTCAAAGAACAGGCATCGTTCTGAATTACAGATTAATTGGTTAGGTTCATGCTTATTATGCCATAAATTGATACCTATCAATTCCTTGAATGAAGGACATTATGGAGACGAGATACAATATCGTACTTCAAAACTGTGATAATATCATAATTTGAGTTTTAGTACGCTTTTTGGCCCTGATTACTTTGATTATTTCATGATTAATACTTTCTATCCGCAGCAACATGGGGGCTTTACCTAGTATTGTCACAAGACAAAAAAGAAGTGATGGAAAGACGAAACTAAGTTATTGTTTCAGCCTTTTAGGTAAAGCAACTGTTTTTGACTGCGGAGGGGGTTGAGATACTTGGTGGATACTTTAAGGATCTTATTTACATCTAAATAGGACCATTTGCTACTTATTTTATGTACTCTTGTCCAGTGATTGCACATATATTATTCTTGGGGTGCCCCATATTAGAGAGTGATGTTTATGATTTTGGTGTGGTTCTCCGGAAATTATGATCGGAATGAGAGTCTTAGACGAAAGTTGGCCTCCGGTCAACATGACCTTGTCGATTATGTTCGACCACGTCTAGGTAGGACAATAATGTTTTGCAAATTGATGGGTCCAGCACTTAGAGAGTTCTCAGGAGAAATGCCCAGATTGCTTTCAAGTTGGTTGTTCGCTGCCTTAGCCTAGATCCAAAAAGCTTGTCCCCCGACGAGTGAAGTTATTGAAGTTTTGAAGGCTCTCCAAGATCTTCCATATTAGAAAAGCTATCAAATTATTCAGAACGAGAAAGGGGAGGCTGGCAGTGGAATATCATTTATATATAACTAGGGTTGCCATCAACAATGGCTTCAATGTCCGAGCACCCTTCGATTAGGCACCCTGGTATCATGGTGATATCAATCTCGAATCATTAGAATTAGTCTTCTTTTATTTTATTCAAATACAATCTAATATACTTCTCGAATCATCATGCTGTTATTTCCTCTACAAAAATTATTGGGAAAAATATAAATAAGCACATGAAGTGCTTTCATTTTCTCAAATAGTAAACTTTGTGTCAAAAAAGGGGTCTCAAGTAGATATGTCGGTCTCAAATAAGGGCCTGAAGTGGCCATATCGGTTTCAAATTGTTGGAGCTAGGGTTATTACCTAGAGGATGTGAATAGGTAATTAAGTGGAATTTAAAAACAATTGAATTCAATATTGCAAATGACCAACGTATGAAGATTAACTATGCAGTGACCAAACTTTTGTGTGTGCAATAAACTGTCAAACAATAAAAACGAGAGATTAAGGGATAGAAAAAGTGGCACATAATAGTTATAGTGGTTTGGCTTATGATAAACTCACATTTGCTGACTACCTATTGGCTTCATTTCACTAGAGAATCAATCAAAGTTACAAAGTATGAGTGCTCTCTGCTCTAGTATGTCTCACTCTCACCAACAACCTCTCAAAAATTACAAATTAAGCTCACCAAGACAAGTATGTACTATCGAAGCTCTCTTTCGACTTTTGAATTGTAGACTTCAAATCTTGTCATTCCTTTAGCGCCACTATCTCTTTTTATACTCCTCAATATCGAAGCTGATAGTTGGATAGAAACTTTGAGCATCATTCATCCAATCAGCCTAATAAACCTAAATGACATAAGAAGATCTTATTGCTTCTAGGATTGCAAGATTAGAGTCTCAATGTATGAGTCCTTTGGTCCAAACATCTGCAAATAATATAGTGAATAATATATTAAGAATAGTTTGGACACATCAAAATCACTTGAAGATATTTTCTCCAACACCTTTTTCTTCACAAATTATTCTGCCCATTTTCTTCACAGATTATTTAGCTTGGACACCTAAAGGTTTTACGGTTATCGATGGCCATTTTATGACTAGGTCTTGAAATATACTTCTTAACACTGTGCATACTCGGTGCTTGTTATTCCAATATTCTTCAATAATATTATAAGTACTTTCCTCTAAAAGTTTGTTGCCAAAACCCATTTAGGTGGCCAATAACCGTCCATCATCGTGTTTTAACAACTGGACATGTGGCGGTCCATTGTTACATTTCTTCCTCGTGAGAAGCACGTGATGACAAGGTTAATTTGGAGTATCAACGGATTTTCTAGGAAAACTTCAATGTGGTCAACCTTTGAATTTCTTCATTAATTTCATCTTCAGCCTGTAGCCCTCAAAAGGAAGAAAAAAAAATCATAAATATAGATTTTGAGAAAAGGGAACATGATTAAATGGGGAAAAGTACCACAAAATTCATAAACCTATGTTTTCGGGTAGCAATTCAGTTTCAAATATTCCAATTAAACTAGTTTAGTTCTAAACTTTTTTATATTGGTACTAATTAAGTTCATTTGGTAAATTTATGTCAAAAATTACTAACATGGATGCTGGTTATTCTACGTGATATGACTGACACTGACGTGGATATTTTTATATAACTTTTTAATTATTTCTATGATTTCTTTTTTTTTTTAAATTTTTCCCTTCTTTATCTTCCTCCAATCACCTTCGGCGGGTGGAGATTATTGGCCATAGGTGAGATTGGCCCTCGCTTTGATGAGGCCCCTTGCTAACACTAGAAGCCAGCAAGGCCACCCGCCACCAGATCTAGGAAGAGGACCCCGTGACAAGGGCAACCTCACCCAAATGGTGAAGGACCTCATCCCGGCAAGCCGGCAAGCTAGCCCTTGCTGGAGGTCGACGAGGGTTGACGAGCACTAGGAAGCCCTTGCCACCCCCACCGACCCTTGCCTAAGGTTGGCAAAGGCTAATTCTCGCCTGTGGTTGGCAAGGGCCATCCCCGCCCTCACCTTCGTCTATGACCTCCACTAGCTGGAGGCCAAGAGTGGAAAATAAGGAAGGAAGAAAATAAAGGAAAGGAAAAAAGAAAAGAAAAGAAGGAAAAGAGAAGGAAAAAAAAAGAAATGGAAAAAATAAAAAGGAAAAAATTATAAAAATTCAATAGAATAATTAAAAATTATATAAAAATGTTTACATTAGCATCAGTTGTACCACATAGGACGACTGGTGTCCATGTCAACAATTTCCAGTATAAATTATCCAAATGGACTTGATTGTATCAATACGAAAATGTTGAGGATTAAATTAGTTCAATTGAAAGGTCTATAGCTGAATTAGTACTAATGCAATAGATTTATGGCTTTTTTGGTACCTTTCCCTAGCTATATGTGATAATCAAGGTGGGGCATAATGCTAATGAAGTTGACTTTCATCGATATTATGATAAGATTGGACTTTCAACTTGAGGGAAATTGTGGCTCCAATAAGTTATGCTCAATTTAGATTATGGTTCGATTTTTATGAAATCTAACAAATGGGAAATGGAGATGTGGTGAAAGGTTTCTTTGATCATACTTATGTTTTGATGAGGTCGTGTAAGCGAATAATTAGGGGGCGCGTGGTTTGAATAAATTAACAATTTGGAATCTTTTTCCCAATTTTGATTATTTATATCACCTGGAAAAATGAATTCATAATTTTTTTATAAATAGTTGTGTTGACACCTAATTTTGGAAAAATAAAATTGCATTTTGAACAAATAAAAGGAAAAAAATGAAAATGGAGGAAATTGATTTGATTGATTATGCATGGAAATTTGAAATTCTGATGGATGTTCAGATTTTGATAAATGCAGAAACAATTAAAAATCAGGTGAACAAAGGGCAAGGATTTTGATAAAATGGAAGAAATCGGTGCAAAATCGAGCTGATTGTGAAATCATGCTCCGATTTGTATCCTTGATTTAATGCAACAAAAGATGAAAACTCAAAAAATGCCATACAAAGCGGCCGTTCGGAATTAGTATAAAAGAGAGCTTCATTTTTCGTAACAAAGGGGGGGGGGACTTTTTCGAAAAAATGGAGAGCGAATCCGTTGAGCAAAAAATTCGTGGGTGAGAGAGTTCTGGAAAAAATACAAAAGAAAGGAAGGGAAAATTCTTTTCTTTTTTAGGTAAAGAGCTACATCTGCGGAAAGGGGATAGCACAGAGAGAGCTTTAGAGAGAAAAAGTCGAAAGGAGAAATCGTGGTGGCTGGGAAATTGATAATTTCAGAGAGAACACACGAGATGGAGAGACAGGGTGTGGGTCGTCTTCTTCCTTAGACGACTGCTACCGAGCCCCTACATCTCCGCGACTCGACGAGCTTTTTTTGCCATAAGCTTCACGCCAACGCAACGCTGCGGGATCTTGTTGCCGATTTACCACTTGCACTGCTGCCGCAAGCCCAAGTTGCTGCTGTTTGTGATCCACAGCCCGAGCCGACGACAACTGAGCTTGCCGCTCCGGTGTGCCGCCGCTGCCCATCACGTCACTGACGACACCAGCAAGCCATCTAAAATTTCAGATTTGTGTGAAGGTGTCTCTTGCGGGTCTTTCCAGCGAGTTTCCTGCAACGAGCAATTTTGGTCGGGTCACATCAAGTTGCGCCAACGTGTTTGGTTCTATACGATGGAGACCGATCCTGTGAAGTCCTGATTTTCATTGTTCCTATAGGCTTTTTGGCATGTTATCCCACGGTTTCATCGCTCATTGCATGCACAGAAGACGTCATATTTTTTATTCCTTTTGAGATAAAGAAGTGGGCTAAAAGCTTGGTCAAGGTCTTCATTGGAGGCTCAGACTCACGAAGAGATTTGTATATCCGAGAGTTCTCACCTGATTTGGTGACTCATCGGTAAAATCAAAGTTCAATGGCCACGCTTGACGACTTTCTTGCAGATTTTCCAGGCTTCCTTGACGTGCTCGAGACCTCCACCGATCCAGTTATTTTGCTTTCGTTTGAATTTTTATTAGTGCAGGTTTTCCTTGACCGAATCCAGTCACCGCCCCGGTAATCCCAGCGAATCTCTGAGCAATACTTGTCCTCCGGCACCTCCAGCAACAACCTTTCCCTGATCTAGCTACCCTTGCTGCTCTCGCCGGAGTCTGTTGTCGGCGAATCCCCTTACCGAAGCAACCATCATCCTTACTTGGAAAAAAGAAAAAAACAAACAAAAGAAAAAAAGAAAAGAAAGCACATTAGGTAGTTTTCTTTAGTTTATTTTATTTATTTTATTTTACTTTATCTTGTTTTTTTAGTATAATTAGTCTTTAGTATATGATTGGAAATTCCAACATATCGCCTGATTTGCAACCGCGCCAGGATTTTTTATTTCATCTATAAGGCCTTAGATGAAATAATTAATTAAGCAGGAATAAAATTGATATTTTGATCTTTAAGGCTTAAGATCAATTTATCGATTTTATCAGCGAAATATTATCCCTTGATCTGAATGATGTGTGATATCCTTGGTTTAGCTTGTCATGATCGCTTTGTTTATCTTGAAATGTGTTTGGATTATAATATTGCATGTTTTAGGGTTTACATATTTAGAATAGGAATCTTATTTCCAATCTTAAAAATTAAAAAAAAAAGTCAAATCAATCAATTTAGGTTGCTAAATTTTTAATTTGGATTGCACGTTTAATTATTTGGCAATTATTAATTTAGAAATTAAACAAAAACAAAAAATCATCATATACTTGTCATGTAGTGTTAAAGCATATTTTGCATGTCATTGCATATTAGGACTAAATTGCACTTAGTTCAATTCTAGATAATATTTTTTTCTTAATTTGTTATAAGTTTAGGTATTTTTTAAATATATTGCATTTTAGGATTATTTAAGTTAAGATAATTTTTTAGTTTAAATTAGGATTTGGCTCAACCTAATTCCTAATATAAATTAAATAGGATCTTAATCTAATTAGGTAATTTTCACATTTCACTTGAAAAATACAAAAAAAAATGTCATAGGTTAAATTAGTTTTATTATTTATGATAAAATGCATTCTTTTAGGAAAAAGAAAAAATGTCATATGCATGTCATTAGGGCTAGATTCACCGGGATGCATGTCATTTAGTATTTTTTGCTAGGCCTATTTAATTAGAAATTGCATGTCATTAGAATTAGGTCATTTAGTTAATATTGCATTGCATATTGCATGATTTTCATTAATTAAGTGAAAACAAGAAAAGAAATTGCGTGGTAATTAGAAACCATATCTAGGGTTGTTGATGTGGTTTTTAACTTAACATTGCAGATGCTTTCGTTGCTTTGAGGTAAGTTTTTGCAATTTATTAATTGTTTATCTGGGTGTTAAATTAGTGGATTGCGCACCCGCATGATCACCTCACATGTTAAGAAAATAAATTTAAAATCAATTTAAGCTGCTTGCAAAAACATTTTTTGAAAATAAAAGAATGGTACCGAAAGGGCATTAGAGAAATCTAGTGTAACTGTCACGCCCCAAACCTCAGGCACGCACATATCCTTCACACTTGGTCGATTTTATAATGCGATATTCCAGGACTATGTATCGCCGACCCTTTCATTTATTAAGCACATGCGGAAGCAGTTAAAATCCCCAGACAATAAAACGATGGGATAGAAAAGCAGGGCCATATTTTTCATATTGAAACTTATAACCAAACTTTTATACAAAACACAAACCAGAGCACTCTACAACTTTTTACTCTAAACTTTAATTACATCAAAAAGGAGATCTCAAAATAAGATAAACTCTCAGCCATCCGGGTCGTACTCAAGGCCCTTCTCGAGATTAACTTCTTCTTCCAAAAATCTTTCTCCTTAAGTCTCACCTCCGAGTTCTCCTTCTCAGACTCCTCATCTGCTCCTCATCGAGGTCCTGAAATGATTTCCCCAAACTGGGATGAGACTACGTCTCAGCGAGTTCTACCCCACTAAGCCCGATTAGTAAACTATTATACTACAGGCTGCCCAAACACGCACAGGGCAGAGGACTTACCTTGGCCTCAGATCTCACTTGCAAGTCAGTACAATTCACAATAGACACCCATTTATTCCAAACAAATCGAACCAGTCGATTACATGTCATACAAATCACTCTCCACAGAGGAGTATCTAAAAGCGAGGCCACATGCATTCTCTAGGACGACATTCCAAGTCTCTGAGTCCACGTGCCTCGAATCTTGGGCCCACATGCATTCTCTCAGGTGACCTCTTCGCCAAAGTGATACATCAAGTCACCGAGCCCACGTGCCCTTTTAGATGCCTGGGCCCACGTGCATTCTCTTAGGTGCTATCTCACCAAAGTGATGCATCAATTCACCGAGCCCATGTGCCCTTTTTACGATGCCCGGGCCCACGTGCATTCTCTTAGGTGCTATCTCACCAAAGTGATGCATCAATTCACCGAGCCCACGTGCCCTTTTAGATGCCAAACTCTGTCACCAAGCCACGTGCATTCTCCAGGATGACATACCGAGTCTCCGAGCCACGTGCATTCTCTCAGGCGACCTTTTCACCAAAGTGACATATTCAACCACTGAATTCACATGCATTCTCTAGGTGATATTCCAATTCACCGAGCCCACGTGTCCTCTTTCAAGTGAATACCAATCTACTTTCAATACTAACAACCAATGCCCAACGATTTCTCAATCAAATAATTAAATCAACTCAACAAAGCATTATAAATGCTGAACAACATACTTGGCCATTTACCAATCAACAATTCAATCTCAATCAATTCCAACCAATTTTGGGTAAATCCCTAAAATATCACAATTTATTCAATTCCATACAACGTGGAGCTCAAATAAATAAACGGACCATGCCACGACAATCAGCACGAGATTTCGATTGTCGGCCATCAAAATCTTAATTTCTGAAAATAATTAATTAAATAATTAATTTCGAGAATTAAATAATTAACATTAAAAATTCAATTTAGCTCAAGATAAAGCCCGATTAAATAAACGGACTTCACCGCAGTCATCAGCATAATATTATGGTCCCAGGCCATCTTAGTTGAATTTTCGGAAAATAAATAATTATTTTATTTAATTCCGAAAATTAATATTTAAATACTAAAAATTCCACTTAGGCCCGAAAAGCCTAATTGGAGCCCACTAAGGGTCGAGAAAAATCCTGAGGCACTTCCAATAATTAGTAGACCATGTCTACTTGCTAATTGCGCAATCAATTTGTCTAAATCGCATCACAATTGACTAATAATTGCTAATTTATTCTAATCTAAAAACCTAAACATAATTAATTAAAAATAAACCAACCTTAAGCATAATTAGCCAACTAATCCTGGATTAGTGAGATTACTCACCAAATCGCGCATAAATCAGATCAATCCGACGGCGGTGACGCGAGGAACGAAACTTCCCAAAGCGATTCACGGATCCGGGGCCCGGAAACGGCCCAAAAGCGGGCCCGATGGGGCTGGAAACCCACTCGTGAGTTTTTGCCCTTGGCTAGCCGGAGCCGATCCAGCGACCAAATCGGCAAGGGGAGGCCAGCGGAGAGCAAGGGGGATGTCGAGGAAGTCCGGCGGGGTTGGGCGGTGGCCGGAGCTGGCCGGACGAGGCGGAACGGCGGCTGGGTCGCGCGGGGGGGGGGGGGGGGAGGCGTTGCAGTAGGCAACGGGCGCGGGGCGTGCTCAAACGATGGGATGGCGGCAAGCGGCGGGCGTGCAAGCGGCGATGCGGCGGCGGGATGGGCGGCGACGGGACTACAACTTCTGCTCAAGCTTCCGGTTCGCTCGCTCGGACATGAGGAGGAAGGAAGAAGAAGAAGAAGAAGAAGAAGAAGAAGAAGAAGAAGAAGAAGAGAGAGAGAGAGAGAGAGAGAGAGAGAGAGAGAGAGAGAAGATAAGGTTGGACCGATCAAAAAGAAAAAGAGAGGGAGAAGGTAGGCGGTGGGGGATTCGCACGAGGGGGAGGGAAAGGGGAGAGAAGAGAGAGAAAAGAGAAAAGAAAGAAAAAGGAAAGAAAAGAAGAGAGAGGGGAGAGAAAAAGAAAATATATAATACCATGATTTCAATTTTCCTTTTCTCTTTTCCTTTTCCTTTCTATTTTCTTTTGGTCTTCAATTTTTCTTCTGATAATTTCTTTCTTGAAATTTCGGACTCGTCAATAAATTAACGAGCGATGAGATAGAATCCTAAAAATAAGAATTATGGCGCGCTTAAAATTCGATTCCCGAAATCGAGTTCAATTTCGTGGTTAAAAATCGATCATACGTGATTTTAGTCCAATCCAACCAATTAGGTAGCTTTTAGGGATTTTACAGCTGATACATCCCTTAACGACTTCACCCAATAGGTTAGTTAACTCATGAGTGATCAGCTTAGAGAAAAAGGATCCTAAGCACGTCGACGAAATGCCCATTTCACTTTATCGAAACGGGGTCGAATTTCAGGATGTCACAGTAACCAAGTCCCCGTACCCATAATCTCCGGTTCGTAGAAGTAAAGTGAAACTCCCGTTACTTTACTTGGGTTTCTAATCGACCCACCAAAGAAATAGATTAGTGGCGACTCATGATAAAAAAATCAATTGCATGTTAAGAACATGAACTTAAGTCGCGAATTGGTATGTGCTTGGGAGAGCCCGAATTAAGTCTAGACTTAATAATCCATTAGCCAAATCCTAGGTGGTTCACACCTGAAAAAATAGGTCGCGACAAGTTGTTTTTAATTAATATATTGTTTTAATTACTCATTTTTCTAAATGATATAAAAAAATCAAAGTTAGAAAAATCTTTCTTCAGATGTTGCGAAATAAATGCACCCTTAGATGAATTGATTTGTAAGATTCTACACAGTATGATTTTGTGTATATCAAGTGCCATGATGTTGGTATATGGCTACAAATATTTCTAGATATATTATACAGAGGGGAAAAATGGGTTGATTCCGTAGGTGATGACTACACTTTAAAGTGACGTACATTAGTGCTGCGAACTTGAATTATTGTCCTCCGACGCATTGGACTTTAGATTTACTTGCAATTGCTGGACTCTCCGCTTTTTTTCCTTCATTTATTTATTTACTTATCAATTGTTATTGTCTCCTATACCTTAGGGTAAGCTGGCCCAGCAATCTATCGCCAGGAGCCCCCGCTTAAATCGTTAGCAATGTGGGGATTCGAACTCTCGACCGCATCAAAGCAAGAGAGAATGAATACCAACATAGCTGCCCATGGATAGGTTGGAGCATCCGAGAGTCGATCGATAGAGGTAGCTATTCTATCTTCTTTGCATCTAACTCATGCCATATGCATAAGGTCTTCATATTTGTCCAACTTAGGTTTTATTTTTAACAAAATCAATGACATCCTCAATCACGAGTGTTTAGAATTCATGTTATGCAACAAGACCTTTCTTTTATAACCTGTCTCCATTCTATGCAAGTGAAGGAAGACAATAGTAATGAGAGATCACCTCGGTTGCCAATCACAATTTGGACCATTGAATGCGGTGGGTTTCTCCTATAAATTTAGGCATGTACTATACACTCGGTGAATAATTTCTGCAAGCAATTGGACAACAACTTCTAGAGATGGACATGAGCAAGATGAAATGTCAGTTGGATTTTCTCGAAAATAACCCATTTTTCTATCCATTAAATAAATAATAATTTTTTATTTAAAAAATTATTATATCTGCCCATTACCAGAAAATATAATGGACAAATTTATCTTATTTTCATGATTTATTGGACTTTCTCTAGCTAATTGATACATTAGGTATTCTCTTGAGCCATATATTATTATATAGATGAACTCAGCACTATATCTAACATTGCCCTTATATTTCTATATATTAAGGGAAAATCATGTTTTATTTCGCTCTTACTTCACTTTTGGCATTGTACTCAAGTAAAATAAAGATTTTGAGCGAAAGAAAAGGATGTTTCGATATGCTCACTTTCATTTGCTATTTCTCACATTGACTTTCACCACACACAACTCATGAAATGTATGACAAATTTGACTATAAAAGGATATTAATAATGTGATAACTTTTAAATGTCACTCATTTTGGTACTATAACATTTCAAGTGATGACTTGAAGGGCTTAACTATAAAAAGAAAAAATTAAAAAATGTTCACTCGACTGATCCCGACTGTTTTACTTGAAGATGGCTAGCTGACTAGATGGCCATGAGCTTAAACTTATTCTTCTTATTGAAAGTGCATAGATTCTTTGTTAGTATTTATTGATCAATTATATTTACGAGTGAAGGTTTTTGCTTCGCCACAAAAGATGGAAACTCTGCTGTGCGCCTGTATCCATCAAAAGAATCAAACCCATGGGGAAAGGGGTATGAAATATAGTATAATAAAATATGAAAATCGATTAATCTTCTTTTAGCACTCTGCATAAGTAATTGATTGAGCAATTAACAGATGATCTAAACAATCTCTAAAAAAGACATCGGATTTCAAAAATGAATAATAAAACCCACCATTTTATTTATACTCTTGAACCATGACATGTAATGAGTTGATAAAGCCAAATTATAGCATAGATAATATTTCTAAAAAAAAAACAAGTGGTAAAGTAAGTGCACAATATGTGACTTGCCATAGTAACATCTTATTGAACAGGATTCTATGATTGGTGCACAACCTTTGGATGCCCAAGACATTCTTGGGAGGATCTAGTAGTTGTATGGGGTCTATGAATTTTCCTTTCTTTTGCCGCATTTCACTGAAAGGGCTGAAAGGAGGTAGTGCATCAAGTTATTGACGAAGGCCAACTTGATCATTTTCCTTAGGGATTGTTGATGAAGGAACCTTAAGAGAGCTGCCAACTCCAACTATCATCCATGTAACCAACTGCTATCCTATCTCATCTATGTTCTTGATAGCCCATCTTTATCTCAGTAAAGTCTTTCAATGGCATGTTTTAGTCATCTTCCTCATTACTTAGAAAAGGTGAGCCATCAATGGAGGTACAAGATACTATCATTACTACCTAGATAATTAGACATCCAACTCGTAATCGTAACAAGTCACTGTAATCGTAACAAGCCACTTGCAAGAGCGGAGTTCAGCTAACTAAGTTATATCGCTCTAAGCCAAGTGAATAATGTATGGAAGAGTTGGATGCTTCCTCTATTCTTTTCTTGTCCTTGGCATAGTTAGGCCATCTAGGATTTGAACTAGTGACCTCGCCTGTGAAGCAAAAACATTGCACCTACGGTCCAATCAGTTGGGAAAGAATCAGTAAATTCATTTTCGAGAGTGATTCATACTTCCTAGACGCCGCATAGAACTCTGTGGAGGAGAGAAGTGGAGACTAAGCAGTTATTTCTAGGATCATTGTTTCTGTGTGTCAGTATATGTGGAAGGGAAAATATAGTAGTGTGTGTAATCATACTCTTCCGAATCCTGTTAAGGTGCTTAAGCAATTGCAGCAAGTTTTACCTAAGTATGTTCACTTGAAGAAGCATATGCAGTTGGGCAATCTTGATCAGAGGAAGAATAAGAAAGAATATATTAGAGATATTGATCGGAAGAAATCTCCGCAAGGTGCCATCCCAATTTTCAATGGGAACGTCGAATTTGCAATTAGAAAATTATTAAGTAGCTAAATTCTTATAATAGTGGTATAATTATATCCTTCAGCCCATATCGCAGGATATTGAGAATGAAGTTAGAACTAAAAATGATTGCAGTTCTGCCAATGAAAGGCAAAATGCAAAAACAAATTAACTAGTGGATTTAAACTTTGGAAGGCAATTTTAGAGCTTCAAGAGAGAGTGTGGTGATGGAACTTCTTTAAGCATTCATCCAAGCTTTCCTCTTCTTCACGCATCTGTTTGTATGTTCCATTATAAATTGCTTACATAGTTATGAGAATAGTACGATCTAATCCAATTCAATGCCTTAGTGATTCACATATATCAGATGATTCGGTATCACCTGAACCACAAACAAATTGATCAAGCGTCTAAATTTTTTTGTTTATATTTTTAATTGTCTAAATGATAGGTGATTTTATTGAACAATGAAAGATGTCATATTTTATTATATATGTTGTACTCAGATAGTATTTAAAAATAACGTTTGCATTTTAGTATGCAATGTCAAATGAAATGACATATGAAAAATTATGATATATATTTGAATGTAATTTTTATTTCAATAAAGCAATTTGGATTTTATAACTTCTTGTGCATAGGGATCATCACCCACACTCAAAATTAATATTTTTACTTTCAAAATCATAATTCTTACTGAAAAATGTATTTTTTTTATTAAATTGTTTATAGAATTTATAAATGTCCATGTCGCTAGTATTAATTTTAGTTATATTATCAAATCTTACAATACGAACCAATTATCAATATAAATTTAAGATTTCGATTAACTATACATATCTTGATTTAACAACTCTGATTTAATTTTTTCGAGCTAACATAAATGGATATAAGTAAAACCAATATATTCCATCACTATTTTTTTTTTTTGTCCTCTTTTGTGAGCCACTCTTATTTCCCAAATGCACTCAATTTGTGTGAGCCAAATGGGTATGCAATTTCCCTTAAACAAAAGCTTATCCGAATCCAAATTGGACACAAAATTGGTAGGTGATAAATGCTTAAGGGTACGAGACAACTTTCTTTTGCCACTTCTTGTTCACTGATAGTCATATTTAGCAAAATGACAACTAAATATCTAATTGCAAAAAAATTGGCATAGAACTCACAAGTAATTCTAGAGACATTCAGAGCTACCATAAAGTTATTTATTGAAGATCATTTGTTCCATTATTTTACAAAATCAAAATGAGATTGTCCAGTGTTTTCCTTTTAGCATTTAAGCATTACGGTTTATCAATCTCCAATTGGAAAATATTTGGCATAAAAGGACTTGATCAATTTTTTTCACAAATCAAAATGAGTTGTGCAATTGTTTCCTTTTAGCATTTAAACATGCCAATTACTCTTTATAAATCTCTAATCGTAAAACATTTGGCATAAAAGATTCATTTGGTCAAGTTTTTCACAAAATCAAAATGAGATTGTGCAATAGTTTCCTTTTAGCATTTAAACAAGCCAATTATTGTTTATCAATCTCTAATTGCAAAAGATTTGGCATAAAAGGATCATTTGATCAGTTTTTTCACAAAATCAAAATGTAATTGTGCAATGGTTTCCTTTTAGCAAAATGACAGCTGGATCCCTAATTGAAAAAGATTTGGCATAGAACTTACAATTAATTCTAAAGATAGTAAAAGTTTCCGTAAAAGTCGAGTGTTGAGGATCATTTAATCAACTTTTTCACAAAATCAAATTGAGATTGTGCAATGGTTTCCTTTTAGCATTTAAACAAGCCAATTGCTGTTTATCAATCTCCAATTGCGAAAGATTGGCATAAAAGGACCATTTGATGAATTATTTCACAAAATCAAAGCGTAATTGTGCAATGGTTTCCTTTTAGCAAAATGACAGCCAGATCACTAATTGCAAAATATTTGGCATTCACAATTAATTCTAAAGATATTCAGAGATGTCATAAAAGTTACAGAGCTACCATGAAGGTTATTTATTGAGGATCGTTTGATCAGTTTTTTCCATAAAATCAATTGTGCACTGTACGCCACGATGAAGAAGACATCAGCTACACTCATATTTATTTGTTTCTTATTTGTAACTAGCTATGTAGGAATTGTTATGGGCAAGACGACCGTTATGATCAACAACCATTTGCAGGCTGGCACTATTCTTACGGTTCATTGCAAATCTAAGAACGACGATCTTGGAGTCCATCATATAAAGGAAAGCTGGTTTTTCACATTCAGACCCAATATCTTCAGGGCGACATTGTTCTTTTGTGGCTTTTCGTGGCCGGGTCGATTTGAGTGGTTTGATATATATGTGTCAAAGAGGGACTTTGATCGTTGCGATTTGTGTTTTTGGAACATCTTGCCCAATGGTCCTTGTTTGCTTAGTGAGTCTGGAGAGTATGATATCTGTTATCCATGGAATCCGTCTCCTCTATAGATGTCTCATTGAGAAATATGGTTTTATGAACCCATAATTCTTGATTTATATGGAATAAGAGTCGTCTTTATTATCTTTAAAATTAACATTAACAGACGTATGTTTTTCTTCTGATATTATCATCATTCACTTTCGATTGGCATCTCTTTCTTTAAATTCTTGTCCCCTCGCTTTTTGTCATTCTATTTGCAGTTATTACTTGCACTGTTTATTGTCTCAATTAAAATGTTTTGATGTAAATATTTTTTTAATAAAAAAAGGTTAATAAGTTTCATGCAATATCAATTTCGAATACATAACTTAGTGTCATATCATGAATCAACATACAATAAATAGTTTAGGAGAAAATTCTTTCTTTTCCACCTTCTATGATCGATATTTGAATTACATTTTTTTCTATATATAGGACTTCTCGAAATAAAAATCACCTTACTTTTGCAAGAAAGAAATCACAAATCAGTCTTTCAAAAGTTGATGCCACATTTTGCACATGAAACTGTTGGGATAGAGTGGACATTCGATTGATAGCTATGAATTGATCTTTTGATGATGCCGTCTCTTAGACAAAATCCTGGCAAAATACCAAAATCCCGTAATCGGGACTATGTGGCATGTACCTTTACCTCAATTTCGTTGTAAGAGGCGACTTCATTGAAAGATCATTTTTTTATTCACATATCGACATTGTCTTTTTTCTTGCATAATGCAAATGATGGCCACTTTTTAATATTTCATTGCTTCAT
Organism: Eucalyptus grandis x Eucalyptus urophylla; assembly: GCA_028830015.1. Classification (NCBI taxonomy): domain Eukaryota; kingdom Viridiplantae; phylum Streptophyta; class Magnoliopsida; order Myrtales; family Myrtaceae; genus Eucalyptus; species Eucalyptus grandis x Eucalyptus urophylla. Next base: position 3,058,287 of record CM054198.1, on the reverse strand, counting down.
CATACGAATAAGTGAACTTTCAAGCTAGGACAAGAATTGATTCTTACATTCCTATAGCAAAATTTTCTTCTATTTGACCATTGTCTTTATTTTTGTTGGCAAACGCAATTTTCATTTTGGATTTTAATTGTGAACCTAATCGATGCTTTTGTAAATAATGTGACTCACGTCTTTGAGTAATGAGGTTCTAATTTAATGGGCCGCGTAAATAATTCTCCCAGCGATGCTAATTTACAATCGCTAAAAAAACAATCATAAGATTGCGTTACTAAATGTTCTAGGCTCTCTGGGAAAAGGTGCCTTTAGAAATGTTTCACCAAGTCATTTTAACTCCTCTAAAATCGCTTCATTGAAAATGATGGTGTTTAACCTCAAAAAAAAATAAAAAAGGACCATAATAAGTGAAGAAAAGCAATTTCCCTGGAATACTAAAACCTCTGTTAACCCCACCATATTATGCATACATATTCCAAGTCACCCTCATTATGACCAAAAAGAAAAGAAAGAAAAAAGAAAAGTTACCCTCATTTTCTCCTTCAATTTGGAGCCGCTCATGGTAGAAAGAGAGGGAGAGAGAGGCGCAATGGTCGTGGCCTTGCCGCCGTCGCCCTCAGGCAAGTGGTCCCTTGGATCACCTGACCTCGACGTCGCCTTGTCGAGAATCGAGATCAAGGGAGCCCAGGCGAGCTGCTCGTCCATAGCACTTGACTCAGGGGAGATAGATTCCGCCGTGGTCGTTGGTCCCTAAGCTGCCTCATCGGAGTCCTGCAGTCTTTAGCTGTGACAAGCTTATCACCTTCACATAACATGAAACAAGTTAATGCATCGAAAAATGCAAGTTTTTTAGTCAGCTGCTATTAAAGGATCATTGTCACATGTATCTTCATTTTTGTAATCTTATGAGAGGATAATTTGGAAAGTATGCTTGGAACTATAACAAGGAAGCTCATCTTAAATAGATAAATCCCGCATCCATGAAAAACCGTAATAATTGCATTAATTAGCCAAAATCCAAGCAAGCGGCCCAAACAAGAATTTATTTTGCTCTTTATTGTATAGACAAATAATTTTTGTACCCAACTCATGGAAAGTGGCCGGTTCAAGTAGTATCTCAGGTTGATTTGCGACGAACACTCACCCCTAGTCATGAACATCTTCATGTTTGACATGACATTTCAGATAGCATATCATTTGAATTGGGATTCCCTTTTAAATGCCATTCCTATATTACCACTATCATTGGCCTTGGTAAGTCAACCCAAAATCTAAGTCTCATGAAACCCAATCAACACCGCGCCATATGCACGCAGTTGGTACGCGGGAACGACAATGCCGTGACTTTTCGATCGCTAGCCCCCTTCATTTCTCAGAATTTCACATGGAATTACATGACATGAACACGGTTCCCATGTTCCACACCACACGCCATGTTTGGAGTGGGTAGCCATTCTAATATATAGTAATCCTCTGTCTTACCTTCACACGATGTTTCTTTTTTCAACATTGAGATCAGTAACGTAGGACCATTGCCTTAGCGCTTAAGCATTTCAAGAGATCTACTTGCGTATTTATTTGCATAATGGTTTTTCTATTAAAACAAAAATTCAACCACAGTTGATGGGGTCAAAGCAAGAAGTTTATGTTAGGCAAATTACATTACCTAAATCAATCATAGTCGGTGGCACATGTCTCGGAAAGAACCCCGAAATGTAATGTACATGACGAGGGCTTGTGCACATATGTTCAGGAGTTGATAGGTTATGCACCGATAAGAACCCTTGGAGCTCATGATGATCTTCATCATCTACATCAACGGTACGTACCAATTAGCTCTTCGTGCCTGGAGAGGTTCAATTTGATCAAAGAGAAAAGAAAACGGATCAGTCTTAGAGAGGCGATATGGCGGTCCATACTTGTTCGCGCATTTTGTTCGCATCGAGAGCCGGTTCTTTTCTTCTTGTTTCTCATTTATTTTCTTTTTCCTTTTGTGCCCTAATACATTGTATTTGTGATGTCTTTGCCCAATATTAAATACTAATTCTTGCATGAATTAGAGAGACGATTGGCATCATATTTTCACAAGTCGAACCGATTTCCCATCCCACTTGGGTCCTAGTGAGAGTGCACAAGATCTCTCAAGACTCGAGGATAGTGCCTTTCCAACAATAGAAGACCAGTCTACATGTGTCTTCACAACTCATTTGCTCAATAACATTAATCAAACACGTATCAGCCGCAAGATTTCTTAGCATTGAGAAGCTTCCTTGGTGTTCAATTGAGGGTCACATTAGGATAATTACCAAAAAAGTCATAAATATAATGTACTTATGTCAATTCGGTCTTAATCCATTATTGTGCCAATCTAGTCTTAAATATATTTACGTTTTGTCAATTAAGTCTATCCGGCCAATTTTGACCAGAAATCATGAATATGAATATTGGACGTTCTACGTGTCATCACTGGTATTAACGTGCCCAATGGCCACGAAGCTCCAACCCAATGGCCAACAAGAGTCACCGGTCCTTGCCTGTGGTCAACAAGGGTCGGCCAGCCCTCACTAGACATGGTAGATATATATATATATATATATAAAGGTATCCACGTCAGCGATAATGATGTCTTATGTGACACTATTGATGTTCACATTAACGATTTTCTATTATAATTATCCAGACGGACTTATTTGGCAAAATATATTTATATATAGGACTCAATTAGATAATTAAAATGTTTATGATTAAATTGATAAAAATGTAATTGGTTTGTCACTCTTTGGACAGTTTTCGGCTTTTAAAGACTCCTGCGCAAGGAAGAAACCAGCTCAATTCACTGCGCACTGTGCATGGCATTTGCAGAGAATTCGTGGAGACAACATGTGAACGAGTCTCGCACGATGACTCAGTCATTGGGCATGCATCATTGGTATGCTTTACTTCATAAAGAGCTTCATCAATCGGTCCTTGTGGATATGAATAATGATCTGACAATGATGACTTACCAGATCAAGACTTGTCCCGGGATAAACACGTTCATTTATTCAACGTATGCCTGGAGGATGGCCTATGCCTCCTGCTCGATGCATGAGATATAGAAATTATCTTGGTTGACTTCAGCGCAACCAACTAGTAATTAATAGTCGACCAGCTAAGCTATAGCTGTCGAGTCAGTTCATTTATCTAGCTTTCCTTTTTTTTTTTTTTCCAAATAGCAAAAAACACTACTAATTCAGTCAAAAATATAATGTACAGATATCAATTCATTATGAAATTTTTTAATTTTGTCAATGCAACCTAAACCTATACATTATATTCCAATGTTGTCCTATGGCACACTGACATGGATATTCAAGGGGTGCATGACAACCATTCTGTTCTAGAAATAGTTTCTGGAACATAAATAGATTTTTCTATTTATATTTCTAGAAGAGTTTCTAAGCAAACATAACCGTTTGATAACGAGACAAAATTTCTACTCTAAAAATAGAAATTCTTTTGATAACGACACAAAATTTCTTCCTTTTCGGGTCGTCGGCTGGCGGCGGCGACTGGCTGCCGACGGCGGTCGACAGCGAGCGGCAGCCGGCAAAGGTCGACGGTGAGCGGCGGCCGGCGGAGGTCGACGGTGAGCGGCGGCGGTGGCGACCAATAACCTGCGACGGCCGGCGGCCGGCGGCGGGTGGCGGCGGCCAGCGAAGGCCGGCGGTGATGGCAGGGGTTGGCGACCAACGGCCGATGGCGAGTGGCAGTGGGCGGCAACCGAGAGAGGAGGAGGAGGAGGCAAGACGTCGTAGAGGAGATGAGAGTTACCGAAATTAGGGTTTGTGGGAGAAATTATTTCTGATTTCTGTTTCAGAAATAGAGAAGTAGATTTTTTTTTTTAATTTCTGATTTCTCTTCCAAATCTATTTCTAGAATAGAAATCTATTCCAGAAATAGAAAAACGGAATAGATTTATGAAACGGATTTCTCTTCCAAAAATAGGTCTGGAACAGAAAAATTATTTCTAGAACAGAAATTTTGGTTATCATGTGCCCCCTCAATGATCACTGGCAATCATATGGCACATTGACATGGACAACTTGTGGATTGCCACATCAATAATTTTCAATTATCCGTTAAAATTTTGCACAAATAATTAATCTTACATTAGCAAAATTGAAAAGTTTATAACGGAATTAACAATCATATAATAAATTAAGGGCAAATTGGGTAATTGTCCCTAAAAAAATGTATATCTATTTACACTCAACAATTGAAACAATTGATGCACATGGGCATGTGTCCATGTGTGTGTGTAGAGAGAGAGAGAGAGAGAGAGAGAGAGAGAGAGAGAGAGAGAGAGAGAGAGAGAGAGAGAGAGAGAGGGAGAGAGAGAGAGTCATCGAAATAAATAATCCAATTCGATCTTATCAATTGATTGATCCACTTGGATCACGTAATATTGATTGATATTGTTTTGTGACTGGTACAGTGTTAGAGATACTATTGCCATTAGCCATTACTTCATCAAGTGCTTTAGGGTAATTGGAGAAGTCCATCAGTAAAGGAAAGAAAGCCACATCAGAAATGAAGAGCAAAACCCACACTGAACAGTAGGAGTGATCGGTTCCCGGTTCGGTCCGGTTCAAGGTGGAACTGGGAACCGGACTGGGAGAATCGATTCCCAATTTTGGGAACCATGGACTGGACCATTAGTCTTAGGGCCGAGAACTGGATCGGACCATCGGTTCTGGTCCGGTCCGGTCCGGTCCAAAAGAATTGGCATTTTCTACCATTCACTAAAGAATAATCATGCTCCAAACCAATCAATCAAATTTGGTTTCCAAGTAATCTAATAAAACTACTCACACATGTTTCCATGTGCAAAATATTCAAACTTCACTTGTGTGAATATCAATCATAGTTTATGTGTTTCATGCTTAATTTTAAGCATAAAACCCATGAACAACGTGATTAAAGGTTGTGCTTGACTTAGGTTTTATAGACAATCTCTCTTCTATACTTTGAATGTTTAGTCGATATGAGACTTTTTAAGACTTGAAGTCTTTGTCGTTTGCAAGTGAGGGGAGCAAAAGAGAGAGTGTGAGCATGAGGAGAGTTTTTCTATAAATAAAGAGTAACAACAAGAGTTTTGGTGATCTCTTGGCCACATAAGAGGTTGTTACCTAAATTGCAATTCCGATTGCAATAAGTTTCATATATAATATTCATATATTATATGTGTTTATATATTATATGAATATAAATTATATATAAAAAAATTTGGTCCGGTCCGGTCGGTTCGGTAGGTCCAGTTCCCACCTTGGAACCGGGAACCGGACCAACCGGCCGCCGGTTCCAAGATTAGGAACCGGGAACCGGACCGCCGACCGTGGGAACCGCCCAAAACCGGCCGGTCCGGTCCGGTTCAGGCGGTTTCCATTGCACACCCCTATTGAACAGACCTCGGTAATCTCCCTTTTACAATCAAAGCTAAAACACGGCCCATATTTTGAAGAACAAGCTCGAGACAGAAGCAAGCCGTGGATATTGTATAAACTATCTTTTTAATAAGTTATATTTGGTCGAATTTGAGGCCCCCACTCTTACCAACTCTTCTTACTCTCCTGATACATCGCTACGCAATACACATCAACGTAGATTCCATAAAGCCATGAACAGAAGCAAGGAAATCATTGAGTAAGTTTTAATTTTGATCCTCTACGCTCATCAACTTGGCCTCCCGCAACTTAGCCTCATTCCTTATTTTGTCGACCACCGTCACTGCATCAATCCCCTCAGCAATCACCTCCAACAAATTTCCACGCTCTCCAGCAACGCCTGCAGATCTCAAATCTGTTTCAATGTTGAATACATATAAAAGAGAGGATGATGAGAAGAGAAGGGTTTTCCTTAAATTATTGGAGGCAGAAGATATTTGATGGCTAATGCATGAAGTTATTCCGATGATATTCGTGTGTATGAAGGATCGGGAGATGAGGGAGATGAGGAGTATTAATCAGCAAACTATATGCAGCCTTTGTATTTGTGTATGAAACCGAGTCTACGAATTTTTACCGGTTGCTTCGTTCACAGCGATTGTACGTGTCCTGGCCTTGCGTGTCTTGTCCTCCCTCATGAGATCAATCACTACCTTTTTCTGGAGCCTCACTTCTCAATCAAAGGTAAAATTCCAAATAAATGTTTGAAGTTGTTGGAGAAATCTTTTCAGGATATTTTAAAGTTGACAAAACATTTCTATCAGTCTAGTCTGGATAAGTACAGACCTTCTGTTTAGAGTATGAAGACTTTCAGATCACCAGACTCAAGACTCAAGACTCAAGACTATTCTCATTGACAGTTTTTCTAATCCAGTGACGAAGGCAATCCAGAGCTTAAGTATTTGGTTGAGGATTTGGTCTCATCCTCTGGAGAAGATCTCTTGGCTGGATAAATATAACGGATTCTTTTATTCGTAATCAAGATCGTTTGAAGATCCGATGGTCGACGAAATATTCTTGGAAGGTACTATTCTTGGAAACCAAGATCTTGATTGTATGGGCGAACATGATTGATAGGCTATCGTCAGGTTCCTTTAATAGCTCGAATGATCTTCTTGATTGATTCCGTCCAACGGGTAGATTGGAGGAATTCTTTTGGTAAGTGCCAACGGGTATGATGGCATAAAGGAATATAAAAGGAAGACATTCTAGTTGTTTTAAAAAATGATCGATAGAGAAATTCCAGAGTCTGAAGTACCTTGATTATCAATCGATACATTCTGAGCGAAATTGTATACACAAAGAGTGTCTATACTTAGTGATACCTTGAGCGAGTGTGGTAGATCATCTACACCGAGAAAGCAAGGGAGAACAACACCGTAACATCTCTTTGTTCATAGTGGAATCCAACCAATAGGCTGTCAGTGCAGAAGAGTGGACGTAGGCTTGACATAAGCCGAACCACTATAAACCGCATGTTCAATTTTTTCTTCTCTCAGTCTTACTTTGATTATTGTTTGTCTCAAATCTATCAACTGTCTAGTATTGTGCAATTATCGAGAAAAATCCTTTATATACCTATTCACCCCTCTCTAGGTACTTATACTAGCTATATCAATTGGTATCAGAGCTCGTGTACTCACTTTATTTGAAGTGTTTTACTTCAGAGTAAAAGATCCATTGCTAGTATGTTAGCACCAGGGCTGATGGAAGGGCAAAGCAATACCAGACCACCCTACTTTGATGGAAAGGATTACAACATCTGGAAGAATAAGATGAAAGCTTTCCTACGATCAAAGGATCCTTTGGAATGGGATGTTGTAGAAAAAAGAATTACTCCTACAGCTGCATCAGTCTCTGAAAGAGGGAAATAAACTGTTGAAACCAGCGGAATGACTTAGGAAGAGATAATCAAGAGACAAACACTCGATGCAAAAGCAATTTACTTTTTATATTGTGCTTTGTCACCAACTGAATATAACAGAATATCTTCTTGTGTTACAGCAAAAGAAATTTGGGACAGATTGTATATCACCTATGAAGGAACAGATCGAGTGAAGGAAACCAGAATTAACATTCTCCTCGGTCAATATGAAGCCTTCAAAATGAAACTAGGAGAATCTATAACTGACATGTTTAGCCGTTTTACAGATATTGTCAATGGTCTTGAGAATCAAGGACAAACAATTTCTGATCCCATGAAGGTAAACAAGCTACTGCGTGGACTCTCCAAAGATTGGAATCACATAAAGACTTCAATAAGAGAGATGCAAAGAATTATGCCACTATCTGTCGACGAGCTATTGGAACTCTTCAGTCTTATGAAGTGGAACAGATCAATGAAGATGAAGATCCAAAAGGTAAGAAATCTATTGCATTAAAATCAAATGATGATTCTGATGATACAGATTCTGAAGAAGATATAGACGATGAGGAGCTTGCTCTCATGATAAGAAGATTCAGAAAACTGAATAGAAAAGGAAGAAGGTTCAACTCAAACAAACAAAGTTTTCAAAGACAGCAGACCAAGTCTGTTGATGATGAGGAACCAAACAAAGATGTAGTCTGCTTTGAATGTAAGAAAAAGGGACACATCAAACCCAACTGTCCTCTTCTGAAGAAGAAGAGAGGAAAAGCTGAAAAATTTCGAAAAGCTCTCAAAGTCGAAACCTGGAGTGATACAGAGTGTGAATAAAGTGATAATGAATATGACAACCTATGTCTGATGGCACAATTAGACTCAGATTCTGGATCAAACTCAAACAGTGAATTTGAGGCAAGTAATTTTAAAATTCCTATCAAAGTTTCTAAATACATTAATGAACTGTGTTTTAGTCTTAAGACTTCTCTAAAAAGAATTTCCGAACTTAAGAAGGAAAACGTTTTAGAAGAAAGAGTTAAAAGTCTAGACTTGACTGTTTCCACTCTTAAAGAAAATGAAGATAATTTTTTAAAAGAAAATGCCCTTTTAAAAACTGACTTATCAAATCTTTCAAAGAAATTTTCAATAGGGTCCTAAAAACTTGAAAAAATTCTTTCGGCTCAAAGACCTTACTTCAATAAGTACGGTCTAGGTATGACAGCAGAAACAATTCCCTTGATTGATTTTCCTAAAGTAAAAGAAAGAATTAAGAAAAGATCCCCGAGAGAAGCTTACAAAAATCATTTCAAGAAAGTTTTTGTAAAGTCTGTAAGTCGAAATGCTCTTAGATGTTCGAAGTGCAACAGTTCGGATCACTTTGAAAAAGAGTGTCTTATGGTTTGGAAACCTGTTAAGAAAGTATGGGTTAATACTGCTTATCTTACTAACACCAAAGGACCCAAGAAAGTTTGGGTACCAAAGAAAGCTTGAGACTCTATTTTAAATGTAGGTCTCCGTCAAGAAAAAGGTGAAGTGGTGTCTTGACAGTGGATGCTCAAGACATATGATAGGAGACTCAAATTGCTTCATAAAGCTTGTTCAAGTAAATGGTGGAAAAGTTTCATTTGGAGGAAACAACAAAAGAAGTATTGTGGGATTTGGAACTGTGAAAATTGGAAATCTCACAATAAGTAATGTTTCCCTAGTGGAATGACTCAATTACAATCTTCTCAGCATTAGTCAATTGTGTGATACTGGTTTTAAGATCTTCTTTCAAGAAGGAATATGTTCTGGAATCAGTAAAGACTCTACTCAGTCTTTCATGGGTCGAAGACATGGAAATATCTATCTTCTGGATGTGAAACCAAATGAAACGCAATGTCTAATCTCAATTCAAGACGAAGCAAGCTTATGACACAAAAAGCTTGGTCATGTCAACATGAAGCAATTAGCCAAAATCTCATCAAAGTAGCTTGTTCGAGGTCTACCCAAATTACCATACCAAAAGACTGATCCATGCACTCCATGTATTCTGGGAAAGCAGGTAAGAAATTCATTTAAGCCAATAAATCATGTCTCTACTAATCATGTACTACAGTTGCTGCATATGGATATCTTCGGACCAACCAAAACCCAGAGCATTGGAGGTAAGAAATATTGCCTAGTAATTATGGACGATTACTCCCATTTTACTTGGGTATATTTCCTTACAAGTAAGTCTGAAACCTTCTCGTATTTTGAAAAATTTCCTAAAAAGGTTCAAAATGAAAAAGGATGTGTTATCTCAAGTATAAGAACAGATCATTGAAGTGAATTTGAAAATTAAGATTTTACAAAATTTTGTGATGAATCTGGCTTTAAGCATGTGTTCTCCTCTCCATATACTCCTCAGCAAAATGGAGTTGTGGAAAGAAAGAATAGATCTCTTCAAGAAATGGCTAGAACTCTTTTAATTGAAAGTAATATTTCTTCACGATTTTGGGCTGAAGCTATTTCAACAGCATGCTATATCATCAATAGAGTCTTCTTAAGACCTGTTCTAGAGAAAACCCCTTATGAGTTATTCAAATATAAGAAGCCTATTGTGTCATACTTTCATGTATTCAGTTGCAAATGCTTTATATTGAAAAATGCAAAAGATCGAGTTGGTAAGTTTGAAGAAAGATCAGATGAAGGCATCTTCCTTGGATATTCTACATCAAGCAAAGCCTACAGAATCTATAACAAGAAGAGCCAGTTTGTGGAGGAGTCAATGAATGTCAAATTTCAAGACTCAACGCAAGATGAATCCAGTCAAACTCATCATGAAGAGTCTGAACCTGCTCCAGACCCTCCAAAGCTTACAACTCAAGAAGCATCTCAGATTCTAGAAGACCAGCATCAAGCTGTTCGTGAAGATTCAAATAAAGAAAGAGATCATCAACCAGACAAATCAACAAGTAACTGGAAGCATAAGTCCAGTCATCCTAAAGATCTCATTATCGGCGAAATTAATGAATGAATTCGCACTAGATCCAAAAGGCGAGAAGAGTCTAGTGTTGTGGCTCTCGTTTCTGAAATTAAACCAAAGAGCATAGAAGAAGCTGTATCTGATGAAAGCTGGATTGAAGCTATGCAAGAAGAGCTCAGACAGTTCAACATTAATGATGTCTGGGAATTGACATCTAAACCAAAAGGTAAAACTGTTATTGGAGCTAAATGGGTGTTCAGGAACAAGATGGATGAGAAAGGAAGAGTCGTACGAAACAAAGTAAGACTCGTGGCCAAGGGATATACGCAAGAAGAAGGAATAGACTATGATGAGACTTACGCACCAATAGCAAGGTTAGAAGCTATTCAACTATTACTTGTGTTTGCTTGCTATAAAAATTTCAGGTTATTCCAAATGGACGTCAAAAGCGCCTTCCTAAATAGATTTATCCATGAGGAAGTTTATGTGGAACAACCACTAGGGTTTGAAGACCCAAAGAAGCTAGACTCAGTCTTCAAATTGAAAAAGGCTTTGTATGGTTTAAAGCAAGCACCTCGAGCTTGATACGACAGACTAAGTAAGTTCTTAATACATAATGGTTTTGTCAAAGGTAAAGTTTATTTATCAAAAAGGAAAACAAAAGTTTCTTACTTGTTCAAATATATGTGGATGATATTATTTTTGGATCCTCTAATGAAAGTCTGTGCAAGAAATTTTCTAACTCTATGCAGGATGAGTTTGAAATGAGTATGATGGGAGAGTTAACATTCTTTCTTGGTCTTCAAGTAAAACAATTGAAGGAATGAACTTTTATTTATCAAGAAAAATATGCTAATGATCTTGTCAAAAGATTTGGACTGGAAAAGTGCAAAAAGACCGACATACCGATGTCAAGTTCTTTAAAGATAGACAAAGATGAAGAAGGGAAGAAAGTTGATCAAAAGCTGTACAGGAGCATCATTGGTTCACTTCTTTATCTTACTGCTTCTAGACCTGACATTTTGTTGAGCGTTTGCATCTGTGCTAGGTTTCAATCAAATCCTAGAGAATCCCATCTCAATGCTGCGAAACGTATTATTAAATACGTTGCTTCATCTTCAAGCATCGGTCTTTGGTATTCTAAGAAGGGAGACTTTAATCTTCAAGGATATTCAGACGCAGATCTGGCCGGTTGCAGAGTTGATAAAAAAAACACTTCGGGAACTTGCCAGTTGCTTGGAAGCAGGACAGTGTCTTGGTTTTCAAGGAAACAAAGCACTGTGGCTCTTTCAACAACAGAAGCAGAATATGTAGCTCTTAGAAGTTGCTGTTTGCAAATTCTATGGATAAAACAACAGCTACAAGACTTTGGAATTGAAGACTCATGCATAGAGATTAGATGTGACAACACCAGCGCAATCAATCTCACTAAAAATCCAATTCTTTCAAGAACAAAGCATATAGAGATTCGCCATCTCTTCATTAGAGATCATGTTCAAAATGGAGAAATCTCAATTCAATTTGTTGATTCAAAAAATCAACTAGCGGATATATTCACAAAGCCTTTGGAGAAAAATCAATTCGATTTCATCCGTTCCAGACTCAACATTTTGAAGCTTGAGGAAGTTAAAGTCTAGAGACTCTCCAACCCTCAGACTCAGACATTCATGGCTATAGACTATAAGTTGTTATTATATTCAATCTTGAAAAGGTACGATCATTAGTTCAGTTAATTTATAATTTCCGTGAGAAACTGAATCTTGTCTTTTCAAAAAGATTAACTTCTATTTGGCAGTTATTGATTTTAAAAGAGGCATCTGTTCATTTTCCTTTGTGCCGATTGGTTTTTCCTTTTTAAACTAAGTTATATATATATAGTTTTCCTTGCTTACACCTCAAAACCCTAAAAGACATTCTCCTCCCAATCCTATTTCTACTTCGTGTTTATCTTCGAGAAAGTTGTCATCTTTTCTTGGAAAAGCGAGTAAAGGAATCTTTCAACGACAAGAAAGGATGTCTTCCTCGAGAAAGTCTTCAAGAATCGCGAATAGGGGACCACAGAGAATGAAGGAGGGACCTACCTATTTCGATCTCACCGAAGAGGAAGATTTACCAAGTTAGCAACAGAGCCCGATTCACTCTCCACCACGTCACTCTTCATCATCTACCCCACAAGATGTGAGTCATCAACCGGAGGAAGAAATAATCGAGGACGCAGACTCTGTAAGAGTCCAAAAAATCTCTTTTATTTACAAGCTCTATCGTGCAATGAAGAGCATTGGGACTCCGCTGAACTATATGGATGATTTTCTTAAAGATAAGAATTATGGGAATGAGTATCTATTTCTGCGACGAATGAAGGATTTGGGAATTGCTCCCAAAGGAAAGGCTGAGGAAGCACTTGCGAATATTCCAAGTGACCCTCGTGTATCGGGACTGAATCCGACTGACGGGAATGATGATGATAAAATGTTCAGAGAATTTCAACCTCTAATGGGAGTTGCTGCGAAGGTGAAGGGAAAAAGGAAGGACTTATTTAAATCGAAAGAACAGGAGAATCTATTCTTCAGACTGTTGAAACGAAGTGTGATAAATCCTAGGAGTGTTGATTTTGATTTCTTGGATGCCATTAATGTGAACTTAAGGGAGAAGTTAAATCTGCTTCAACTTGAGCAATTCTGCTCCGATACCACAGACGGTTATGCACAATTAACAGCATACTTCTATTCGAATCTTAGCTTTTTGGATGCGAATAGAATATCATTCAATGTTCGAGACCAAGTCTATGAGGTAGATGTGGACATGTTGGCAGACATAATTGGAGTCGAAAGAGGACGATATAAACCAATCAAGGTTTCAATTGCTCGTACCACTCTGGAACTTGTCAAAGACAGGAGTACAGAAGGAAGAGTTACCTATTCAAGAACGCATGCCATCAACATCTTGCTTCACAAAATTGTGATCAACTGTATTAGGCCAAAGTCTACATCAAAGATTGACGTGTCTAATTCCGAGGCAAAATTATTGTATGCGATCAATTCAGGGAAAAAGTTCTCGCTCCCTCACACCATTCTCTTTCACATGTACAGAGCAATGGTGAAGGACAAGGGCCAATTGCCTTATTCTGGTCTTGTGACCAAGATCTTCAAACACTTGAACATTGAACCTCCACATACTCTTTGTGTTCGACCATGCGACAAAATGGTGGTGGGTTTGAAAATGCTGACTAAAATGCATCTAAAAGAGCTTAGTAAGGCAATGGAGAAGTTCAAAGTGAAGACTCCAGCATCTTCTGCATCAAAGAAAAAAGGGAAGGAGCCCACGGGTGCTCCATCCAAAAAGAAAAGAGCTTTTATCTTGGAGGATGAAGATGAAGAGGAAGATTTCACTATCCCTGCATTGAAAAGAACCAGACGTTCTGTACCTGAATCAACATAACATCAGAAGAAAGGAAAAGAAGCAGAAGCAAAAGAACATAGAGAAGAAGAGGGACAAGCAAAGAACAGAGAAACAGAGGAGCAACAAGAGAAAGAGAAAGAGGATGAAGAGAAAGAAGCTGAAGCAGAAGGAGAAGCAGAAAAAGAAAAGTCTACAGATGAAGCTATAGAGGAAGGGAATCAAGGCGCAGAAGAGCATGACCATCACTCTTCCCCAATTGAGGTCTTAGAGACAGGGGGAGATGGTGAGCAAGGAAGGACTACACCACATGCTATCAACAGTGAAGGTGTGAGTCGCTCACCAGCAAATCCATAAGACTTTTAGGCTTCTCAAATGCCTGAGGAAGGACATGATATGTCATCACCAAATCTGCTCAATTACGCTGAAGTTCCATCGTCTGCCTTCACTCCATCCGAAAAAGCAAATGCAAGCACATAGACGGACAATTCAGCAGATTTTCGTCGTATCCTTGATATTCTTCTGGAAATGCAAGGTTAAGTCTATGCTCTGGAATGTGAACTTCAAGTCATGAAGAATGCTGAACAAGCATCTTCTGTTACCCTGGCAAATCAAATGAAAGCCCTCGCTCTTCAAATTCAAGCCAATACCAAAGGAGAAGAGATGGCTCATCTACAGGAAGACTTGAAGAGGCTGGAAGACATCGTCCAATCGATGGGAGACTTCCAGATTGTGCGCGTTCCCAAGAAGACTTGACTTTTTTTCTCACCTTTTTAATGATAACAAAAAGTGGGAGAATTGCAATTTGAACTCTTTAAACTCTTTAAACTTTGACGTGTTTGAATATTTGAGTATGACTTGGGTGTGAACTTGAATTTGACTGACTTGTGTGGATTTTGATGTTTGACTGTTTGCATTTATATCAAGTGTTGTTATATGGTCTTACTCATGAAAAACTAACCAATTTTCTGTGGGTGCAGAGTATGGTTGATTTATTTTATGAGATAGCCACATTGCTTGAGTAATGTTTTGCAGGTCAAAGTTTTTCAAATCTACAGGAAAGTTTTGTCACCATCAAAAATGGGGAGATTGTTGGAGAAATCTTTTCAGGATATTTTGAAGCTGACAAAACATTTCTATCAGTTTAGTCTTGATAAATACAGACCTTCTGTTTAGAGTATGAAGACTTTCAGATCACCAGACTCAAGACTCAAGACTCAATACTCAAGACTCAAGACTATTCTCATTGACAGTTTTTCTAATCCAGTGACGAAGGCAATCCAAAGCCAAAGTATTTGGTTGAGGATTTGGTCTTATCCTCTGGAGAAGATCTCTTGGCTGGATAAATATAACGGATTCTTTTATTCGTAATCAAGATCGTTTGAAAATCCAATGGTCGACGAAATATTCTTGGAAGGTTCTATTCTTGGAAACCAAGATCCTGATTGTATGGGCGAACAGGATTGATGGGCTATCATCAGGTTCCTTTAATAGCTCGAATGATCTTCTTGATTGATTCCGTCCAACGGGTAGATTGGAGGAATTCTTTTGGTAAGTGCCAACGGGTATGATGGCATAAAGGAATATAAAAGGAAGACATTCTAGTTGTTTTAAAAAATGATCGATAGAGAAATTCCAGAGTCTGAAGTACCTTGATTATCAGTCGATACATTCTGAGCGAAATTGTATACACAAAGAGTGTCTATACTTAGTAATACCTTGAGCGAGTGTGGTAGATCATCTACACCGAGAAAGCAAGGGAGAACAACACTGTAACATCTCTTTGTTCATAGTGGAATCCAGCCAATAGGCTGTCAGTGCAGAAGAGTGGACGTAGGCTTGACATAAGCCGAACCACTATAAACCGTGTGTTCAATTTTCTCTTCTCTCAGTCTTACTTTGATTATTGTTTGTCTCAAATCTATCAACTGTCTAGTATTGTGCAATTATCAAGAAAAATCCTTTATATACCTATTCACCCCCTCTAGGTACTTATACTAGCTATATCAGAAGTACCCTTATTTTTTCAAATAAATAGCTACAATAGACATTATTTCAAATAAAGATTTAAAGTGTTCTCATTTTCCCACATAAAAGCCTCAAGTGACCATATAGTTCCAAATAAGGGCATGAACTTACTATTTGGTGAAGGGTAATTTCATCTTTTAATTTTTTTTCCTTTTTTCTTTCTTTTTTTTCTATTTTTTTCCAAACTCAAAAAAATTATTAAAAACGAAAAAAAAAAAAAAAAGAATGGAGGGCTCCCTCCCATCTATGGCCACCACCCCATCGCTAGAAGGGCGGTAGCAAGGGCTAACAACCTTCGTTGATTAGAGGCGAGGGCCAACAAGCCCTCACCAAAGACAAGAGAGGATGGTGGCCCTCTTCCATATTAGAACGAGGTCCACCAGCCCTCGTGGCCGCCCCCTCAGCAATGGGGCAATGACCACAAACGAGAGAGAGCCCTCCCGCCTCTAATTTTACTTTTTCTTTTTAATCTAATTTAATGTAAATTGAAAATGTATATTTATAAAAAAAAATTCTCGATTAATCAGAATATTTTGCTGGCCAAGAGTTGGCAAGGCGAAGCTTTTATTTGAAACAGCCATAACCACTTCAGGCTCTTTTTTTAAATTGACATAGCCACTTCAAGTCCTTATTTGAAAAAAGAGAGTATTTCGGGCTCTTATTTGAAACTTTCCCCAAATCCAATGCAGGTGATGTGCTCCATGAGATGCCACTCTCAAATGGTTTGATACCATGTGAAGGTAATTTTGGTCTGCATCCTCATTCTCAAATAATTTAATAACCATATGCATGTCATTTGCATAACTTCCAATTCTGTCTTTCACCTTTTACAGGTATATTTATGGCCATTATGATAAGGCTATGTCCACAATAAACAAGCCAAGCTTGTTTAAAGGTGGACATAATTTTTCTTTCCTAATAATTCCAATAAGTTTTCATTATTCCAAGAACATCAATTTTCACTGCAATCACAAGCAGTGAATGAACATTTTCATCCTACAAAACAATTTTTCATTGTAATGGATCACGATCACTAGGCCCTCTGCTAATGTCTCATCTTCTCTATATTTATGATATCTTACTGTGACCATGTAGGCTTGGTCGATGTCGGATTGGAAACAAGAATGACCTGACCCCGGAGAAGAGAAGATGATGGAGGGAAGAATTGTGGGTTGAATTAAGAAATCCTCTCCTTATAATGGTAAAAGCCTTGTCTTTTCCTTCTCTGATGACAATTTTACTCAATGCCCGATCACAATATGGACGTTGATAGACCCATTAAACAAGTGGGTTATGTTAGGTTTGGATCGGATAAAAAAAGGTCCAACCTTAATTGACGAATTTCTATCTAATACAAATTTAGTGACCTATACATGATCCTATCCGATCCAAAATCCATTTTTAGCAACTTTATTCCATAAATTGTTGCCTTTGAAGAATGAATAGTTCCGTGGACTAACTTGCCAGATTACTAAGAAACCGCGAGAGTTGAGTTATGGACGAGGGCATAAAGGCAGTGGCGAAAGCCCGGCCCAACCCAGCCCATCCATAAATCATGAAAAGGTTCAGGCTTTGGTTTTTTTGTAGCCACTTGACTTTTATTTGATCATCATATTCCCATTTGAAATTCTGAATCAATTCTTAATCACTTATGCCCTTGGCCAATGTAACTGTGAGTTTCATCACTATGTCGTTAGTTTTCCAATATTTGCCGGTTTGAACGTACGAGCCACTTCCTTTAATAAGAGTTTAAACTTTAATTAAATTAAGGTGATTAATTATCATGTAACCAGAAAGGGTTGAGAAAGGGTTTAAACTTAATTCTTGTCTTTCTGATAGGGATGAGAAAGGGTGGTATTATGCCTTGGGATCTTGGTTGCGCAAATTTCCGCCTCCTCCGTGTACATTTAGGTAGAAAGGAGAAGGGCGTGCCCAATGAGAATTCGAAGAAGTTTTGATACCCACTCATTTGATGACTGGAAGTTTGAATGCGAGCCTCTGTCCATCTGGATAATTCCTAATTCGTGTTCCTGTACTAATGTTGGTTCTATGCCCTAAGGCTTTTCTTTTATTTACAACTGTTCATAGGAATCGTTTGATTTCATCTCGACAGCATTAGGCATTTGCAAAATCTGTTGCTACAGAAGGAGAAGATTTGCACCCTTTCCCTGGTAGAAGACAAAAGGGAGCTCAGTTTTACCTTCTTATTTCCATTAGGCACTCACCGATCACATCAGGGTCTCCCTCTAATTAGATGGACAGAAGGATTCTCGGTAGAGCATGCGGTTGGCAACAACTATCTTCACTTGTCTTTTTCCATGATATCCTGTCTAGAGTTACAAATATTCTATTAATCGAGTCTTCCTTTATCTATCGTTACTGTATCAATTATGTAATATTTTGCTTTGAAATGAAAGGGTCTATTTCTAGCCAAAAAAGAAAAAATCATTTTAGGATTATATCTTGTGATGACGCCCAAATTTTTATTGACCATTTAGGTGCATATCCATTTTTTGCCCCAAGAAAAAGAATATATATACGCACACACAAAAAAAAAAAAATATATATATATATATATATATATATATATAGTAAATATAAAGATAGCAAAAAAATAAATAAATAAACTGGGAAAATAAATAAAATAAATAAAACTCGGGTAGAACATTTCTGCCTGGCCCGGTTCCTTAGCAAAATGTTCGGCCCACTCGGGCTTAATTTTTCCTCCCATTTTTTTTTTTTTTTGACATTTTTCCAGCGCAACCCTTGTCCTTGGTTTTTCTTTCTCCCTTTCCCAGCCCATTTTGTTTCCTCAAAAAGCCCGGCCCTCTGTTCACACTCTCCGGTGAGGAGAGGAGAGCGTCCGTAACGCGAGGAGAAAAGAGTGGGTGACCGAAGGAAGCGTCTGTGGGCGAGAAAGTAAACAGCGAGTGAGGAGAGCGAATCCAAGAGGATGACATTCCGTCATACAGGGGTCGGCCAGCACGAGGGGAAGGAGGAGTCGGCCATTCTTTGAGAGGTTCTTAGCTACAGAGAGCTTCGCTGGGGAAAACAGAGAAGAGAGTAGAGAAGATAAATTACTGAATGAAAAAGCAGGAGGGGATTCCTCACCACTGGTGACTGGCTGGACGTCGAGATTTGCTGCCGAGCCACTGCCGTTCGTGATTGTGTAGCTGCGCTGGAGTGCGCTCGAATCTGTTGTGGTTCTGTTTTCAGACGGCTCTGAAAGTTTTATTCATCATCAAACGGTCGATTGAATAGAGAAGACTCAATTCTAAAAGCAGGTGTCTCCAAGAGTATCCGCAGGCAACTAAAGTGAGGGCGGAGCATCCCAACGCCATGCTTTGTTTTCACTCACTCCTTCGATGAACCGTCTTCTCCGTCACCTGCTTCAAAAGGAAGCGACAAGGCCACAGAATTTGGCTCCACGAGCAGCTTCAGCGCTGGTGTTTGAATTTCCGGGGAGGCGTTACTGTTGCATCTGTCAAGAACTTTCAGTCGATGGCGGCTGTTGATCCCTCCCACAAAATTTCGGCCGCAGAACAAGAGAAGCCAACTTAATGCTGTTAACCCCCACCGACGGTGCCTCTCTACCGAGAGACCTCTAGCTTGCTGGCCGATGAACACCGCCATCCACCCCGAACCCAGCATCACTGCCAGTCCCGAGCCAACCGATTCGTGTTCATCGAATTTGATTTGGAAACAGCGTATGCATGCTATTTCAAATAAGATCAACATCTTCCAAGGGGTCGAACTTCTTGTTCATCAATTCCGTTCATAATTCTCCACTGCTCTTCTTTTTCTCTTCTCTTGAGAAAAAGATTGAATGATAGGTATTTCCTTGTGTGGCAAATCATGGGACTTGAAGCTTCGGTGATAACGGAGTCCTTGTAATAATTGTCCTTGCTTCCTTCATGCATCAGCTTTCCCTGATAACTTGGTTGCACCCTACTTCAGAATTTCTGTGGTGTCCCTGATGCTTTTACGTCCAACAGTTTATTGGCCCAACTGCTTCCTGTCTTGAGAGAGATGACTCTCCTTTGGATGCTCTGCTAGACAGTATAAAAGAAGTTCCTTTTACTAATAAACGAAGACACATGTTTTAGCTATATTTATATAAGTAAACTAATCATACAAGTGCTGAAGCAATACATTCAATGCTGATAAAAATTTTGTATGAAGACTTCAGCAAGGCCATAGAATATTTGTAGTGCACGAGGCAACTCAAGTGTGTTACTACGGGAGTTTTCGAGCTAGAACAACTTGGTTATCAATTGCACTATCATCATGTTGCAGTTAACATTTGATCCTTCTCACATGCTGCAAATGCAAGAATGTTTTTCGACTCC
The DNA here is from genome assembly GCA_028830015.1 of Eucalyptus grandis x Eucalyptus urophylla. Classification (NCBI taxonomy): domain Eukaryota; kingdom Viridiplantae; phylum Streptophyta; class Magnoliopsida; order Myrtales; family Myrtaceae; genus Eucalyptus; species Eucalyptus grandis x Eucalyptus urophylla. The sequence continues at coordinate 3,038,223 of CM054198.1, read as the reverse complement.
TATGTTTCCTGTGATGGTTCAAGTAGTAATGTAGTCACAAGGAAGGTAATACTAGACATTGTGTACTTAACCGTCTGTAACGTAGATGATTGTCACAGCTGATGCTGAACACTTGCTATTTCAATTTCTCACTCTTCCATTGAACTTTATTATTGAATGCATTTTATCGAAGTTTATATGAAAGGAAGTCCGCATGAAATTCACCATATCATATTTCTTAGAATGCCCCCGCTGTGAAGGCGGACACCATGTTTTAGAACCTCAGCTTGCTTTTCTAAAAAAGATTATGTTCTTCCTGTATAGCGGTAAGACCCCGTTGCGCCACTTCATTTGATTTCACTTTTGTCTTTTAGTTAAAAAAAAGTAACGTTAAACCACCTCTGATATAAAATCTCCTGTCAGCATAATTAGAATGTTTCCTTATCTACAGGTCAAACTTGTGATAAAGCTGATCCGCGATCCTGGACCCTTTAAAGAAGGCATACAATGGAAACATGCAGTAGGAAGTCCCATGTGTGGTTGCGGGTATGTAAATCTCTACGAAGATCTATCACCTCGTAAACACTTGAAATCGTTTCTAATGTACAGATCAATTAGTTGACCATTTCGTTGCGGCTAATGAGTTGATGTAAAAATAATTACTGGCTTTTGTTGATCATTTGCCGCCGTAGGTGCCACTTCCACTGCGGAAGCAAAAAGCATTTTGGTCGCAAAAGTTTTGGGGGCGGGGGGAAAGATTCTAACACGCCGTTGTGCATTTGTGATCTTGTTGTTTTCCCAATAGAGCAAAAGTGACGAAGCAGTCTTTCCGATTGTGGAAACTCGTAAAAAGGCACAATAGAAATTATTTTTGTTACACCATAATCTTAAATCCTTTCAAAAATTTTAAATGAGATAAAAGATATGGAAAACCATATGAATCGGGCTCCAGAGTTTGAAGTTACAACAATTGAAGATTGGTAGATCAAACTCCATGACCAAACGCCTTTAAAGATCATGTGTAGAGAAATTTACATATTTGGTCAGTCACGACGACAAAAGCTTGATGGCATTAGCATCATTTAGATTGAAGCTCAGAAGCTTATTATTTTGGAATAACATATTTGTATTTCTGAAGCAAAGAAATACACTTGACCAGACATGCCAAGGTTTCTAAAAGGCCGAAACATTGGCAAGCGGACTCAACAGGACGGACTTGCATCAAACCAAGGAGAAACGATACAAAATGCTCGATACATGGTTTGAAAATCTACGAGACGTTTGTTAAGTTAAGAGTATATTCTTATACGATAGTTAAAGTTCCTTTATGTTTATGTATCCCTCCTCCTCGAGATTTCCTTTATGTTTATGTTTCTGAATTTCCGATATCAATCATCCTTCTTGTTTAGAAGTTCCAGGTATAACTCGTGGCTTGAGCTGAAGGAAGGGAAAGATGCTGACGTCCATAATATTTCACCTTCGCGACTGGCCCTAAGAACCAAGCCGTTAAGTGTCTTAACTTCTCTGGCGAAGTTTCTGGTCTTATTATCATTTTCTTATGGTTCATTTCGTCCAACTTGGTGTCACAGTAGTTAATCACACCATTGATGTTGTCGACAGAGTAAAGGCATGGCACTCAAGGCCTCCAGGGCGTACGGCATTGCAATCCGTGCAACCGGTTCGGCAAATAGTGCGAGCCGGATGCTGACTTGGACCGGTTCCAATGGTCATACAAGTGGCAAGGGAGATTGAGCTCGAACTCGCCGAAGCCATGGGGAAAGGCAGAGCTGGAGTACATATCGAGCAGGGAGTTGAGGCAGCGCCCAAGTCCGCAAGTGGGTGCATACACATTACCTGCAAAGGCCGTCGAACGCCAATGTTGAACTACTGCGCGAGCTCGATATTAGCCCCATTTGGTTCAACATTCCCAAGGGCTTTTAGCCCTGAAAGCCCCTTAGAAAAAGATTTAGGTATTTGGTTCAGCATTTGGAAGTGTCATTAGCCAAATGTTGGCTTTTGAAATACTGAAAGCCCAAAGCAAGTAGGGACTTGCTTTGGCCCTGTTTGGTTCAGCATTCCCAATGGGCTTTCAGGACTGAAAGCCCCTTGGGAAGGTGTTTGGTTTAGCATTTGAATATATCTTTGGCCAAAAGCTGGCATTTGAAATGCAAGTCCATCTCTACAATTCTTCCGTTGACTTCTTTTTTCTTTTTCTTTTTTTAGACTGATCATCTTCCCCACACCCCAACCGCCATTGATCGGCGATGGAGTTTCATCGATTTTTATTTTTATTTTTCTTAAAATAATAAAAACGCTTTGCAAATGTTGGGTTCACCTTTTTTTTTGTCATTTTTATCTTTTGACAATCAATAGCCCAAATTTTTATCAATACACTAGAATGATCATTAATTAACGAAGATGACTAATACTACAATAATTAAAAAAAAATTATTCAAAGTCGAAAACAAACCTAAAAGAACTCTAGGCCAAAAGTTGAGCTTTGCATCTAATCTATAATCAAATTCTTTTAATATAATTTTTAAATAAATTTACTAATATATATATATATATATATATATATATATATATCTTTTACATTGCTCTCAACATGAAAATGTAAAAGGTTATATAGTCATTGTTTCTTTTTTATAATTTTAAAAATATTAAAACTAAAAAACTTAATTTTTTGAGCTTTGCATCTAATATATAATCAAATTCTTTTAATATAATTTTTAAATAAATTTACTAATATATATCTTTTACATTACTCTCAACATGAAATTGTAAAATGTTATATACTCATTGTTTCTTTCTTGCAATTTTAAAAATACTAAAACTAAAAAACTTAATTTGGTCACACTAAAAGGCTTTTCAAATATATGTTTACCAAAAGTCTTGCATTTCCATAAAGCACTTTTCAGTCATAGTTTACCAAACAGTTTAATATTTCGAAAAACCCCTTTACCTATTTGCATTCTCCCAAGGGCATTTTCCAAAAGCTAAACCAAACGGGCCCTTTGAGCTTTCAGCATTTTGGAAATGCAGGTCTATCTCTACTATTCATCCGTTGACTTCTTTTTTTTTTTTGTTGAAAAAACCGATCATCTTCCCCACACCCCAACTGCCGTTGATCAGCGACGGAGTTTCATCGGATTTTATTTTTATTTTTTTAAAAAATAATAAAAACCCTCTGTAATGTTGGGTTCACCTTCTTCTTTTTTGTCATTTTTATCTTTTGACAATCAATAGCCCAACTTTTTATTAATACACTAGAATGATCATTAATTAAGAAGATGATTAATACTACAATAATTAAAAAAATATTCAAAGTTGAAACCAAACCTAAAAGAACCCTAAGCCAAAAGTTGAGTTTTGCATCTAATCTATAATCAAATTCTTTTAATATAATTTTTAAATAAATTTACTAATATATATATTTTACATTACTCTCAACATGAAAATGTAAAAAGTTATATAGTCATTGTTTCTTTTTTTGCAATTTTAAAAATACTAAAACTAGAAACTTAATTTGGTCACACTAAAGGGTTTTTCAAATATATGTTTACCAAACAGTTTTGCATTTCCCTAAAGCACTTTTCAGTTATAGTTTACCAAACAGTTTAGCATTTTGAAAAACCCCTTTACCTCAAAGGTATTTGCATTCTCCCAAGAACATTTCCCCAAAGCTGAATCAAATGGGCCAATTGTCATTTACTCGTAAGTCAAACTTTGACCAGCGGGGGAGACCTTGCAGGGTTGACGAGAAAGGCAAAAATGCCACGGCCCAGCACTCTCCTTAAAATGGCGGTTGAATTTCGAATTTTTTAAGAAGCTTTTGAAGTAAATTTGTTTTTTACTTACTATTGCCTCCAAGAGTCCAAAACTTTTGACGAGGGAAAGAAATTGATCGAAGAACCTACGAAAATGACCAAATGTCATGTGCTAAACCCCTGTTATATCATTGTTGCTTTTTCTAATAACAACGTCCTGTAAATATTTCTTATAGAGACAACAATTCACGAAATAAGAAATAAATTCCTAATTTAATCTTGCTTACTCAAATTTGCTTTTCATAGTGATTATGTTGTGTTTATTCTATGGTTCTCATTAAGTTAATCTCATGTTGACTGGCTTGCTTAGTCATGTGGGATTGTGATATAATTCTTTTTATTATTATTATTATTATTGCGGACATGATCAACATGGCGAGAATAGATAAATAAAAATTTGTAGTACGTGTACTAAGAAGGGTGAATCAGACAACATGTCAGATAAATAGTTGGAATATACTAAGAGATCCTAATTGACTCAGGCAATACTCTTGATTCGTGTTAATTAGAATAAAAAACATAGGAAATCTATGGAAAGGGGATCTAATGTGCTGACAAAGGACCCAAAGATAGGGAGAAATCCAAGTCCATGAGAATAGTGACACTGAAGACGAGAACACATGGAATGGACACAATTATTTGCTGCACCCCATGCACATGGGCCTAACGAGTGTGATCTGTCAGATTTTGTGGCCATGCGAGACTCACATAGTCCAACGGATGACGTGCATTGAACCAGCTACATCGGGTACGTCCAATAGCTTCCTCCTAAATGGATCCCGAAACTCCAGGCAAAGAGAGAAGTTATGTTCTCTCAAATTTTGTTACGAGCTTGTGCTCGTATGTCATAGCCTATTCAGATACTATTCAACATAGAGTGAATATTTTCTAGACTAAATTAACATTTCCCAGCTAAAAAATGAAGAAAGAGAAAGAGAAAAAAAAAAACCAATTCATTTGAGGACAAAGGCTAGTTAGGTTAATCAGAGGGCACCAAATAGTTTAAAACAAGTCTTAAGGAGGCTGGGATCATACCCAAAAACAAGGATTCCAAAGCAGGATTGGTTCGACGGATTTGGTCTGCAATCAGCTTGGCTTCCACAAATCTTGGTTTGACTTACAAACCCTGTAATTAATAATTTGATTGTCAGCCTAATTATGAAGGCTACAAGCTATGATGTTGAGCTGTTCTCCATATTATACGAGTCACTCTTAAGCCTAACAAAACATCTTGATCCATCTTTTACATTTCACAAGAAAATTTGGGGAGGGCAAAAAAGGTTTTTAATCTGCAACGCATTGAGATAAGTCTTTCTTCTTGATCTATTCAATAAAAATTAACGGGCTTAGTCCTATTCAAATCCGCATAAAAAAGATTTTAACATTCACAAGGTAATATTAACACAACACTATGATGTATTGTGTTTCTATAGCATGTGCACAACTTGGAAAACAACAAGAGCCTATATCCACGTTTGCCCTATGTTTGATAAAGCTAATACAAACACATAGAGGGAAGTGAATAGGTGTTAAAATAAAATATTGACAAATAAATGCGGAATAGAATGAGTTATGATCAAAGTATGAACAAATATCAAAATCTGTTATGCAAGTAACTAGACTTTTGAAGCAACCTATAAGTATGCAAAAAAACGTAAGTAAAATGAGTCAATGGAAGAGAAAATTGCATACAAGTTTTATAGTGACTTGGCTTAGGTGAAATGTACGGCCACTCTTTCACATTAACAGCCTATTGATTGGATTCATTATGAGATCAACAAAAGATTACAAATGTGAGTGCAAATGCTCGATGGTAGATCGCACTCACTAAGTCACTATTTTTACTATTTCTCTCACTTGATCACAACTTGTAAAGCCCACATAATAAGACAAGTAATATTGAGATTAGCTTTAGACTTTGTAATTTCTAGTTCATATCTCTATCTCCTTGACCGATTAATCTCATTAAATACTCCCCCATGCTACTAGCCGTTTAGTCAATCATTGAAGGATATTCTTCCAATCTACTCGTTGAACAAAAAGATTCAATAAGATCTTGTGGCCGGTAAAGACAAAGGGAGAATCTCCACTTAATTTTGATCGCCCACATAAGTATAGCTTTCCTCATTTGGAACTTGTCTCTAAGATTGATTTTATCAATCACCTTGATTGACTTGATCAATATATTTTTGAAAAGTGAAATCCTTAGCCAGATTACTAGCCATTGTTGATTATATTATGAATTTGTCTCATTCTGGTTCTGTGTTGTATTCTCAATAAGTCTTGTTTTGGACTTACTTCATTCAAGCCTTGACATGTTCAGAACCTGTCGAAGGGGGATATTCACTTAGATTGTATATGTGTTTCTGAAATAGAATATGCTTTACTGAAGGTCCTCAATAGTTGCTCAGATGATATATGCTTATTGCAAAACTTGTTTGAACATGGGGATTAGAACTAGAAAGTTTTATCAAGTTCAAAATTTGGATGGAGTTTTCTCAACAACATTGACATCTGAAATTTGGTCGACATGTGTATTTTACTTAAAATATATATTAAAAAAGGAAAATGAAAATAATTTAGAAAAAAAAAAAGGAAGGGAGAAAAATAAAATGGTCGAAGGGTCTACAACTTGGTGATGTGGTGATGTTGGAAAAGGCCTGACCCAATAAGCCTGGTTCGTGCGGTCCACTAACTCAGGTCCACGAAATCAATCCATTAGCCCAAACTGAGCCCTATTGGATTTCACGCTAGCGTCGAAGGGGGAAGAGGACTGGGAATCTTCTGATGGTATATGGGGGCGTTGTTCTTTTCTCTCTCTCTCTTTTTTTTTTTTTTTTGATATCAGCTTTGAGTATTATTTTAGTTGTATATCTGGAAATCCAATCGCATTACTTATTTCGCCCAACCTTTTAATGTATTTGGGTAAGAATTCTTTGTAATGTCATGTCCATATGGGCTTGGGCTGTTAGAAAGTTGCCAGCCGTTACTCGTTTAGAGGAGACTTGATGGATTTGGGTTTAATTTCGAGGTTACTTTGGTAACATATGCATATAGTTGATGCTTCGCCATTTTCTTATAGTTTAACATCATTTTTCATGTATAAATAGGGTATTCATATGCTGCTGTCCAAATCATGGACTGCAAGAACAAGTCTTCTTTTCAATCGAAAAAATATTTTTCGGGATAGTCTCACTAGGTGCCAGGACTCCGGTTGATTTTTCGATGTTATCAAATTATTTCATATTTGCATATTTTCTCTTGATGTATCTGTTGATGGCTATCTTATACTGAGTAAGCGTCTCAAGTTTTAGATTTGAACTTGATTTTAGGAATCCTCGTGCATTCATGTTGATATAGGATTTAGAAATCTTAATGCATGTTTACCTCTTAGGTTTCATTTAGTGGTGTTTTCCTAATGCATTCATATTGAGCACGCTTCCAAAGACGAACTGAATGATGCTTGAAAGAAAAATGTCGTTGCGCTGCGCAATTTGGGTTGGGAATGGCTACAAAATTTCATGGCATCCCAACGCTATCATTGACTTTTTTTTAATCGAGAGCGACATTGCAAAGGGCTAAATGAAACATTGCAAGAGGCAACTTTTCTTACTACACAATATTAATCAATCATACTACTCTATGTTACTCGAACTTGAATCCCGACTTATGATTTTTATCACTACGAGTCTAGTTTGGGTATCAAATCGAGGCAAATTCCAACCTTACTATTCGCTTCATCGATGGAAAAATTGTTTCTTCACACAAGCACTAAAACTATGTTCATGTTCTATTGGATTTCAACTCAGCTCCTCCAAACTCGTCCAAACTCGAACTTGCTTAGGAAAAAATGGACCGAGTCCCTTATGTGATGACGAGCTAGGGCAAGATGTTGGGTCCTACCTTGCCTTACTGACGAGCTTTATTATTCATTAATGTTGTAACAATTAAGTGTTCTATTTTTATATAAATCACATTGAGAATTAGAAGCAACCCTAAAATTGAGGTATCTAGTTGTATCCCACGTAAAACTACAAGATAGGGATGATTGCAAGGGGTGGCCTCGAGCATCTATTAAGGACTTGGAAAATTTAAACCGATAAAAAAAGGATAGCGTCCACGTGAGTGATTTCCAGCTAAAATCGGCCGGAATTACTATATTGACTAAATCGATCTTTGCACAATATATTTAACCCCATGACAATCACCTAAAGCCCTATGAACATAAAACATATATTTGTGTACGTATTTTGTGCTACTGGGTAATTGAGATTACTTATAAATAAGTCTTGCTTGAATCAGCATGCATACATAACAAGTGCTTTATAGGAAAGTAATCTTAAATAAGGATCCAAACCATTATATAATGAATCGTGCACACATCATGATAAATATATAACACGGTAAAAAAGTATACAAAAAAAAATTAAAATTTCAAGTGCAGTCGCATTTTATTTTATTCTTTGGTCCCAATAGAATAAAAGGGCACATTAAAAATAGCTTCTTCGCTTCGCTGGGATCTGGTGTGTCGCCCCACCACATATCGCATTGAAGAGAAAAAGACAAAAGGAAGATTTCCGGTCTCCTTCCTCCACAAGTGGCCTTTTTATTATGTACATGGGACCCACCCTAGGGGACCCACACCCAGTGAGTGATTGTCCAGAGTGAACCGGCGGTTAAGGTACTGCCACATGGCTCAGCTTTCCCCACGCCGCGGGCCCCAAATTTATCTTATGGAATCAACATGAATAATATATATATGTATGTATATTTCTTTTTGTTTTTTATTTTATTTTATTATCTTTCTTTCTTTTTTTTATTCATCCTTTGTTGGTAAATACCTAATCGTGCTGTGTCCTGAAAAAATTGAAAAAAATTTATTAGGTAAAAGGGAGGTAATATTTGAAGAGTTTATCTACATCTAAGAAATTTCACCCAAGTTGTAAGATAAGAAGTTTTCATTTTTAATTCAAATTAGTTACATTTAACTCGCTTCATTTGTGTGTGAAGATAAAAATAGGGAAGTGACATTAATAGAGAGTACAATAATATGTAAAGATTTCAATCCATTTTTTAAACATACTTTCCATTGTCATATAAGTGAAATTAATAGAGAGTTTGATGTTCATGGAATACTCGATAATTTTTTGAGTCCAAATTTAAAACAGTAAACATTCATAGTTTACTTGTCAATTATCTTGAACATTGTAAAGAATGATTGCTATCTAGAGTTAAGTGTAATCGTGGCCAAGGTAGATTCGTACGAAGGTTTATCACAAACGTTCTCCTCCTTCTCCTCCTCCTTTTTTTTTTTCAAATAAAAAGTTGAGATTGAAGTCCTTATGAGATTTGTTTATTTATTAGGATCTCCTCAAGAGATTTCCTCATAATTATTATGACTCTTTTTAATTACAAATTTGCAAAGTGTTTGTTAATGGGGATTGACTTGATTTGAAAAGCAAAAAGAAATAAAAGTTGATCGGATCAAAGATAGTCGGACGGATCTAATCGGATCCACCTAAGTCCGAATTGATATATGGATATTTCAAACGCATTTTATGGGAACATTGCGAAAAATAATCATCTTCACCTATTTGAAATGCACAGCATTTAATCTTAAAATAGTATACTTTCACGTCTCGATACATGAAATAAAACAAAGAGAACTTACACTTTTTTAGACATTATTTGTTTTTTCTCGTGATTTTTCCCCATGTTTTTCCTCTAGCGTCTACGCCGATTAGAAACAGTAAACAAATTTGAAATTCCATAGAGAGAAAGCAATCTTCCTAGAATTTCTCCTCCTCTAGCCCCCGCACGTGCTAAAAGAGTAAAGACACCTGGATGCGGATGGGCCCCACAGTGGTAAGTAGCTTGCTTTTCTAACATTTGCTCAGAGTAGGACAATTGAAAGGCACAAGATCTGTTGGTAATACTCTCGTTTCTCTATCGAAACTGATCACCCATCTCGATCCTTTCTTTTCTTTGTACCAAGTCAAAGTAGAGAATTTTTTATAAAAAAAATTAATGAATATTAAAAGATTAACAAGTTAATAAGTCTATCCAATTGATCATTGATTACCAGGTGCTTTTTATTTATTTATTTTTATTTTTATGAATATATGCCGTGTCTCCTTCGTTGAACGAAATTAGCAGCTGGCGTGATGGAGGACGTGGGAAAGCGAGCTCGCTTATTTTGGTGGTGAGCGTGGGTGTTTGGTGGTGGTGGTCCGATCTCCCTTGGTGAGGTTGGCCGCTGATGTCGTTTTGTGAGATTCCATGGTGTGTCCGTGCGGTGGGTGCTGAATCGGTCTATAGAGAAAGTTCGGTGAAGAGGATGTAGAAGGATGCGTCGGGCATAAGAACACCAGAACACCAGGAAGAAGACGACCAAAGGGGAAGAGATAAATAATAATAATAATAATTAAAATAAAAGAAAAGGTGCAGAAAAAAAAGTGAAAAAATAGAGAAAAAAAAAAAAGCAAAATTGGCTTCGGGAAAGAGGAATGCAGTAGAAAAGATTAAAAAAAAAAATAGAGCGAGATTGGTAGTGTTCCCCAGTCAAAGGTAGGAACCGGTGCTTTGGCCGGTCGCTCGATCGCGCGCTGCTCTCGACCCTTCCTCTTCGCCGACTGCGTCCGCCCTCAAAAAGCTCTATAACAAGATATCCTGCAATGGGAACGCCTCCAACCTCGAGCTGTGCATCGATTTCGTCTCCGACAATGTTGTCTTGTCGCCCGTTGGGTGCGGTTGAAGTTTCTAGAGCGATGGTTGATTGTTTGTGAGGGCGCGCTTATGATTCATTCTTGGGTTTTCCTTTGGTCTGCATAGATGGATAGAGCTTGGATTGGCTTGGAGGACGTGCCTGAGGGGTCTTTCAAGAGTAAAATGCACGGATAAAGTCCATGTAAGCGGGGTTTCATCATTTGTTTTGGTTACTATTAACTTGTGAGTTTCATTGTAAATATCAATTTCATTATATTAACCATCGGCGTCAAATAAATATACATGATAAATACTTCGTAGACAATCCACCATCTACTTTTATGTGCATCATCAAATTATGATGATGCTAAAGTTGCATACCATAAAGATCATATGTCTCTCTACCCAAATGATTCAATATCTTAGTTAAATAAATTTACATGAATCACCAAATGATAAAAACTACCAAGTCATCATAATTTTTTTTTTTATATAGGGAGGCTAGTAAATCTTTGAATGTCCACCAACTATTTTTTTTTTAACAATTCTCTACACGAGAACACTACCGATGTCGTTCTTCTCGATTCTTCAAATCGAGCAAAACGTTAAGAAAAAGGGGGCAATTTCACCCACCGGCTCCATCTACTTTTCTTACTTTTCTGTATATTTTTCTATTTTTGTTGGGTCCCTTTTTTCCCATTTGGTGGGACCCACCCACATATCGCTATCGGCGTCTTTATTATGCACGGAATCGGGAGGAGCAGAAATTCAAGGAAGGTCTCTGTGCGTCTCTCTCTCTCCCCGTGAAATTTCAAATTTGTTACCATTTCCAATTAGATATTGTACAAAGTGCAATTTCGAATAAGTGAAGATGGTTATTTTTTGCAATGTTTCAATAAAATTTCTTAAAAATAATTCATATAACAATTTGAATTTTGGTAATTTCTATTTGATAGGTCCGATTACTCGTGATTGGATAAACTTTCATTTCTTTTTGCCTTTTCTATTCAAGTCACATTCTCCATTAACAAACACTTTGTGAATTTCTAATTAAAAAGAGTCGAGATAATTACAGAAAAATCTCTTAAATCTCTTGCGCACTTTGTAAATCTATCCTGATAATTAAACAAATCCCATCATGACTTCAATCTCAACTTTTTACTATAAAAAAAAAAAAACGTTTCTGATGAACTTTTGTACTTATCCATCATGTCTTGCAATTACACTTGACTCTGGATAGCCATCATAATTTATAATATTCAAGATAATTGACAAATAATCTATGAATGTTTACCATTCTAAATTTGGACTCAAAAAATTATCTAGTATTTCATGAACATTGAACTCTCCATTACTTTCCCTTATAGGACAATGGAAAGTTTGTTTAAAAATCAGATTGAAATCTTTACATATTATTGTTCTCTCTATTAATTTCATTTCACTATTTATATCTTCACATACAAAACGAAGCGAGTTATCTTATACTAATTTGAATTAAAAAAAAAAAGAAATCTTCTATATTACAAGTTAGGTGAAGTTTTTCTGAGATAGATAAAATTTTCAAATATTACCTCTCTTTTTACCTGATAAATTTTGCCAATTTTTTTTTCTAGACACTGCACCATTAGATTTTTACCAAAAAAGGATAAAGGGAAAAAAAAACAAAACAAAAAACAAAACAAAACATAAAAAGAAAAAATATATGTATACTCTTTGAGTTGGTTTTTTTTTTCACAAAAAAAAAAAATCATGGCGAGGAGAGAGTTGAGCCATGTGGTAGCGCCTCCGCCGCCAGTTCACTATAGACACTCATGGCCCATCATTATCTCGACTTTTGCAAGTAAAATATCGACTAATATTCGTCCAATAACCACACAACATTAAAAGTAGATAAATTATCGACTACACCATAATAATCTCGAATTTTTGTTGAATGAGGCAAAATACTATTTCCGATGAATACAACTTAATCCATGGCGATATGTTGAAAAAACTTCAAAGTTTCTTCATGAAAATTTTCATCAGGCGCAACATCTAGCTAAGGTTTAGAATCCTTGGACAAAAAGGAATCTAGGGTTGTATGTTTGGCCCTTGTAATATATACAGAGGGAGAGATTTTACATGACTTGCAATATTTCTGATTTTTTGGACAATCTGGTGATATACCCAGTTGTACAATAAGCAAGGGATGCATAATAAATTAGAACTCGAGCGAAGTCAAGGAAAAACATAAAAAGATAAAAAGATAAGTGTAATAGAAGTTCTAAAACTTGTCAAGAAAGTGTAATTAAATTATATAAATTGCAAAAAATGCAATCAAGTTCTAAAATTTATCAAATTAATTCAATTGAGTCGTAAAGTTAATATCATCAAGCTTACTAATGGAAAATCAATGTGACTTTTTTAAAATTATTTTTTATTCAATTTTTTTTAAAGTTAGATTTAAAAATTAAAAAATAAAAGCTAAAATTTATTTTTAAAAAAATATTAAAGAAAAAAGAAAATGACACCTGTGATTGCTTTCGCCACCATTGCTGCCCATCACCGAAGGGACCAGCGATGGTCACCAACCCTAGGCAAAGGTGGTCGGCCCTTGCCAGCCCCAAGTGAGGTTCGACGACCCTTACCAGCCCTTCCTTGAGGTTGGCAAGGCTCGCCATATCTAGGCATCGCCCAGATCTTCTAGATCTAGCGAGCCTCGCCAACCTCGAGTGAGGCCCTACGAGGCCTCACACAAGACAGGCGATGGTTGCCAACCCTTAAAGGGGGCCAACATGCCGGCGAGCCTCGCCCTAGGCCGGTGGCGAAAGTGACCACTGATGCAATTTCTTTTATTTTTTTGGAATGGTTTCATTTTTTAAATAAAATTTAGCTTTTCTTGTTTAGTTTTGAAATCTATTTTTAAAAAATTTTGAATAAAAAATAATTAAAAGAAGCTATGTGGAAACTAAAAATTCATTTAAAATGTCACGTCTACGCTATGTTAGCGTTTTTTGTTAGTGAGTTTGACAATGTTAACTTCAACATTTTTTTTTTGGTTGAATATTAACTTCAATATTCAATTGAACAAATTTGATAAGTTTTAGGATTTGATTGTATCTTTTTGTAAGTTTTAGAATTTAATTACAGTTTCCTGATAAGTTTTAAGACTTCTAGAAAAACATTCTATCAACTCCTATTCAATCCCTTAATTCACTCGGTCCCTCTGCCTGCTCCCTTCTTCTCTCGTCACTCCTCTCCCTTACTCTTCCTCACTATCACTCACTCTAGCCCCTCTCCCAAACTCTCCCCAATCCTTGCTCCTGACTCAGTACTCATTCTCGCTTCTCTCTCGGTCCTCGCTCATGTCCCATTCCTCGCTTCTCTCCTGGTCCTCACTCTCACGCGCAACGACCTAGAGGTTAGAGGGCGTGCAGGCGGCACGCGGGGGGGCGTGTGGGCGGGTGACATGCGGTGGGCGAGCGTAACACCACCATCATCTTGGCTCTTCCAAGAAACAAAAGATTATAGGGTGAGCAACATTTGGGAAGGCGTAGCATTACTGTGTTGGCTCTTCGTTAGAGTAATAATTTATTTTAACATGTATATAATTCAAAACCCTTCTTTTTTTTTTTAAGAAACAAAAGAACATCATGACGACCATAAGTAATCTTACTTGCAAATTGTTATCAAGAAACTAGGAACAAAAAGATAAGTCTTCCCAGCTCAATTATTGGGGGAAATTTTGAATGCCATCTTCTTCTATTTTCTTTTTCAAATAAAATCAGATGGAGTTTTTTCTTTTTTCTTTTTTTTTTTTTGGCAAAGAGGAAAAAAAATACTTTAATCTTTAAACCATTTATAGTTTTATCTTTAAACCTAATTGATGAAATGCTGCAAAATCCAGCAACAAAGACTCGTGAAGTCAAACAAAAGACCAAAAATGGAAGCTCTCAAAGAAATACTTTGCGGAAAAGAAAGGGCACGATTGGGAACTCGTTCTAGTGTAGCAAATTAAGTCTTGCCCATGATAGTCCTACCTGCTCACCCTCCCTCGCTCACTACGTGAACCTCTACCTACTCTCTCCCTCTTTCGTGTTAATCTCCCTCACTCTCACTCCTCTACCTTGCTCTCGCTTGCTCTTGCCCCTCTCCCTCGCTCTCGCTCCTCTCACGTCACCTTTAGATGATTCGTTGAGGTTTTTTTTTTTTTTTTTCCTACTCAATTTTTTGTTGTCATGTTGAATGGTGTTGTTAGAGAGGGATTTGGGGAGGTGAGGTGCCGGGGAAAGAGAGGTTTTTCTTTTGGTTCATTAGAGGGAAGAAAAAGATGGTAAAATTATAGTCATAGAGCAAAGGAAAAACAAATGATGGAAAACTTGGAAAAGTTAGTGAGAACTAGTGGCAAGGAGTAGTGGCTCAACTGGATTGGCCTTGCTTCAAGATTAGGCAAGCTACATGCTCACTAGCCTCAGCTGAGTCTAGGCTCACTAGGATTGACCAAGCTGCAAACTCACTTGGATCTAGCAATTTTTGAGCCTGTTGGCCTCGACTGAGCTACAAGCTCGCCAGGATCTGGCAAGCCTAAGCTCGACAACCTCGGTCAACTCGAGCTCGCCTAGGTCAATTGAGCCTTAAGCTCATTAGCCCATATCATGTCATATTGCTAGTTATTGCCGTGGCAAGTAGCCAACGGAGGAAGAAGAAAAAGGAAAAGACAGAAAAGAAAAAGAATAATAAATGTGATTTTTTTAAAATAATAATTTAAAATTTGAATTTAAAAAATCATTTTTACAAAAATAAAATTTTCATTAACCAATAACTCAAAGACTAGGAAAAATTATTCGGGAAAATGTTTTCTGGCTCTTCCAAATGAAAAATCATTTTTTTGAATCTAAGTTTTGATGGAAAAACATTTTCTGTTGCAAGGAAAAAATCTTGCATTGACTCATTAAAAATGAAAATAATATTTTCCACGAAGCAAACACATCCAGAGAAATTTTAAAATATGATAATCAAAATAACATATTTGTGTTTGATATTTAATCTTTTGCTTACATGAAATCTTAAATTTATAATTTCTATCATTTTTTACTTTTATCTATTGTTCAAAAGTATATTTCAATTACCCCACGGCACCGTTACTAGATCATTATTGACGATCAGAACGTCACTCTCCTTTGATATAGCTGAATGTTTTTTTCGTGTGAAGAGACATTTGACCATTATTGATGAAGTAGTAGAGGGTGCTGCGGTCTAAAAGATTAGGCACATGGGCTGGTGCTATATTTGTATGGGGAAAAAGTGAATGTTGAGATAGGAAAGTGAATTTTGACGGTCCCGATGAGTATAAAGAGAGTGTGCTTTCTCTGATGTTGCGATTGCCATGGATTTTGCATCAGAGCGTCACTCTCTCTGCTTTTTCCAGCGATTGACCTCTTCTCATCTTTTAACCTAATTAATCTTTCAAAGAAGGGGGCTCTGACTTAAACGTGCGCCTGCTTAAGGTAGCTACGTGGTTTAGTAAAATAAGCCCATTCGAAATAAATTTTTGTTAGGTGGAAAGTTATATTTACAAAAAAAAAAAAAAAAAAAAAATCTGTGACCGTCCCTCTTAACAAATAGTTTAATAATTCAAGAATTATGTCAAGGTTGATGTTTTAGCTAGAATTAGCAGATTACTAAGATAGATTATAAACACAAACGTTTGGTATATGTCAAAACTAATTATCTACACGTTACGAAATGCCAAAATTGCAAGTCAAAAGAATTATTTTTGAAGGTATGGTTGGCATGGTACCGATATCTAATGCAGTAGTCTTAAATCTTAGTCAGTTGAAGTTTGCATGGTATGTGCAAAAGATAATTCATATTACACATATTCATGTTTTGAATAGAATGGAATTCTTGGTGCATGGCGATGGACGGAAGAGGGGCTCACAATGACAAATGGGACTATAATGAAACGTCATTGTCAATCTAGCTTGATAAATGACATGACAAACCTCAAAAGCCATGAGCTCCTTCATTTTCAAAGGCTTCCTCTGTCTCGTGCAATTTTAAATTCCATGATCTTGACTATGAAGAAGGCGACGTGTAATGCTGCATTAATTCATTTTTGTTGATGTAGAAAAATATGCTTTCTTCAATTACATTTCAATTACGGATGACTTCGAACCTTCATCAGGTCCGCTATGTTGCTAAATGGAAGGGGGATTACTTTTATGACTAGCAGACAAGGCCTTGGTGTGGGCGGGTGACATGCAGTGGGCGAGCGTAGCACCACCATCATCTTGGCTCTTCCGAGAGACAAGAGATTATTGGGTGAGCAACATTTGGGAAGGCGTAGCATTACCATGTTCGCTCTTTGTTAGAGTTATAATTTCTTTAACATTATATATAATTCAAAACCCTTCTTTTTTTAAGAAACAAAAAGAATACCATGACGATGATAAGTAATCTTATTTGCAAATTGTTATCAAGAAACTAGGAACAAAAAGATAAGTAAGTCTTCCCAACTCAATTATTAGGGAAAATTTTGAATGCCATCTTCTTCTATTTTCTTTTTCAAGTAAAATCAAATGGATTTTTTTTTTTTGGCAAAGAGGAAAAAAAAAATTTGATCTTTAAACCATTTATAGTTTTATCTTTAAACCTAATTGATGAAAATAGAGCCCCTCATTCTTTTTTGAGACCTCCAATAATACTTACGGGTAAGCGGTTCCCGATTCCTTACAGGTTCCGTCTGAAACCTGGAATCTACCCTCGGGTACAGGTTCCTAATTTTTTGGAACCTGAAATTTACCTGTCAGAATCAAGAACCTGGAACCTACCCTGTCACAGGTTCCGGGGTCGGTTCTAGGTTTCTACAGATTTTTTTTTTTTGGGTTCATTTTCAGAATAAACTATGCAACAATTGCTCAGTCTCGCTATTGGGTAAGATCTTAAGGAAAAGTTGTGTTTGATGTTATAAAACAACATTTTCAGGTTCCAACAGGTTCTAATGAGGTTAAAACATTAAAATTAGGCTGCCTTTGTTTGAGCAACTGCACATAGGTTTAAGTAGAATGTAAAACCAAAAACATAGTAACTCATTTCCCGAAGAAAACTACGTAAACACAACCATATAGCCCAGCATATCAGAAATATACATTTTATTTTGGATTCTAGTAATTTGCTTTTCATAAACACTACATCCCTTTACCAAAAATGGGCAACAAATAAATTGTGAAAAACTGAAAATGGAAGAACAGACAGTACTTGTCCCATTCAAGGAAGAAATCAATGTGAACAGAAAAATGGAGGAATTGTACAATGGGTTCAAGAATAAACTTACTACAAAGTGGGGATAATCGAGAGTTGAAGTTTCATAGTCCCCTCCTTCTCCACAAATGTTAATTCCATACAACCTGGTCTTTTGTGTTGTTCACAACTTTGAGATCGCAATAGCTCTACTTTTCCAGCTCAACTGTTTACATAAATTTGAACATCAGAATCCATCCATTAACATGAGAGAGCTAGAAAGGAAGGCCCTCCTAGGTCACAAAGTAAGAAAAAGCTGACATAAACAGACATTTTTCACATATCAAACTCTCCATATAATCATGCAATGCAGTATATACGAGCAAACATTAAAAGATCATGCTTCTGGATATCTAACCCGATTTTACCAGTCAAAATGCAAACAAGATAAAATTTGAATCTTCCCCTTATCACGAAGAAGAATGAACAATTTATTCCATTATTAAGGATGAAAGAGACACCATTATGCAGTTTATGTCCATAAGCACGGATAACCAAATTATGAAAGGAAAACAAGGGTGCAATACAAGTACATGAGCATTACTAAATGCAGAAATGACGTGACAACATGCCTTCCCTTGCAAATAAATAGTCCAAGTTCACTTTCAACTAGCAAAAATAAATAGTCCAAGTTCACTTTCAACTAGCAAAAATGAATAGTCCAAGTTCACTTTCAACTAGCAAAAGGAATGTTAAACAAGTATTTGGCTCTCAACCAAATAAAAACCTCACAGTCATTGGCCTCCTTAACAATAGATCCAAAATCATGTCCATTCGGAACAAGAGACACCCTTACTATTAAGGTTGGAAGATCTTGCTCAAGTTGAAATTGAGTGCACCATTCATCAAAAGATTGCTAAATTTTGTTTCCAGTAGTCAGGGTTGAGTTTAGAACGTTTCAAAAAGCACCATCTAATTACACTTCAGACAAATGTCTATGCAAATTAACCATGAGAGTGCATACTTCAATGTTCTATTAGATCAAGGTTGTTCTCGGTTTGGAGGTAGCAATCTTTCAGGACGCAGCATTGGGGTGGCTGGGCGAGCGGCGTCGAGGCAGCTGATTGAACCAATATGAAGATATTCCATCCTTTAGATTCTTGACTTCCCTAAACCTGAGCATCATCTTGGTGCACCGAGTGTCTTAATCAGCATGATTGCACACGCTTATGCCGTGAAGAAAATGACATAAAAAATGCAGGAAGTACCAAACAGTTCAAAGGCGTCACCGAGTGGAGGGGGGCGAGCGGTGACGAGTCATCGTTGAGGGCGTCGCTGAGCAGAGGGGGGGCGAGCGGTGATGAGTCATCGTTGAGGGCGTCGCTGAGCAAAGGGGGGGGGGGGGGGGGGGGTAGGGGGGCGAGCGGCGACAAGTCGGCGTCGAGGACGTCACCGAGCAGAGCGGGGTGAGCAGCGACAAGTCGTCATCGAGGGTGTCACCGAGCGGAGGGGGTCGATGGTGTCGAGTCGTTGTCGGGGTGTTGCTAAGTGGGGGGGGGGGGGGGGGAAGCTGCGATGAGTCGTCGTCGAGGGCGTTGCGGAAAGGAAGGGGGCGAGCGGCGTTGAGTCGTCGTCAGGGCATCACCGAGCAGAGGGGGTGGTGGCAACGGGTCTTTGTGGACTTCGAGGGCGTCGTCGAGCGAAAGGGGGGTGAGCGCCGATGAGTTGGTGGCAACGGTGTCGTCAAGCGGAGGGGAGCAAGTGGTGTTTTGGGGGTGAGCAGGGAAAGCCAAGGATAGAGGCGGGAGTCGGATGCTAGGGTTAGAGTCAGAGAGAGAGAGCGGAGAAAGGAATGGCCGAATAAAATTAGGGTTTTTAGGAAGTTTCGGTTATGGTCCCGGTTCCCGGTTCCAAAAAAAAAAAAAAAAGAAACCGGGAACTGAAACCTTTCTTTTTGGAACTGAAACATTTCTCTTTGGAACCGGGAACCGAACCGGAACCGGTTCCGGTTCTACCCGGGAACCACGCTCACCCCTAGTAATACTCATCTCTCACACATGAAGAGCTGCTACGAGGATAAGGCAAAAGGCTGCAAAATCCAGCAACAAAGACCCGTGAAGTCAAACGAAAGACCAAAACTGGAAGCTCTCAAAGAAATATTTTGCGGAAAAGAAAGGGCACAATTGGGAACTTGTTCTGGTGTAGCAAATTAAGTCTTGCCCATGATAGTTCTACCTGCTCACCCTCCGTCGCTCACTACGTGAACATCTACCTACTCTCTCCCTCTTTCGTGTTAATCTCCCTCACTCTCACTCACTCTCACTCACTCTCACTCCTCTTCCTTGCTCTCGCTCGCTCTTGCCCCTCTCCCTCGCTCTCACTCCTCTCACGTCACCTTTAGATGATTCGTTGAGGTTTTTTTTTTTTTTTCCTACTCAATTTTTTGTTGTCATGTTGAGCAGCGGTCTAGGGTCGACCCTGGACTGACCCTGGACCAGCCCAACCCTGCTGATCTTGGTCCGGTTCCTAAGGGAACTGGGTTGGTCCTTGGTCCTGAAATTCCAGGACCAATACTGTGCGGGTTGGTCCTCAGTCCTAGGAGTTTTGGGTCGGTCCAACCTTGGACCAACCCTGTATATTATATTATATTATATTATATTATTTATAATTCTTTTATATATTCAAACATAAGTAAAATGTCTATTATATTATATTATATTATATTATATTATATTATATTAAGATGTTCTATCAATAGCACTAATAGTAATTTCAATTTAAAACTTTTGTTGAGTATTAATTATGTGTCGTTTGTTTTGTTTTAAGGTGTTTAGAAGTTCAAGTGAATTAATAAGAAGTGAAGTTATATATTCATAGTTTATATTAAGTATTTTGAACTTTTTATGGTTTAATTATATTCTACTAATGAATTTCAGCTATACTTTGCTTTTCAATTTATGTCAAATGATAGAAGTTTTTGAAGAGTAGAGCAGTGCTGTAGTTGCTATGGTGATTTGTTAGTCAAGTGGCGTGAAACTCATTTTTTTGTTAAGTGGACTCTACATAATCAAATGTAGGAGAATGCTTTTGCATATGGTGTTATGAATATTAAAGATAGATGATTACAAGAACTCTCCATCTTGTCCCATATCTCGATGAGCGGTTAGTAGGTACGAAATTTCTATTATTGTGTCATCTTAAATTTGCTAAATATGTATTGATATTTATAGTTTAGTTGCACAATGCTGCATTGTCGATGGATGTGTAATTTGAATTTGTAGGTTTGCTTTTTTGGAGAGTATAAAATATAAGACAAAAAAAGTTATCGATCGGTCCCGGGTTAACCCTGGAACCGGACCGAACCCATTGGGTCGGTCCGGTCCTTGGTCCCAGGCTCAGTAGGGTCGGTCCTTGGTCCTAAAAATTGAGGACCAATACTATACGGGTTGGTCCTAGGGTTAGGGGGTGGCCCAGACCAACCCGGACCATGCTCACCCCTAGTTGTTAGAGATGGATTTGGGGAGGTGAGGTGCCAGGGAAAGAGAGGTTTTTCTTTTGGGTCATTAGAGGGAAGAAAAAGATGGTAAAATTGTAGTCATAGAGCAAAGGAAAAGCAGATGATGGAAAACTTGGAAAAGTTAGTGAGAACCGGTGGCAAGAAGTAGTGGCTCAATCGGATTGGCCTTGCTTCGAACAGATTATTAACCAAAAATCTAAGCTTAGCCTTTGGAAAAAAGCCTCCATCAAGGTAATATTGAAGTGGAATTCATGGGTTGCGTTCGTATGAAATGCGATAGTAAAGAGAATATCATAGTCGCAGTCCCATTATAGATTGTTCTGTAGTTCATGGTGCCATCGAAATAGATTGTTTTGATCAACTTGGTTTTTCCACCATAACAAACAATACTAAGTTTTAGGATAGTAGCATTGGGTAATTAATCTTGTTTTCAATGAATATGCTAAGTTACTTAATAAAACATCAATGGGTATCTTAAGAAGTTATAAATGCAATCACCGGATAGGAGTCCAACACATCAATTTGCTACTCAATTTTGCAAACCTTTTTCCCCTTAAAAATTGGCTTTAATTAGCAACTATTTATGAGTGAGAGAACTTATACAAGCTATATAATAAACGAAGATAGTTTTTTAATCAAATGATATATACATTGTTTACTAGTTTTTTTTAATATATAATAAAAGTGATTGTTGGGAAAGAAAAAAGGAAAAAAAAAAAAAAGAGACAGGGAAAGCAAGAAGGAAATAAGTGAAAGGGGTTTCTAAAGGTTTTCATAAAAAATTCAGAAAATTCATAAAAATTAGAAATCTTCGGAAAAAAAAAACTTAAAATTATCTTATCCAGTAGTGTTTTTCATAAAGAACGAAGAAAAAAATCCTTACAAAATTGAAATCCAATTGAATAAGCCTTTAGGATTTTCCATATGACTTTTTGGGATGACTTTTTTTCTTTTTAGAGATGATGCTAGATAATATTAAAAGATAATAAATAATAAAAATATTAAAAAATTTAAAGATTTCAGAAAATTCATGAAAAATTGAGAAAATTCATAAAAAAGAAATTTTTGAAAAAGATAAAAATTAGCTTTCCGAGTGGTTTTCTCATAAAGAGTAAAGAAACTCCTTAAAAAATTGAAAGCCTATTGAATAAGCCATTCGGTCTTTACCATATGATTTGTTGAAATGCTTTTTTTTTTTTTTTTTCCATTTATAGACAATGCTAGTTAATATTAAAAGATATAAATGATATAAAAATAATTCAAAATTTTTAAGACTTATGCGACGTCTCCCTCAGCCATAATGATGAACATTTTCTTTGCCCTAATTGTCAGAACTTCGCATTTCCTTTCCTAGGATTGCATTTGGTCTTTTGACGTCGTGACATGGCTATTAAATGCGACGTCGACATTAACGTCTTCTGCGAAGCAATCGATTCCAGCTGGTTTCTTATGGCTGAAGAAGTCAGCTCATCGATACCATTCATGGCCTTTCTCTCTCTATCTGTAACTCGATTATTTTGATGGACTGACTATTATTATCCATCTAGTGGGGTTGAGGAGAGGACCGCATATGACAGTTCTCGACTTCTTGTGCTTGAATAATATATGATAAATCACGCATTTAGGTAAGAAATATTCTTTTTTCTTTCCAAGTTTTTGGTCTGTCCTTATTTTTTTATTCGGATATTCTAATGTCTTTCCATCCATATGGAATGTGGACAAGTCATTTGTCATATGATGAGGCCTACTGGCTGTTGTATGTGCTGCAAACATCGTTTTAATTCTCTGCCCATTTCTCGTCGTCCCTTGAGCGGCCCAGCCCTAACCTTGGTCTATCGGAGACAACCCAGGACGAATCTTTGAATAATTGTGTTTGGGAGGGCGAATGCGTAATCGATTAGTAGCCAAACATTTCAGTCAGTATGCCTTGTTGATTTACAGCTGAATTTTTTTTTTCTAATTTTTTGGGACATTTTAAGATTTAACCGACAAATATGTAAGTTGTGCTTTGAATGGTGGTACCTAATAGCCCACAATTTCAACATCTTGGTGGTGTAGCCTTGAATTAAAATTCTTATTTTGCACAATTACCCATCAACAGATTTGGAAGCGTAATTTGACCGAAATACTATGCTAAGCTTACGAAGACTTTATAGTCGTGCATGTTTTGACTTTGGGGTGATCCCCTTCATTTAAAAAGAAGAAACCCTAACCTTGTTATGCTCTTTAACTATGTAGGGAGGAGCATAAAGTTCCACGTGGGGTCGTGCAAGAAGGAATTTATTTTTTTTGTATATATCTAGGCAAAAGGACAAGGTGCGGACTGGGATGTGAGAATTTTTGGATTGTGAGAGGGCGATATAACACGACACATCATAATGTGTTACTTTAGTTGGGTTCTTAATGGGTTCCCAAGTATGTTTTTTGGTTTTGTTAATCAATGACTTAGAAATTGATCGATTCATATATGACCAAAAATAATGTTTAGATAATTTACAAATCAAGCTAAAAAATAATGGAGATTAGATATTACTGCTACTCAAGTATGTTTCAACGGAAGCCACTGTCTCTCTCTCTCTCTCTCTCTCTCTCTCTCTCTCTCTACTGCAACGACCACCAGAAGGACCTAGCCCGTTCGCTCCCTCTCCTCCTCCGGCAACTTCACGTACCACCGTCCTCCGCCCCCTCCTCCTCCTCCTCCTCCTCTTTCACCTTTGCATCTCGTGCCTCCGCCGCTGCCACCACCTCCTGACGCAGCTTATCCAAGAGCTACGGATCCCTGAGCGTGAGTGTCGGCTACGCGTTGTTGCAGCAGCTCTTGGCCGGCGGCATCGCTGGGGCTTTTAGCAAGACTTGTACCGCGCCTCTTGCTCGCCTCACCATCTTGTTTCAGGTTCATCCATTTCTTTTGATATCATCTTTTACCCTTTCTGATTCGAGGGTCGTTGGAATTTTCAGCTGAAGGTTTGCTTCCTTAAATGAATGTTTGATTCGGGGATTTGCCTTGTGATGAGCTTTAGGAAGTGGGTTTCTTATGTGAATTTTTTTCTTTTTATTTCCCCTTTTGAGACTGAAAGTGAAGTTGGAATTTAACATGGAAGAGGAAAATATTTTGTTTTTCACTTCTCTACCTGTCACTACCTGTAACTTTCGGAAATTCATGTAGTGCTGACTTTGGCGGTTTCTAATGTGCTTCAACAGTTTATTGTGATTTCAGTTACATCTGTGTTGGGTTTCATGTGCTTGATTGATGTTTTTTGGGGGTTGAGTCTCCTTTGGTCTGTGCTCGGTTATTGATTTTGGTCCTAAGAATTTCTATTGAAGTTAATGTTCAGAATTGTGTTAAGTTTGGTCTTAAGTTATTGCTTACAGACTCATATATAAGCTTTGTCTGAATGGATGAACTTAAGAAAGCTATGTGATGTGAGATGAAGAATCGTTGACGATGAAATTTGCTGGCGAGGACGGGACATATCGTGTGGAGCTTATTATAGGTATAGTAAACAAGACAGATGTTGGCATATAGAAGTTGGAAATGCTCGAAATTTTTCTTCTTGGTCCAGCCTATTCTTTTGCTGGATTTCCACAAAACCTATTATGGAGAGAAAATGGTCACTTACAGAAACTATTGCTGTTTGGAACCCATATTGTCTATATGGAGTTTATGTGGGTGAAATTGAAGTGTTGTTTTGATATCAATTGCCATGCATGCCTTTATATATGCTTTAGCACTACACTTTGCACGTACAACCTGCGGTCTAAAACCCCGATCGCATTAGGAAGCCCATAGGAGGTGCCAAGAGATGGAACCCGTGCGGGGAATGACCCATGGTAATCCACTTTTGGTCCCGCTCATTTTTTATTAGTGATAAAGAGAACTATCCGACAAAATTTCAGAGTGAGGAAAACTCTTTTGATCTAATCGGAACGGAAGCCTTTAGCTCGTAGAATCCTACCTTTTAGCGAGCCTCACGAGTCAGCATGCGATGTGTCTTTGTGAATGACAAATTCCCTTCGCTTTATTAGTGGTAAGTTTATCTTTTGTTTAGTATAATTTCTAATGTTCCTCTTGGATTTTCATTATGTCCTCTCCTTTTGTAATACGTGGAAGTCAATCAAAATAAAGTATGTTTAGTGAGTTGAGCTTGGTTATATTTTGGATTGGGCTAGGCGTAGCGTGGGCTTGGTGCGGTTTTAATAAAAGGTGGGCTTGTCATGGTTAATATCCTAATGTGGGCTTGGTTAGATTAGATTAGATTAGATTTTTTTTTTTTTTTTTTTTCGGGGCAATTGCTGTGAAAGTTCTAAAACTTGTTGCGAAAATGCATTTGAGTCTTAAAATTTGTAAAAAAGTGCAAATAAGCCCTAAAACCGACGCCGTTAGTTTTTTTAGTTAAAAATGCTGACATAGAATTTTAAATAGTTTTTTATTTTTTTGCATGGATTTTTTAATTATCAATTAAAATATATATTTATTCATTTTATCTTATTTTCACAAAAAATTAAAAAAGAAAAAGAAAAAATTTATTTTTAAAAATTGTTTTAAAACAAAAAATCGGCACTTCCTCTCTGCTGCTGCCACCACCCATTGCCAGAGGGGCCGGGCGATGGTCGCTGGCCCTAGGCAAGGGAGGGCCAGCTCCAAGCGAGGGCCAACAACCGTTGCCCACCTTGGGTGAGGCCTCGTCAGCCCTCACTCGCCTTGGGCGAGTCGTCGCTGGCCCTCACGGGGGGCTGGCGATCATTGCCCGCCCTGGGCGAGGCCTCATTTGCCCTCACTGAGATCTGGCGAGCCTCGTTGGCCTCTCGTGAGGGCCAGCGACGACTCACCCAAGGCGGGTGATGGTCATCGGTCCTCACTTGGGGTTGGCGAGGGCCGGCCACCCCCACCCAGGGTTGGCAACCATCGCCTGGCCCCTCCGATGATGGGCGGCGGCAATGGCGGAGGGGTAGAGGAGTCGCCGATTTAAAAAAAAAATTATAAATAATTTTAAACTTTTCTTTTTAGTTTTTGGTGAAAATAATATAAAGTGAATAAATCTAATTTTTTATTTTTTAAATCTATTTTTTTAAAATGAATAAAAAATAATTAAAAATCCTCGTGGAAAATAAAAAAATTATTTAAAATGTCACATCAGCATTTTTAATGTAAAAGGCTAACGACGTCAGTTTTATGATTCAAATGAAACATTTAGACAAATTTTAGGACTTATTTGCACGTTTTGCAAGTTTTTTGACTCAAATACATTTTCGCTACAAGTTTTAGGACTTCCGCAATACTTGTCCTTTTTTTTTTGGGCGTCGCAGGGGGTGGGGGAGGAGGTTGGAGGATTCAAAGGCCCCATTTGCTTTCATTAGGCTTTTAATGAGCCCAAGTGAGACCAATTTGTAAAGAGAAAAAAAAATCTGAAAACAATCATTTCTATATAATTCGAATAATAATAATAAAAAAAAGAAATACATCCTTCTTAGGTGGTTTTATTATTTTAGATGATATATAGGGATTTCTGTTCATGAATTTTGATGTAATTTATGGAGATTCCCTTTTATGATATAGAATGGGCATTCGATCAATTGCTATGCATAAACCATTCGATTTTATAGTCTCTTGTGACGAAATCATGATAAGCAATTATCTATATGAGATTGGGCTTGTATAAAAATGCTCTTCTCTCTATTTCATTATAACAGATGATAGAATTGAAGCATTGTATTCCTTTCTCTTCCATACACTGCCTTCTTCTCTTTTTATTTTTATCTTGCAACTTCAAAGGTACTCAAGCTACCGCTTCCAAAAGATCACCAATTTGAACTCGATCCAAGATTATATAAATGAGCCTTGAAGAGCAAGCTTGCTTGACCACCACCAACCCTTCAAAGTAGGATAGCTTACTTAGCGTAGCTTTAAACTTCATCTCTTTTTCCCAGCGTGGGAATTTCCGTTGTTTTAATTTGTTCAGTAAGTAGAAACTATGAAACTTCTTTATACGGCAGAAGTACACCACAAGTGCCATAACTTGGCACGCCGGGACACTTAAGTGCCATAACTTCAAAACAGTACACTTAAGTGCCACTTTTTTTTTCGAGTGGGACACTTAAGTGCCACCTCTGGCGACCCTTGCCGGAAATCCTACGTGGCAATATTTTATTATTATTTTTTGCCTACGTGGCTCGCCGGAGCTCCAAATCAGCATAAAAATAAAAAAAAAATTAAAAAAAATTAAAAGTTTTAATTTTAAAAAATTTTAAAACTTTTTTTAAAAAAAGAAAATTTTAAAAATTTTAATTTTAAAAAATTAAAAAATTTTAAAAAATAAGAAAATTTTAAAAATTTTAATTTTAAAAAATTTTAAAAATTTTAATTTTAAAAAATTTTAAAAATTTTAATTTTAAAAAATTTTAAAAATTTTAATTTTAAAAAATTTTTAAAATTTTAATTTTAAAAAATTTTAAAAATTTTAATTTTAAAAAATTTTAAATTTTTTTTTAAAAAAAGAAAATTTTAAAAATTTTAATTTTAAAAAATTAAAAAATTTTAAAAAATAAGAAAATTTTAAAATTTTAATTTTAAAAAATTTTAAAAAAAATTTTAAAAAAAGAAAATTTTAAAAATTTTAATTTTAAAAAATTAAAAAAATTTTAAAAAATAAGAAAATTTTAAAAATTTTAATTATAAAAATTTTAAAATTTTTTTTTTAAAAATTAAAAAAATTTAAGAAAATAATAAAATTTTAAAAATTTTAATTTTAAAAAATTTAAAAATTTAAAAAATAATAATAAGAAAATTTAAAAAAAATTTAAAAATTAAAAAAGGGGGGGGGGGGGGGGGGGAGGCGGCGGCGGCGGAGGTGGCAACGGTGAGGGAGCCGGCGGTGGCGGCAAGGGAGCCGCCCCATTCGGCCTCCCACTCCCCACTTTTTTATAATTTTTTATCATTTTAATTTTTTTTAAAAAATTTCTTAATTTTTAAAAAATTTTAAAATTTTCTTAAATTAAAAAAAAATTAAAATTTTCTTAATTTAAAAAAAATTAAATTTTCTTAATTTTTTTAAATTTTTTTAAAATTTTCTTAATTTTTTAAAATTTTCTTAATTTTTTAAATTTTTAAAATTTTTTAAAATTTTTATAATTTTCTTAATTTTTTTAATTTTTCTTATTTTTTCTTATTTTTTAAAATTTTAAAAATTTTAACATTTTTAAAATTTTTCTTAATTTTTTAAATTTTTTAAATTTTTTTAATTTTTAAATTTTTTCTTAATTTTTAAAATTTTTCTTAATTTTTAAAATTTTTCTTAATTTTTAAAATTTTTCTTAATTTTTAAAATTTTTTTAAATTTTTCTTATTTTTTTTAAATTTTTTGAATATTTTAAATCTAATTTAATTAATTTATATACTATTATTTACACGTAGACGCGAAACGGCGTCGTTTTTGCATTTTATCCGCCACGTCAGCGTGCAAAACGACGCCGTTTGGGATCGAGCTCGCCGGAAAGTCGCCACGTCAGCCATTTGGCCGGATTTTCGCCGGAGTGGCACTTAAGTGTCCCATTTTACTCCGATGATAGCACTTAAGTGTACCATTTTAAAGTTATGGCACTTAAGTGTCCCGGCGTGCCAAGTTATGGCACTCCAGGTGTCCCGCACTCTCTTTATACCTCTAATCCTAAGCCTCTGGTTTGGGGGAGTTTATATTGTAATGCAGCCTTATCCTTTCATTCTTAATGAAAACATGCACTCATTTTATCAAAGATGCGTGAAGGACATCAAACCGACCCTACGATCATCTTTAAGGTTGGGTTTTCACGCGCATCCTAGTTTTAAAAGTTTCCTAAACAAGGACATTTGAAGATATGAGGACAAGTTTCTACAAATCTTTCTAAAATTGCTGTAAAAAATGATTTTCGAAAATGACACGCATTGCATTTATTATCAATATATGCCAACCCTTTGCATCATATCTCAAGCATAATTTCTTGCATACATATGATAAAACATATGGGAGTCAAAATTACATGAAGAAAATATCTTAGAATCTGATAGTGATGATGATATGTGAGCTTGTGATGTGACATTTTGTAATCATTGAATATTTTTTAAATGGATGGAAGCCTAGTCATTGAATATGTTGGTAAGACGTTTTAGACAACTAATGAGTGTTGTTTCTTTTTTATGTCTAGATAAAGGCCTAAGTCATAGTCTAGATAGAGGCTAAGTCATACCCTCTCGTAAATCCGTGGTATCCATTGTTATTTTCAAGCGGTGTTGTTGGCTTTCTAGTTTTGATCTTAAACCTGTAAAAGAATACGAGGTTTAAGTTTGTCTTAAAGGACAAAAAGTATCTTGTTGCTCAAATTTCTATCATTTCTTTTTCTTTTTTTTTGGTAAAGGAAAATTTCTATCATTTCTTTATTTTCCTTTTTTTTTTTTTTTCTATTTATGCCTGTTTTGCTTGGAAATTATAGCTTCTCTTTGAATATGAAAATTTGAGAAAAATTTTAACATGCGAGGCAATGCTCGTCATGGATGTCAATTTTTGTAAGTAATGGAAATGCAAGTAGAATGTTAGACCTGCATTAAAAGTACTATCATCTAGGCATGTAAAAGCTTCATTCACATTTTGATTTGGCTATACATGCATATGCAAAAAGTAGTGTCTTTTTCATTCCCTAAAGTAAAAGCCTCTTGCTCTCTTCCTCTATCTAATGGTAGGCTCAAGAAGAAAGAAGTCATGGATGACAATCGTCATGTACCTTTTGGTGATGATGAGAGCTATAGAGAAGTCTTGTTATCTCTATTTAAAGGAGGAGAAGAAGTAGAAGAAGGTGATGGCTACCGAGAATTTTTATTGACTCTATTTAATGAAGGAGAAGAAGGAGACGAGCACGGAAAAAGTGGGGAAGATGAAGAAGAGGAGGAGGGACCTTTATTTGAAATAGTAGAACAATCTACTGAAATAGAAGAAGTAGTGACTCGGGAGGATGATGATCATCATGTACCTTTTGGTGATGATGAGAGCTATAGAGAAGTCTTATTATCTCTATTTAAAGAAGGAGGAGAAGAAGTAGAAGAAGGTGATGGCTACCGAGAATTTTTATTGATTCTATTTAATGAAGGAGAAGAAGGAGACAACCAAGGAAAAAGTGGGGAAGATGAAGAAGAGGAGGAGGGACCTTTATTTGAAATAGTAGAACAATCTACCGAAATAGAAGAAGCAGTGACTCGGGAGGATGACGATCGTCATGTACCTTTTGGTGATGATGAGAGCTATAGAGAAGTCTTGTTATCTCTATTTAAAGAAGGAGGAGAAGAAGTAGAAGAAGGTGATGGCTACCGAGAATTTTTATTGATTCTATTTAATGAAAGAGAAGAAGGAGACGAGCATGGAAAAAGTGGGGAAGATGAAGAAGAGGAGGAGGGACCTTTATTTGAAATAGTAGAACAATCTACCGAAATAGAAGAAGCAGTGACTCATGAACTGGGCAGGGTATGCTTGCTTATTACTATTTGTTATTCTTTCACCTAAACTTCGTTTTTTTTTAGTCTCTCCCCCCCCCCCCCCCCCCCCCCCTCACCCCCTCCCCCAATTTTGATGCTATGAATTTTACACAATTGATTGAGTTGCATGAGGTGCCAATTGACTTACTTTGCAGGAATTAGAAGATATTGAGATCGAAGTCAACAATAATGTTCAGAGGAATCCAATCGAGGAAGTGAAGCCACGCTGGAACAAGCACGCCGCTACCTACACCTTCTCGGCTTCCATCATATGCATTTTTCTTGGTTTCGGTTAGTCATATCTCTCAATAGATACATCCAATATCATGAAGCATGGAAAGATTCACCCTAGTGGTCCACCATAAAGTTTGGAACCTACAATATATTTTTGCGAATTAATTTTTCATACAACGAATCAATTCCTTGCAACTTATTTATGTTGAAAAAAGACAATAATAATTTATTATATTGCACCTTGTTTTGTGACTTTATTATTAATAAAATGATAAACTTATTGACAAAGTTCTTTTTATGCATAAACAAAGAATAATAAAGATCACTTAATTTTGAATAACAACATCCACTTATTTCTTCTTCTTTTTGAGCCAAGTAAGTAAATTTCAGATAATAGTTATTATTTCTCATCATTCTTATCATATAATAATATATTACAAAGGAAAATAGGGCACAAAATATTTTTTTCTCATTTTTTATGTTTTCAATTTCTTTTACATAATTATGATTTACTTGAGAACATTAGGATAATAACTAATATATTCATTTTGAAATTTTGGCAGTCATAGGATTGATGAGTAAGGGGATAGCATACGTAAAGCCTGACCAACCAACGAATGATGAGTTCGAGGATCATTTGATCGGGGTTTCAAAGTTATCCTCCCTTATTGGGTTGATACTAGCTTGGTGGATCCCCAACAAGATATCTTACCGTTACAAAATAGGGTCGGTAGCAATCATCTTCTTCATCGGAGCCCTCTTTGTGGCCATTAAGCATGCTTACATCATCCTTGTAATTGGCCGCTTCATAATTAATATTGCTGCGAGCTATACCCTCATCATCGTTCCCATTTATATTGCCGAAATCTCTCCAGTCTCTTATCGGGGCTTGCTCACCTCCTTCCCTGAGGTACTTCTTTCATTTCTTTTTTTTTTCCCCTCAAATTTTGTAACATATTTTTGTTATTTAATTTATCATCAATGATTGTCGGGGGAAAATTAAGGTTAGATATTTAAAGGTAAAGGAAGGTGATTGCTTTCTTATACGTGTTTTGGTGGTTCAGGTATTCATCAATGTGGGCACCCTCCTCAGTGACGTCTCCCACTTTTTCTTATTTAGGATTCCCTCTAACCTCGGCTGGCGTCTCTTACTCAGCATAGGAGGAATCCCCTTCTTGCTCATTCCTTGGGTCCTTGCCATGCCAGAATCCCCTCAATGGCTTATCATACATGGCCGTCAGGGCGATGCGAAGCGTGTCCTTGCCCAGATCTCCAACTCTGAGGAGGAGGCTACAGTCCAGCTTGCCAAGATTAAGGAGGCTGTTGGTATCCCTGAAGAGAACAATGACAACATCATCGAGGTCACCAGCCAGAACGCTTGGGGGGACATGTGGCGGGATCTCCACTGGACCTCACCTGCCTTACACATGCTTGCCTGCACCATTGGAATCTACTTCATCCAGCAAGCTTCTGGGAGTGACACCATCATTCTTTACAGCCCTTCCATTTTTGATAGGGCTAGCATTATCTCAAACACCACAAAGCTCCTCTTGGCCATAGCACTCGATGTTGTGAAGATTATTTGCACCCTCTTAGCCGCTTTCCTTCTTGATCGGATCGGGCGACGGCCATTGTTGCTGACTAGTATTGGTGGAATGATTATATCGCTGGCCTCCCTTGGTACGTGCCTCACCGTCATTGACCAGAGCCAGGGGGTGGTCAAGTGGGCACCGACCATCTGCTTCCTCTTGTTGGTGTGCTACGTGGCCTTCTTCTCCGTTGGGATTGGGCCAATTGCATCAGTATATAGCTCAGAGGTGTTCCCTCTAAGGTTGCGTGTACGAGGGTGTGCAATAGGCGTCGCTGTGAGCCAGCTGGCGAGCGGTTTAATATCCTTT
Source organism: Eucalyptus grandis x Eucalyptus urophylla (assembly GCA_028830015.1). Taxonomy (NCBI): domain Eukaryota; kingdom Viridiplantae; phylum Streptophyta; class Magnoliopsida; order Myrtales; family Myrtaceae; genus Eucalyptus; species Eucalyptus grandis x Eucalyptus urophylla. The sequence continues at coordinate 3,005,343 of CM054198.1, read as the reverse complement.
GGATTTGTTTTTTACTTCCAGAAAATTACTCTTGGTGGGCTGCCATTCTTCATATTTATGGTTGTGTCGATCTTGGCATGGGTTTGCTTCTACCTTATCATGCCAGAGTCGAAGGGGAGGAATCTAGAACAGATGGCAGAATTGTTCGGTAAATGGATCCATTGGAGGTCCTCAGTTACAGAACGAGAAGGTCAAAGGAGTAGCGCAACCGAAGGCGCTTAATATTATATTTAGAATTTTGAATTCTCCTCACTTGTGAGGATGACGTCAAATTAGTACTATCTAGGAATCTTAAACATCTCAATTGAACTTGTAATCATCGAATTTCACTTGATGATAGTTTATTCGATATTATTATGTGTAGTGTTGCTCCTTTGCAATGCAATAACTCATTCAATTTATAACTTGTTTTATGAATATGACATTGTTTCATACCGACACCCTATATCTATAACATTCGTAGCAATTTGGAAATTGGATTTATTGAAAACCTGAGCCCTTAATGTTGGATAAGCAGGCTGAATCGAGTTGAGCTCCATCCAATCGGGCATATCACGTAAGAGAGTAGGCTTGGAAAAAATTCAAGCTTTTTTGAGTTTGAGTATTGGTCAAGCCTAACTCAGCTCGACGACATCAGTAGTTGTTGTTAAGGGTTTCTAGACTTCACCTTTCTACTTAAAAAAACTCTCGTTTTGAATTTCCACATGGAGACAAATGATTAGCTCATTAAGGTCAATATGTGGATTGAAAATAAAGATATGTAGAAGAATATTAAAGATGTGTCATCTTCAGCTTAAATGAATGGTAAAACTACACCTCTTTATACTTGGCCGTCAAAATTTAAAATATCATTTAAATTTCAAAAAAATCATAAAAATTTTGTATTTAAACCTACAAGTTAATATCTACACTTTCATGAAAATTTCAAGGGTTCAAGATTAAAAGAGAGAAGTCAAAGTACATGGACTACAATATTTTGATTATATGAAATGCAAGATGTAAAAATTGATCTTGATAGACTCTAAATTGTCAAGCGAGATAAAAACTTAAATAGAGAGAGAGAGAGAGAGAGAGAGAGAGAGAGAGAGAGAGAGAGAGAGACAGAGACGAAGACAGAGACAGAGACAGAGAGAGGGGAAAACTGACAGGGCAACATATATATGAAGTGACATAAAGTATCATATTTTGTGGAGGTTTGATTCAGTCCACCCGCTAGGTCCTTCCCGTAAATGGGGATGTGCAAACCCTTGAAGTGCAATAACTTGGCACAAAGAGACATTTAACTGCCAAAATCAGAGAAAAATGGATTACTTAAGTATCACTTCAGCCAAAATCCAGCCAAAACGCTTACGTGTCAATTTTCCGACGAAGCAAATGCAAAACGATGTTGTTTTGGTGTTGACGTGGAAAAGACTTTAATATGAAAAATTAATTAAATTTATTTAAAACATTTAAAATTAAAATTAAAATATTTAAAAATTTAAAAATTTTAAAAATAATATACAAATTATTAAATTAACTTTAAAATTAAATTTATTTAAAAAATTAAAATTTAAAAATAAAAATAAAACTAAAATAAAAATTATAAAAATTATAAAAAAAGGGAGGCAGCGGCCCTCGGCTGCCTCCCCACTTTTCTTTTTTTCTTTATAAATCTTTTTAACTTTTTTTCTAAAATTTTAATTTAAAAAAATTCAAAATTTTTAATATTATTATTTTTTCATTTTCAAATGTTTTAAATAAATTTAATTTTAATTATATTTTTTTTACGATGTCAGCACCAAAACGACGTCGTTTTTGTATTGTTTGGCCACATTAGCGTGCAAAACAACGTCGTTTTGCACTAACTTCACTGGAAAATTAACACGTTAGCGTTTTGGTTGGATTTTGGCCGGAGTGGCACTTAAGTGATCAATTTCTTTCTGATTTTGGCACTTAAGTGTCAATTTTGTAAGTTATGGCATTTAAGTATCCATTTGTGCCAAGTTATGGCAGTTGAAGCTATATTTTGCCCATAAATGTGTGAGCTTGATCTTCGATCGTAACTGAGAGCATGCATCATTCAGCGATGACAATGGCTACTGTGATTTCCCTCTTCGTATGTATGAAATGATGGATGAACCACAATTCACTCATTTTTAAGGATTTTTGCTTATTTAAATGAAACTACATACATCGAATGTAATGCAATTATTCTAAATGCAATGATGCACAAAATATATCTGTATCAAGATGACATGCAACATACAATTAATTGAGCCTAACACGCCAACTATATATTATGCGATTTTAATTAAATGACCTAATCTAATGACGGAAGATGATAACATGCAACTATGTTTGGATGTGTTGACAGACGAATTTTTGTTGACGTTTTACATATTCATTTATTTTACAAAAGCATTAAAATTTATAAAAGATAAAAAGCCAAAAAAATTGAAAAATGAATAAAGTGAACTAGACAAAAAAATGCAAAAAAAGGAAATAAAAGGATAAGTGAAGATATACATAAAAGAAATATTTAAAAAAAAAAACACATGAGATGCCTCCTTCCCACATCAATTTAGGCGTCCGTTTATTTTGTAATACGAGAAAAATTAATAAAAAAGGTAAAAAAAAATAAAAAAAAGAATAATAATAATAAACAAGAAAAATAGACAATATGTATTTGTATAGCGCGGCCCAAGCTGTCCTCTTCTTCCTTGGCACGCTTACGTTGGGGAGAAGGGGGTTCGCAGAATCAACGGCGATTTGGAGTCGCACGGATTCGATCGATCTCCCCTTCTTCGCTCGTCGGGACGGTGGACGGGGTTGCGGGACATGCCGGTGATCATGGCTCCGGTTGACATCGCCAAACCTCAGCGGAGTAAGTGGGATCGACTTCGGCTCCTTGTTTGTTTTCGGAAGACGCTTTGTGTGCGGTGTTTATGTTCCGGAACGTCGATGGACGAGTTCATGTTTCCTTTGTAATTTATTTGATGTCCTTGTACGCTAGCTTAGCTTAGGAGAAATCTAAATGAAGCGATTTCATATGCCCTTTCTTTCGGCCCCAATAAAAATACTTTTTACAAATTACTGATCCCTTCTTTTGCCTTGTGTGTTTTGATAGGCGGAACTGGTGAAATCTTAAGGTCTATGGATCGTTGTAGTGTTGTCTTAATTCAGCAAATTAAATAGGAAGACATTGCCCCAGTGCTTCAGTTCATATTTAAGAGTGCATCTCCATTTCTTTGATACGCAAACAAGATTTAATGATGTTTAACGAAAAAACAAAAAAGAGAGAGAAATTTAATGGAGTTGAAGAGACAAAATAAGGGCTGTCATCGGAGTGGGAGAGAGGGAGAGGGATTGGTATTACCTTCTTCTTCTCTTTCCCTTGCTTGTGCGATCCGAAGATGAGCCTGAAAGGTCGTCTTATGAAATGATTGAGCTAAGCAACTCTCTATAGTTAGACCAACTTTAGGTTACTATTTACTAAAGAGCCTTTATCTAGCTTAACCCCGAATCATGCAATGGGTCCAAAGGTTTCCATGTGAGACTTTGATCGTGGATTTGAAATGTTTTTTTTTTTTTTTGCCAATTAATTCATGTGCCATATAGAAGTAAAAATGATGATGTTAAAAGGGTCATAACATGCATGTGGATGGTAGCTAAGAAAAACAAATGTAGATAGTTTCCATCTCATATACATAACACCAATTCCCCCTTTTGTTGTCCTGGCTATTAATTTACAGACAAGCTCTTGTAAATATACCCTTTCAACGAAGAACATCATATTAATGGCTTTGAAATAATTGCAATTGGGAGGCTACTTTAGCTAGTTATGACAATAGATTAAACTCGAAAATTTGATCAATAAATTTTGGTAGCATCGATAGATTTATGACTATATTGATATTTTCCCCCAATTTTCTCGTAAATTCAGCTGCTTTATAACCTCATTTAACGATATATAAAATGTACTAGATGTGTGCAAGTGCATGTGAGCAAGGGTAGAAAAATGTTAAAGCTGTTGAAAGGTTAATTATTGAAAATGGTGCCCCCAACCCGAACCCCAGAATGTTAGGGACACTTGTTTTGGAACATCTATATTTGGAAGTACAAAGGTTAAACTTTCTCTCAGGCATTCTCGATCCTCCTCACATCAAGAAGCGTCGCAAGCTCACTTGGCATGAGCAGTTTCTAGTGTTAAAGGAGGCGTCTAGGCCTTATGCTGCAAGCTGGGTATGTGATATTGGTCCTGAGCTTTAACCAAATGATTACAAGAAAGATGAAGACAATGAAGGCAAGCCCAGCAGAGCCAAGAAATGGCTAAAGAGAAAGAACCTTCGACTTTGGAGGATCTGGCTATGGCTGCAAAGGCGAAAAAGGAAGAACCAAAAAATTTCACCGAAAACATCTCTCCGAAAAAACGAAGCCCCCGATTCCCTATGGCAACCATCCAAACGTCGAAAGTTGCGGCTGGAGAAACGAAATGGTCGAGTTCGCCGGCGAACGTTCCTCATTCTGTTCATCTTCCATCATTCGTAGTTGCCGGAGAATCTTTGTCGTCGACACATCAAGTACATCATCTCCGGACACCGTAGCCTCTACATATAGTCATTTTCTACCGATCTTTGAAGCCGCATTAGAATCCCGCGTTCAACTCTGCTTGGCGGCGACATCGCTTTTGTAGCTCGATGATAGTTGGAGGCGATGACCGATGGTGAATGAAGGTGCTTCAAAGATTGGAAATGGTCAGAAGGTGGTTCGGGTGAAGTTGCAGAGAAGATACGCTTCAATGAAGAAGAAGAGAGCACGGGGAAGAAGAAGGTGTAGGGAATAGGACAAAATAGAAAAAAGACAAGAGAAGGAAGAAAAAGAGAAAATAAGAAAGTTAAGGAAAACTCAGATTTTTTTTTTTTTTTTTTTACTCTAATCCGACTGGTTGGATCCAAGTTTGGGTGTGGCCAATGAATCGGATCAGGTAAAACACGGTCCGAACCCGTTCCTCAATATAATAATAAATTAATAAGAAATTTTAAATTTATAAAAATATTTAACAAAATTAAAAATGATAAAATGATAACAAAAATTATAATTTTTAATAAATAATAGAAAATTTAAGAAAATTCGAAAATTATAATTTCAGAAAATCATTAAAAAATAGAAAATCCAAAAAAAAAAAAAGAAAAATCGTTAAAAATTTCAGTTTTTTTTTTTAAATAAAAAGATCATAAACATTTAGAAAGATTAAAAACCCTAGAAAGTGAAAAGCCTTTAGGGCTTTGCAATAGGGTTCTTTTTTTTGGATTATTTTATTTTATTTTTATTCTTAGGAGTGATATTAGAATGCTTGTGTGCTTTCCTTTACGATTATAATTGATTGTGCATCTCAATATTTGGATGTTATTTTCTTGTTTTAGAATGGTTAAAACAAATCTTAGATTTTTCTTGATAGGCTCTATGGCATTAGTTAGCACATGATTAGCTTAGATACTGAAAGAGTGTTAGCTTTAAGGTTAACGTAATCAAATCTCCGAGTCCAAAATCTCTAATTATGTAAATAGTAAGATATCCTCCCATATTTTGCTGAGTTTTTAGCTGACCCCTAAAAAAGGTTAATGGTGGCTCCTTATAAAAAAATTGTATAGGCTTAATTGATTAAAAATTCCAATGCCCGATGTCATGTGAGATATAGGCTTGGGAAAGCCCAAGTCAATGGAAGGCTGTTGGCTTGAAGTTCATAATACCGCTAAATCTAACAAGCTCCCTACCCCACGAGTGGGTTTAGGTTGCGACACGCAGGACTATTGGGATTTTAGTTTCTTTTTAAAGAATTTAACTTTCTAAATTGTTTTGGTAGTATTTTATGAAATTCTTTTGATGAAATTAGGAATTCATCTGATTTAATTTGTAAACTTTATTAGATGATTTAATCCACTTTATTATTACATGCTTTAGATGCTAGATGGTGTTCATGACTTTTAAAAAGCATATGTCAAACTTTTCCAAATTTCACTAATTATTCAATTTGAGTAATAATTTAATAAGTGACCTTCGACAGTGCACTTCCTTATTTGAGCCCATGGAATGCATATGTGGACTATTATTAATCACTAATCAATCTTAGTAAATACTCAATACCGGGGTGGCTGAATAGGGGCAGGCCAAATGATAACTGAATGGAACGTGGGGCCAATTCATTCTTTGGTCAATTGTTGATTTTGTTTGGTCACCTCAAATGGTGAATACTAAACTTTCAATTAACCAAAATTCATCTCATATGGACCATTGGGACCTCTTGTCTATATTGATCATTTTGTTGGGGTCGAATGTGTACAAGTCCATTGGATTTTTGCTTTTCTCAGCATATAGGCTAAGAATTAAACTAAACTTTCAATTAACCAAAATCTACTGAAGTCATCTCATATGGACCACTATATTAATGATGTTGGAGTTCGATATATATTTTGAATTTGGATTTGTATCAATTCAAAAAATGTCATCTCATATGGATCTCATATGGTTTGTAGTGCAATAATTGTTCGTGTCTCCTCTATCTATGGAATGAGAGACTTTGGTATGAGAATATTTGATTTACTTTAATACTTGATTTGCACAAGGATTAGGCAGGATGGTCCATTCATTCAATAAAATAATGATGTTGTGTTTTTGGAGTTGGGGGCAAAGATTGATGTCGATTTGGATTTATATGAGTTCATTGGGTGTTTTTGTCAATTTGGATTTGTATGACTTGATTGGATGTTTTTCTTTTTTTAGCATAGACTTGGAATTAGATTAACCAATATCTACTAACTCATCTCATATTCACCTCTGATATGGACCTCTCATATGCACCATTGGGAATTACTCTATTCCATATATTTCTTAGTAATAAATTGTTGGTGTCTCTGCTCTATATATATGTATATATATTGATTGGATGTATTGAATGAGAATGGTTGGATATATAGAATAAGAATGGTTGATTTAGTCGTAATATAATCACCTCACAAAAGTTAGGAAAAATCCTACTTTCCATCCCCTCACTCTCACCACTTTTATAATTAAGACTTTGTCATTTCAATTTTTCTAATCAAATTTTGGGGTGAGCTACCGACCAACTTCAACCTAAAAACAAATCTGGTTGGTTTTAGGCCAAGTCACATGGGGACCAATTCCTAGGTTTAAAAAAAAAAAAAAAAATAGGACCAGTCTTGACTAATTTGGTACCCACCTCCTTGATCAAGGTGATACGCATTCAATCCTTCTTTGGCATCTAACTTTTGAGGCACAATATGGAATTTAATAAGAGAAATAACATTATCTCATCATAATTCGATAAGTTTGTAGACAAAAATGAAGCTTACTGTACAAGGTAGGATTTGATTGTAATAATTAAGATGAGGAAATGGGAATCAAGACAAAAAATAATTAATAAAAATAATTAGCATATAATTATAAATATAGAAAATGTACTTTTAAAATGCACATCAGCTTTGGGCTCCCCTGCCATTGATTCAAGTTTCCGACGACAAATCGAACTAAATAGACGTGTGGGAACTGAACGATACAAGAAGCATCTGCCTTAAGGTACGCAACTTATGGGATATGCATTAGGACATACGGATGGCAAAGCTGCAAAGCCTTTTGTCTCCAGTTCTCTACATATAATTCATCCCATCACTGATGTTTTCCCTAAAATACATCCATCTAGCGCGATACTTATTTACCACGAACGACAGATTATGAACATGTTCGGCAGAAGTTAAATTATTAAGAAGCGTAGAATCTGACTATAGTGGGAAAGCAAAAGCACATAATTCATTCATTCTCTTGCGAAATTGGAGCATCTGAATATTTGGTTCCTTTTGCAGCAAGTGGAAATACCCACGGACCCTTAAGACACGAAACCAATATTGAAATTACAAAATCGTCCACACGTGGGGACCGACATTGTACTTTTTTTTCGAGAGTTTGTACTTAACAAGTCACACGGTGTTGAATCAATGTTTTCTGTCCACGAGAGAAAAATCGTACCATCAAGTTGTCACTGGAGATGAAACGAAAGATTAAGCTACAATGAAATATGGTAGGCGGACTTAAAAACCGAATTCGAACTCTCTTATTTTTTTCCCCGTAAAATGAAAAAAAGGATAATTGATCTTACCAAAAAAAAAAGAAAAGATAATTGATAGAATGTTCAACTTATTCCTGTAAAGAGAAAAGGGCACAAAAAAAGGGTGAAAAAAAGGAGACGAGAACTTTCACTTTAGGTGGGAACCCTCGACTAAATATTTTAAAATAGAAAATGGTCACTACATATAATAGAGATTTTGATAAGGGTAACCGGTTCTTGGGTGGGCCGTTTCTTATCCTAGAATCAAGAACCTTCCATGAAGGGCTGGTTTCACAAATTGAAAATTGGGAACCAATGATTCCTGTTCATGAAATGGACAGATGCAGAAAAATCCTTATCGAGAACTACCACTTGATACAAAGGAAAGTAAGTTTAGGGGCATTGTCAATATTGGGTCAATGGTCTTTTATTGACTTTAGCTCTCTCAACCCATATCTTGCGTAATATCTAGCGTTCAAATTTGTAATACTATATCAACTAAAGAGTTGCTATTAGCCTTCTTGATCAATCGGAAGCCGAGTAAAATATAGGAAGATATTTATCATCTACATAACCAGAGAATCTATTAGTAATTTGTTAGTACTCTTCCGATATCTAATCTAATTCATTTTATAATGATTTTTGTCAGACAATTTAGATTGATTTTATATTTATCCACTAATACCTGTAGACCATGTAGGTATACAATCATTAAAATGACAATCAATAGCCAATAATGACATTAGATGAATTGTACTGGGAGAGCAAGGACATAACACTACCAAATTAGGATCATGCCATCGCTAACTAAGCCATAGGCAAACCACAGTAAACATAAGGAATATGCGCAATCGAGGGCATTCCTCTCTAAGGGCTATTGAAACCTTATGATAGATTCTTAAGGGATTGTTCAATTTTTAAGCACAATTTTAGATAAAAAGATCCCACTTCTTAAAAAGGAGATTGCGCAAAAGCTATTTTTTGAGCATTTTCTTAATTCTTGAAAAAAAAAATATTTTTGAGATTTTTTAATGAATTAATATTTTTTTTCAATTTTTTTATTTGTAATGATTTTCTTGGTTTTCAGAATTTTTCTAATTTTTAATGCTTTCTCTTTTGAATTTTTTTTTTCTATTTTCCTTTTCTATTTCGGTGATTTTTACATTTTCTGAATTTCTGAACTTTTTTTTAATGATGTTTATGCTTTTTATATTTTTTCTCGAATAATTTTATAATTTTTTTATTTGTATTTATTATTACTATTTTGGGAACCAGTTCAGATCGGGTTTACTCAATCTGACTCACTGATCCGAAATGTCTACCCGGATTCAACCCAAGTTGAATTAAATCCTATTCTTTTTTAAATATTTTTATATTTTTTTGAAGTTTTTCTTATTGTCCTTTTTTTTTTGTTCTCTCTTTTGTGCAGACTAGTATGCCCATGACAAACGGAGGGCAAAACCTAAAACTAATATACTTGTCAATTGTTATGTATCATCAAACTTAACAATTTGATAATAAAATTTAACAGAAATTAACGTAGGGTAAATCTATCACGGGTGTATCAGTTGGAGATTTTTGGTAGTAAAAAAATAATTAGTTTGCAATAAATTTGTACATATGTACTAATCTGGAGTTTTTTTTTAATGATATTAACCTTTTTTAAAAAGACTTTTGAATATTTCTAGTCTTAGCAAATAGTTAAATAGTTCAAGAATTATGTCAAAGTGGGTTGTAAGCTATAATTAGCATATTACAAAGATAGATTATAAAGATAAATGTGCAACCTCCCTGATTCCTCTAGACTACTGTTATTCGCTTACTCAAATGCTAAGTTCCGCCAAAGATAATGGTCTAGGTATCTCTTTTCCCATGTCTAATTTTCTCCAATATACTCATTTTAAGCAACCCCATTTAGCATTTTTACTTCTTTGTCTACTACCACCGAGACATCCACTTTCGCTGAGGCAATGTGAGATTAGGAATTGAGAGATGCCATGCAAGCTCAAATCAAAGTTCTTTCTCAAAATCATTCATGGCCCCGTTTGGTTGGGCTTTCCCAAGGGCTTTGGGCCCTGAAAGCCCCTTAGGGAAATTTTTTTATATTTGGCAAAACTTTCGACTACTCTTTTCCGAAACGCGGGCATTCTAAATGTTGAAAGCTCAATGCTGGGGTAGGGCTACTTTGAGCATTTGGCATTCTCCCAATGCAAACTCTACTGTTCACGATTCATTCATCTTCTTCCCCATGACTACTTCTAGTTCTCCGCCAACCACACCGCCGCCTCCATTGTTAATGCCGCCTCCACCTCTGCCTCTGTCATCGACACTGCCTCCGCCTCCGCCGTCAACGCCTTCCTCTTCTGTGACAGATCCATTCCATTCAATGAGTGCGAGCAGCATCGCGTCGACTCCTTCGACTTGCGCAAACCAGGCCTCAAGTTACTAGATCTGGTCGTCCGGAGGCCAAATTTGGTGGTCCAGAGGCCAAATCTGGCTGTCCAATGGCCAGATCTAGCCTTCACCCCCCCTTGACCAACCCGACGGCCCTCCTGCCCCGCCGTTCTGGAATGCCCCCAACTTCGAGTTCTCCATCGGCCTCACCGCCGCCTCCGCCTCTACTGTCAACGCCTTCCTCTTCTACAGCAGATCCATCCCCTTCGACGAGTGCAAGCAACACCGTGTCGACTCCCTGCTTCTGCGGTCTGACTCCTTCAACTCGCACGAATCAGGCCTCAAGCCACCAAATCTGGCCTTTGCAATCGTAGACGACGGCGTGCGTTGCCTGAGGTCGCAACCTCAGGCGGTCGGTGTTTAGCTGGCCACTAGATTTAACTTTTAGATTAAAAAAAGAAGTAAAAGTCCATTACAAATGTGATTTTTGCCAAATGGTATTTATGCCAAGTAACATTTCAATGCTATAATTTACCAAATAGTGTAACATTTTGGAAAATTCCTTTACCTCAAAGGTATTTGTGTTCTCCTAATGGCATTCCCCAAAGCCAAACCAAACGGGCCCATGGTCCCTCATACCACTTCCACCTAACAAGAAGGCCATAAGCTCCAAATGGGTCTATAAAATTAAACGAAAATCCGATGGCAATAGCGAACAATATAAGGCTCACCTAGTTGCCAAAGGCTTGACCCAAGTTGAAGGGAAAGATTATTATGATAAATTTGCACCTATTACCAAATTGGTTAGAGTTCGTGTACTCTTGGCCATTGCCTCAGTTAAGGGATGGCCTCTTGAACAAATGGACATTAATAATTCCTTCTTATATTGCGACTTGGATGAGCAAGTCTATATGAAACTTCCCCTTGGTTTTCAATGTAAGGGAGAGAATTTTGTGTGCCAACTTCACAAATCTCTATATGGTTTGAAACAAGTATCTCGTCAATGGTATTCCAAGTTTTCTACTGCCTTATGTGACTTTGGTTTCTCTCTTTGTCCTACACAATGGCAATGACCATGTTTTGTAGTGCTATGTGTGGGTGATCTGGTCATTACTAGTACTAATGCTTCTTTGATTAATTCAAAGAAGACTATGTTACATAATCAATTACACATTAAGGACCTCAGGCCTCTAACATATTTCTGGCCATTGAGGTTGCTCTATGTCATTCTGGTTTTTATCTATGCTAGCAAAAATTTATCCTGAATATTCTAGAAGACTGTGGTTTTAGTGGAGCTCGGCTAACTGACAGTCCTATGGAGCAGAATGTAAAATTGAGCATTGATATAGGCACCCTATTGAAGGATCTGTCTCTCTATCGACATTTGATTGGTTGGTTCATTTATTTGACTGTTACCAGGCCAAACATTGCTCATAGTGTCAACATTCCGAGTCAATTTTATGCATGCACCACGCCAACCACATTTGGATGCAGCCCACCATCTCCTACAGTGTCTAAAGGCTACTATAGATCAAGGGCTCTTCTGTCTAGCTAAGAATGAACTTCAAACTCACAACTTATTGTGACTCAAATTGGGCTAGTTGCCCCATGACTCGGCGTTCAATAACTGGGTATTGCATTTTATTGGGTGATAGCCCCATTTCATGAAAAAGCAAGAAACAAAGCACAATCTCACTCTCTTCTGCTGAAGCGGAATATCATGCAATGGCAGTAACCACATGCAAAATTACCTCGTTATCATATCCCTTACGAGACATTGGCATGCCTCTTCAAGCCCCAATTTCCTTACACTGTGATAACCCGCCTGCCCTCCACATTGCTGCCAACCTAGTTTTTCACAATCGAACGAAACATATTGAAATTGATTTTCATCTCATTTGTGAAAAAATACGAGGTGGCCTCATTGCTCCATTGAAGATTGGTACAAAGCCACAACTAGCTATCATGTTTACCAAACCACTAGGCCGAGATCAATACATGCGGCTACTTTCCAAGTTGGGCGTCCGTAACCTACATGCGCCAACTTGAGGGGGAGTCTTAGTGTGATCGCATGAAAACTTAGCAAATTATATGAAATCTTAGCGTGATCATATAGTTGATCCCTAGTTGTTTTATTAAACGAAATCTTAGCATGATCATATACCTTATCCCTAGTTGTTTTATTCAATCTTTCGATATCTATAGGAGTTGATTTAGGAAATATAGTTGCGAATTGTGTATAAATACGTACATTTAGAAAATAAGAAGAATTCAATCGGTTTACATTGGGATCTTCCATTATGTGTCCTGTCTCAGTTATACTAACAATTTGCGGTAAAAGTGATACGTGCCTGTTGCATATGTAGTCTTACTCACATTTGACTTTACTGTTGAGGGCATTCGTGTGTGAGAATCAGAGAGGTGGAGAAGGATCTATTGCGGAAATTGGGTAACTTTGTCGATCCGTGTGGAGTTAGGGATTAAAAGGAAAAAGGGGAGAGCAGAAAACTTTTGATTTTCCTTTCGTGAAGAGCTTTGGTTTTTTCTCAGGAAATTTCTTTTAAGATACGCAACATGGTTCAACTTCAAACAATTAACGTAGATATTGCTTAGTCGTTTTATGGGCAAAAAGTTAGATGCCAGCTGCCGTTCTTTGGTCGTGCTTTAAATGGGTTAATCCTCTCTAGTTATTAATCTTGTGCAACACCATTGGGCAAGTCTTAGAATTGTTTTTATGTAGACAATTTCTATCTCATGCCAATTCCAGAGTCCAGCCCATTGCGTGCAAGTTTGCGTCACCGATCATCGAGAAAAAGAAAAGTAATAACTGAGGCAGAAACGATATGCTTTTGGTCAAAGTTTGAGAACTTCCCGATGGGTACTCCTCGTCATGATTCTGACCATCCTAATTTGGGCTCTGCAAAGAGGAAGTTGTAGGGTTCGAGTTATTTGAGTTGATCAAATTTTAGTTGGCGCTTGGCTTTTCGACATCATTAAAAAATGTCCTCTCAATCGACAAAACATAGTCCATTCGATCCAGTGATATATAACTTTTGCCTTCGTTGATGGTATATGCATCTTTTGATGAGGTTTTTCTTCTTCTTTTTTCTTCGTTTATCAATATTCCAAAGCTTTTCTTAAAGAATTAAATCCTGTTATCATCAGAAGTAAAATTAAGTTGATCAAATTCTAGATACATTGAACTCTAACTTTATAATACACACACATCGTTTCGCTATTTTAATTTTTTGCTCAGTAACATAGTAATACCTTGGATTTGAGCCTGTCAAACTCAGCTCCGCCAATCTCTACCTCGGAACTGGATATCCCGCCCCCCTCAATCCCTTTTGGATGTTCTTTGTTTTGAAGCCCATTTGGGTTATCCCTCTACTATTTACTTGAAATGAAAAGAGGACTATTTTGACCACAAAAAAAAAAAAAAAGGACTTTGAATGCGAACATCGCACCCACCTCCAGCTGAAATGCAACGTATGGTTGGATCGCCAACTCTAGAAACTCTTTTATGTGTTCAAGGGATAAGATTTACCAACTAAAATTCTAAGAAACACTTAAAAACATTTATATTATTTTGCCAATAGTACTCGTTAAATTATATATCAAGTTTGCCTCTGCATATAAGAACCGACTTGTTATTTGCCGAAACGAGGAAGCACATTCACGAAGCATTTAATGAGAACCGATGCATGGTCTGCAAAAGAATTCTTTAACCTTGATAATTCTTTTTGTCATGGGCCAGCGTGCGTCCTTAAATGAAGTTTGACAAATCCTTCTGCATATGGGTTTATAGAAGTCAAAGAAAGAGGAAAGTAGGCCATGCACATGTTTCTCATGACCACTCTTCCTCAATTTCATTAAATGCATGCACATGCACAATGGGCACGCCTACCCATAGATTTTTTTGAAGTTGATGCCGATTGTCGGCTAAGTTTGTCCTTTATTAGTTAATGAAGAAGGAGAAAAGGCATAAGCTATGCCTCAGGTCGGTGCATGATGGTCATGCACACATGCCATTATCGATTACACGTGTGCGTATGGTTTCAGAAGTAGGTGCGGCTGTTGACATTTGTGGAGTTTAAATTTTTCTTGTCTCCACTCCCATTCTCCCATAAATGGAGGACGGCAGAGGGCGTAAAGAAGGCAGAGCAAGAATTAAGAACTCAAGGGACAAAGAAAGGCGTGAGCTCGGAGAGAATTATGTGTAGAGTCGAGTCCATCGAATCAAGTTATTAAATACTGAGGATATTGAGTATACAGTAGTGCTGGAAAACACTCGAGTGCATAAGTAATTGTAATTTTGTAATTCTTCAACTTACAATGGATTATTTACTATTTACTTATTCTCTCCATGAACGTAGGTTTCGATATTTAGATTAAACCACGTAAATTTCTTATATCCTCTTGTTATTCCTTGTTTTATTTCTTTTGTCGATTTCTATGCTCCCGATATGATTGCAAAGATATGATCCGTTTCTGCTACGCCACCAATTCCAACGGTACCTAATGATGTATATTTTAAAGCATCCGTGCATTTATAAAAAGGCGATTTTCAGTATCAAAATATCAACCCTAGTACATACCCGTCTTTTTATTCTTCGAATTACGGCGCTGGTAATTATCGTGTTGGTCCTCTCTTGGCCATTGGCATTGCCCCCACGAGAAGCAATTACTTAATAGCAATACACGTGTACACATGGACGATGCCGATAATCAGTAACGCAGAGGATTAGTCGAGAGCTGCCTGCTTCATAGTTCATCTCATTTTCATCATACATTAATTTCCCCGAGTGCTACGATGCCAATCGGAAAAAGACACGTGTCGTTCTATTTATCTTGCGGAAATAGTCAATCAATTCTTTTGAGTCGCATGGTCATCGTTGAGCATCTCCCTATTTGCTAAATCGGGATGGGTCATAATTTTATATCTCTTTTCACCGAATTTTATGTAGTCACTTTTTCAAATGCGTAAAGCGTATGGACTATGAGATGACGTATTTTTCGAAACTTTGAGCTTTTTTCGTTTGCAAAACTTGTAAGATAAGTAGAGCGAATCGCGATTAAGGAGAACACCCTCTAGCTATTAATTACTTGCCAGTTGCCTTATTATTTTCAATACTGACATCTAGCTTTGATCTCATTACATCGTCTTTACCCCTTTTGTCAACAAGACATAAATGAAGGTAGCTTTGTACCCTGAAATTGTAGTGATATTGTAATTGATAGGCAATTTATGCATTAAGCATAGTTGGCCTGGTGCGCATTACACATTTTTGGACTATGGACATAAAAGCTCCAACCTACTGCTTGATTAAAAGACCTGGACATCTTTTTCTTAGTTGATTAGCCTGAGATTGCACCATTCTGGCCTCTCTCTCTCTCTCTCTCTCTCTCTCTCTCTCTCTCTCTCTCTCTCTCTCTCTCTCTCTCTCTCTCTCTCTCTCTCTCTCTCTCTCTCTGGGTATGCTGAACACAAGCAAGGCTTATGGGCGCTAATGATTAGCAGAGCAAAGCGAGCTTTGTATTGAAGCCTGGAATGTGACTGTGGTAACATGTAATGTATGGATTCCTTTTTCATAGAGTGATGTGGTAGATGTTACCAATAATGAGTTTGCGAAACGATATGTTCCATTTTGTGAGCCCCTTGGTAGGTCATGTAGTTGTTTTTGGGATATGATTTATTTCATCTAGTGATAAAATGGACTGACATTATGTTATCACGCACTCAATTGGTTTAAGTAAGTTCAACACTGGTTACTGTTGGATTATAATGTCTCAATTCTGCTATTTTCTGTTTTGTTTTTTGTTTTTTTGTTTTTTTACTTTGTTTTCCTCTTTTTTTTTTTTTATTAAAAAACAGCCAAGTGCATTTAGTGTTTTTTTTTGCTATTTTCTAGGAAGTGAATTAGCACGTTTAGGTGCAGTTATATGCTGTACGTGTGTGTGATTTGTAAGCAGTTATTGTTCTTGTTTAAGTTGTCCTGTACTTGACAGTTTCCTTAGAAAACTGACGTACGCAAGTTTGTGCTTTGTTTTCTCTGTGCTTCTCTTCCTCATTCAAAAACTATAGCTTATGGTTTTCTATTTCTTGTTTACTATTTTGATCAGTAACAACAGTGGTATCAGAGCGTGTATGATCTTGAGGGACTGTGAAGTGAAGAAAGTATCGAAGTGTAAAGAAGTTAAATGGTGATGGAGTCAGGGTCGAGTGGTTTCTCTGCGATGGCTTCTCCAGTATTTACTGGAGAGAATTATCAAGCATGACTGTTAAGATGACAGCATTTTTGGAGGGTCATGATCTGTGGGAAGCTGTGGAGGATGATTATGAAGTTGCTCCACTTCCAGATAATCCGACCATGAATCAAATCAAACTTCATAAAGAGAGAACCACAAGAAAAGCCAAGGCAAAATCTTACATGTATGCTGTTGTCTCGCCTACCATCTTTACCAGAATTATGAAGTGTGACTCTACAAAGGCCATATGAGACTTCTTTGAAATAGCTAGTACGTGTACCTAGAGGGGGGTGAATAGGTAAACGAAAGAAATATCTCGAAGCTTACACGATATTTAAACAATTAGAGAATTTGCAATAGTTAAAAATTCAATCGCAAGACTGAGTAAGGGAAAGAGAGAATTGAACACTCGGTTTATAGTGGTTCGGCTTGATTCAAGCCTACGTCCACTCTTCTGCACTGACAGCCAATTGGCTGGATTCCACTATGATCAAAGAGTTGTTACAGTGTTGATCTTCCTTGATTTCTAGGTGTAGATGATCTACCACACTCACTCAAGGCGTCACCGAGTATAAACACTCTCTGTATACAATTTCGCTCAGTCTCAACTAACAATCAAGGATCTTCAGACTCTGGAATTTTTCTATCGATCACACACTTAAAACAACTAGAACGTCTTCCTTTTATACTCCTTCATGCCATCATAGCCGTTGGCACTTACCAAAGGAATTCCTCCAATCTACCCGTTGGACGGAATCAATCAAGAAGATCATCCGAGCTATTTAAGGAATCTGATGATAGCCCATCAATCATGTTCGCCCATACAATCAGGATCTCGGTTTCCAAGAATAAAATAATCCAAGATTATTTCGTCGACCATCGGATCTTCAATCGATCTTAGATAAGAAATAAAGAATCCGAAATGATTACCCAACCAAAGAATCTATTCCAGAGGATAGGATCAAATCCTCAATCATAAACCTCGACTTTGGATTTCCTTCAACACTGGATTAGAAAGACTGTCAGTGAGAATAATATTGAGTCTTGAGTCTTGAGTCTTGAGTCTTGAGATTACAAAGTCTTGAGACTATAAAGTCTTGAGACTTTAACTATCGATATCCAGACTTAGACTGATAGAAATGTTTTGTCATCTTCAAAATATCCTGGAAAGATTTCTCCAACAATCTCCCCCTTTTTGATGGTGACAAAACTTTCTTGAAGATTTGAACAACTTTGACCTGCAAAGACATTTCTCAAGCAATATGGCTAACTCATAAAGATTAATAAACAACCAGACTCTGCATCCACAGCAAATTGGTTAGTCTTTCATGAGTAATACCATGTAACAATACTTGATATAAATGCAACCAGTCAAGCATCAAAATCCACAACCAATTCAGTCTAACACTCAAGTTCAAGTTCTCAAGTCATACTCAAAAATAAACATAAACACAAAAGTCAAATAAAGTTTAAAAAAAAATGTTTGTTCAAATTGGTTCTCCCCCTTTTTGTCATCATTAAAAAGAGGGTGAGAAAGGAGTCATGTCTGCTTGGGAATGCGCACGATCTGGAAATCCCCAATGGACTGGACTACTCCTTCGAGCTTCTTCAGATCTTCTCGCAGATGAGCTACCTCTTCTCTCTTGGCATTGGCTTGAAGTTGCAGAGCGAGGTCTTTGTATCTATCTTCCAGAGAGACTGAAGATGCTTGTCCAGCATGCTTCAAAGCTTGGATTTCACAGTCCAGAATATATATCTGGTTACGCATTTCCAGAAGAATATTCATGATACTACGAAGATCTACAGAATCATCCGTCTGTGTACTGGCATTGGCTTTCTCAGATGGTGTGTGTGCAGACGATGGCGCTTCTGAACGGTCTTGTAGATTTTGAATCGTCGTATCATCTTCTTCAGGCAATTGAGAGACCTGAACTTCTTCTGGGTCTTCTGGAGATTTTCTTGGATCTTCAGCAGCATGAGGTGGAGACCTCTCTTGCTCGCTAACTCCCCCTGTCTCTAGGACATCGAAAGGGGAAGAGTGATGATCAATCTCTTGATTTCCCTTCTCTCCAGATTTATCAGCAGACTGTTCTTTTACTGCTTCTTCTTCTTCCTCAACTTCTTTCTCCTTCTCTCTGTGTTCTTCTTCTTCTCTGCTCTGCTGAAGTTCTGTCGAATAAGACACAGAACGTCTTGTTCTTGTCAGTGTTGGAATAGTGGGATCTTCATCATCTTCATCCTCATCCTCCAGGATAAGAGTTCTTTTCCTCTTTTTCGAAGAAGCACCAATGGCCTTCTTTCCTTTTCCTTTTGAAGCAGATTGGACTGGAGATTTCACTTTGAATTTCTCCATTGCCTTAGAGAGTTCTTGCAGACGCATCTTCATTATCATTTTCAGCCCTACCACCATCTTATCACACGGTCGAACACAAAAAGTATGTGGCAGTTCAATATTCAGATGTCTGAAGATCTTGGTCACCAGACCAGGATAAGGCAATTGTCCTTTGTCTTTTGACACTGCTCTGTACATATGGAAAAGAATAGTATGCGGGAGAGAGAACTTCCGTCCTGAGTTGATCGCATACATCAACTTTGCTTCAGAAAGAGACACAGAAGTCTTTGAAGTAGACTTAGGTCTGAGACAATTGATCACAATCTTGTGTAGCACAATGTTGATGGCATTCATCCTGGAATAGATAATTTTCTTATCTACATCCCTATCTTTGACAAGATCCAGAGTAGTTCGAGCAGGTGAGACTTTAATTGGGAGATAGCGTCCCCGTTCAACTCCAACTATGTCTGCCAGCATATTCACATCTACCACATAGACTTTGTCTCGAACACTGAATGAAATTCTATTCGCATCCAAAAAGCTAAGATTTGAATAGAAATAAGCAGTCAGATGATCATACCCGTCTGTAGAGTCAGAGCAGAAAGTCTCAAGTTGAAGCAAATTCAACTTCTCTCTTAGGTTCAAGTTGATGGAATCCAGGAAGTCAAAATCAACACTTCTAGGGTTGATTACCCCTCTTTTCAACAACCTGGAATACACTTTTTCTTGATCCTTGGATTTGAACAAATCCATCCGATTTCCTTTCACCTTTTCCGCCACACCCATTCTAGGTTTAAATTCAAGGAACATTTTGTCATCATCATTCCCGTCAATCAGATTTTGTCCTGGCATACGAGGATATCTTGGAATGTTCGCACGTGCTTCTTCTGCTTTTCCTTTCGGGGCAATTCCCCATTCCTCCATTTTCTTCAGAAAAAGATACTCATTTCCATAGTTTTTGTCCTTAAGGAAGTCATCTATGTAGTTCAATGGAGTACCTGTGCTTTTCAATGCACGATAAAGAGTATACAAAAAGGAGGGCTTTTGAACTCTTACTGGGTCGGCATCCTCGATTATCTCTTCTTCCAGATTGTGACTTGCACTTTGTGGGGCAGGAGATGCTGAATGACGTGGAGGAGAGCGAATCGGACTCTGTCGCTGACTTGGTAAGTCTTCTTCCTCAGTGAGATCGAAATGAGTCGGTCCCTTCTCCATTCTTTGTGGTCCCCTGCTCGCGATTCTTGATGATTTCCTCGAAGACGACATCTTTCTGTCTATTGGAGGATTCCTTCACTTGCTTTCCCAAGAAAAATGACCACTTTCTCGACGATGAACAAAGAGTAGAAACAGTATCGAGAGGAGAGTGCTTTTTAGGGTTTTGAAGATTGGGAAAAAAAAACTGTATATATATAACTCAGTTTTTGAAAAAGGAAGTTCAATCGGTGCAAGGAAAGTGAACGATTACTTCTTTTTAAAATCAATAACTGCCAAAATTATTAAACAAAAGATCGTGCCTTTTCGAGTTAATATAACTAAATGACAGTTAGTACCTTTTAGATGAAATACAACTTACAGTCTATAGCCAAGAATGATTGAGTCTCAGGATTCAGAGTCTAAGAGATCAGAGTCTTAGAGTTGGTGAGTCTCTAGACTTTAACTTCTTCAAGCTTCAAAATGTTGAGTCTCGAGCGGATAAAGTCGAACTGATTCTTCTCCAAAGGCTTTGTGAATATGTCCGCTAGTTGACTTTTTGAATCAATAAATTGAATCGAGATTTCTCCATTTTGAATATGATCTCTAATAAAGTGATGTCGAATCTCAATATGCTTTGCTCTTGAATGAAGGATTGGATTTTTGGTGAGATTTATCGCACTGGTGTTGTCACATCTGATTTCTGTGCATGAGTCTTCAATGCCAAAGTCTTGTAGCTGTTGTTTTATCCATAGAATTTGCGAACAGCAGCTTCCAAGAGCTACATACTCTGCTTCTGTCGTTGAAAGAGCTACAGTGCTTTGCTTCCTTGAAAACCAAGACACGGTTCTGTTTCCAAGTAGTTGACAAATTCCAGAAGTGCTCTTTCTATCGACTCTGCAACCGGCTAGATCTGCATCTGAGTATCCTAAAAGATTAAAGTCTCCCCTCTTAGGATACCAAAGACCGATGCTTGAAGATGAAGCAACGTATTTGATAATTCGTTTCACAGCAATGAGATGTGATTCTCTAGGATCTGATTGAAACCTAGCACAGATACAAACACTAAGCAAAATATCAGGTCTAGAAGCAGTAAGATAAAGAAGTGAACCGATCATGCTCCTGTACAGCTTTTGATCTACTTTCTTCCCTTCTTCATCCTTGTCTATCTTCTGAGAACATGACATTGGTATGTCAATCTTTTTGCACTTTTCCAATCCAAACCTTTTGACAAGATCATTCGCATATTTTTCTTGATGAATGAACGTTCCTTCCTTCATTTGTTTCACTTGGAGTCCAAGAAAGAACGTTAACTCTCCCATCATACTCATTTCAAATTCATCCTGCATAGACTTAGAGAATTTCTTGCAAAGACTTTCATTAGAGGATCCAAAAATAATGTCATCAACATATATTTGAACGAGTAAAAAGTTTTTGTTTTCCTTTTTGATAAACAAAGTAGTATCTACTTTACCTTTGACAAAACCATTTTGTAATAAAAACTTACTTAGTCTGTCGTACCAAGCTCGAGGTGCTTGCTTTAGACCATACAGAGCCTTTTTCAGTCTGAAGACTGAGTCTGGCTTCTTTGGGTCTTCAAATCCAGGCGGTTGTTCCACATAAACTTCCTCATGGATAAATCCATTTAGGAAAGCACTTTTGACATCCATTTGGAATAACCTGAAATTTTTGTAACAAGCAAACGCAAGTAATAGACGAATAGCTTCTAACCTTGCAACGGGTGCGTAAGTCTCGTCATAGTCTATTCCTTCTTCTTGCGTATATCCTTTGGCCACGAGTCTTGCTTTGTTTCGTACGACTTTTCCTTTTTCGTTCATTTTGTTCCTGAATACCCATTTGGTTCCAATAACGGTTTTTCCTTTTGGTTTAGATGTCAATTCCCAGACATCATTGATGTTGAACTGTCTGAGCTCTTCTTGCATAGCTTCGATCCAGCTTTCATCAGATAAAGCTTCTTCTATGCTTTTTGGTTCAATTTCGGAGATGAGAGCCACAGCACTAGATTCTTCATGCCTTTTTGATCTGGTGCGGATTCCTTCATTAAGTTCGCCAATAATAAGATCTTTGGGATGACTGGATTTGTGCTTCCAGTTACCAGGTTGATGATCTCTTTCTTTATTTGATTCTCCATGAGCGTCTTGATGATGGACTTCCAGAATCTGAGATGCTTCTTGAGATGTAGACATTTGAAGATCTAGAGTGGATTCAGTCTCTTCGTACTGAGTCTGGCTGGATTCATCTTGCACTGAGTCTTGGAATTTGACATTCATTGATTCTTCCACAGACTGGCTTTTTTTGTTGTAGACTCTGTAGGCTTTGCTTGATGTAGAATATCCAAGGAAGATGCCTTCATCTGATCTTTCTTCAAACTTACCAACTCGATCATTTGCATTTTTCAAAATAAAGCATTTGCAACCGAACACATGAAAGTATGAAACAATAGGCTTCTTACCTTTGAACAATTCATAGGGAGTTTTATCAAGAATAGGTCTTAGAAAGACTCTATTTATAATATAGCAAGCAGTTGAAACAGCTTCAGCCCAAAATCGTGAAGAAATTTTACTTTCAATTAAAAGTGTTCTAGCCATTTCTTGAAGAGATCTATTCTTTCTTTCCACAACTCCATTTTGCTCTGGAGTATACGGAGAGGAAAACATGTGATTAACACCAGATTTATCACAGAATCTCGTAAAATTTTGATTTTCAAATTCACTTCCATGATCTGTTCTTATACTAGAAATAGCACATCCTTTTTCATTTTGAACCTTTTTAGCAAACTTTTCAAAGTACGAAAAGGTTTCTGATTTATTTGCAAGAAAATATACCCAGGTAAAACGAGAGTAATCATCTACAATTACTAGACAATATTTCTTACCTCCAATGCTCTGGGTTCTTGTTGGTCCAAAGAGATCCATATGAAGCAGCTGCTTTCCCAGAATGCATGGAGTGCATAAGTCAGACTTTTGGTATGGTAGTTTAGGTAGACCTCGAACAAGCTGCTTTGAAGAGATTTTGGCTAATTGCTTCTTGTTGATATGGCCAAGTTTTCTGTGCCATAGAATTGCTTCATCTTGAATTGAGATTAAGCATTGTTCTTCATTTGGCTTTACATCAAGGAGGTAGATATTTCCATGCCTTCGACCCATGAAAGACTGAGTCGAATCTTTGCTAATTCCAGAACATATGCCTTCTTGAAAGAAGATCTTGTAACCAGTATCACACAATTGGCTAATGCTGAGTAGATTGTAGTTGAGTCCTTCAACTAGAGAGACATTGCTTATTGTGAGATTTCCAATTTTCACAGTTCCGAATCCCACAATACTTCCTTTGCTATTTCCTCCGAATGAAACTTTTCCACCATTTACTTTAATAATCTTTATGAAACATTTTGAGTCTCCTGTCATGTGTCTTGAGCATCCGCTATCAAGATACCACTTTACCTTCTTTTTGACAGAGACCTGCATTCAAAAAAGAGTCTCAAGCTTTCTTTGGTACCCAAATTTTATTGGGTCCTTTGGTGTTAGTATGATGAGCATTATTAGGCCATACTCTCTTAACAGGCTTCCAAACCATAGGACACTCTTTTTCAAAATGATCCTGACTGTTACACTTAGAACACCTTAAAGCATTTCGACCTACAGGCTTTACAAAAACTCTTTTGAAATGATTTTTATAAGCCTCTCTCGATGGTCTTTTCTTAATTCTTTCTTTTACTTTTGGAAAATCAATCAAAGGGATTGTTTCAGCTGTCATACCTAGACCTGACTTATTGAAGTAAGGTCTTTGGATTGAAAGGACTTTTTCAAGTTTTTCGGACCCTATTGAAAATTTCTTTGAAATATTTGATAAATCAGTTTTTAAAAAAGCATTTTCTTTTGAAAGATTGTCTTCACTCTCTTTAAGAGTAGAAACATTCAAGTCTAAATTTTTTACCTTTTCTTCTAAAAAGTTTTCCTTTTGTTTTAAAATTGAATTTTCCTTTTTGAGTTCGGAAATCTTTTTAAGAGAAGTCTTAAGACTAAAACATAACTCATCAATATATTTAGAGACTTTGACAGGGATTTTATAATCACTTACCTCAAATTCACTGTCTGAGTCTGATCCAGAGTCTGAGTCTGATTGCGCCATTAGACACAGGTTGGCATATTCCTCATCACTCTCTTCACACTCTGTATCGCTCCAGGTTTCGGCTTTAAGAGCTTTTCGAAATTTCTCAGCTTTTCCTCTTTTCTTTTTCAGAAGAGGACAGTTGGGTCTGATGTGTCCCTTCTTTTTACATTCGAAGCAAACTACTTCTTTGTTTGGTTCCTCATCATCAACAGACTTGGTCTGCTGTCTCTGAAAACTTTGTTTCTTTGGGATGAACCTTCTGCCTTTTCTATTTAGTTTTCTGAATCTTCTTATCATGAGGGCGAGCTCCTCATCATCCATATCATCTTCAGAATCTGCATCATCAGAATCATCATTTGATTTTAGTGCAATAGATTTCTTACCTCTTGGATCTTCGTCTTCATTAATTCGTTCTACTTCGTAAGACTGAAGAGTTCCAATCAGTTCGTCTACAGATAATGGCATGATTCTTTGCGTCTCTCTTATTGAAGTCTTTATATGATTCCAATCCTTGGAGAGTCCACATAGAAGCTTGTTCACCTTCATGGGATCAGAAATTTTTTGTCCTTGGTTCTCAAGACCATTGACAATATCTGTAAAACGACTAAACATGTCAGTTATAGATTCTCCTGGTTTCATTTTGAAGGATTCATATTGACCAAGAAGAATGTTAATTCTGGTCTCCTTCACTCGATCTGTCCCTTCATAAGTGATATGTAACCTGTCCCAGACTTCTTTTGCTGTGACACAAGAAGATATTCTGTTATATTCAGTTGGTGACAAAGCACAATATAAAGAATAAATTGCTTTAGCATCGAGTGCTTGTCTCTTGTTTATTTCTTCTTGAGACATTCCGCTGGTTTCAACGGTTTCTTTTCCTCTTTCAGTGATTGATGCAGCAGTAGGAGTGATTCCTTTTTCCACTACGTCCCATTCCAGAGGATCCTTTGATCGTAGGAAAGCTTTCATCTTGTTCTTCCAGATGTTGTAATCCTTTCCATCGAAGTAGGGAGGTCTGGTATTGCTTTGCCCCTCCATCAGCCCCGGTGCTAGCATACTAGCCATGGATCTTTTACTCTGAAGTAAAACACTTCAAATAAAGTAAGAACACGGGCTCTGATACCAATTGAAATAGCTAGTACGTGTACCTAGAGGGGGGTGAATAGGTAAACGAAAGAAATATCTCGAAGCTTACACGATATTTAAACAATTAGAGAATTTGCAATAGTTAAAAATTCAATCGCAAGACTGAGTAAGGGAAAGAGAGAATTGAACACTCGGTTTATAGTGGTTCGGCTTGATTCAAGCCTACGTCCACTCTTCTGCACTGACAGCCAATTGGCTGGATTCCACTATGATCAAAGAGTTGTTACAGTGTTGATCTTCCTTGATTTCTAGGTGTAGATGATCTACCACACTCACTCAAGGCGTCACCGAGTATAAACACTCTCTGTATACAATTTCGCTCAGTCTCAACTAACAATCAAGGATCTTCAGACTCTGGAATTTTTCTATCGATCACACACTTAAAACAACTAGAACGTCTTCCTTTTATACTCCTTCATGCCATCATAGCCGTTGGCACTTACCAAAGGAATTCCTCCAATCTACCCGTTGGACGGAATCAATCAAGAAGATCATCCGAGCTATTTAAGGAATCTGATGATAGCCCATCAATCATGTTCGCCCATACAATCAGGATCTCGGTTTCCAAGAATAGAATAATCCAAGATTATTTCGTCGACCATCGGATCTTCAATCGATCTTAGATAAGAAATAAAGAATCCGAAATGATTACCCAACCAAAGAATCTATTCCAGAGGATAGGATCAAATCCTCAATCATAAACCTCGACTTTGGATTTCCTTCAACACTGGATTAGAAAGACTGTCAGTGAGAATAATATTGAGTCTTGAGTCTTGAGTCTTGAGTCTTGAGTCTTGAGTCTTGAGATTACAAAGTCTTGAGACTATAAAGTCTTGAGACTTTAACTATCGATATCCAGACTTAGACTGATAGAAATGTTTTGTCATCTTCAAAATATCCTGGAAAGATTTCTCCAACATTCTTGAAGGAAGAATATGAAGGAGATGAGAAGATAAGAGGTATGAAGGTGCTGAATCTCTTGAGAGAATTTGAGAGACAGTAGATGCAAGAGTCTGAGTCAGTGAAGGAATACTCTGATAGGCTAGTGGGGATAGCTGATAAAATCAATGTTTTAGGGACTGATTTGAAGGATGAAAGGCTTATTCAAAAGATCCTGGTGTCTCTTCCAGAGAAGTTCGAAGCCACCATAGCGTCTTTGGAAAATACAAGAGACTTACCTGATATAAAGCTTGCAGAATTGTTAAATGCTCTGCAGGCACAGGAGCACAGAAGACTGATGAGAAGAGAAGAGTTTGTAGAGGGTGCGCTGCAAGCTAGAGTGAAATCAAATGATGGAGGCAAAGGGAAGAAGTGGATTCAATCTGGAGAAAATGCTGGTGACTCCAAGTTTGTAGCAAAAGAAGGAAATTCTGGTGGGTCTAGCAAATGGAAGAAAAACAAAAAGCCTTGTCACTACTGTGGTGGAACTGATCATCAGTTTTTTAGATATTGGAGAAAGCCTAATGCTAGGTGCAGAAGATGTCACAAGTTGGGTCACGTGGAAGCTATTTGCAAAGAGAAAAATTACCAGCAAGCAGGAGAAGCCTAGGTAGCAGTGAATGAAATTGAGAAAGAGTACTTATTTGTAGCTTCTTTTTCTGAATCTTCTATTGGGAATGATGCATGGCTGGTGGATAGTGGCTGTACCAATCATATGATTGGCAATTCGAAGCAGTTTAGGATTCTAGACAGGTCAGTCAGGTCCAGAGTCAGAATTGGCAATGGACAGTATATCGAAGTGCAAGGGAAGGGTACAGTGGCTATTGAAGGAAATCAGGAGGTGAAGCTGATCAGTGATGTTCTTTTTGTGCCAAATATTGACCATAATCTGTTAAGTGTTGGTCAATTAGTTGAGAAGGGCTATAAAGTGAAGTTCGGATGGAAGGAATTTCTTATTAATAATCCAGATAGCAAAGAAGTGCTAAGAATCCCAATGAGGGACAAGAGTTTCATGTTCAAGCCACAAGAGATGCAACAAATGGCTTTAAAGTGCAAAGAATAAAATGCAGAGTTATGGCATAAAAGACTTGGGCAGGTTCACAGGAAGAGCATGTCGTTTATGCAGAGAAATAGCTTGGCATATGACTTGCCAAGTTTGAAGGAGGAATTTCCATAGTGTAGAACTTGTCTTCTTGGCAAGCAAGTCAGATTTCCTTTCAAATGAGGAGGCTGGAGAGCATGTGAGAAGCTGCAATTAGTCCACACAGATTTATGTGGACCTATGTCTGAGTCTTCTCTTAATGGTAGCAGGTATTTCATTACCTTCACTGATGATATGACTAGGATGAGTTGGATTTATTTTCTGTGAGCCAAGTCTGAAGTTGCTGATGTGTTTGTGAAGTTTAAAGCCTTAGTTGAGAATCAGAGTGGGAAGAAAATTAAAATGCTCAGGTCTAATAATGGTTCTGAGTATACTGCTCACAAGTTTAAGTTGAATTGTGAGCAAGCAGGAATTGTGCAGCAGTTCACTGCTCCCTATTCACCTCAACAGAATGGGGTCAGTGAGAGGAAAAACAAAAGTATTATGGAGATGGCCAGATGTATGATGCAAGAGAAGATGTTGCCTAAGAAGTTCTGGGCTGAAGCAGCTAATATTGCAGTGTTCTTGTTGAACAAATTGCCCACAAAGGCCTTAGAGAGGTCAACACCTTTTGCAGTCTGGTATGATGTTAAACCTTCTGTGAAAAATTTGAAAGTTTTTGGGTGTTTGTGTTACACTCATGTTCCTGAGGTCAAGAGGGACAAGCTGGATAAGAAAGTAGAGCTTGGAATCTTCATTGGGTACAATCTCCAATCAAAAGCTTACAGAATTTTTCACCCTATGACAGGGAAGGTGACAGTAAGTAGAGATGTTGTTTTTCTAGAGGAAGATGAGTGGAATCGGATGGAAGGAAAGAGTGCAGAACAACAACAGTTCGAAAAACAACCTGCAACAAATGTAGAGGTTGATGAAGTTATAGATGGATTGGAAGACAATATGGATGATTTACCAATGAGAGGCACAAGGTCACTTGCTGAAATCTATGAAAGAAGCAATGTGGCAATGCTCGAACCATCTAACTTTGTGGAAGCTAAGGAGGATTAAAGGTGGATTGCAGCAATGCAGGAGGAGATTGCAATGATCCAGAAAAACCACACATGGGAGCTTGTTGACAGACCATTTGATAAGAATGTGATTGGAGTTAAGTGGGTATTTAGAACAAAACTTAATCCTGATGATTCTGTCAATAAACACAAAGTTAAACTGGTGGTGAAAGGTTATGCACAAATATGGGGAGTAGACTATTCTAAAACATTTGCTCCTGTTACACGACTTGATACAATAAGGCTACTGTTAGCTATTGCAGCAGAGAAGGGGTGACCTATATTTCAGTTAGATGTCAAGTCTGCATTTATGAATGGAGAGCTTAAGGAGGAGATTTTTGTTGAACAACCTAAAGACTTCAGTATCAAAGGGCAAGAAGAGAGTGTATACAAGTTGAAGAAAGCTCTATATGGACTGAAGTAGGCTCCAAGAGCTTGGTATGGGAAGATAGATCGATATTTGCAAGATTTTGGCTTTGTAAAAAGCTTAAGTGAGTTCACTCTTTATGTCAAGAAGGTGAATCACCGTGTTGTAATTCTGTCACTTTATGTAGATGATCTATTAGTGACAGGGAATGATATGGAATTGATAGAGAAGGTGAAGCAAGATCTATTTGCAGTTTTTGAGATGTCAGACTTGGGAAAGATCGCTTATTTTTTGGGTCTGGAAGTCAAACAGGCATCATATGAGATCTTCATTTGTCAGAAAAAATACATGAAAGAAATTCTAAAGAAGTTTCAGATGGAAAATTGTCGAAGTGTAAGCACTCCTATGGCTGCTAAAGAGAAGCTGCAGAAGAATGATGGAACAGATGCAGTAGATGCTTCTATGTATAGAAGTCTGATTGGGTGTCTCATGTATCTTAGAGCGACCAGACCAGATATTCTATTTGTTGTGAGTGTTTTATTCAGGTTTATGAGTAGTCCTAGTCAGTTACATTTGGTTGCAGCAAAAAGGGTCTTGAGATATCTCAAATGTACATTGTTCTTTGGTGTGAAGTTTAAGAAATGTCAGAAGTTTAATTTGCAAGGATTTTCTGATAGAGACTGGGCAAGTTCAGTAGATAACATGAAGAGTACGTCCGGATATTGTTTCAATTTTGGTTTTGCTTGTTTCTCCTGGTGTTCCAAAAAGCAAGAAATTATAGCTCAGTCCACAGCAGAGGCTGAGTTTATAGCAGCTATTGCAGCTACAAATCAAGCTTTGTAGCTGAAGAAGATAATGAAGGATTTGTGGTTGAATTCCAGTAATTGCATTGAAGTTAATGTGGATAATCAGGCTGCTTTAACAATATCTCATAATCCAGTTTTCCATGGCAAAACCAAGCATTTTAAAGTCAAATTTTTCTTTCTGCGTGAGGTACAACAAAGTAGTGAAGTTAAGTTGGTCTATTGCAGATCTGAAGATCAGCTTGCAGATATGTTCACAAAATCACCTCAAGCTGGAAGATTTGAAGTATTAAGAAAGAAAATTGGAGTATGTAGCAGCAACTGATCTAAGGAGGAGTTTGTTGGATTATAATGTCTCAATTCTGCTGTTTTCTGTTTTGTTTTTTTTGTTTTTTACTCTGTTTTCCTCTTTTTTTTTATATTAAAAAACAACCAAGTGCGTTTAGTGTTTTTTTGCTATTTTCTAGGAAGTGAATTAGCACGTTTAGGTGCAGTTATATGCTGCACGTGTGTGTGGTTTATAAGCAGTTATTGTTCTTGTTTAAGTTGTCCTGTACTTGACAGTTTCCTTAGAAAACTGACGTACGCAAGTTTGTGCTCTGTTTTCTCTGTGCTTCTCTTCCTCATTCAAAAACTATAGCTTATGGTTTTCTGTTTCTTGTTTACTGTTTTGATCAGTAACAATAGTTACTCATTGATACTTGATACTTCTCTCGTTGGTATTTGTTGAACACCTTTGACAATTCATAGATACGCCTCGAATTTAACTGGATGCAACTGACTATGACCTCTTTCATTTAGCGAGATCAAGTCTCCATAAAACCACAATGCTCTCAACTATTTTGGCTACCTAGTTAGCTTTATTGAGACAAAGCATGAAACTGTGTCGTAGCGTACTTAGCGCCCCTCTTCCGATACTCATGGTTAAGGCTTAGTAAAGACAACTCGACCAAAGGCACCAGCAATTTATCTAAATTTCTATCCACAATTACTTGGTAAAAAATACGAAGATTCGTATGATCGCGTCGAGGAAAATTCGCCCATGAGCAAATCGTCTCTCCCATGACCTTTCGTTGCTATCGGAGAGCATAAAATGCCGTGCAATATACTCACTCTCTTTTGTTGCTTACATGATGCTCACGTTATTTTTAAAAATTCTACTCTGTTGCATCGTTGTCTTGAGGCACTTGCCTATAAAAATCCTCTTGCCCTCCCAATGCTCTCTCTCTCTCTCTCTCTCTCTCTCTCCAACGGTGCGATTCATACACATGTTGAGAGAGCACTGGTTCTTCTTTTAAAAAACAAATCTACTCATATCATCCTAGCTGGAGATCTAAAGGTGGAGAAGCCACCGGTCCATGTAGAAAACTTACGGTACCATCATATCATTATTTCCTAAAAAATTGCTTCTTCTCAAGGACAAGATATTGACTTGCGGTACACATTAACAAGCAGGGTATGGACTTGTTTTACCGTGAACTCAATTTTCAGGGCCATTCATTGCAGGCTTTCTTCCAAAATGAAGAGTTTATCATAAAATATACAAGAGGGCATCCCCCAATTCCTCTAGAAACTCGGATTCTCAATAATCGGTCGGTAGATTGCCTAGCATTTCAGTATTTCGCCCAGTGAGTGTTATCAAAGACTGGATAGGTGGTGAGGAAAAGCGCGCTTCATTAGCTTTAACATTCTCTCGCATCAATTTCTCCTTGAATTGTGAAATGATTCAGCCCCAAGTACGAGAGTGAGAACATCAGGGTCAGCCGTTCTTCTTCGTTGGATGCTTCTCATTTGAGATGGCCATAGCCGTTTCAGCTGCCGAAGCTGAGCCGCTGTAGCTCTGGTCCTCAAAACTGTTAACAGTGTCTGCGTATGATCGGGCGCAAGGCCAACTAAACAGAAGTAATCCGTTTTAGCCTATGATGCAGGACGATAATTGCAAAATTTGATTATATCTTAGAATTTAGTGGACCTGCTTGACTATATAACCTCACCATCTATTGTCAATTCCTCCTCAAATATGTGACCTGCAACTCGAGACTTCATTCAGGGTAAAACTCATCGATCCTCACAAGCCGCATAAAGGATTTAACACTTGCCCATTGTGCTCATTTTTCCATAGGGCACCATAGGTAAAGAATGCATATGTTCCATATCAACATACAGAAACTAGTTCGATACTGAACCTGAATGTTGGTCACGCCATTGCAAAAGATAGTTATGAAAGACTATTTCTGAGCACCAAATCTTGGTTCTTCATTAAGCAGCCAGATATCTCAAATAGCTTTTAGAGACATAATCATCGTAACCTTAATGGTTCTTCTAATATTCAGCCTTTCGTCCCCTAGGTAGCATAAAGGTAAATAAGCTTAACGAGAAAATAACTAACTTCCCTATATAGTCTTTTTTGAGAAGTACTTAGCCAACAGTCGCCGAGTATAGTCTGCTTCATATTTTCTGTACTTTTCAATGTCCCCGTCGTCATTAGAGTCCCTGTCCAATATTACGACCATCATTAATCACCTTTCCACTGACAATTGTGAATGTCATCCGCGGCATTTTCCGGCACTGTAATTTACCGAGAGGAAACTCAGCATGAGCTAGAAAGAGAGAGGACCATTCATTTATCTCATATAAAACATAAACAGCTGACATGCAAAACCATAATACCGCAGTGGACTCAGTATTTCACCAACATCTTTACCATAGAGTGTTGTAATCAGCCGCACGGAGGAAGTGCGTCATAACTTTGCAATCATCAGGAGCTATAGAAATTGATGGAGAAGTAAAATAAAGAACAGCAAAAGGACACAAGTAATTTACATGGTTCAATCCTAGTGTCGGAATCTACATCCACAAGGAGAGCCCACAAATAATCCACTAATAAATTGAAAAATTAGAGGGTTCAAAGTGAAAATGGAGGTCATCTAAGTGCGGGTTCGAGCAGCACTCTGCGACGTAAGAGCTGAAAAATAAAAATAGAAGAAGGTTTTTTCCGGTCTGAAAAGTAAGATCTGAGATAAAAGAAAGAACGATGAAGGTTTAATCTAAAGCCACGAACACAGGTTGAAGAGAGACATGGGCGGGTGTTTAAAATTTTCCCAAAATCTGCTCCACATTAATGATCCCGCAGGAGGTCAAAAATTTACTTTTGTTTAATCTTAATTCAATTGCCACTTGTCAAGTGGTGAGCGGATCCAGCTGGACAAATGCGTGCCACTTCAGCCTGTGACGTGGCACTCTCATATTACTGAATATTTTCTTGTCAGAAATGGAACCAATAAATTATCCATCTTTACGAAATTTTCAGAGATTTTAGTTTTGGATGCGCATGTCTGTTTGGTTTCACTGTGCTCAATGCTCTGTTTCACCTCGAAGATGTATCGGGTACCAAAGTTGACCCGCTTAGATTCCAATTTACAAGAATTTGACTAGACCGTGTCGTGTTCTTGCGGGATATTTTCAATTTCCTTTCTTCTTGGGGTCAAACAAACACACCAGAAATGTTGCATAGATTTCAGAACTTAAGAATTGAAATTTGTAGAGAGTTACGATCGGAGAAATGTTCTGATAGCCTCGATGTGGTTAATAATTAATTGCGAATAATCTAGTGAATTACTAATCGATGAATGATAATGAAGAAATTAAGTGTGACGTACTGGCGAAAATGTAACCATGGGACCCTGCTATCACCGATATGCACTCTGACCCTCCATTGTCTACCAAGAACTTGGCCAACCCGAAGTTG
This sequence comes from Eucalyptus grandis x Eucalyptus urophylla, assembly GCA_028830015.1. NCBI lineage: Eukaryota > Viridiplantae > Streptophyta > Magnoliopsida > Myrtales > Myrtaceae > Eucalyptus > Eucalyptus grandis x Eucalyptus urophylla. The sequence continues at coordinate 2,971,797 of CM054198.1, read as the reverse complement.
GCAACCTGCGCCTCGTAGCTTGAGTTTAGCCGAATGTCGTTCGACCTCACTTCTCAGTGAAGGATCAGCAGGCAACAGTTGTGGTGCAGGTAGCACAAGCCTTTGGTAGCTTCAACCGCGATCTTGTACCTCAAGTATCATCCTTGGAAAGCACCACCTTTCTTCCCGTGCAGTGTTTCACCTAGGCTCTCATTTTTCATGTACTCGTAGACGAGGAGATTGGTTTCTTTGTTTGAGCAGAATGCCAGGAGCCTCACGATGTTCTGATACCTGATGTTGCCGAGTGCTCAGAAGCCATGGTTGTGACTAGTCGTGCCAAATCGTAGGCATTTCTTGACAGCAATCTCGGCATTGTCTGGCATTTTCCCGTGGTAGACAATCCCGGCTCCACCTCTCCCTATCTCATTGCCATCTTTGGCACATTCCAGGACATCTAGGACCGAGAACTCGAGCTTCTGAAATGTCATCATCTTCTACAGCCGGTGCTGGCCTTTCTTTTAAATGACTTAGCTTTGATTTCGGCCACCATGGCGAAAGCTAGGGAGCAAATCAATAAGCTGGCCACAAAATTAACTTGAAATTGAAATGAATTCTGGAGGATGTGCTTGTGAATATGGTGAGATTGCATCTAATGTCTAGGATCGAACCACAAAGCCTTGGATTATCCACGAAGGAAGAGGCGCTGAACAAGGCAAATTGCCCAGATTCAGGTATTTTACCCGAGAAATAGTTAGACAGAAGTCTGCGACTGTGAGGCCCTGCATTGTGCTAATCTTTTCAGGTATGCACTGATTTAAGTTGTTCCTAGAGATGTTCAAGTAACCGAGGATGGAAAATTTGGAAATCGTGAGCAGGATCGGACCGGAGAGGTTGCTATGGCTGATGTCTAGGTAAGTGAGATGGTAACGGTTCCTGATATCCAGTGGAAGCTTGCCTGACAAGAAATTCTGCCTCAGGTCGAGCTTAACCACCCACCTCAAGTCCCCTATAAAAGCCGGGAGCAGACCTGAAAATTGATTCCTACTGATGTGTAGGATTTGAAGATTAGAAAAGTTCGAGAGTGAAGATGAAAGAAGACCCGAGAGGAGATTGTTTGATAAAATGAGCTCATTTAACATTGCAGGCTTTGATCACCCCTTGCCATTCTCTGGCAAAACTCTGACAGGTAGTTGTTCTGCAATTCCATGAGTTTGAGCCAAGGCAAGTAAATGAAGCCGTTTCGAATGCTTCCATTTAAGTAGTTCTGCCCCCAACCTCATCTTAACTAGGCTATAGCATCAGCCTAGAGCTTCTGGGACCGGCCCAAAGAGGAAATTGTTGAACAGGATCAAGATCCTGAGCCAGTTCAGTGAGCACAAATCTCGAGGGATCAGTGAGCTTGTTGGTAGACAAATCGAGATCCTGAAGCTTCCCATTCCTGCCTAGATCCTCGAGAATCACACCAGTGAAGTTATTCGTCCATAGACCTAGAGTTTCCAGGCTCGGGAGGTCTGCAAGGAACTGAGGAATTGACCCGCATAACTTGTTTAAGAAGAGGTTGACGAGTTTCAGCTTCTGGAGACTCGCAAGTTCTGATGGCATCTCTCCAGTGAGCAAATTGACAGAGAGATCAGGATTCACCAAGCTATCAAATGTCCAACTTGCTTCGGGATCAGACCCTAGAGAAGATTAAATTGTAGATACAATGTGTGTAGCTTCTTTAACTTCCCCAACTCAGGCAGTATCGTGCCGTCCAATCCACATGCGGAATGATCCATGTGAACAAGAATTATAGATTGCCAAATTCTCTAGGAATGCTACCTTTGAAGACATTGTAGTAGCCCAAGTAAATCTCTCTGAGCGCTATCAAATTTCCCAACTTGCTCGATATTTTTCTGTTCAACCCATTCCCTGCGAGAACAAGTACTCCAGAGCCGCTAATTCCCCATAACTTTCTGGGGTTTTGCCCAGAAAGTAGTTGCCTCCAAGGCTCAAGTGCCCGATCTTCTTCTAGTCAAACACCCGTTAGCAATAAACCTGTGAAGTTGTTATTATAGGCAGCGAACACTTCCAAATGCG